>NJPT01000010.1:0-702163 GCA_002946425.1 Rutstroemia sp. NJR-2017a BBW
AGACCGCGTGGTGGCACATCTAGGTTTTTATCTGGTTGGCGCTAGGTAGGGGGGGGTGTGGGGGGTGTTTTGGTGGGGTTGGGTGGGGGGGGGGGTGTGGGGGGGGTTTGGGGGGGAGGGGGGGGGGGGAAGGGGGGGGGGGGGGGGAGTGCGGAAGAGGAACGTAACGTACATATAAGGAATCGTAGAAATATGCAACGTAAACTTCGCAATCCACTTCGCCGTATCCGACGGCTTAACAGTATGATGAATGTACACCTCATGCAGGACCTGCAACCCCAGCAACGCATCTTCAATCGCCTCATCCGCCTCCACATACCCTTCATCCTTCGCCTTCTGCTTCCTCTGCGCCGTGGTCGGGATTTCCGAGGAAATGTGGCTGCGCACAGCGGCTTTGTATTGCCGGTCGGAGATATTTCTGTTGTGGCGGCGCCAGGCGGTGAGGCCTTCGATTAGGTAGATGATGGAGTGGGAGGGGAATTGCATTTTGAGGGATGTGATATGCGAGTCGATGTTCTCCTGCTGTTCTGTGGCGAGGGCCATCTCGATGAATTTCTTGGCTGGGACGTATATGAGAATCTGCTTCTCCTCTTTCGTAACAGCGCGCATCGGCTCCCAGATGTCTGTCTCGGGATTAAACCTCGACGTCACAGTGCGATTCCATTTAACAACCGGCATCCCCGTGGCCGCCCATTCGGTATGTTTGCATCCTAGATCATCCAGCGCGAATGTGGTCTGGCCCTTTACAGCAGCGTCTAGGATATCGGGTAGGAGAACCGTCATTTCAGGCAGCGAAACTTCGGGTTTCGTGCGGTCGATGTTGACTCGGGCTATATCTTTGGCTTTTTCTTTCTCCTTCGCTTTCGCGGCTTTGGTGTACTCCCTCTCGATCCGCTTTTGCTCTTTCTCGGCTTCTTTGGCTGTTTTCTTCTCGGTGGCTCTTCGCGCCCGGTCCTCTGCGCTCTCGGTCTTCTTGCGAGACTTGGATCCAGCTGCGACTTCAACTTCTGAATCGTCTATGTTCATAGCTGAGGCTTTCCGACTGTTGTTTCTAGCTGTTTGCTCATTTTCCGAATCTTCAAGATGGGTTTTAGGCGGATCTCTAGTCTTTGCCTTCACTAGATGACGGACGTCAAGACCCTCGAGAGGTGGCAAGTCATCGCTTGAGTCAAAAGGATCGCTCATTTCCTGTCTTTTATTCGTCGGATTCGAGAATACGCTTGGCATCACAAAGTCCTCCTCCGAAGCAAATGGATCTTCAAATGTCTGTCTTCTATTATTCAAATTCGAAGGTATCCTTGGCCTCTCGAGCTCATCATCGTCATCAACGATATAGCTCTCTCTTTCCTTTCCCTTTTTGGTTGCTTTCATTGACACATCAGGCGAGCTCGTAAAGATTATCGGATCCGATATTGGCAGTGACCCTGTTGTCCTTGACCTTTTCAACCCCTTCTCATTGTATGTCCTAGGACCGTTTGATTTTATAGGTTCAATATCTGAGACTGTCCTCTTCCATGCGCCAGCTCTTGGTGCATTATCCCTAGGTGGCGATAACTTCTGTCGCTTTGCTGCTGGTGGGCTAGTAAATGGATCGTCCGAATCGTCCAAAACATAGATTTCCTTCTCCTTGCTTGGGGCCTTCAATGATGTATTTGTGCTCGTTTTCTGTTGCGCAGGAGTGTCGTTGAACACTGACCCGAGGGTTGTGTCGAAATCATCTGAAAGGAATGGGATTTGTACGCCATCGCCCACAGTAATTGTTGAATGGTTCTGGAATTTGTCCTTTGTCGCAAGCGGTTCTCTTGCTTTTGACGACGTCGCAACAGGATGAGTTTTCAATAACTCGGGACTTGATGGATCGTCGAATTCGGCAAACGCATAATTGAATTTGTCTGCCGGTCCTGAGGTAGTCGTCGTTATTTTTACTGTGGACTTTGACTTTCCTGGAAGTTCTGGCTCGGAATCGGAAATCTCGATCACCTCGGGCATTGCTGATGTTTTCAATTGGATGAAATTTGAGGCATAAATGCTATTTGAAGCCCTGGTTGAGAAGCGCTATCAATGAGATCAAAGTCCGGTGGTTATTGAGGTCGCAAAAAGGAAATATTTACTATATCAACATCATGCATAACGCGAGCTACTGTAGGGTCGTGGACGCGACACCCCACCGAGTTGACGGGTGATCACGTGTTATGATTCTCTTTATATCTACTTAGTGAATGAGATGAGACGACAGCTATGGGATCGTTTAGAGTGCAGAGTTTTTATTTATTATCGTACGATAAACCAGTCCTTCTTTACAGCAGAAAGAAGCGATTCCCACATAGCTAGCTAGATAGACAATTCAACTTTTTCCCACTCTCTTATGGCTTCATACGTTAACGCGACGCGCTCGGATTGTCCTACACCACCTCGAACTATATTTATTTCACACCATGCGTCTAGACGAGTATCCTTTCAAGTTCCTTTACTGTAGCAAGCCAGTGAAAAGTCTCAGTGGGTTGACGCGCCACCAGAATGTATGCTACAAGAAAATGGAGCGTGCCCAAGATAATGCCCGAGATAATAGGAGCCACCAGGGTGCAGCGTATCAAAGTAGGGAACTATGAAGCAATAATCCGCGCACGACATGCACATAAGGCTGAGGTGAGGAGTCGTCGAGTAGTGCATCCCTGGTTACTTAAAGACGTGCCCCAAGAGAATGCACACGATGGGGAATCTCAGTCAGACTCAGTCGACTTCCAATCAGACTCAATCGACTTTCAATCAGACTCAATCGACTTTCAATACCAAGACGCGCGAGTCGAAGCTTGGGTCGAGGACCAAGAACTGTACAGGGCTGCTCGTATAGCTGCATGCTCCTCTTACTTCTCATCCAATCACACTGCCAGAGATGGACCAGCACACGAAACGGTGGACAATCATCGAAGGGAACCGACATTGAATTTCAAGCGAGCATCGTCGGCTCCTCCAGAACCCCGAGGGTACGATATGCAGCGAGCAAATTTGAACGACCGACAACCGATGCGTGAGATATCTGGGGTGTTGAATATGCACCGCCGTGACAGACGAGGATGATGGTCGCGAGGCGGCAGACATCATGGGAGACGACGACTGATATTACGATGATATTTATGTGGCGAGAGATGTGGAGTTGCGGCCTATTCAATATCGACTATCCCCTTTGATGAGAACGGCTGTGGTTATTAATTCCTAATTTATTACCGTGGTATCTGGCAGGAGCTGACCTGTTATGTTGTGAATCGGAGGTATGCGTGGGGATTCTTGTGGTTATCGAAGTTCGCTGGACGATCAAAGATGGCGCTGGGATGCCTGCTGCTTCAAACGAATGGTTGTGTTTGGGTTGTTAATTGCGCCGAGGGCCCTTTTGTCACGGTATCGACAAAAATCAGACTCGACGACGGGGCACTGCCGGGTACTGTTTCTCTTGCTCCTGATGGTTCACCAGACGACCACTTCCACGTCACATAATATTGGCAGATCCATATGCCTAATTCATCTCGAGGAGGACGATGCTATGGGGACGGACGTGATTCTGGATGCAGGACGGAAAGAAGGGAATCATCTTCTGGGGATGGAATCGGTCGAGAGTGACCCTCTCTCAAAGTCGTTGTTACCCAACGCCCTAGAGCATTATTTAATCCTAGAATTACAGTGTTAATGATAGCATATTTATTTTTTGTCTTAACAGAGTGCATTTTCTCCTATTCGCGTAATTTACACCTAAAGTGTTAAGTCTTTCCAAATCCCACAATTGCGATGTGGAACTTTTGAAACTTTGGTGTGGATGCTAGATGTGTAATGGTAGTGAGGTGAATATTTGTCTTAATACCCATAGAGGGAAGTCATTAATCTAGTGTGGAAGCTTCAAAACATATAGTTAGTATATTGAATCAGTCCATGCAGGAGGCACAATATTAACCACAATCTTCCGCTGCCCCCAAACAGATATCTCGTAGAAATACTCAAAGAGAATAAGAACTCGACGCTCAATTGGTTTCTCTCCAATCGTATTCTGGCATCTCCGTTTTCTCATCCTCCCCTCCCGGGAAAAGTTTATGTAACTTCATCTTTCCTACAATCCACACCAGCGAATCCCTAACCTTTAAGGCCATCCTTGTTTGAGGGAACATAATCTGCGGAAATGCAGGAGGGATTTCTCCTGATTTTGTATATACCGGTCGAAAGACATCTTCGTATCTTTTCAATGCTTCCGGAACATCATCGGTGCTTTGGATCTTGGAAAGCTCGCCCGCTAGTACATAGGACCCTTCGACAGCAAGACTAGTACCAACACCAAAAGTCGCCCATGCTGCATCACCAAGTACGCATGCCCGTTGGTTGACCCATTTGGGGAGTTTAACTTGTGCTGCTCGACTCATGTAGAAGTCTTCTGCTTGGTCCATTCCCGCCAATACACGCTTGGCTTCCCATCCAGCGTCGTCAAAGTACGCGTGCAGCATACGCTTTGTGGCTTCAGTGCCATTATTCATAGCGTCTTCGACTGCTTGGTCCCGTTGTCCACGCGCCGGCGTTGTGATACACAGGTATGCACCCATGGTGGAAGGATTTTGATGCGGCCGTGTCATGATACCTAGACCTTTGGGGGAGTTGTAGATCTTCCACAGGTTGGTATCGCTCGATTGACGGGGAATACTGAAGAATGCAGTGTATTGGCCTATAAACGCGTAACTGCCTTTGAGAGTTTGTTCGTCAAGAAACATTGATCGAGTCCTCGAAGTTGAACCGTCGGCTGCAACTACCAAGTCATAGGTGTCCTGTGAGCCCCCGGTAAAAGATACGGTGACGTTCTTGTCTTTCTGTTCCAGGGACTTGATCGAATCGGCGTATACATAACGAACATTCTCTAAGCTATCCGTAGCTTGCATGAAAAGTTGTGATAGGTCTCCTCGGAGGATTTCGTACTCGGCAGTGAAAGAATCCCCCTTGCGAAACAGGGCGACAGGCTTCCCTGAGGCACTCAAGAACTGTGTTCCTTCTTCTGTTGTGGAGGCCGAACGAACAGCGTCCAGCAGTCCCATTTTCTTCACTACCTCAATGGCAGGTCCGCGAAGGTCAACCGCCTGACCAGTGACTCGTGGAACAGGTGATCGTTCAATGATGGTAATAGAAGTACGAAGACGCGTCCTAGAAAGCCAGTATGCGAGAGATGGCCCTGCTATACCTGCTCCTGATATAAGGACTTTTAGCTGAGGCGGAGACATGTCTTCTGGTCGTTGAGCGGATATTTGTTTCTAAGATTGTGAAGTGAGGTACTGGATATGATGAATGTGAATATGACGAGGAACATGCGGAGTATATATGCTCAGGAGCCACGCAAGGCAGCATCCTTTCTAGATGGTCCATGCCAAAAGCATACGATCCTTCGATCGAATTGTGCTGCATCCATTCATTCATCACGGATATCCTTAGTTGGAATTGGTACGAAGGAAACGACAAATCCACTTTGTGGGGCCTCACGGGTTTGTAGAGAATAGCCCGAATAAGCATGAGCTAGATCGGATTCGGTATAGAAGAACAGAACCTCCTTCGTAGAATAAGAGATAGCAGCGGCTCGGGGATTTTGAGAGTGGAAGCTGGGTTCGGTGATTTCAATCCCCGAGTGTCCGAACCTGGAGATTCCCGCCAATCAGAGGCCAGTATTTGCCCCGCAGAGACACCGCAGAACATCTATATTGGTAGGTATGTGTTTGTGAATTGTAGTCACTGGCACGATACAGATCAAGGTTGGTGGTAATGGATCTTTCTACTTGCTCGCCAAAGGTGGTAGGAGTGACGAAGCCAAATTTTGCATGTATTCGCTGCTTCGAGCGGAAGGTTAAGTGTGACAAGCAGAACCCATGCACTTCCTGTGTCAGGCACAATGTACAATGTATTTCGCGAGAGTCGAGGCCCCCTCGAAGGATACGGAAGATTGTCCAGGACCACATCGTGGACGAAAAACTGAAACGCTATGAAGCGTTGCTCCGAGAGAAAGGCATTGATCCTAATCAGGTCCCCAATACGTCGGAAGCTGGACGAAATCGCCAGCCAGAGGTGCGTGAACAGCCTGCGCAGTTATCAGCAACCTTAAACCCGAAAGAGCCGCAAAAGACAGTATTCATGCCGGTTTTATTGCAAGGGCAGAAGGGAACACAGCTGGTTGACAAGTATGTAACACACGAGGAATCATGGACGAAACTAACTTCAAATAGTAGCTTGTGGTCGAGGCTAGCGGAAGAGGTGCGTTCCCCTCTCTACTGATGTTGCTATCCCAATGATCTAGCAGAAATGTTGACACCGTTTAGATCCATGATGCTGACGGTGTACTGGAAGGGGATTCCGGGAACAATTCAAGCGAAGATGGAATGTCTGATGATGACTTTGGCTATGTCTTAGGACTCACAGCACGCATCGCTCCGCCATGGCACCCACCGGCGGACATCATACTACGGTTATGGACGACCTTCTGTACAAATGTGGACCCCCTCACGAAGATGGTGCATGTTCCAAGCTTGAAGCTTGCCATAGAAAAAGCAATCACAAATATTGAACGCATCCCAAGAGGATTCGAAGCATTGATGTTCGCCATATACAGTACGGCTATTCTCTCACTTACAGACGAACAATGCCAAGAGTTACATGGGGAAAATCGAGAAAAGTTGCTCCACCGTTATATAGCGGCTACTAAAGCAGCATTACAGCGTGCAAAATTCATGGGCACCAACAGTCTGGTGGTCCTACAGGCGCTTGTATTTCACATCCTTAGCGTTAGAGATATGTACGATGCCCGCACGATGTGGAGCCTCACTGGAGTCGCAATGCGTGTTGCGGAGGGTATGGGTATGCAACGTGATGGTACCCTGCTGGGCTTGTCGCCCTTTGAAACGGAGATACGTCGGCGCGTCTGGTGGCAGCTTAAAATGCACGAATTTCGCGCAGCAGAGCTCAATGGCCAGTCTAAGTTTCGTGTTTTCGACTTTGACGAGACCCCGCCTAAGAAAGCCGCAAATGTCAACGATTGTGACCTATGGCCCGCGATGCCACTCCCTCCCATTGAATCAACGAAACCAACCGAGATGATCTGGTGTACACTGAGGTCAGATCTTGCTACCTTCGCCGCTGGACAAATAGCAAAAATGAAAAATGAAAGCCAGTTTAAGTTTACTTCTGAGGAATACGCGGCTTTGGATGATATGAAAATGAAGGATGACTTTATCAAGGGCTTGGAAGACTTGCTTGAGACGAAGTACTTGCGATTTTGCGACCCCTCTCAACCGTTACAGTTTCTGACCCTTCTTGGCGCCCGGATGTCGACCAACATCGTACGATTCGTAGCCCACCATCCGCGAAGATGGGCTAAACTAGATCATGTGCCTCCATCGGAGCAACAGTTCGTCTGGGACATTGCTATATCGCTGTTGGAGCAATGTAATATGTTGCAATCTAATCCCCAGCTCCAACGCTTCGCCTGGAGTGTGCCGTATATCATGCCGTGGCATGTCGTTATCCATGTTCTCGACACAATCCGAGTCGACCCTCTCCATGATGACTCTACGAAAGCTTGGAGCCTGCTCACTGCACTGTATACGAATAACCAGGACACTTTACTGGGCAACAAACAACCAATCTATGTAGCGATTGGAAACCTTTGCTTGAGAGCGTTTGATGCCTGCACGGCTGCCTCAACACAAGCAAAGAATAAGCTTCCAGAACCACCGGAGTTCATAACTAAACTCCGAGACCTACGCAGGGCCGCAAAAGCCAAAAAGGATGCAGTACTCGCCGCGAAGAAAAAGGAAAAGCCCACAAACTTACAAAATAGGCCGGCAACCACAATCGCTAATGACACCAATCCCACTTCCGCAGCTCCACCGGCTCAAGATCAGGGAATAAACCACCTACAAGCACCCACCCAGTCTTTCAGTAACATCAGAAGTGATGCTGATTCATTTTGGCTTAACCAAAGTCTAGACGGTGTCTTCACCAACGGAGCCGCAGACATGGACATGATTGATGTAGATATGGACGCTACTTTTGCACAAGGCGCATGGCTTGATACCACGGCTGGTAATAGTATTGACTGGTCACAATGGGATGCTTGGTTTGGCAACTCGCAACCGCTATCCTCAAATCATCGAGGGTGATTGGTGGAGCCGGAGGTTGCTTTGGACCTTGTGGTTTATCCGATTATGTGAGACAACGTCAACGTCTTGAGTCTGGAATACAGTATCTCTTTCTTAATCCACTAATAGCCAGTACATACTTGTTCATCGTCTAGATACTAGTCAGCCGATTGTAGATATGTGACTTCTGAAGCTGGTTCGTGAAACATCCCTATGTCGAACGCCTGAGCTTGTCGCACGTCTTTGGGACTCTTTTGTTGAAGAGGTCTAGCCGGTTCGATGCTTTTCGTAGTGGGCCGATCTAAAACAAGGCTGAATTGAAGCCTTGAAGCGGGGTGGCATAACTAATTCAATGTGATTGGCTGTTCGGTTTTAGCGAATAATTTTGTTCCTGGTGCCGTTGACTCATGGAGGGGTTCCGACTTCAATTTCGCCTCAGCTTGTGTCCATTTTGTACAACTATTCTGCACAGATTTTTGAGTGCATCGCGAATTCGTACGGCGGACAAACCCCAGAACCACAAGCTTTCTCTATATCCTCTAAAAACTTGTGTTTCTACAAGTTCTGGACGAGGCGCAAGCCCCACTATCACCAATATGTCCATCGATTTCCCCAAGGAGGAGGAGAATATCTTGAAAAAGTGGCAGGAGATCAAGGCATTTGAAAGACAAGTCAGAAAACCACCATTTTCTTGCTATAATATTCTTACTCCGTATTACATCTGCTAACTATTTGCAGCTTGAGTGAGTATCTTGTCCAACGGCGTTCGAAAGTATGTTCTCTGACCTTCCGCGACTGCAGACTTTCTGAAGGAAAACCTTTATACACATTTTATGATGGACCTCCATTCGCAACTGGATTGCCACATTACGGGCACTTGCTTGCATCGACTATTAAAGACATCATTCCTCGATATTGGTCGATGAAAGGATATCACGTTGAAAGACGGTTTGGATGGGATACTCATGGATTACCCATTGAACATGAAATTGACAAAAAGCTTGGTATCTCAGGAAAGGACGCTGTTATGAAGTTGGGCTTGGAGAAGTACAACGCAGAATGTAGAGCTATCGTCATGCGATTCTCTTCCGAATGGCGGACTACAATTGACAGGTTAGGTCGATGGATCGATTTCGACAACGACTACAAGGTAAGATTTTGACTAGTATGTTTTAAAATATTCATATGCTGACGAATTTAGACCATGGATCCAAAGTTTATGGAATCAGAATGGTGGATCTTCAAAGAGATCTTTAATAAGGGGGCAGTCTACCAAGGCTACAGAGTCATGCCATATTCGACAGCTCTCACGACAGCTTTGAGCAATTTTGAGGCGAATCAAAATTACCAGGACATAACGGATCCAGCGGTTGTTGTATCATTCCCGTTGTTAGAAGATCCATCCACTTGTCTCTTAGCGTGGACAACTACACCTTGGACGCTCCCGTCGCACACCGGTTTAGCTGCCAATCCCAATTTTGAGTACGTTAAGATCCACGACGAAGCTTCGGGCAAAAACTACATCCTGTTAGAGAAGCTACTCGGTACACTATATAAAGATCCGAAGAAGGCCAAGTTCAAGGTTGTTGAGAAGTATAAGGGTAGTGATATGCTTGGATGGCGTTACGAGCCTCTCTTCGATTACTTCTATGATGACTTCAAAGACTATGGCTTTAAGGTCCTGAACGCTACATATGTCACTGACGAGAGTGGTACTGGTATTGTTCATCAGTCTCCTGCATTTGGTGAGGACGATTACAATGTTGCCATTGAAGCCGGAGTCATCAATGAGCAACGGCCACCTCCTAATCCGGTTGACGAAAAGGGTCACTTCACGGAAAGAGTCCGAGATTTTGCAGGACAACACGTCAAAGCCGCAGACAAGGCCATTATCAAACATCTCAAAGGTACTGGTCGACTTCTTGTTGACTCTCAGTACAGACATAGTTACCCTATGTGCCCCCGTTCGGATACGCCATTGATTTATCGTGCTGTTCCATCGTGGTTTATCAGAATTCCTGAGATTGTTCCAGATATGCTCAAGAATATTGAAGGTTCCCACTGGGTCCCATCTTTCGTCAAGGAGAAGCGTTTCGCAAGTTGGATCGGAGGCGCGCGTGATTGGAATGTTTCACGGAACCGATACTGGGGTACTCCAATCCCTATCTGGGTCAGCGATGATTATGAAGAGAAGGTCTGCATTGGTAGTATCGCTGAACTGAAAGAGCTCAGTGGTTACGAAGGTGAGATCACCGATCTTCATCGGGACAAAATCGATCACATTACCATTCCGAGTAAGATGGGCAAAGGGAGATTGAAGCGTATTGAAGAAGTCTTTGACTGTTGGTTCGAGTCGGGTAGTATGCCCTACGCAAGTCAACACTATCCGTTCGAAAACAAGGAAAAGCTCGAAAAGTCATTCCCTGGTGACTTCATCGCTGAGGGCTTGGACCAAACGAGAGGATGGTTCTACACTCTTCTAGTGATTGGCACACACTTGTTTGGCGTCTCTCCATTCAAGAATTGCGTTGTTAATGGCATTGTGCTTGCCGAAGACGGCAAGAAAATGTCGAAACGTCTGAAGAATTATCCCGATCCCGCAATTGTTATGGATAAATATGGTTCAGATGCCTTGCGATTGTATCTCATCAACTCACCAGTTGTGAGAGCCGAACCATTACGCTTCAAAGAATCTGGTGTCAAGGAAGTAGTGGCCAAGGTACTCCTTCCTTTGTGGAATAGTTACAAGTTCTTCGAAGGACAAGTAGCATTATTGAAGAAGATCGAGAACGTGGACTACTGTTTTGACCCGGCTGCTGAAGCTACCAATACCAATGTGATGGATCGTTGGATTCTTGCTAGCTGTCAGAGTCTGCTTAAGTTTGTAAATCAGGAGATGGCCGGTGAGTTAACTTCCGTGTTAAGTCTAAGAGGGCTATGACTAATGCTTGTCAGGTTATCGTCTTTACACCGTGGTCCCTCGATTACTAGACCTCATTGACAACACCACAAACTGGTACATTCGTTTCAACCGTAAGCGTCTAAAGGGGGAACTCGGGTTGGATGATACCAAGCACGCTCTCAACACTTTGTTTGAAGTCTTGTTCACATTGGCGAGAGGGCTTGCGCCATTCACGCCGTTTATCACAGACAGCATCTATCAGCGCCTCGCACCTCACATTCCCAAGAACCTACAAGCCGAAGATCCTCGTAGTGTCCACTTCTTGGCCTTCCCTGATGTGAGAGAAGAACTTTTTGATGCTGAAGTTGAGCGTCGCGTTGGCCGTATGCAGCGTGTTATTGAACTGGCCAGAGTTTCAAGAGAACGTCGAACAGTTGGTCTTAAAACCCCTCTGAAGACTCTTGTCGTCATCCATCCGGATCCAGTTTACTTGGAGGATGTTCGTTCTCTTGAGGGCTATATCACTGAAGAACTGAATATCAGAGATCTTGTTCTCTCTTCAGATGAGGCAAAATACAATGTCCAGTACAGTGTCAACGCAGATTGGCCAGTCCTGGGAAAGAAGCTGAAGAAGGATGTACAGAAGGTCAAGAAGGCACTTCCAGGGTTGACCAGCGAGCAAGTCCATAAATTTGTTCTGGAGAAAACAATCTCCGTTGACGGCATCAATCTTGAAGAGGGAGATTTGGTCGTAAAACGTGGATTGAAGGATGATGAGTCATCGAAGAACCTCGAGACCAACACGGACGAAGATGTTCTTACTATCCTTGACGTAGAGCTCTATCCAGAACTTGCTGATGAGGGACTGGGGCGAGAGATCATCAACCGTGTACAAAGATTGCGAAAGAAGGCTGGTCTTCAACCAACGGATGATGTTAAGATGGAGTACAAAGTTCTTTCGGACCCGGACAAAATTGGTCTTAGCGAGGCCTTCACAAGCCAAGCAACAGCCATTGAGAAGGCATTGCGGAGACCAATTGACCATCACGTCGTCACAGAGGTCGAGGGACAAATTCCGGATAAGACTGAGGAAGGAATTATTCTGGAAGAAGAACAGGAGATTCAGAAAGCTACATTCTTGCTAAGATTATTGAAGCTATGATTGTCATGACTGAAATTTAGGAGTTCGTAGAACCAGGGTATACTATGAAGACCATACAAAGATGATCTTGTGCTTTGTAGAAGCTTCCTGAATAGCATAAAATTGCGTAGTAAAATGTTTTAGAGAGTAAAATCTTCCATCATTTCTTCTTTGCAGCTGCCTAAATGATTGTGAGCATGTAAACGTCTACGTACAAATAATTAGAATATACCAAATAGCAGTTTTTTAATCTCATAAACTCGGTGAGGCATTTGTCTTTATGTACAGAGTTGTAGTCCGCCACAACACATTTGCCGTACGCAGAAGCCTATGACGACGTTAACAACGAATTTGGTGTAAAGATACAGCTTGCGAAAGAGCGCAGATACGTACTTCTGTCGAGCATTTGACAACTGCCTGCGCAAAAGTCTCAATTGGCCTCGTCTTAGGAGGCATTTTTAACGGTTGTTCTGCTGTTAAGAGAATGTAGACAAATGAATATTCAAGGATGGATGATGACTTCAATATCTTCAGTCCTTCCTCAAGACAATAACACTAGTATCAAAATAGACTAGCGTGTACTACTCTCGTTCAGCCCCATTCATCTATGCGCGGGTCGCGAAAATGATATCCACCAATTCGCGCGTGCTACTGTACCAGGAGCAATCCACAACTCGCGATCAAAAGCTTCAAAATAATAGTTGTGCATGTTTTGGCATTGCATATTTTGCTCTTCTCCTTTCCATTGATGTATCGTCAATATGCGATATCACATGTACCGAAATTACCAGTACAGCTAGCCATATGCCTTTCCAAAAGGTCCCATGCCTCCACTGTCAGTTCAGTCAACACGCGATGCCGGAACCATTGTTTCAAGCTCCGTTGAGCCTTTCTACACCGATGATGGTATGATAAAGCTCTATGTGGTGGATTGAACCCCAGCGATACTGATATCGTCTAGATTTGGTTATTCTACATGACATTGTTGTTCTTGCGCAACAAATACTACCTAAGCTCCCGGCGCGCGAGCAATTACCCACCAACGCACTTTTTAAAGCCTACTATGATATATTACCACGAATTGGAATCGATGCCGACCACGATAGTCGCTATGCACGGATTTTGTTTAAGATTGGTAACCTGCGCGGTTTTGATGGGACTCTTTTTGAAAAATTCGAAGAAGTCTTGTTCCAGAGGGGTATCACCCTCGAATTTGATGGAGATGAGCACGAGGACTTGCGGAGCGGCAAACTTATCCTTCAGGAGATTGCGGAGAACCAGGTCGAAAGCGATACCCTCTACCAGGACGAAAATCAACCCCAGCTTCCACGGCGCAATTCGGAGAGCTCTGTCTGGGATTTGGGAAACGAAGCTCAAGCTATTCATTCAAAGCTTAAGAGAAGAAACAGATCGGCTTCACCACATGGACCCAATACACCAGCTCAGGCTCATGGGATGCGAAGTTTTATCTCACAAGCGACAAGAGCAGTCTCACCCGAGCCGCTGCCAGAGCCGCCCAGAACTACGCAGAAAGGCCGTGAAGAGCGCGCAGCGCATAATGTTAGAACCTGGCTAGAGGCCAGCGAAGAACCACCTCGCAGGCGTGGTAGATCAGTTTCAACCCATGGCAGTATACGTATACTTCGACATCCCGAAAACGCGGTTCAAAGGGGCCGTACACCCGTCAGAAACCAGTTCTTTTCCGACATAGATGAATACAGAGATGGAAATGAAGATACAGCAGTTTCCTCTGCATCAGAAATAGACGATCAGCTTAACTCCAGTGGTATTATTTACGAGAGAGTGCAGGATAACTTATTAGAGACAAAAGCCGCCGTGATATCACACCATTACTTTCAGATCATGATTGTTAAGAAGCTACGTTTATGGCGACATCTAGCTCTGCAAAGCCGAGAATACAATAACCAACTTGAGCTCAAAGCTTTGAGACACGATAGACTTGTCCTTCTTCGTCAAGCTTTTTATACTTGGTCGGACCACTTCCGCTCCATCACAGATGCCAGGCGTGCAAAGGAAGCAGCTCAAGAAGCAGCGCGGCAGCAGGAACTAGAACGAGAAAGGCGTTTCGCGAATTACGAGAGGCGTGCTGAAATACTGAGAAATGACCAAATCAAAAGAAAGATGCTTGCTCTGTGGGCACAGGCAGCTTTGAAGCAAGTTCAGGTAACTTCCGCGGCCAAAAGACACATCCTCAGAGCTCGAGCATTCAATGCGTGGAGAAACTTCACTGTCGCGAACGAAGAGAAAGTGCGAAAGATGCGAATGAAGAAGTTCTTGAACATTTGGAAGACCCGAGCCGTAATTCATGAGACAAATACCGATCTGGCTTACCAAGTATATGACGATAATCTTCTCCAGAGCACATATCGGAAATGGTTTCACGAGCACAAGATTGTCAATTTCCAGTATCAGAGCGATCAAATTCTCAAACAGCGAGCCCTTCTGCGATGGGTTTCTGTATCGCGGGCTGTGGAGGATACTCATCGTATTGCAGAGGACGAAAGACAAT
This sequence comes from Rutstroemia sp. NJR-2017a BBW, assembly GCA_002946425.1. Classification (NCBI taxonomy): domain Eukaryota; kingdom Fungi; phylum Ascomycota; class Leotiomycetes; order Helotiales; family Rutstroemiaceae; genus Rutstroemia; species Rutstroemia sp. NJR-2017a BBW. Next base: position 14,721 of record NJPT01000010.1, read on the forward strand.
TGAACCTAGCTTGGAATGCCTGGAGTATTTGGAAGGGAAAGGCAGAGATGCGTGCTGTTCAAATGGAGGACGCAGATTATGCTAGCAAAGTTAAGATTTGTCGGAATGCCTTATCGAAATGGCGTCGTCAAACCCAGTTTGTCCCCGCCGAGAAAATATTACGAATTGATGTAAACACAAGACTGTTACGGGACACTTTCTCCAAGTGGCTACTTCGGACCCGACAGGAGAGACAGGCTTCTGAGGTTGATCGATCCAGAATCCTTCGTGAGGCTCTAACCACCTGGCGGCATGGGGTAAGATGCAAAAGGTTGCGCGACATTTCTGATGATCGTGCTGTTGCAAAGACGTTCAAGAAGTGGAGATTGGCGGCCAAACTCCTTGTTACTCAGCAGCTGAAACAGCAGCAAACTATGTACACATACATGGAGGTTTGGTATGATAGATTTCAGAACTCGAGGAGCAGACGCTGGGAACGCGAGGAGCTAGCCAGACGACACGATAATAAGATTACTGCTACCCTGGTACTCCGGCAATGGTATGCAAGCATGTACGACACATCAGAAATTGAAGCAGCAGCAGCCGAATTTCACGCGCCAAAAGCTTTAAGCCGAGCTCTCGTCCCATGGCGCGAAAAAGTTCAGCACGCAATGCAATTGCAAAGGATAGCCCGCGATGCCCAATTTTACTTCTTATCAAAGAAGATCCTGAAAAGATGGAAATCTTCTACGGAGGCAGCCAAGCGTGAGAAGCGTAAAGTCGCTTATGCCCAAGTCCGTAGGATGACGAAGATAAACCTGGCAAGGGATATGATATTGCGATGGCGTGAAAGAACAGAAGAAGTCACGGTGCTTAGAGATCAAGCAGAACAGGTTGCCTATAACAAGACCGTGATTATAGGAATGAACCTGTTCGATCAGTGGAGGGGTAGAACCGAAGAAATGGTAGAGATGGAATCGCTATGGCGTGAGCATGTGCAGAAAAAGTTCTTCAATTTATGGAAGAATCGCTCGTGGGCCTTCCAGAATCTCAACATTGAAGCCAAGTTAGACTTCCAGGAGCGTCGCCAAAGTCGCGCTGTCAGAAAATGGAGCCTACGGGCAATCCAGATCAAAGCTCAAACAAGCACTGCGACCGAAGTTCGCGAAAAGAATACACGAAAATCTTTCAGGAAGATGTTCAATTACTGGCGTCAAAGGACCGCGCAGCAACGACCTATTGTTCGGGCCGGGACACCTCCTGGAACCGACACAGCAGAGAACTGGTCGGATTTTGGAGACGATGATATGGACATGGATGAGATTACTCGAAGGCTTCATGATACTCATGAATCGGCGCGGACCATTACTCTTCCTTTCAATCCCGTGACTCCAAAACCAGGGTACATGGCTACACCATCACGAAGATCGGAGAGAGTGATAGCTGCAGTGTCTAGGTTCAGTTCTACTACACCAAGGGCGCCATTATCTACTCCTCTCGAGCGGCAGTTACGAGCTGGATATTTTGGAGGTTCCCTCCGAGCTTTTCGGAGAGGACGAAGTACATTAGGAATGGATGCTGGATTTGCAGACATCCAGGAAATAGGGACGAATAATGATTTGTAGATATTTCAGCATTAGGCATTGGGGAGGCGTTTAACCGGACTTGTTGATATGGGATTTTGGATTCGGGAACTTGCTGTCGGAGCATGGCGTAAGGTCATTTTGTATGACGACTGGATAGCCATACATGTTGTGGTATGAATTATGTGCTGATGGCGTTCTGCGTGAGCGAATAGCCGTTCGGGGGAGAATCATTGGTGATAAGAGCTTAGCATACTAAGAATATAAAAACATTATCGGAGCTACAAAATACGTAATGCATGATTGAAAGATAATGAAGAAGTAATCGGATTGGAAACGCTCAAATGATAGTCAAAAAGTCCCGACTGCGATGTAATGTAGGCAATCCAGGTCAATTGACCTGTTACTGTCTCGGAAAAACTGTTCTACCGAAACCAGAGCTTCAAGCTCAAGCTGCGACATTTGGGCAGCATCTCACATCCCCACCCATGAATCTAGAGCTTTATAATTCCCTCAATGAAATACCAAATATCAATCGCCTATCTCGAAGCATTGTTCATGTTCATAGTATGCTCCGGAATGCGCGCCGACAAATAGTATGAGAGCAGTGCTTCCTGGAAGGGCACAGGCCAAGCTTCAAGCTGTCTGTACTGGCTATTGGGACGATAGAAGGCTTATAGTAAGTCTGCCACGCACTTCTACGGAACTTGGGTTGGATTATCTGATGCTTATATCTTCTAATAGGCATACATAACCGGAAATGCGTTTGTCATACTCACTGGCGCGGACTCGATCTTACAAACGATATATGATGACGACGACGATCAGCTTATAGCTATTGCGCTCGACGAAGCTACGGGGAAGATAGCAACATGCGCGAAGTCAAATGTGAGGGTTTACAAACCATACGGACAAGGTGAGGATGCGTTGAAGGTTAGCATACACAACGATAGTTGGCCTTTTCCTGGACGCGGGACTGAATCAATGTTTAGTGGTCACTTCAACACAGTATATCGATCGACGAGACCGGCAAAGATGAGGCAATCACATTATCATGGGGTATTGCGGAGGAACTTTTGGTGGGCAGTTCATGGCTCACGCTATTCTCGACGAGCGATGCGCCTACAGTGATCTGGAAACAACAGCTCGCGAATCCGGTCAAGTTTGCGCATTTCTCCTACGACTCCGCATTCATTGCTTCGTCTGGGAAATATGATAGGCTGGTTAAGATATGGAGGAGGTTGTCATTTGGGGCGGACGATACGAGGTTCGATTTCACCTACCTACCGCATCCGAGAACGGTTACGAACATACATTGGAGGAGGCCGTTTCACATCGATCAGACAATTGAAAATGTGCTCTACACAATTTGCACAGACAATGTGTTGAGAATCTGGGCGCCAATGGATGCGCATTCTTTGCAAAGCCTACAGCTATGGAACCAAATCGATTTACAGGAGTCAATACAGCCGAGAAGTTTGGGAGAAAAGAAGAAGTCGAGACTGCGCTTCGCTTTCATCATTGATAGTAGGGACTTCACAGTCGCGACTGAGCATGCGGTTCAGCAAAGGGCAACAAACAATGGCAAGGAAGATCTTGCTTTGGCGCATTTGGTTGAGGTTGCGAACCGGAATCCTGAAATCTGCGTTGTTTTGGACGAACATGGCCACCTTTCTGCATGGGGGTTGGAGAATGTGGCATCGAAGAAGAACCAGGCTACTAATGTCTTCAACATTGCGCATACCCATGGCTTAGACATAAATTTACCTACGGATCTAGAGGATGATTCATCTTACATCCAGCTCTATAATTTCTGCAATCATTCTGGTGGGAACCTGAATATCTTAATCCATCACTTTAATGGCAAGATCGAATTCTTTGAGACGAATGTGGCAGACTTATTTGACCCATCACCAAGATCAGATCGCGTCACGTCGAAAGCAGTATGGACTGGCCATTCCGGACCTATCAAGAAAATTGTGCGAAATGTTAGCGGGCGCGCAGTGGTTTCAAGGACGGATGATAATGAAAGCATTGTGTGGAAGCATATGGAGCAGCCTGGTAGCACTTCAATTGTTCCTCAGAGCATCATCAAACAGTCAGAGCACATTCATCGCATATGCGTTATGAGAAAGGGCAATTTTGTGATCTTTCTGCATCATGATCACATCAGTTTATGGGATACTCGAGGTGCCGAAGCGATCAAATTAGCAACCTGCAGGTTTTCCGCAGTGGGAAAACCGCTTTGCATTCTCATGTTGCCCGAAGACAAGAAAGAAGGTCCTATTGCGCATGTAGCTACTATCACATCGAAGATGAAAGGGATTGCGTGGGAGGTCAAGTTACCCCAAAGAAGAGGAAGTTCGCAGGTTAATGGTTACCAAGAGGCGTCCATCCGCGAATTCTGCCGATTTGATCTTGGGGGGTCGGATGATCTTGCCTACGTTTTACCTGTAGATCCTGCAGGATCACCTCCGGTAATGTCTGGGTTTTTGGACACTTTTGCGCGAGATATCGCCATCTCATATACTCACTCCGGTCTTTTGAGATCCTGGACCGCTAAGATTGATATGCAGACCGAAAAGGTCGATTGGCTAGAGACATGCTCGGTAGATACAGGAATATCAGAACCGGCCTTGGCGAGTGGCAGCTCAATACGGAAGGCCGCTCTTGTCAACTCGAGCAGATCTGAATTGACTATTTGGGACGTCAGAGGCGCACAGCTTGAATATGCTCAGGACTATGAGTCGCAAGACAACATCCAAGATTTAGATTGGACGTCAACTCCAGATGACCAGTCTATATTAGCTGTAGGTTTCCGATACAAAGTGGTACTACTGGCTCAGATGCGTTACGATTACCTGAATAAAGGTCCAGCATGGGCTGCTATTCGGGAAGTCAACATTCGAGATTTGACACCTCATCCGATTGGTGACTCCACCTGGTTGGGCGGCGGTAACTTCATTGTTGGAGCTGGTAATCAACTATTCGTGTATGATCAACGAATCGATTCCACTTCATCCACTTCATCCACTCTTCTACCTCCTCATAAGACTCCTTGGGATCTATTCGACATCGTCTCAAGACTCAACGGCCCACTGCCTGTCTATCATCCTCAATTTCTGGCTCAATATATCCTTGCTGGAAAGAACACTTTGGTGCAACATGTTCTCCTGGCACTGTATAAAATCCTCAAATACTATGTTGAAGGAGAAACCATTGACTCTCATCTTGGGATGGACATAGAAGATTTTTATGTCAACTCGAAGGCCACAGCGACTTCTACTAAAGAAAAGAAGTCGGCTTTCGATAGCTTTTCAGATGACAGCGAAGTGGAAACGGTCACCGAGGACGTCGCGACATATATCACAGAGAAACTGACAAAAATCGCACTTCCTCAACTTTCCAGTCAGGAACAAATACATTTAGCTGATATCGTCGAGTGTGTCGCTATTGTTGAACGTCAAAGACGATCGATGGATGACAATGCTGCGAGATTCATGTTGTTCTTTCGACAACATATTCTGCGCCGTGGTCGTGCTAACGAAGTTGCTCTTTCCTGGAGAGAGATTAACTGGGCATATCATAGTGACAGTCAGGATATTCTAGCAGATATGGTTTCGCGTCAATTTCACGGCAAGATGGTATGGGAGCATGCAAGAGAAAGCGGGATTTTTATGTGGATGACGGACTCAAATGCCCTGGTACGTGTTGATTCCTGAATGAAGAAACATTACAGGTATTGACTAACATCGTTTAGAAAGCTCAATTTGAAGTCATTGCTAGAAACGAATACACAAAGAACGATCTGAAAAACCCCACGGATTGCACTCTCTACTATCTAGCTTTGAAAAAGAAAGCAGTGTTGCTAGGTCTTTGGCGAATGGCAGCTTGGAATCGTGAACAAGGAGCCACGACTAAATTACTTGCAAACAATTTCGCTGAAAAGAAATGGCGAACGGCTGCTTTGAAGAATGCCTATGCTCTGCTTGGGAAGCGTAGATTCGGTAAGTAAACCTTCGTCTCAAAACATACGACCTTGGGTTTGAGCTAACCAGTTCCAGAATACGCAGCAGCGTTCTTCTTGCTCGCTGATTGTCTTAAAGATGCCGTTAATGTGATATTGAATCAGATTAAAGATCTTCAGCTAGCTATTGCGGTCACTCGAGTATACGAAGGAGAGCATGGACCTGTCTTGAAAGAACTCCTTGAGGAAAAAGTCCTCCCTCTAGCCGCTCAAGAAGGTAATCGCTGGTTGGCATCCTGGGCCTTCTGGATGTTACATCGTCGGGATATGTCCGTTCGAGCTCTAGTCGTAAGTTCACTCCATTCCTCTCCCACTCCCTTTATTCCAACCCAAACTAACCCTCTCCCCCTCAGACGCCCGTCTACACCCTCCTCGAAACCCCCCACACCCCCGACCTCCAAGCCAAACTCTTCCTAACCGACGACCCGGCCCTCGTAATCCTGTACTCACAACTCCGCCACAAAACCCTGCAGACCCTCCGCGGGGCATCCAAAGTTACGTCACGCGTCGAATGGGCTTTTGTGCTGCATAATGCGCGGCTGTATGATCGCATGGGCTGCGATTTGCTGGCGTTGGATTTGGTTCGGAATTGGGAGTTTTTGCTCCCTGCGAAGGAGAAGAGTTTGGGTGGGGATGTGGTGGTTGATCCGAGGAAGTTGCTTAGGAGGAGAAGTAGTTTGGTTGTGGCGGATTTGCCGGTTGGGGGGTTGAGTCTGGCTGCGGGTGCGGGAGGTGCGGTGGGGGATGCGAAGGAGAATTCGATTGTGGTGGGGAACAAGGACGGGAATAAGAAACCGCCGACGGTGTTTGAGGAGCCGGAGGCGAGTAGTTTGTTGGATAGTTTTGGGTTTTAGTTAGGTAGGTAGTTGATAGGAGGGAGAAGAGAAAGGTCCTCGCGGGGTTAGAATGACGAAGGGGTGGTTGTTAAAGGATAAGATGCGTTGCGTTGAGTTTAAATCGAGCATAGGCTTGAACTCAGTGCTGTTTGGTTTATTCGTTCGTATATAATAAGTTAATCATTGTAGCAGTAGTAGTTAAGTCAGTCTGTTGGTCTTAGTGAGTTAGTTAGGTGATGATCATAGTGAATTACACTGCTAGATTTATATATTCCTCGCTAGTCTGTAGGCTGGAGTAGACGAGAGGGATAGAGAGTGAATAGGAGAAAAGGATAGTGAACGGTAAGGTATAGAACTAGATGGTTTATATAGTATAATACGATATAATATTGATATTATCTATCTATCAAACAGCGTTTAGAAACCAATCAAAGCAGAAAAACTGGAAGGAAGCTCAGCTCTATGGTTTATATAAATATTAGAATAGAGGAGTCGATAAAAGTAGAATGGATGAATGAGTAAGTAGGCAAGCAAGTAGGTAAGTAAGTAAGTAGGTAAGTAAGTAAGTAGGTAAGTAAGTAAGTAGGCAAGTAAGTAAGTAGGTAAGTAAGTAAATAGGTAAATAAGTAAGTAACTATGAATGAGAGAAAGTAAAAATGAATAAAGTGGACTACCTCCTCTTTCCCCCCCTCCTCTTCCATCTTCCTTCCATCTTCCCTTCCATCTACTCTCCTTCCCTTCTACCTGACCAGACCAAAGTAGACCAGACCAGAGTAGACAAGACTACCAAGTCAGAAAGCCTCGTATTCACATCAACAGTTCGATCGCTCGTTTCCTCCCTAAATCCATAAGATTGAGTTACAGATCGTAGTGGTAAGCCGACATACAAGTACTCCTAGCATAGTACACACAAAACAATACAATCGCATCACATCAAATCATTCATTCATCAAAGCGGCAAGTTAAAACTCATACAAACTTGATATAAATCTATCTATCCATCCATCTATCCCATCCATCATCTCATCATCATCATAATCATCATACACTCCAGTCCATCCCATATTGACATTCTATTCATATCCATATCCATATCCATACAATCCCAGTATTATATCCCATCACGCTCAACCGTAATGAGAGAGAATGTCTCCAGCTCCAGCCATCCTTTCCTCTCCATTCAGTCTCACCCTCACAACACAAACTGTACAAAACATCTCTTCTCAATACAAAAAGTCCACACGAAGCATGTATATGTAAGTAGCCATTGCCATTAATCCACCGCCCGCGATGAAACAACCGCGTTTGTTTTGTTTTGTACAATCTAACGAAGAGGAGCCAAGAGAAATCTAGACAGGTGACAGACACATAACACATCAAGACAAAAAGGAAGGTTTGTATGATGGATGACAGAAAATGAGATAATGAAGAAAAAAGAGGTTCATGACATGATGCTATTTAAGAAACCCTTCCAATCATAACCCGAACCCAGGGCTTGTCCTAACCAGGCCCAAACCAAACCAATTTCTCCCTTACGCAAAAAAAAATAAAAACCAATTCGCTCATATAGCAATTTTCCACGCTTTGCCCGCGCGTTTCGCTCCTATTCCCAAATGCCCAAAGAAAATCAAAAACGCTGTACAGTACATTTAAAAACAAGAAGAAAAATAAAACAAAAAGAAGATTCGAGACCAAGTCCGCGAGAGCGCTGCCCCATGCGTACAGTATCATGACGAATGACAAGATGACCAAACAGTATTAGTCTAGAGTCTAGAGTCTAGTGGGACATAATTTTCCTTTCTCTTCCTTTCGTGAAAATGCATAATTTAGCTCATAACAAAAAAAAAAAGGAAAAGAGGAAGAAAAAGTAAGAGAGACATAAAACGAAATCATGATGTCATAGTCATAACCATGTAACCGCGACTCGCAGACATGGTGTGTGTGTCAAAACGGAGCACCGGTACGGAATCCCCAAAATCCCCAGTTGTCAAGTGTCGACAAAAAGGAAGCTGGTGGAAAATGATGATTCGATTGCAGACGTCCAAAATGCAAAGCGCTCCTCTGACGATTGTGGAGAGACGATCGGAAACAAAAACGGGTAGCTTTGTACCCTTCGTGCATATTTGTCCGCATGGACCCAAGTCCAACAAGGAAGTTGGTGTCGCATGATTTTTGCGTATGTTGGACGCTTGACGTATCAGACAAGGATGATTGGACGGACAACGCGGTTAGCAATTCCCGTCTTTCCGAGCCTGCTCCGTACATTCGGGTGACAACAACTAAAAAGACCCTGCGTGTGATGAAATCCAGTTTAAAAACTTTACTCCATCATAATTGTTCCAGCCCAGTCCAGCATCCGAGTTGGAGGGTAGAGAAGTGGGCTGGTCGAGTGTGTACAGTGGAGTGGTGGGTGGAGTGGTGGAGTGAGCGAAGAGCGGAGTGAAGGAAGAGTGGAGTGCCATTGCTGACCAGATGTTGCACAGAGACGGTAATGGAGTGATGATGTCTTCGGTGTCATCTCCGACGGAATCCGCCGGCCCGACAGGTCGAGGTCGATGATGATGATGCTAACGATCCTTCCGTCAAATGCATAAGCAAGAGTAAGAGGAAGAGCGGAGATCTGTTTTTGATGATATCAAAATCCATTTTCGGATACCCAGAAAATAAGACTATCTCAACCCATTGAAACTCCGGCTCCCCTTCTTCTACCCTTGCCGATATGGATTGGTACCTCCGGATGTACTACTCGCATGTGTCTCGTGAGCGCATCATTGCGACTAAATGTCTTTTCTTCTGTACACAACTCACAACGCAGCTTCTGTTTACGTGTATTGTGAATTGTGTCTTCGTGCCTCGTCAGGTCGTAGGGTCGCGAAAAGATGGTGTTGCAAGGTTTACCCGTCGACGGGTTTATTCTCTCGCATTTGTGTGGACCACTTTGGCTGTTGAGTTTCTGTGCCGCCGACGTCATTCCGCGATTTTCCCCACCACCACCAACGCCCGTGCTGCCGATCAATGATGCAGATGCGGAGTTGCGATGACCCTCACGCTTGTGTTTTTGTAACTTTTGAGGTGTCTCGAATCGTAGCGTGCATCCATGGTATGTGCATGTGTACGTTCCGGTGTCCGCCGTCGTTTGTTGTGGTTTCTTGATCTCCAATTGTTGGGGTGACTTTGTGTCTGAGGTGTATTCGCTAGAACTGGAGCTAGACTCCATTGACGTCAGAGCCGCCGGAAAGTCATCTCCGACACTGGACATGTTGCTAGATTGTCTTTGTGCTTGAGACACAAACGGGTATTGCTGTAATTGTGGGACTGGTCGTTGGATGCTTCCGGGTACCGCTGGGGTTGCAAAGTTGTATTGAGCTTGTTGCGGTGTCGTATGCGACGATGTAGAATAGGCCGATGAGCTCTCGCGTCTAGTTGTAGCCATACTCCTAAAGCTTTGTTGTGATGCGCTGGTCTCTTCTGACTCAGAGGGCTCTTGTGCGATAACTGGTTGTTGTCTGTATACCGCGGGTGACCGTCTCTGTTGTGGTTGCGAGGGTGGGAATAATGGCATGTTTGCATCTTCGTCGCTCTCGTGGTAAACCAAATCTACATCCTTCGGTGAGATGGTCTTGGGTGTACTCGATTCTTGAGAGGTCCTCTCGAATTGTTGTTGTAGTGCTCTCGCATCATTTTCCGCCTTTTGTTGTTCTCGTAGATGTGTCGCAGTTCCGAATCGCATGCTTGGTGACTGTGTACTGAAAGAAGCCGCCGCAGGTGCTAATGGTGAGCCTTGACGAAATGGTGATCGTTCGCGAGGAGAAAGTGTCGATGCCATTTGATTGTTCGCACTTAAGTGCTGGCTGTTTGCGGCTTGAAGTCTTTGTGTGAACACGTCGTTTCGCGGAGACATGTTCGCAGCGGTCTGAACGGCAGATGCTGGCGTTGGAGGAGGAGCGGAGGTAATCGAGAAATTAGGATTGTATAGCTCGTCGGCGTAAACGTCGGTCATCGTTCGATCGAGTTTAGGCATCGTACTTCTAAGTGCTTTTAATTCGGACAAAAGTAAGTACTCGTTCAACCAAGCGTCCACACTAGAGTTCATACCCGACTTTTGCCTCTCATCTTCATAAGATGGTGGCGTGGATTGTGAGTCACTGCTCGCCACTGTTGCTAATGAAGGTCTGGTTGGCCCTTGGCCTGAAAATTCTGCAGAGGCCATCAGCTCGTTGCTGTTGCTCAGCTGCCTCGGTAGACCATCCTGGCTCATCGTGTATGCTAATGAACTGGGGTTCTGGTAGAAGTTTTGGTAATGAGGTGAAAGGAATTGATCTTGTAATGGTGTGTGCGCTGGTGTCAGAGGTTTCGACGACGTTTGTGCGAAGTCATGAAAATCATGATAAGATTCACCAGCAACCTGAGGATTCGACGTTGTTGGAGCAAACGGGGAGGCTGGTCCTGCAGGTGAACCTAAGGAAGAAAGAGACGATTCGCGGTGATGGCGTGGTCTTGTTGTCGAAGTGGGGGTTAATTGACCATTCGACATCCAGCTGTTATTCGATTGATCCGACTGCATCAGAGGTTGTGATTGACCCTGACTCGAAGAGAACTGCTGCGGTTGGAAATCAAATAAAATCTGATCGGATCCGAAGTTGAAGTTGATGTTGTTGGAAATAGCGTTTGCTGTGAAGCTTGCTTGTGGTTGTGGAGTTAAGGGTAACGAGATGGGTACCCAAGGTTGTGCGTGAGGTTGTTGCGGTGTTAAGGGTATTGAGGGTATTGATATGTGTTGGGCGTGAGAGAAAGGTTGTTGTTGATGGGATTGGAAAGGTTGATGTAAGGAAGACTGACGTCTTGAAGGATTAATATGAGCTAAGACCATAGTCGAGATCGAGGAGCCAAAAATTGGACTAATAATTTAAAGTAGTAGAATGTGCTAGGAACTCCAAGTGTGGCGAATGCGACTGGGTCCAAGTTTATATATATGATGATTTCGGTACTTCGGAATTCTGGAATTGGCTCAAGTGCCTTTTTGGCTTTTTGGCTTTTTGGCTTCTTGGCTTTTTGGGTCTTCCTGGTTGTGGAGAAGGGTTGTGTTACGGAGTAATAATTCCTTTTTCCTCTTTTGTGTGACTCGTACTCGTATGGGATCTTGGAGGGGGCTATGAGTAATGATTAAGGAAGCAGTAGTTGTAGTCAAGTCAACTCGAGTCGTAGTGGTAGTCGTAGTGGTAGTGGTAGTGGTAGTCGTAGTCGTAGTCGTACTTGTAGTAGCACCGTGGCTGGAATGATTTCGAAGGTAGAAGATCGAATGAGTAATCAGATCATATGGTCACCAGACTCGTCTTTCTGTGCTGCTCTGCCTGGCTCTTTGATATACTTGTATGCGTGGTATTTGGAATGAGCTGAGTTGCAATTAATATGGAAGAAGATGGAGAGAGCAGAAATGCTGATGAAAATAAGTGCTTAGATATCGTGGAGTTGATGACGGATGAGTGATGCTGTGTAGATCCGGATACTAAAGATATCATTCCTAGTTCTTCATGTTGAGAGGAGTATAAAGAAGTAAGATCGACATAACTAAACGCTCGAATACAGGTATATAAGTGACGTTCCGTATAATAGTACTTTCTATATTTCATTTTTCACGCGTTAGCTACAGGAGCCAGAGCCAGAGCCAGAGTCAGAAGCCAGAAGCCTTCCCCTGTTGGAGGTAACCCTGGCCGGCCAGTTTCTTGTCCCATGTCCATTTCCATCCACATCCACATCCACATCCATCAAATTTTCCCTTGGAGCCCTGGGAGTGACGGTTTTCGGGGCCGCCATCTGTGGTTACTTTCGTACAGTTCGCAGGCTTCAGGTGCTACTTTTGTTTTTCCTCCGTTTAGAGCGACAAAAGCCGCTACACATATGCAGGCATGACGTGCCATGCGATGCTCATGCTTGTCAATCTGACCGAGGAAGGGCTTAGTGCATGACAGGGGTGAGTGGGTTGATGCAAGAATGTGGGAAAAGGGTGGGACAGGGTGGGAAAGGTGGGAAAGGGTGTGGAGACAGGGGTCCGTCATTCTCACTGAGCCGACTGAATCAAGCGGAAACATCATTTCTTCCACCGACAAAGGGCAGTACAAGTAGAGAATGAGCCACAAAGCCACAGCATACAACTTGTTTTTGGGAAAATGGTGAGTAACACGAATATTGTGGAGTGGTCACAGCATTGGTAAGTGATTGCAAATGGTTGTAAACCAATCGTAAACCCTCGATAACCTTTCGATTAACACCCAGTTACTCTAACAGTAGAAAGATCTACGCCCTTCCCGGATATTCCAAAATCAAGACTCGAGACGCTAGCACCCACCGGGCAATCCAACACAGCCACAGACAGGACCCTGAAAATCAAAAACTGGATTTTGCATTTCCGGCCAATCAATTGCCAAGCGACGAACGGATGGAAAAGTTTGACTTTTCACAGCAAATAAGGTGCTGACACTTTTTGGCTTTCTTTTCGGAATGGAAGATTGCGAAGCCGTTTGTCAAAGATTGGAAATCCTGTTCGGGAATACCGTTCGTTGATCCTTTTCGGAGAGGGATGGATATGCCGGATAGATCCAGCGATGCTTTACTTTGCATCTGTCTCTTGCGACCGTCTGGCTCTTTCGGGAACGATACTGTGCCCCGATTGCAATGCACTTGTCCACACCAATCCGCTGTTTATGGTCCACTACCACTCCACACCCTTTCCCAACGACACGGGGGCTAATGGTGACAGCGGTTTCATGCGACAGTAACTAATCATCGGCAATTCCATTCCTCGGGTCCTGTTCAGCGTTGCATTGCTGAGTACCAGTGCGAGGTGGGGTTGTACGAGTACAGTACACCCTCGCGGCATTTTTATTCCTGGAGGATGGCTATTATTATTTCGCTATTTTCCTTCTCCTACCTACCCATTTCCCAGCATTAAGCAGCCTTATGAGAAATCAGGAATCAGGAATTACGATGCATACTATTGAAATCCCATCTCATCCTATTCGTGAACTGTACCTGAGCAATGGAACCGAATCACCTCCCATCTTCTCCCAATCCAAGACATCAATCTTCTGCGGGGGAAGCGGACACCGGTAATGGCCGATAAGAAAATATGTAAAAAAAGGGCGCAAGAAACAAACTGTGGCTGAGAGACCGTTTAGGGGACCAGATCTGTATAGCCCTGTAACCGAGATTCTGTTGAGACGAGCTTACTCTCATCTGGACATCCAGCGCAGAAGAAAAAAGCATGCCGGTTTTGGAACATTTACAGTATGTAGCCGACTGATGCTACCAGATGAATAAACGCCCTAGAGAAGCATGTCCAGAGTCCAGACCCATTGCCCATTCATTTCAGAGACCTACAGTAGCTTACACTTACCTACCCACAGCAGACATGCATATCGAACATTCAGGTCAAGTACTCGTAAAAGACCTACCCACTACCTACAGAACGGAGAAAGTACCTACAGCAAAGCCAGGTCTCTCTGAATGGCCTCCCCACTCAAATTTTCGCAGCACTATTGATTTTCTATTTTCGATTTGTTACGCTTGGTCTGTTGACCTCGTACCCGTGATTCTGCCCTGGCCTGGTGCTCGCTCGCTCTGTATCTCCACACGCAGCTCCGCTCGTTCACCATTGTATTGTAGACCTATGCCCCTCCGCTTCTAACCTTAACCCGCATCTTGGATCACAATGTGTCCTAGCCCGTCCTACTGTAGCAAGAGCTGCGATACCCAAAGCGGTCTTCCTCGCGGCTTTGTGCGGCTAGGTAGAAGTCACGCACCACGTCAGCCTAAGTTTATTTAAGTTACTCACCCCAACCTAAGCTAGCTGAGTCACTACCGTACTGTATGCGAGCAAACGATGCAGAATTTCTCTTTCCCATAAAGAAAGTGGATGATAGGCCATGCGAGAGCGCTTTACGATATCCGAGTCTGGTTAGCTGACATAGAGTAGGTAGGCTCTTCACATGGGAAAACCTGCTTGCGGGTAGAGGACTCTGTGGGTTCTCCGGATGTGCTCTACGACGAACACTGCCTGCCTATCTACCTATCTACGTAGTCTTAAGCCGGGGAATGACTAACTCCATGGCCGGGCCCAATCGCACAGCTCGTGATCTGGTGAATCATGTGTAGATACTGTATATAGGTCTATATCCGGGTCGGTGGAAAGCAGAAATGATCTGTGAGTCGTACCGGTACCTGGTAGATCGCTGTGACAGTCACCCCGCGAAGCGATCGATCAAATCATACGACGGCTCAGCAGCGATGCCATGCAATAGCACAACACAATGTGGAGATCGATAGTGCAGTATTCTTGTTTCTGGTACAGTGCTACTGCAGGCACCACATGTCAATCACACACCCACCCAAAGACTGGGGAAAGCTCAAACAGACCGACAGAACATCCATGGGGAGCTGAGCATGCGCACGATACAACACAGTACAACACACCCGGATCCGAGAGAGACAGGTACCAGATAGACAGTGATAATCATAGCAGCGATAGCGATAAGTTAGCAAACGCGCGAATCACAACCCGACATGGCACACTTCCCCGCAAAAAGCCAGTTTGGCATCGCAGCCGAAGTCCCTTGTGTGTCGATCACAGATCGATCTAGGAGAAGGGAAAGGGTAGAAAAGCGGGCCTGCGCCAGGATTCCGGTGCTGATGCTGGTGCGTGCATGAACACAGCCACAGCCATGGGAGTCGGGACCACTAAAGTTAGAGCGAGCAGTCCTTTGAAGGCTCGTACACGCTTACCAATGCGAGATGGTTCGGAGTTGAGCGAATGGATCGTGCAGGATGCAGGTAGCAGGTGCAGGTAGCACAACTTTTTCTCTGCTTACCCACGAAACAAGTGAACATATGCCGGGTGTTGCGAAAAGAGAGTTAGTTGCTCTGCAGCCGTAATCCTGAAAGGGATCGGCTTGATTCGACTGTATGTCTTTGTACGGCTCAGCTAGGCCTTTTCCCCTGCAGCCCTCAAGGACGAAGTTCGTACAAGTGCTGCTAATTTGGGTCGTGGCCGGCATCGCCGTTGGTTTTTGGGGGTGCACGACATGCGTTCTGTTGCACGAGAAGAATATTCTACCTAATGTGCTGTGAGACGTCGCCTACGGTGTTTGACGGGGCGGAGGGCCTCGTGGATAGAATTGTAGGAGCGATGGGATTAATATGGGTTGTGCGCTCATCTCCATTGGAACCACCACTAGCATCCGTTGCATCTGGGGTAATTGATAATTCCGACCTGAAAATCCCAAAGGTGCTTCAGCCGGTTGAAAATGAGGCCAGGCCAGCTGATGAGGAATCGTACGATCATTTCCCAATATTCATCGCATCCATCTCCCTATTCTCCTATTCTGTCAATTCTCTCCACGATCGTGCCATCTTGCATGCGCTCTCCCAGACATTTGGAATGCTTTGCGAGACCTAATTGCATGCCTAGTCCTTCGTGGTTACAGTCGTGCTGCATGCTAAGTTACATTGTCTGCAGCGAAAAGTAATCTTATGTGTGCGCAGGAGTAATCTTCCTCTTCTCATCTCATCTTCGGTTCCGCCCTACTGTATCGTATCTGCCGAGACGAAGTCCCATCGCTGCACCGTCGCATGGCATGCCTGGAATTGAAGTGAGGCTTCAGCCACAGCGGAACAGAGGGGAAGAAGTCGGATAGCTTTTCCGAAAGGAGGAATAGTTACTAATTTGTCGGGTACCACGGGGGCACGGGCTTGCACAGGGCTGCATCGGGTAATGTTCTGGACTGTTCTTCTTCGCCTGCGAAATAACTCCGATATGCAGCTCGTCAGAAAATGGAATCAATTTTTTCCTATTTCCTTTTCACCAGCTTGTTAACACCGACGGCTGTGTCCTCCGACTGCAGCATTGCAAATTGCAAATTGCAAATTGCAAATCATTCCCCGAAAAGCCGCGGAGATCTGCTTTTCTATTGTTGGCACTGAGCAGTTGGGCCGGCATTTGAATTGGTAATCCAAATGCGGATATTTCAAATGTTGATCTTGAGGGCTTTCTTGCGGACAAGTTCAATTACGTCATTATACTTCTTATCGGCTACACAGGAGAAACTTGATTGATAACACACCTTCAAGGTATCACAAATGTTTGTCCTGCAATCTTCCATGTAATGCAATAATATCGCTGCCCATTCTATTCATAGAAATTTCAATATGATTCTCGTTATTCCTTCCTTCTCGGATCAATGGAGAGGGCTGTGAGGTGCAGGTACGGCCGTGCAAGTATTTCTGGAATCCAAGGGTAGATCTGGGGATACGGGTGGGGGTGATGTTGAGAACTTGAGATGCAAAAGCCTCCACCGACGATATAACGATAGAAGCCACGTAAATCATTCCTTAGAAGGTGGTGGATGGAACTTGAAATGCGAGCAGCAACCATGGCGCCGATGTGGACACGCTGCGAAGATTACGCAAAGGCGTGCAGAGACTCAACGGTGGACTCGTATGTGCAGTGACTAAGCCACTCGAGATTCGTATCAAGGCAGACAGAAGGGCGCGAGTAGATTCTTGACAAGTATCCAGACCCGTATTCTTTCGCCTTCCATCCTAAACTTGGAGAATGCGATGCATGCATTCATTCATTGTAGTTGTACAGTATGTGCCAACGACTATCAACCTGCCGGAGTCTTCTCCGCAAGATGCCTATTATTACATAATCATCCCACTTCACCCTTGCTAGGCTGAGCTCGAGAACTTTCCCATGGATGACATGCACGAGTAAATGAAATCGGATTACCAAAGCTCCCGAGAGCTCCAGTCAGCATCCGTATTCGAAGGATATCCAGCACAACATGACTGCGCAATCACTATCGCCTATACGCAAAGCATGGTATAGATGGAAAGCATTGCGTCTCCCGTGGCGGAAAAGCTTTTTCGTTGGTAAGTCGCCGATTAATCAATGCCCCGAGAGCTCGCCGCCGCCACCCCAATTCAAGACCTAACTCGTTCCTTTCCCAATCACAGGCTTCGATCTTCAAAATAACACCTTCTGGGAATTCCGCGACACCCTCAATGGAGGTCGCATGCGGCGCATCGTCAAATCGCCCTCGTCGACCTCGTATGCAGACGTAAGCATCAGCCCGCAATGGCACCAATGGCTGCGGTATACGCGGCCGGATGCGCCGAGTCTGCAGGAGCTGCAGGGTGATGTGCTGAGGCAGGAGCGCTTGAAGATACTGGCGAAGGAGGCGGACGAGAGGTGGGCGCAGAAGAAGAGTTATTTGGATCCGCCGGAGATGCAGCATGCGCTACCGGCGACGCAGCCGAGAGATGGGGGAGCGTATACGGGGACGGAGCCGAGGGCGGATGGAAAGGGGGTTAAGAATGCGGTGGTAGAGGAGCAGGGAGTGGAAGATGGAAGAGAGGCGGAGGTGAGGGGGCAGGTGGATGTAGGTGTGGAGAGTGAGGTGGCGAGGGCGCAGGCAAATGAGCAAGAGGTGGGAAGGGAGGTTAGGAAAGGAAGGGGTGTGAGGGAAGAAAAGAAATATAAAGAGGATCCGTGGAAACAAGCAAAGGGAGCTGCGGGTGAAGAATGGCAACCACAGGCATGGAATCCTAGTGATACACCTGTGTCGAGGAGATGACATATCATGTCATACTATGACTCCGCACTCTATGTAATATTAACGATGTTATGTGATATAAAAGTATTACTAGTAAGATACACAAAGATTGTAAAGAGAGTAAGAGCTAGAAGTATCCAGATAGATGGTAAGATTCTGCTGAGTTCAGATTCCGGAAATCTTGTTAAAAAGGAGCATTCTTAGAGTTCTGACGCTCGGAAGCAACCCAATGGTTGTTGCTGGTAATGCCATGGTCACGATAGAGGTATGTAATAGGTCTATCTAGTGTAACATTCACTTCCCTTCCCACCATTTGGGAAATTCAATACAGCTTATCACAAGAGGAGCACATGTAGTAGTAGTCTTTCACACCTATGGACCAACCTCTGTCCCAACAGCTGCACATAGTATGACCGGCACGCCAAGTAAAACCTGCAATACACATAAAAGAACCGAAAAGCAAAACCTCCCACCAATAGCAGTACTAACCATAACCCGGCTCGAGAGTAGGGTAGCCAGAGGCATGAAGTGAACAAAACTAGGCTGTCAGTAGGCAGGTGAAGACAATTTGCATTTCGGGAAATACTATCTAGGATCGACTGCCTCAGCGTATTACTATTTCATCGACGAGCCACTAAGTTGCAAGACCAGCAGTCAGAGGAGGATGCATTAATGCAATATTTATTGGAAAGTGACTCGTTAAGATTAAAGGGAAGTGATCTCTAGTTGTGCTGGGTTATCAGCCAGAGTGGCAGGAACTAAGATGGAAACAGGAACGGTTCTATTCTGGGGCCGTGGTTGTAGTCGTAAGAAGAGCCCTTCGACCCGTTGACCGCTGCAGTGACCGAGACCATGGAGGCAGTAGAAAGGGCAGGATTGGTGATGTTTCTGACAGTTGAGTTCACTTCGTTGTAGTACTGAAGTCTGCTGCCGGGAGTGATGAATAGGTTGGCGTTTGAATGAGGGACAGTTGGTAACTTCTTGTCAGTGGATATGGATAGGGGTAGAATGAGATGGAAACTATGGGAATAAGGGGCTAAGATGAATTTAAAAGGTCTTAGAAAATGGATAGGCATGAGGCTAGATAAGAAAGTGAAAGAATGTGGAAAGAGGTGCTTACAATGACCATGATAAGTGACTAATTTCCTACTGGCATTCACGAAGTCGAAGAGATTAAGTTCTCTAGCCTCCATGAAGGAGCCAAAGACCCTTTTCAAGCTCCTGAATAGGGCATCGCACAGCTTGTGAGCTAGTTTGAATGCATTACCGGAAGGGAAATAGTGAGATCATAGTGAGTGCTTCTACACATCGTATCGAAATGTGTTAGCTGTTGAATGAGGACTTATCTTGAATGTCACGGTAAGTCAACTTCTTATAGTAGGTAGAACTCTCCCTCAGCATTCCTCTATGATGTATATCCATCATAGAGCAGTATGTATACGCCATACTGTGGCAGATCAATCAGAAAATTACGCACAAGGTTGTGTCCAATGAGAAGTTACGTATCCGGAAGAATTCGCATATTCTTTTACGGTAAAAGGGAGACGATATTTACCGACGCCCTATACACCCTTTCGGGGCACGCAGACGAGGGAACTTTGGAGATTCCGTAGTTGTTCACGCATATCACTACCTTACTGTGTCTTTGGGAGCCAGGCAACAGATCGTCCGTCGGCGATGTATATCATAGTCATGCTGCGTACCTCAACCGGCTCCTAATAGTCGACCTCATCTCATGAATATTTCCTCGCTGAAAGAAAAAATCTCTCTGGTCTTAAACTAGGGTTGGTCGTTCCTCATACATACGAACCTGCCACCTATTGGAATCTCCATGGTCATCTCCCACCCAGCATATGCTGACGATCCATGTACGATCTTCAGTATGTAAATATAGGAAAAGAACGGTATAGAAGTCATCAGCATCTCAATTCTTTACAGATCACTCCGACTCTCACACTCGTCTTTCTTTTGGCTCACTTTCGGACTGCGACCTTCATTTAGACATCCAACTCGAAGTTCAAGAAGCACTTGCACAGCACTACGAGGCCGGGCTCCAACCAAGGACCAGGTTTGTCTGTCATCTATCGTCTGACGACCATCAGCTGGCGCACTATGACTGTTTAGAAGCTTGCAAAACTTATCCAGAGTCACCTTGACAACTTCAGACTTACGTTCAAAAATTGTCTAACCCTGAAGCCCAAGGAGACGAGTCCGAAGACTTGCAAAACAGTCTCTTCAATCGCATGGCCTTCACTAGCTTGATGCTAGAACACACAATTCTTGAAGCAGTAAAGTGGGAATCTGCTCTTGATTTATCTATAACTCTTGTTGAATAGCCTCAAGTAGAACGGAAAGTTAACCGTCAAGCACATTTAATATGCTCAGGTGGTGCTTTCAAGGTACTTTTAGCACATCGGCAGACCCAAGTCTGTTGCCGACGCCAAATTTCAAACGATCATGGCCTGAATTTGTGTGCTGGAAGATGCGTATGTGAACATGCCCAGGGAGATTGACATCGCCACGCTGGTACTCCAAGCACATATTGTAGTAGTGCTTCAGACTCTTGGCCCAGTTTTGCTCCTGAGAGGTTGGGCAGCGCATATTTTGTGGGACCTCTTGGGAGTTTTTGAGTCCTCACCACATATGCAATGGATACAATGATTGTCCATTCAGGTAGAAAGGGGATACAGTTATTGCAGGAGGTGAAATAAGTGAGAAAACTAGACTCTATGACCGATGTCCTTGAAATTATATGACCTGCAAACTCCATAATTGGGGTATCAATATATCATCTTCGCATGCGACTACGCCTCGCTCTGTCTCTTTCCTTCATACGATAATTCCGAACCCACAAAGCCTGCGACTAACGACTTCTCGATGTTTCGTCGTTTTCTTGGGCGGACCTAACCCTACACCAATTGACTAAACTCGTTAATCTCCTCGAACTCGCCTGCAAAAATAATCTCGCAGCCTCCTCATCCCTCTTCCCTGCATTTTCCCCTCCATCTCCTCCTCTTCTTCTCCTTCCACCAAGACAATTACTTTCTCTGGCCTGGATCCCATCTCTAACTGCCTTTTCCAGCTGTGGTGTATGGCTTGAGTTACACTCTAAGAGAAATACCCTGAACAGACTTTCAACTAATATTGAGTATTTCGCATTGTCCTCAACGGAAGAAGTCATTGGACAGTGAGGGAGAAAGTAAACTTCGAGGATTTCTTGCGTTATTGCATCATCTTCTGACTGCGGCCGGGGGGTGGAACTCGGGAGGTAGTTGAAGGCTATAATTTGAATGAGGGAGACGAGAAGAGCGGAAGAAAAGGGCATTAGGTTGGACGGTGTGAGCAAGAGGGAAAATGAAGGGAGGGGAAGGGGAGCGATCTGATCCCGGAAATGTATGTAGAGAGTTGGGGTGGGCACGAAGAGTTCAGAGAGGTAGAAAGACGCGCGGGAGAGCTTTGATATGATGAAGTTAGTCTTGTATGCTTTTCCTAAGAACAGAACGAGAATAGCAATTTACCAGAGTCATAACCTTTTGACGCAATATGATAGCGTCGGAATCTCCCATCGTCGAAGTATACGTCGAAGCACCAATTGTCTTTGCTTTCAAATCCGGGGATGGAGAGCCATCCGAATGCTCAAACAAATCATCGCCGTCATCGTTTTCTTCGTCATAATCACCAAATTCTATTTCTCCAGTGACATCCATTTTCTCATCACGTTTCCTCTTGTGCGTGCTTCTGTTTCTCATTTCGTTCGCCTCATTCTCGAAAATCTCCGGGAAGTCCTTCAAAGACTGTGCTGACCCGTCCGCAAAGGCGGCTTTCACGATCCGTCGTAGAGGCGCACTGCTGTAATTGTAGTCAAAACCACTCAGATATCGAATCAATAGTGAGTCGTGAAGCATATTGTTCTCTCGGCGGCATTCATCGCCCTCCAAGTCTAGGTCAACGCTTCCCTGATGCTTTGCTCGACGTTTTTTTTGAGATTCCGCCTCAGGTTTGGCCTGGTGCTCTTCCTGATCCATAGCTTCACGCTCAGTCCAATCATTGTCCAAAACATCGAGCAAATACTCAAGTAAAACTTTCCAGTATCTCCAACGTTTAGGGTACCGCACGCTACAATTGAATGCCCAGCCTACTATGTGCCAGAAATCCTTCGCTCGTCGGAATACACCTTGTTGTGACACGGCGCCTTTTATACCATCTCCATGCGTCTCTTCGTCTGAGTTGCTCTCTCCATCATGCAATTCCACGGCTATCCGTCCCCGTCGTGTATTGCGGCCCGTTTTATTCGTAGACGTTCGGAAAGCAAACGCTTGCTCAAGATGTGCCGCTCTGGGGCCGACGTCTTGAAGAACATTTCTTAAAAGAGTAATAGATCGCGAGCCTATCTCTAGTCGCTCTTTATTCGAGGCGCGATTGGTGAACAATGGATGTACAAGAAGTGTGCTTGCGATCTGTAGGTATTTAGGCGACGGTATACAGGCTGGTACCGTCGCTGTAGTGGGATGGGAAATCCCCGCGGTGAAGACATTCGAGAGTAAAGTCAGACCTTGTGTATCTGATCTAAATTGTCAGCATCAGTGCTCGTTCATCCTAAAAGTGAACTCTGTGAGCGGTGCATACACATCTGTTCGTCGAAATAAACCTCAGCGTGCTTAGAGATTTCCTCCGCTATTTGACATGCCGGGCGATAACGGGGATGAAAGGATTCTGTGGATGACATCGGTGATCCTGGAGTTTGAGTTGAGCGTAGAGACCTAGTATTCGACGGGGAATTCGGAGCAGTGTGGAATGAGGTTGGTGAGCTTAACATGATGTGTTGCGTGGGAGGTAATTCTAGATCTACAGCGAGCAGATAGGCAACGCGATTTTATATATCTCCGACGCGTCAGATAAGATATTGCGGTGCCACGAGTGCCCCACGTGTGCCCCTGGTCCAACCCCGCAATTGCCCGCTACTGTAGTCGATAGGTTCACCAGCTTTACTTTTCCGCATAGAGAAAATCTAGGAGAGTATTTATCATCAAACCCGGAATGCGTATACATTTGAATCACGGGAATATGCCGCATGCACGCACTTTTCCGTGCGATTTTGAGAATATACAATCTCTCGCATATCGAGATAGTCTTCCATAACTGACATTCAAATTGGTACAACATGCCCCCTTGCATTGCCGCTGCTCAAACGTGATACGGGGGAGATCATATGGTCTCCTCAATCCACGCCGGATTCATCTTCACCTCCATCCTCCTCGTCATCGTCATCATCGTCATCCTGATCATCCTCATCATCTGATACGTTCTCTCCGAGTTCCTTTAGTCGCTTCTTGTATTTCGACACCTTCTCTTCCATATCCCCAAAGACCATCAAAAGATCGTCTAACTCGCTTTGAGCCGCCTGCCTTGCCTTCTCCTTGTCATTTAATGCTGATTCTGCTGTCGTTAATTTGTCATGAGCAGTGCCAGCTCGCTCTTCGGACTCCTTGGACCTTTCTTCCGCACGCTTCAATCGAGCTTCTAGTTCGGCTTTACTTGTTGTGTATTCTTCATGAGCTGTTTCGAGATCTTGAACATGGTTCTTATTTGCCTAAATTTCGTTAGTTTCTGCAAGGCAATACTATGGTTGCGCCATACCTTCTCTAGATCAGCTTCTAGTCTCTCAACTTTACGTTGAAGGTCTGCAATTTCGGCATCCGTTCGCCGTCGCACTCGCTCTGCATTAGCTTCGGCTGTTTTTTCTGCATGCTCCAGCTGTCTTTGATAATCTTGGCTGATCTGCTCCTTTTCGTTCCGAAGTTTGCTTGAATACATTATAAGCATGAGGTTGCGGGCATAAATATACCGACTTACCTAAGTTCTTCTTCATGGTGCCTTTGAAGTGCTTCGTTGACATGTTTTATCCTGGAGACTTCTATGGTAGCAGTTTCTTTAGCCTTGCGATGGTCTGACTGCTCCTGTCCTAGTTGTCGTCCAAGAGACACGAGCTCCTCCTCAGCCTTCTGCAAGCTCTTGTTTTTCTCCTCTAACTGTGACCTCAATGAATCCACCATCTCGCGTGATATTCCTTTCTGAATGCCATTTGCAATCACAGGAATTTCAAATCCAGGATCTCGATCGATTGCGCGAAGAAAACGGCTAAAGTTGTCCTTCATGAAGTCGACAAATGTTTTGTCGAAAAAAACGTTAGGCAGACCGCCATCAGGTGCGGAGCTAAGTTTCTGGGGAAGTACTTCGAAATCTCGCAGTAAAGGGTGCCCCCTTAGCTTTGTAAGCCGATCTATGTATTGATCCCTACCAAGCCGCGAGGTAAGTATTGGATGAATAGTCGCTCGTGGAACTGGCGAGTCTTTAGTAGAAAATTCATAAACAATCCCGAGTAAAGCAACGCATAACCCCTGAACCATTACTCCATCACCACCAGGCCGGAGTGTTGCTTGTATCAAGCTCTGAATGTTGCTACCTTCACCTAAAAAGTCGTTGACTGCATCTGGATCTTCGAAAAGCCACCCACAAAGCAGCATTAGATACGCGACCAGGACTCTTTCGTCCACAGCTTTTTGAATGCCAAGGATCAAATTGGCAGTGATTGATTGAATGCATGTCACTACTTCCTCGCCACTTTCAGCATCACCTTCTGCAACCACCATCGCCATGTTCTTCGCCTCTCCATCTTCGTAAATCAAATGAAAAAGGAGCACAGATGCAAACCAGTAGCGGTAGGGATCGCTCGATACGTGACTATCTAGAGGCTGGAGAAGTGTTGTCAACACGTTTGCCGTTTCGTCAGCACCAGAAACATGGCCATCTATCGCTCGGCGGAGGAAGTGTTTACGGATTGCTGGATGATTGTAGAAGTAGGCTTTGATGCACTCGCAGGCGGCCGCCCGTGCATCGAATGACGAAAGCGCAGGAATACTTAGAGTCAGGTCGAGTAAACCATCGATGACATAGACTTTGGGAATTGCATTATTATGCTGCTGGCCATTTCCGCCAACCGGAGGTTCGTCAAGAACAGAAGTAACCTGTTGCTGCGCAAAATTTTCTTGGAGAGTAGCGTTACCACGAATTAGATCGGCGCAAGTTGCCAGAGCCTATGACGCGAAATCAGATTATATGAATATCATACCTCACGCGAATTCTTGATGCATACCTCGGCTTTTATCTGCACTTCTGTCGCCCGACTGAATGCTAACTGTAAGACTTGGCCCAGAATACCGTGATGCCAGAATGATGCTTGATTTGCTTGTGTCCCTGCACCCCCCGTGATAAGAAACAGTCTCAATACTGCAAGTAGCGCATACATGTTCCTATTTCTCTGAACTTGAGCCCATTCCGCTACCTCAGCATCGTTCCCAGCTCCTAATGCATCGCCCAGCAGCTTTGATAATTTTGGCACGCACCCAGTTTCCCTGAAGAATGATTGATTAGAGATGTTTAGACGTAGGAGATTTGCAAGAAGAATTAGACAATCTTCCACTACTCTGTCGCCGTCCAGGAGAGACCCTTCAAGCTTTATGATATTGAAGATACGGTCAAATGCATTCTCAAAGGCTACCAGCTTTTGTAGTTCTGGGGAGTTTGGTGTCAAATATGTCAACAGAGACAATCCCTCATTTCTTACAGCGTCTCTGCGGTCGTCTAAAACTGAGACCAGCCTTGATATTCCCAAAGGGGCCGTGAAGATGCATTCCTCTGTTCTCTCTGTTCGCGCAGATAGGATCACGGACAATAGTTGCAGCGAATATAGACGGGAATAGAAATCGTTTGTTTCCAAAAAATCCAATAGTAAAGTTATATTGTCCTGACGTGTTGTAAATTCGTCCGCTATGAAATATGCAAGCTCGTCCGAAGCCTCCGCGCTGTTTTGGTTTGGGTTGAAAAGGAAAAGTAATGTCTCGAGGACAACTTTGACAGAGTCGACATCTTCACCATCTTTTCGCAGAATCGAAATCAGACCCCTCAAAGCCTCAGAGGCTACTGATGCAGGGTAGTCTTTCGCAAAGCTCCGAAGTCCAAGACATGCTGCGCGCCGATCTTCTAGAAGTGTGGAAGAAGTAAGTCGGGAAGCGTACACCTATTCGCTCATGGATCAGTCGGTGTGCAGAAATATATAGATTGGAGTGGCACTAGGCAAACCCACAGATATCGTTTCCCCAACTTTCGACATTTCCTGGGGAATGAAACGTTGTGCATACAGGAGCGAAACTATTTATGCCTCCTCCCTGTTATGTTGTCGCCGCAGAGGTTATTGGGAAAGAGTGATAGAAGAGTGAATGAATTCGTTATTTGGAGTTCGAGAACTGATTGGGAACTACCAGAACCACAATACAGTTCATACTGTCACGTATTGGAGCATAGTGATATCAGCCAATTCATAAAATACGTAGTAATTCTTCGAGAGTTCTCGCCAGATATCAAATCGCTCGAACCTGGAGCTTCTCTGTCGATTTTAGAGCTAATACCAGAAGTCTATACCATTAATGGACTAGTGAGCGGTCCCTGTCGGCCGCATCCGCTTTGGCGTGGACAATTCTGGAGACCGCATCCGCATCTTTGTACAATACTTTGTATCGTCTTCCAACGAGCTTTTCTTTCATCTACACCAAAATCGGAGGAGATCATCATCGCAATACAATCGCAGAGATATATAATACGAATTCCAACTGATACAGCGAAATATCTCGAGTCCTCTTTTCCTACATCGTCTCACCTTTTGTGCGCAAGTTACAGTAGCGCCAAAAAGGAAACTTTATCAGCAGCCTGCTTGCTGCCTCGCACTCTCTGAAAGGCTCTGCACAGAGCTTCCAACAGTAGGACGGATAACAATACACCTTCAATCGAATAATATCATCGCAGGTGGTCGACATCATGGGAGTTCCGGCTTTGTTCAGGTGGCTGGTAATTACACCCTCACAAAGGTTTCCATGTAAAGTACTCACTGACCGTACTCTTTAGTCTCAAAAATACCCAAAGATCATATCCCCAGTTATCGAAGAGCATCCTCGTGAAATCGATGGGCAGATTGTACCAGTTGATGCCAGAGGGCCGAATCCCAATGGAGAGGAATGCGACAACCTCTATTTGGACATGAATGGCATTGTCCACCCTTGCAGTACGTGTAGACTTTTCCACTCCTTTTACGTGCTCGTGACCAAACAGACTCGCCTTCCAAGTTATGTACAGGCTAACATTAATCCACAGGTCATCCCGAAGACAGACCACCGCCCAAAGATGAAGAGGAGATGATGATGGAAATCTTCAAATACACCGATCGCGTTGTTAATATGGTCCGGCCGAGGAAATTGTTGATGATCGCCATCGATGGAGTCGCCCCCCGTGCAAAGATGAATCAACAACGGTCACGTCGATTCCGATCCGCGCAAGAAGCAAAAGAGAAGGCCGAGGACAAGGCGGAATTACTGAAGATGTTGAAGTCTCAAGGCGGCTACATCGAAGAAACAGAAATTAAGAAAGCTTGGGATTCGAACGAAATTACTCCAGGAACTCCATTCATGGACATTTTAGCCGCCAGTCTTAGATATTGGATTGCATACAAGCTTAATACTGATCCCTCTTGGGCAAAGTTGAAAGTCATCATCTCGGATTCTACTGTTCCGGGAGAGGGCGAACACAAAATCATGGAGTTTGTCCGCTCTCAAAGATCGTCTCCCGAACACAATCCCAACACCAGGCATGTCATGTATGGGTTAGATGCTGACTTGATTATGTTGGGGCTAGCTACTCATGAACCTCATTTTCGTGTTTTGCGAGAAGATGTGTCCATAAGGGATGCGAAACCGCGAACCTGCAAGTTGTGTGGTCAAGCAGGACACCAAGAGAGAGAATGTACTGGCGCAACTAAGGTAAAGGATGGTGAGTTTGATGAGAAGGATAGTGCTCCCGCCCTCAAACCCTTTATTTGGTTGCACGTTTCTGTTCTTCGAGAATACTTGGCAGCAGAGATGTATGTGCCTAGCCAACCCTTTAGATTCGACCTTGAAAGGGCACTCGACGACTGGGTTTTCATGTGTTTCTTTGTTGGAAATGATTTCTTACCACATCTGCCAAGTCTTGAGATCCGAGAAAATGGTATAGATACATTGATCGCCATCTGGCGCGACAATATTCCTTATATGGGGGGCTATCTGACCAAAGATGGTCATGTCGATTTAGAAAGAGCCCAATTCATTCTCGATGGGCTGGCCAAGCAAGAAGACGCCATCTTCAAGAGGAGAAGGCAATCAGAAGAGAACTTTGCCAAAAAGCGGAAGCTCAACAACGACCGAGGTGGTCGCGGTGGCCGCGGTGGCCGCGGAAGTAATGGTAGTACTCGAGATTCTTCCTCTAATGGTAGACAAAAACAACTTGGCAGTGATCCTGCCCCAGATGGTGTGCCCCTTTTCACTCCCGGAATTTCCTTAAAGGAAGCCAAGCAAGTGACTCACGACATGGTAATCAATCGAGGCGCCACTTACAGAGCGAATTTAGCCAACAAAAGTGCAGCTGCAGCACTCAAAGAAATGATGAGTGGCAAGGCCGTTGGCAGCGAAGACGCCAGCTCGACTAAGGCAGATGATTCCACAGCAGAACAACCGGCATCTGCACTAGGAAAACGTAAGGCGGACCTCATTGAGGACGATGGCAGCAGTACGCCAGGACGCAGCGCGTCGACCCCAGGAACTCCAGGTACTCCAGATGACGACATGCCCCCTGATTCTGTTAGATTATGGGAAGAAGGCTATGCCGACAGATACTATGAGCAAAAGTTTAAAGCCGACCCAAAGGACATAGAATTCCGCCACAAGGTCGGCAGAGCCTACGTAGAAGGGCTCGCGTGGGTTTTGCTTTACTATTTCCAAGGATGTCCATCATGGGAATGGTATTATCCTTACCACTATGCTCCTTTTGCTGCAGACTTCGTCAACCTCAAAGATATGAAGATTTCCTTTGAGAAGGGCAGAGTGTTCAAACCTTTTGAACAGCTCATGGGCGTCTTGCCAGCCGCGTCAAGACAAGCTATCCCTGAGCAGTTCCATGACTTGATGACCAACGAGGACAGTGAAATCATTGATTTCTATCCTCAAGACTTTGAGATTGACCTGAACGGTAAGAGGTTTGCTTGGCAGGGTGTTGCTTTACTCCCATTCATTGATCCTAAGAGACTCCTTGATGCGATGGCCAAAATCTATCCCCAACTACCTCCGGAAGTGGCAGCTAGAAACATGATGGGAAGAGATGTTCTCCTTATCTCGGAATCTCACCACGCTCTCTACGATGAGATTACCAGCAAGTTCTATTCTAAAAAGCAGGAATCTTCTCAGTTGAAGCTGAATCCTCGCGTCAGTGAAGGCTTGACAGGACTAATTGAGAAAAATGAAGCATATCTTCCCCATAGTTCATTGGCATTCCCTTTGGAAAGTGGAGCTATGCCTAGCCTCGATGAGGATCACTCTATCAGGTAGGTGCCCTATTTACAACTCCACCCGTCTACATCTGCTAACGATGCTATACAGTGTACATTATGAGATGCCACAGTCAAAACATATCCATAAATCCATGCTTTTACGTGGTGTCGAACTTGGCAAACCGGTTCTTAATCAGTCTGACATTGAAATGACCAAATCCAGAGCAGCTAGATCAGGCCGCAGTCATGGCGGAGTGCCGCTGAGCGGTGACGGACGAGGACGAAATTCTGTCAATTACTCGTCTGGAAATAACAACCATTACTCGTCAGGCAATAACAATCATTATCCTCCTAGGAACAACCCATACCAACCGCAAAATAACTACAACAATCCGTTCCCAATACCTCCGCCCAATTGGCAGCCACCTCCCCCAGGCGTTGGTGCTTTTGCTCGCGGACCACCACCGCCTCCTCCTGGTTCTTATGGTGGATATCCTGCTTACCCCCCTCCTCCACCTCAGTATGGCTATGGCCAAGCTACTAACGATCGTCGGCCAAGAGGAAATGGAGATGGGTACCGGGGCAACTACAACAACTACGGTAATCGGCGCTGAAGAGATGTGATTACTTTCACAGCATGTCTGGAGAGTCTCATGGGTGGCTTTTTCACGTCCTCGAGGTTCTGACCTGTGATATTAAAGTATGGGTGTAATACTACAGCTAGCATGAGAGGCGAAGTTGCGCGGGACAATATGGCATGGTGACACTATAGGCGTTTGCTTTGATGTATATTATAAACGACAAAAACAAAACAAAAACAGATAGAAGAACATTTAAATTGAAAGCTAGTGGAATCATCTAGGTGTATTTTTCATAATCTCGTCAACATCGATACGAGCAGCAATGCCGCATGGGGAGCCCGAACATCTTCACTCCTCTTGATTCTTTTCATCGCCGTAGAGGCACGGTAAACTTAGAGTTTAAACAATTAATTGTCCGATATTCATTTTTCCCGCAATGGCCTCCGGGACTTGTTCTGAGGGTTGCCGGTAAATGACAAGTAGTCGAGTCCTCCCACGTATCGGGTAGAAGGAGAAACCCTCGTTTTGGTAGGCATGGAACAATTCCAGTCGTCAGCAGTGGCTTCCTACGAGTATGTAGTTATCCTCAAGCACAAAAGTACGAAGTAATCCGCGTAAAGAGTTTGAGAGTTGAGGGGTTCAAAATATTATTCATGCATGTTTTAAGTATAGCGCAAACTGGGACGGGCTGGAACTCTGGGAGCCTGGCCTGGGACCAAAGATAAACCACAACCATTGTTTGTACCCGTCGTAAACCCGCAGAGCACCGACTGTGGAGTTGAGATTATTCGACTCTCCACCAGCTCCCTCACAGTTCTCCTCGACCTCATATACTTAAAGCTATCTGGTAGGAGAAGCAAGCTGTTTGTTCCTAGCGTCGAACGGCCGCCAGGGATTTGCTCGAGGTAGCAGGTAGCTCGAAATTTCATCGCCGACGTGAATTTTACACGTATCCCGCACTGATAGTCTTACTTCCGTAGACGTCGACTAGTCGCCGAGGAAGAAGTTCCAAACACTGTTTCCACGCAATCACTCACGACCAGCCGATCAGCTCATCTATGGTTTACCTACGTGGGCAAATTGTACCGCGATATCAATCAAAATCCTAGACGTGGGAGAATGAGAATATTGACGACCAATACATTGCGATTGAGATCTCCAAGGTCGATCTAGTCTTCTGAGCCTTACCAATCGAGTGCTATGTGCGCAGACCTTTTACGACTTCCCGCGACAAGTTTCTCGATAGGCCTGGGCAAGGCCAATTACATCTTTCAGCTCGATCGAGCGCCTACCTACAAACTCCGAGTCTATAGTCGCATGTCGGGAACTTGTTGAGTGGATTGGCGTGGTTGCCAGACGCCCACCCACAAAAAGACATGAGCGAAAACTCAAGTCTTGTCATTACTTTGGTGGAGAGACTAATTACAAGAGTACTGTCCCGTTTTCTTTTTTTGCCAGAGTTCGTTGCGACCCTATTGCGCATTTGCTTACCTCTTGTTGCTCTATATAGCTCCCACACAGGACTGGCATAGATACCCATGACCTCACTCGTGATGAGATTGTTCTCCTGAGCCGTTCCACCCTCGTCAATGTCAGTAAGTCTTCGATTGCGCTTGTCGCAGAAGCTCTTGTGCAACTACTGGAAGATCTTTCGAAGCCATACAAATCCGTCGCAGCGCATCCACTACACGTTTTGCATTCAGAACTATACGTGCTTGAGCTACTAGCAGAATGCTGCACAACAAATTGGGAAAGCATCAATGCCTCTGGAGATAATAATGGAAAGGACGATGGCCCGGCAGGCTCCGACAGTTACAGGTCTGAAGACATTTCCAGAAATGCTCAACTTTCCGAAGGACGAAGAGCTTCCCGGAACAAGCTTTTGTCGCGCGACACCCCGCCAGAGCAATTGGACGACGATTTGACCAAGCGAATGATCGATGCAGTGAAGCTCTTTTGGAACCCTGTTCCTGAAGGCTACGTACTCCCGGCTGCGAACATTTTAGACGACGTATTCCGAGGAGGTGCTTGTGTAGGTACTGGGTCCTTGAGCTTAGGCTTGGAGAATGCAAATGGGACAAATGGCCAGCAAAATGGCATGGATTCGACTGGTCTACTACTGAAACATTCCGATTCCACGGAGGCATACATAAGGAAGATTGTTGAGTTTGTTTCCTTCTCAAACTGGCCTCGAACTCTCGAGTATCTCCGCAATTCTCTGCGGGGCTTGCTGGCCTCCCACCCCTCTGCGGGGAATCAAGCATCAAACAACATCGTAGTCGATGATGACAGAAACGCTCTAATTACCATACGTCTTATATCATCTTTCTGGGTTGATAGCCGAAAATTAGGTATTGTCATTCAGGAGTTATGTGGCAGCTTTCTACATCTTCGTAAGACGTTCCAGACCACCGTGGCAGTAGTCATGCCTCAATTGATCACGCGGTGGCTAGAGCGCAATCCTGACGACTTTGTGAAGCTGCACACAATGCATAAAAGGTTAGACGGCGGGGCGGAAACTCTATTCGACATGACAAACACGATGATAGATGGGGGAAGACGGAAATCTTTACTCTTTCCGTTTCAGACTTCGTTGTTATTTCTACTCCCTGATGTCTTCGAGGTTGCCAGTAATATGAGGGATGTGAAAAGTAACAGCAGCATCTCGAAGAAAGTATCATTTTTGGAGATGCTTAGGAAAAGTTTGAGAAACAGAAATGAAGCTGCAGTCTATTGCCTGACATCAATCCTGCGGGTTGCAAGGCATTTCCCACCCGACAGTGACGCAGCGATTTTAAGCTACGCTCTAGATGTCCAAGAGGAAGTTCGCGAAGCAGTTTTCAGAAGGTATACTGTGGGAGCTGAAAATACTACTATAGATAGTGGCTTGATGACAGCAGCATTTGTTAGTCTTGCACATCTGAATTTCAATGCATGCGTTGAGGGTCTGGCGCCGTTTTGTCTCGCACCGAACACATCCCAAGAATTTAAGCTTGCTGTCATCAGAGCATGTACACATTTTGCCAAGCAGTCTAATGCCAGTGACTACGAACAACTATTTACTAAAGTTTCAGACTTTATACGTGCGTTCCTGAAGGTACGAAAACATCACAATCGCTTGCAAACGGGTGCTAATTCTGCTAGGGGGTAACATTAAGATTTAGAGACTCCTATCCCATTGAGCACGTGACTCTTCATAAGCAGTTTAAGGTCGCTGCATCTGGAGAAATGGTGCACAGTGTGCTGGTGTTCTTGGATGCATGCCCGCTGGCACTTTTCGGCGGAATCTCAATGCAGATGGAAACAGGAGAAAATGCTTTCGAGGACATATTTGCTGCTTTCATGGTTTTCCTGACGTCGGATGATGAAAGAATCAGAGCGTTAACAAGTGCAGTCTCTCGAGGAACACTAACTGAAGGAACCACGTTTGCTTGGCGCATGAATAATTACTCAGTTTCGAGTGCCCTCAAGTTCAATTTTTGGAATTCTACGTATGTTTGCCTCATTAGCTTAGAATATACTGGAAATTCTGTTAACACCGTCTATTAGGTCCGCTGTTTTAGGCTCGGTTTCAAGCAAACTTATAAATCAGACCGCTGACGAACAGTCTACCCTTTTCTTCATTCATGATTACTTGAAGGCACGACTAGAACTGCTGAAAAACATTAAAGTATGTACACAGTCTTGGGCTTCATCAGTTCCATGTCAGATCTATCCTTCTGTTTCATATTCTGGCCACCCATCTAATCGACTTCATTGATGTTTATGCAACCCACTGATTTCAAACAGGACATAGCGGAGCTTGAAGAAGACATACCAGAGCGATCTGCTGCATATTCTATGCTTGAAACGGCATTTCTGGTCACAATTTGCTCGCCTGACATAACGACTTGTCAACAAATTGCCTCATGTATATCATTTTTTGTTGAGGAGATCCGACTTGTAGAGTCAGCGCCAGACTTCGGGAAGCTGTCTATGCCTCCTGCGCGTAATATGGATATCTACCAAGAGCTATCGTCAAAAGACTTCCGTTTCACTGGTCTGGTAGCTTTTCAAAAACGCGTAAGAGGTCTTTTGCGTCAAATGCATCATCCTACTGCTGGCCTTATATATGCGTGGGAGAGCATCTTCGACAGATGGGTCCGCTTGTCCAAGCAGCTAATTGCCCGTGCTTCGGAGGTACTTGATGAAAGGTCGCTAGGCGAATGGCGCAATTGTTCCGGTTTCCTCGCATCACTCGGTGGCACTTGTGTGTCGTATCAGTCACTTGCCTCCCCCGCCGAAGATTCAGGTCTCGCCGGCTTAAGGTGGATAGACAGGCTTGCACCAGAAGCTTACGATGACACCCTTCTTAGTCGATACATGCGACAGAGTGTCCAATTGCTAGCATGTAACAATGTGAGGATACGCGAAGCCACAAGGGAGGTTCTCTCAGCCGACCTTGCCAAACCATTACACATGCCTCTGTTTGAGGCTTTACAGGCAGAGCTCGATATCTTATTCGACAGTCCCCGCAGCAATGCAATCCCTATCGATTCTCGAATTATCTTCGCAGAACAAGCGGCACCGTTGTTGAGGAGTATTGTGGAAAGGCTTGGAAGCCCTGCTGAGATGGGTGCAGGAATGTCAGTTGACATCGGCGCTTTGGCCCTGAACTTTGCGAAGTTCCTTAACAGCTCCAGCGACGGGCTGAATGTGCTGAAAGTCAAAATAAAAATATGCCAGTTGTGCGAGACGCTGACTCAGAAGAAAGAGCTTCTGAACCTCAGGCATGATGTGCGTATTCGTAATCAACTCTTGGAGGTTATATTCGGTTGGATTGCCCGGCCTGGCTCTCCCAAGGCTGAAAATGTCATACTCAGCGGAGGTCGTGTTGATGAAGTTCTTCGCCTCCAGCGGGATCTCGATCGCGCCTGTCTAAAAGCTCTAGCAGACTTGACATACCGCCTCCCTCTCCAGCCAGCCGAAGGCCAAACAGACGCGGACACCAGCGATCTCAAATCTCAAATGTTTCATACTTATTTCAATAGGTTCTTGTCCCTGCTAAGCTACGAGTCAGCAGAGATTGGCAGAAACGAGGTTCGGCTGACAACAACGGTGAGCGATGATTCGATGAGTAGCCCGGAACTTGCTATCGCTGCTCTCTCGAATTTACTAAGCGCAAACATCGACGTTGGCCTAAAACATTCATTGGGTATCGGTTATCATGAAGATCTCGAAGTAAGAACTGCGTTCGTTAAAGTTCTCTGCAATATCTTGATTCAGGGTACGGAATTCAACAACCTATCGGATGCTGCAGTAAATCAAAAGTATGATGAATTGCTTGAGGTTAGCATTGATCACTGTCTTAAATGTTTGAGAATGTTACTGATCTTTGTGATTAGCTGCTGATTAATGATATGACGCTTACCATCGCACTCTGTGACGCCTGTCCAAGTACAGAAGTCGATGAGATGACTATTTCCTTGCTAAATATCTTTGATTCTCGTGGTCTTGGCTTCAACCTGCTTGAAGCTCTGATCGAGCATGAGGTTGAGGAGACTGGTAAGCCTATCTTTTATCACCGAAGCTCGCTCGAGTGCTAAGTCTATCAAGAAAACGAAGCCGAACTCTTGCGAAGAAACTGCGTGGCTACCAAGATGCTCTCTGTATACGCAAAATGGAAAGGCTCGGCGTATTTAAAAGCCACACTTCAAAAGGTGCTGGAACGACTTGTTCTTACTTCAAAGGATCTTGATCTTGAACTTGATCCAGCCAGAACTTCTTCTGCAGAAGAATTATCGAAGAATGCCCTCCAGCTTCGTGTCGTCACGAAAGTCTTCATTGATGATATCTGCAACTCTGCATCACGAATCCCCGTGTCGTTTCGCAAAATCTGTAACATTGTATGTCTCTTCGAATGCTTGATTTAGTATGAAAGTGGCTAACTTCATCTTAGATATCTTCCTGTGTGATGAGAAGATTTCCGGAGGCCAAATTCACCGCTGTGGGGGCTTTTATATTCTTGCGATTCTTCTGTCCGGCGATCGTAGCGCCTGATGCGGAAGGATTAATATCAACACCTCCGTCGAAAGAAATGCGGCGAGGACTTTTACTTATCGCAAAAGTTGTTCAGAATCTAGCCAACAATGTCCTTTTTGGGGCAAAAGAACCATATATGTTCCCATTGAATGACTTCTTAACACAAAACATATATCGAGTAACGACATTTTTGCGGGAGATATCGGTACGTTACCTCTGAGCTCGTGGAATTTCAACTAACATGTAGCAAGGCGCCACCCAATATCAAAGAACCACTTGCCGAGTCTGAATCATTTGATTTTGGTTCGTGTGTTGCATTGCATCGGTTTCTTTACGATCATTGGGACCATGTTCGACAGAAGCTTGTCCTCCGTGAGAGACAACTATCTCTCAGATCACCAATAGATGGTAGCAGAAGTCATACTCCAGTCCTTGATGCTCTGCGAAAGCTCATATCCAATCTTGGACCGCCGCCCATGGATGTTTCTTGGAACAGACCTGCAATTTCACAAAATACGCCTCCTTCATATTCTCGCTTCCAACATTTCATGCTGAGGAATGCTGGTCGTAGTTCTGAGTCTATGATATCTAGCAGGGCCGTTTATGATGGCGGTGAAAGCAAGGTGAGTATCTGCATCGTCTCTTGTGCTCGTTGGCTTACGGTTCTAGGATGGTCTATCGATGATCTGCATCATACTGCGTAATATTGACACAGATACAACGGATTTCGACCTTTTATTATACGTCTATCTGAAGGTTAGTCTAGCCGAGCTTTCTAAACCGGTCGCTAATACATCGTTAGATCGCCAGCCGAATGTGGCACAAACCGTTTGGAATTTTGATCGATGCAACTTGCTACGGTGGTCAAAACGAACCCCAGGATGCACTTTTCCGCCGACTTGACTTATTAACACCAACCGAGCTTTCCAAACAGCTATCGAGAGTTTATGTTTACAACATGAACAGCGCCTTCAGGTAAGAGTTTGCAGGACTCTGCTCCGCAAGCATATACTGACATCGATCTCACAGGAAATGTTTCCGCCGCATTCTCCGCTTATCAGCTAAGAGCGAGAACAGCGCTTTCCATCCAAAGAACGTGGACTATCATTTAATCGGTAGTCTTCAGGACTTGCAAACTCATTTCCATCTTACCCAACTTCATCTACCGCAAGAAACAATAAGCGTTGTCACCGACACAAGATATGTCTTCCAGCCAATCATCAGATTGTCGAAAACTAAAGGTAAGGTTGAGGTGACTATTAAGATCGGTAGTCAGTTTGTCCAAGTGACCACGACCAAAAAGCAGGAAGTAGTCCCAGGGCTTCGATTGCATGCCACAGTCAATGATATATTCCGATTGTCAGAGGTTGATGAAGCGCCTACCTCCATCCAAACCGAGGATGATTCTGCGTTCGGACTACGCACGGACAATGGCAAGATCGTGATGTATTTCACGAGTCCAAGAAAGATTGATGTCTTACAAGCTATTCGAAGTGCCAAAGCTAAGAACGGTAAAGAGCTGAGGACATTAAAATCCTTCGAAAGGCTTGTTAGACCTCAGGATGTTCCAGGTACTCTTCTCAACATTGCGTTAACAAACATGGCAAGCCCTGATCCTGTTCTTCGACTCGCCTCCTACAACTTGTTGTGTGCCTTATGTCGAGCCTTCAAGTTTGCAGCAGACTCTAAATTCATGAGCGCTAAAGGTATGAAGCACTTCTTGATGCCGCCGCGATTCTTACTAACACTGCCCTAGAATTATGTGTCCCACTGAATCCATCGCACTTCATTATTGATATCAGCGAACAACTAGCTCGTGCGGAACCTCAACTGACGGGAGATTTCCTCAATGAATTTTTTGTTGGGTGGGAGAGTTTCCCATATTCGCAGCGACCGTTGAGCCTGGCATATATGGCTCCCTGGCTACCAAGCCTAAGGACACATTTGATACCTAATGAAACCGACAGCGACAAAGGGAGAGACAAAGTCGCGGCAATTTTCAGAAAGCTCATCGATGTGGCTATATCTGACGTCGTGCTCAGTACTACGCTAGAACAGAGCATATGGCCAGCCATATGTCGTGACGAGATATATATGGACATCTTCCTGGAAGAGATACTTAAACCCGCCCTTAGTTTCGGTATTGACGACGAAAGAACTGAGATTCTTGGATCCATCCTTGCCTCGCTAGGTACTATTACTATTCGCGGAAAGCTGATTTCAAGGCTTCGCAAAGCTCTTAATCGTACCTCGCTCCGACCCACGAGACAACTACATGAAAACACTGTCTGGGGTGAAATATGTGTTCTCCTGAGACTTTGCCTGTCTGTATCATTCGACAGTGGTGCACAATCTCAATTGTACCTCCCGGAAGTTTTCCATCTCGTCACGATGCTTGCCAACACTGGGTCAACCGATATCAGATTAATTGTCCATCGATTACTGGTAAACACGATCCATGCTATGTGCACGACCTTCACTCTAGAAGAAAGTAAAGTGCTCAAACTGAAGTCAATCCTAGCATCAATTCCCGAGCCGCGTCAAGAAGTGGCATTTGCTCTGCCATCAAGAGACGGTGCATCTGGGCCATCGTCCCACGAATTGGGAACGGCATCATTGCTGGCAACTGAAACCCTTGCGGTTCTATTATCGGATATAAGTGTCGTCGCGGCCCCATCTGTTGATCTGTCCAACGCTTGGCGCGCTCGTTGGATGAGCTTGGTTGCAAGCACTGCTTTCCAAAGCAATCCAGCTATTCAACCCCGAGCATTCACTGTAATGGGTTGCTTGGCCCGTGAGGATGTTGACGATGATCTGCTGTACCAAGTGCTTGTTGCATTGAGAAGTAGCATCGGCCGGTATATGGATGATCATGACAGCGAGCTCATGGTTGCTATTATCACCGCATTGACGAAGATGATGGAAAAACTACCGTCTACATCTCGTTATGGTACTCAGCTCTTCTGGCTTGCAATATCTCTTGTCAGATTGGTGCCAATTGGTCTCTTTAATTGCGCGGCAATGTTTCTGGATGCGGTTCTGATGAATATTGGCGCTTCTGGTGAATTCCACGATGGTCGCATGATTCCGACGCTGCTCCAAGGTCGCTCACCACTAGAAGAGGCTGCCTCCCAACTCGATGAGATATATGGAATTCACTTCACTCCTGAGAACTTCCACTTTGCTGTTATTGCATGTATCGTCAAGGGTTTGACTGATTCTTTAACGCGATCTACCACCATGCATCTGATATCGACTTTCCTGGACACAACTGCCGCAAGTATGCCAGAAGGCATGTCTTTCCCCGAAGATGTCACCTGCATGCCATATCTTGGTATATTACTCGGTCGAGCGCTCAACCCAGAAGAAGCTGTACAAAGTCTCTGGCTTGCTAGCGTCACAGATGAAGCGACACGTGGCAATACCAACCTCGAAAGTGTCATAGCTGCTGCAATACTAAACGAACGAGAACTACTCCTTACTTGCGCGATTGGTCTTATCGACTTTCATTATCTGGATGATTCCGTTCAGAATCGTGGGTTTCAGTGGCTCAAGAAGATTGCTCTCGAATCTTCCGGCGTCATGATGCGTCTGTGAGTATATCCGTCCTCTCCTTCCCTGGCACGCACTGATTGATTTGTACAGTTGGGGTCCAGTAAGCAACATCCTCGATGATGTCCTCATGTCTTGTCAAAACCCCG
Organism: Rutstroemia sp. NJR-2017a BBW; assembly: GCA_002946425.1. NCBI lineage: Eukaryota > Fungi > Ascomycota > Leotiomycetes > Helotiales > Rutstroemiaceae > Rutstroemia > Rutstroemia sp. NJR-2017a BBW. The sequence continues at coordinate 54,465 of NJPT01000010.1, forward strand.
CAACCTTAGAATCCGCGCATGAACTCCTGCGCATACTAACCTCCAATCCACAATTCGCCGCGGCGGTTGAAAGCCAGGATATGTTGGATAGAGTGCTCGCAAATATCGGGTTTGGAGGCTTGTGGAAACACTGCACGTATCAGGGTCACCATGAGGTGGATCGAGAGTGTACTGCTCTGACTGATAAGCTTATTGAGGTTTGTTCTCCTGATATATACATTCATTTGGTTGCTGAGGCTGATTTTTGTTGGTAGCTTATTATCGCGTGAAGGAGTAGATTGGGTTGAATAGTTCGAATTGGGTCAATGCACAGGGGTGGTTATGGTCCCTATGATGATGCAAAAAATGATGAGGTATGAATTACGATGTCATAGAACAATGTTCGATGCTTTTAGCTCCGAAATAATTGATACCCTGTTTATACAACTATATCGTCTTGCTGTTGCTGTGTGCAAATGATGCATCGGTATACCTGCAGAGTTCTTGACCTCCTAGAGCTATTTGCAGAGCCTAGAAGTCTTTACAAGTGCAGATGATATGCCTGTCTCCTTTCACTCGCAAAAGCCAATGTCTAAAACAATTCGTATGTCTGGTTACATCGCCCTTAGGTTTGAACTCGAGGAATTTATTTTGGATTGAGTGCGCTAGTACATTTACGCTGTCTGGGATTTTTATTTGCTGTATAACTTTTGAGAACCATTCCTTACCCCCCATCCCCTATCATGCAATCGTCAACACGGCTACGCCAGGGTTATATCGACCCATACATCAAATACTTTCATCCATCACTGCTGCTCTGGCGTTTGCGTACAATGGTCTGATTCCTGTCCATTTTTGGAACTGTCGATGAATTAGCTATGATATCACTATATCCATCCGCGAGGAATTTTGGAAACATACCTGGAACCAACCCTGTGCGCTCAAAACTTCTAGACCAGGGATCGCAACCCAACCTGCATCCTCCGCCATTCTCATTAACGGTGTCTGAGCAGGCTTGTAGGCCATTTCCAACAATGTTCTTTGCTTGCCCTCCTCCTTTTTCTCATGTCTCAAGAGGACAGCTAGGGTTTCACGCATATTACTTTCGATAGGGCGGTCGGCAGGAATAGTGCTTATGGCGACAGACGGAGGAGTGGTAAGCTCGGTAGCGGCTGTAGGAGTAGGTAAGGGTACGATATTGAACGATGGAGGGAAGGAGGAGATAAGGGCTTCTAGTTTAGAAGGTGTACGAGCGACAATGTAGATCGGTGAGTGAGCTAGGGAATGGAGCGCGTAAATAGCTGCACGGGCAGTACCACCGGCACCAATCACAAGACCAGGGGAAGGCGATTCAAGGACAGAAGACGTATATGATGCGGACATCAAAGAGTGTGTCATACCTAACCAGTCGGTGTTTTCTCCGATGAGGCGAGGAGGGTTGTCTGATGTTGGGATAATCGTGTTCACGGCGCCAATCACCTTTACTGCATCCGTAACGGAATCTAGCAGTGGCAATATGTCTAGTTTCAGTGGAATTGTGACAGATGCACCACCAAAGTTGGGAGCTCGGATGACCGCCTGCAGCTCAGATACTTGATCGGTTTCTAGACGGAAATATTCGTGGGGCAGTCCTGTTTGCTTGAAGAGAGTGTTATGCAGAGCTGGTGAGCGTGATTGGGAGATCGGTGTCCCAAAGAGGTAGAATGATTTTGGTTGTATTTCGCCGATTGTAGACAAGGTTCTTCTGATCTCGGCAGCTGACAACTGACCCGGTGCAGCTGTGAACGGCAAAGCGGGATGAGAAACAGGTGTCATGAAGCCGTTTAACACCCGACTTAACTTTCCAGTCACTCCCATATTGATGGCAATCATGGGAACTTCATGAGCCAGAGCCATAGTCTTTTTGAACTTTGCAAGTGCGAAGTTATCCTCCATGTCTTTGGCAGATCCGACGAGTTTTATAATATCACCGTATTGAAGAGCTCTATTGTAGTGCTGTATCCATCCACCATTCTTCCAGGACAATATGCCTTGTGGATCATGATGTGAGGCGATGATTCTCGAGAATCCTTTCGCTTCAGTAACTGCTTGTAAAAGTTCGTCTGGGAAAGCAATTTCCAAATCAATGTACTCAATACCCATCTTGACAGCGAGTCTATACAGTTGAAGTGCTTCCTCGTGTGCATGATCTGGGAAGCGACCACCTTGGCTGATAGTCCGTATAGTGAAGATGACAGGTAAATGAACAAGTGACCTCAGGTGTGCAATCTGGACGCTTAAGAAATCAATACCTGGAATTCTATTGGCAGAAGAAGGATCTTCAAGTAGATCAACCCGTACCTCCACGGCATCAGAGCCTACCGCTACTGTAGACAGGATGTCTGCTGCAGCTGATATGTCTGGCATTGTGAGAGAAACGAAGAAGGAGTGCGGTTTGCTTTGGATCTCATCAAAGTGAGCGCTTTTACCCGAGATTAGATTCAAGAATCTTGCAAAATCTTGTTCCGCGACTGAAAGGGCACCGGCCCCAGTGCCTTTGCTGTGATACTGGAAGTTGCTACATTCATCAAACCACGGCTTGCGGCGGAGGTAAACACCCATCATATCTTCAACATAGGCTGGTCGCGTTTTGTCTATCCGAAGATATTTCATGACTTCCTCGGTGTCTCTATGAACCAACAGAACAATCCCACCTGACCTGTGGAAATTGATTAACAGTTCCCGCGCCTCTGGAATTTCTACAACCCCACCACCACAAGCGAAAACGTGCTTCTCAGATTGATCAGTAAGGCAGTGCTTCAGAAGATCCAGCTCAACAGCTCTGAAAGCTTCCCAGCCTCTAGACCTGACCATATCAGGTATAGACATTCCATGAATTCGTTCTAACTCCACATCAAGATCCTTATACGGTCGCCCAAGGATCTTGGCTGCCCAGGCACCAGCTGTAGTTTTACCCGCTCCACGCATACCGATGACAAATATGGATTTGTCAGGCAACGCCGGAAGACCACTTTTCTTTGCGTGAAGCAGCTTCACCTCCTTACCAGCAAGTTGAACATGGAAAGACTGTGAAAGAATATCCCACCAACCTGGCCATGTCTTACCAACACACTCACGCTCCTCAATGACGACAGCCTGTGTTGCAGCGACAGAAAGTACACTGAAACTCATTGCCACACGATGATCATCATAGCAGTGGATGCCCTCGGAAGGGTGCTTTAACGAGGTCATTGGCAGACCATCAATCTCAATTCCATCCTCAAGCTCGCGACACGTTACACCAAACTTGGCAAGCTGATCTTTCATCGCCGCAATGCGATTGCATTCCTTGACGCGTTGATTTGCGATTCCTCTAATTCGCGTTGTTCCCTTCGCCACTGCAGCTAATACGGAAGCAGTAAGAAAGGCATCTGTCATTGGCTCCATATCAACCTCTTCGATACCGCTGAGCGAGCCTACAGCGGGTCCTGTCACAGTAGTAGAATAATCTGTCTGAACCACTGTACAGCCCATAGGTTTGAGAACTTCGATAGCAAATCGAGCGTCTCCTTGGAGAGACTTGGATCCGATATTCGGAATAGTACATGTGGTACCAGAGATGGCAGCCACAGCTAGAGGATAAGTTGCCGAGCTAGCATCACTCTCAACTACATACTCTGCTGGGTTTTGATAAACACCTTGAGGAATGTGATAAGTGTGTTCCTCGCTTTGAGATCGAACAACATTAATTCCAAAAGTCGCCATCATTGCAGTAGTCATGTCAATGTATGGTTGTGATATAGGTTTGCCTCCAACCAGACGCAATGTTACCGGATTCTTGGCATAAGGAGCACACATCAAAAGCGATGACACATATTGTGACGAGACAGTGGCGGCAAGTTCGATATCACCTCCAGCGAAGCCACCCGAGGCAGCTACATTGAGCGGAAGACTGTTTTCTTTCTCAAGATACTCAATCTCGACGCCATTCGCTCTCAAGGAATCAACCAAGGGACCAATTGGCCTGACCTTCATTCGAGCATTCCCTGTTAGGACAGTGGACTTCGTCGTTTCTGAAGGTTTGCAAAGAGAAAGAACAGTAGTGAGGAAACGAGAAGCAGTACCGGCATTTCCAATGTAAAGTTCTGTGGGACTGGCATAGAGGTCGCCGCCTTTTCCTTGAACTAGAAGGACCTCTCCTGCCTCCTCCCAAGCGTAAGTCGCACCACCAAGCTTAGCAATAGCTGTAAGCATGAACTCGGTATCATCAGAGTGAAGTAGATTCTTTATTCTGCAAGGACCGGTACCAAGGGCTGCCAAAACAAGCGCCCTGTTGGAGACACTTTTGGAGCCCGGTGGTGTGACTTCAGTCTCGAGAGCCTCGGGTACACCAGGGGTGACCTCGATCGAGTCAGATAGGACGATTCGAATGGCTCTGTCCTCTACAACACTGGCCTTAGGCTCATATGTTTTGCCGATAGCAGAGAGTAGAGTAATTTTCTTTTTCTTCCCGTCGTTCTTCTTGTCCACTGCCATTTTCTCCAGAACGACATCAACGGGGCATGGCTTTCCGGCAGAGATTTTTTGTATCCTTTTGTCTGCGAGTGAAGTTGGAAGACCGTAACTTGCAATGCACTTCACGAGTCGGGCTACAGCTCCTGGTTTTAAAACCCCCAGATGTCTAGCAAGTTCCGCTTCCTTGACCATGCCAATAGCCACAGCCTCTCCATGCAGAACCTGTGGGGTGAGAATTGCTTCAAATGCATGCCCAATGGAATGTCCGAAGTTGAGAATGTTCCGCAGTCCGCCTTCTCTCTCGTCCGCAGAAACAACATCTGCTTTGGTCTTCGCTGAACCCAGTACTATTCTTTTGAGGATATCTCGAATTGGTGCGAGTCTTGTCGACGAGTCCGAGCTTTTGGCCCGAATAGTGCTCATTATCAACCCCGCATTGTCCTCGAGTGCAGAAAATTCACCTTCGTCCCAAATCGCCGCTGTCTTCACAACTTCCGCCATGCCATTGACGAATTCGCGAACAGGGAGGGTCTCTAGAAATTGTAGGTCGATGTAGATTCGTTTCGGTTGCCAGAAAGCTCCCACCAGATTCTTGCCCAAGGGTGTATCAATCGCAGTCTTTCCGCCAATGGACGAGTCAACCATAGATAGCAATGTGGTCGGTACCTGTACAAAGCGCACACCTCGCATGAATGTTGCTGCAACATATCCAATCATATCACCTATTACACCACCCCCCAAAGCAATTATCACAGTATCCCTCGTACATTGCTGTGATAGCATCCAGTCCTCAATTTCAGCCTTCGTTTCTCGACTCTTCGAGCTCTCGCCAGGTGGAATTTCGTATGTGAGCAGTCGCGGTGCCGAGCTAGCTGTGGCAACACAGGATTCGAAAGATTTCGTGAAGGCCGGGACATAGCGCGGAGAAATGTTGGTATCTGTGATCAGAACGTAGGTAGATGAGGGGATATTGGATAGTAAATCTTCTGCTACAAAATTGCGCCAAATGTCGAAGTCAACGATAATATCTTCCTTGCCCAAAATAGCAATCCGGGTAGGGTCGCGGGGGGTTGCAGATCCCATCTTGCACCACAATCACCTTCAAGTTCTTCTCGGTCAATGTAGGAATGTCAAGTATGAGGTGAACAGTGAGTGACCTTTCACTACCACTATTTCATGGGCGAGGGAAAAAGGCAGACTGATTTGGTTCTTTCCGGTAAGATTGTAAGGAATGTGAGCGGAAAGAGGAGTAAGAAGTGAAGTTGTGCAGTGCAGTGCAGTGCAATGCAGTAAATAAAATGACTCAAAGAGATGAATCTGACCGGGACTTTTTTTTCCTGGGGTAATTTGGTGGTGCGTGGTGGGGTGCTCCTTACAGTAAGGTTAGATGCCGAGATCGCAACGCGTAACCAATTAACCTCACCTTGTACGGTTGTATCGTGTAAAATAAGAAGTATGACCGTAGATATCCTCATATTATGGGAAATCTCCAATTGACCTTAACAAATTAATCAAATTAACTTATGTAATTTTATTTTACTATTATCATTAAGAGTCGTATTTCTCTTCTTGATATCATTTTGATAACAAAGGAATTTTATTAGTTCCTGTTTCGTTCTGTCAGCCACATTCAATTTGAGTACGCCACATCTTGTCCGTCTTGTACTGCCGTATACGCAGACACTTTCGATATTCTCGTTGCTTCACAACAAGACCGTCCACAGCAGCTTATGATAGCAAAGCTCGGAAGGTCGGATCTGATATGCGCAACACGTGTAAGCTGATCTTCAAATGCTCTGCACTCTCCGATTTCGTATAGCCAGCCGTGGACTCCGGGTCCCTCTCATCCCTAACCACGAACCAAGCTAGTTCCGACCTAGACGGCATGACGGTGCGTATGAGGGACGACTATTCTTCGATTCTATACGACCCAGATCTCATATATCCAAGCTTCCACTGAGTCGCTTGAAAAGAAATATTCATAACGCCCTGAACATGGCGTCGTGCATGCCAGGCTTTTCGAGGCAATGCTGGCCCAAGTTGTGAGGCATCGGTCAAAATATAACACACTTGGAATCAAAAAAACTTTAAATATCACCTTCATCCTACATGTAGCTAACGTTTGTTCATAGTTATACCGCACGGTAATGGTCATTTTTGGCTAGCTTAATGAATCATGGGGATGATTATTCGGCGCAGCTCCGCTCAGGCTTGCCCGCTGATATGCATCTCAGACTTCTGGCTTTAAACGTGGACTTGACCTCACTGTACTAATCAGATACCACGTTGTTCGCTTTGGTCTTCTCGAGATCTTGTGGTTTTTGCGCCACGCAAACAACCTTTGGCATATGTACCGCTCCACCTCCCTGGTAAGCTTTCTCCATGATATCTCTCATCACAGCCCCCTCTTGCTTAAGACCGTTCGCTTCCACCCGCGACGCGAACTCGCTCATCACCATGAGGTAATTCTCCATGTGAGCTGGGATCAACTCCAACTTATCATCGAAATAATACATATTCGCGTCACCAAATCCTTCCTTTGTAGCAAAATCTGCCAACTTAACTGTCCAGTCATTTCTACCTCTCGACACTATCATGTCCTTGAAGCGATCAAGTGCCGAAATATCGGCCGAAGCATTGACAGTCTTTACCTCTGCCTCGATGTAGTTGAGCTCCTCCCATTGGAAATGTCCACCCGGTTTGAGCAATTTCATTATGTTTCGGAGGAGAGGAGTGGGGTCACTGTTTTCGATGACAAGTACAAGAAGACGGACGTGTATGAGATCGAATTTTCCCAGAAGATCTTCTGGGACTTCTTCGAACAAATTCCATTTCCTAAGTGACAGGTTCGACGGAAGCCACTCTTCATGAGGAGCTTTTGAAAGGTCAATGTCCAGGCCGAACACAGTCGCTGCTGGAATTTCTCGAGCAACTTCAACAGCCCAGAGAGCGGTACCAGTCGCAATATCTGCGATGCTGGCGTTGCTCTGGAGATGTATGGAAGGATGTATATTGAATCCAAATGTAGTTTTCCACAAGAATAATTGCAAGTTCAAGCGGCCTGCAGCCGCGTAGTCCTGTTGCAGTAGATAACCGCGACCATTCGCCAGATTGAAATCAGGGCTTTGAATATCTTGCATGATGAGGTAAACCGCGGTGCAGACTTCCGGGACTGATGAAGCGGCTGGACGCTAAGAACAAGAAGAGGGCTTTGTGAAGAAAAAAACAAAATTCTGATGTTTGGCGTATAGAGCAATACGAAGAAAGGGAAACAGATCGTAAAGAGTGGGCGACCATCATATTGCTACTGACTGCGAGTGCTGATTTAATGACCAACCTGGTGTTGCAGAGGTCCATCGCGCTCTAACCCATAACAGTATATCCGTTAATCCAATACAGCTGGAGCATCTAATACCTCCTCCACACACTTTTCAGCTGGGTTGAAGCAGTCTTGTACCCATATTCAGACAGTTGTAAGCCAATAAGAGTCGGCGTTTCCCCACCAGGGCATCTCCAGTGGGTACAATGAGATCCAAATTGAGGTATGCGTTACTTCCGTACATACGTAGTCGTAAGGATAAATTAGTGTAGTCATTATTCTCGTGCCTTCCATATATCGACCTATCAGCTCGCGGTAGTAGCCTCTACTGTACTACTTGACTGGCTAGAATTCAGATCCAGCGACGACAGGCACTACACTTATTTACTCTTGGGACCAAGTAGTAGTTATGGAAATCGTGGAAATCTCATAAATTAGCGCATTCGGAAGCAGTCCGATTCTGACGGATGCTCCCAAGGCATACTACATAACTTTAGCTCTTCTAGACTGAGCATTATTTCCGATTATTACCACTTTCTTGAGGATATAACCCATCTCTTTTTTGCTGTATCGCAGTTCTTCAAATAGTTCAATCAATGTATTTCTCGAATAGTGAGTCGCAACCCTATAAAACTAAATCCTGCGAAGTTAATATAATATAATACGGGAATTGATATTCGTTCAACAGTCTCTACTATCTATCCAAAACTCTATATTAATATATCGAGTATTGGGGATAAACTACTTTATTATATAATTTCTATATATACTTTCTTTCTATCTTGTCTCTGGATTGGCCTCTTACAAATTATTATACAATATATCTAGTTCCTTGCGATATGCAGAGATAGTCGCTTTGCGCTGAATGGTTCCCTTAGCCGTCCTCAACATAGGCTTCTCCTTCGTAACAAAGATGATATTAGATCTTCTAACTTTGGCTTCAATTCTTGTATGGGCCTCATCATTTGCTTTCTCGATCGTACTCCATAGCTCCTCGACTAGTGCTTCGGAATCCTCGAGATTTTGTGGCGGATCACAAGCCTCTATAAGCCAGGCTGTTTCTGGCCTCCCTGCCCCGACCAAAGGTGCGGAAATGACCTTGGGATATGTGAGAAGGACGCCTTCCATAACGAGAGGATTGATGTTGCTACCAGTAGATAGCACCAAGATATCATCAGTGCGTCCTTGGTACTTCCACAAGTCTGGTTTTGTGGGATGTCTTGAGAATAGATCCTTGGAATGCCATTCGCTCAGTTCGGGGAAAGCACAAAATATGTGCTGGGCGTCTTGAAGCTCGGGCTTCTTCTCGATAATCATCTCGTAGAGATCATCTGCATAAGGCTGGAATCGTGCTCCCATTAGAGGACTAAAGCTCATGTATTGGTAGTCGTCTTGACTTTCTACTTGTGTGATGAACGGTCCAGCTTCCGTTGCACCATAACCGGCATTGATAGAAACAAGCGACCGGATCTTTTCAGGAGTGTTAGAGGAGCTAAAGGGCGAACCGCACCAGATGACCAGCTTGAGGCTCCGAAGTCCCTCGAGGTATTCGGGTACTCTAGCGAGTGGCTCCAATACCGACACTGGAAGGACAGTTGACTGGCAGATGTCAAGTTGGTGGATTGCTGCAGCCAATTTCGGCGTGGGGACGACAGTACCAGGCCCAAAAATCGGAGTCATACCCCAGTATACATTAAACGCAGTTCCGCATAGGAAGCCGACCATCTGTCTCAGTCAATAACGTCCAGTTCAAAGTGATCGCGGCTGCATACATGAGAAGTTGGGAAAGCAACATATGTAACTTTATTTTTCCAAAGATCGACCATGGTTCTTTTCGCTCCCGCTATAACTTCTTGGGGCTCAAGAAAGGTGCGATAAGATGCGAGGGCACCAAAAGTATATACAGCAGGCTCTGGATATCCTGAATCAAGTCAATTATTGCATTAGAATGAGGGCGTAACTAGATACCTGTTGACCCCGAAGTGTGCAGAATCGCAAATGGTCGGCTTGCATCATTCTCAAGTGTAGCATCGAATGTGTACCGAGGAACCTTGGCATGATTAAGCCAGTATGGGATGCCCTCAAAGGGTAGGACTTGCAATTCCCTCTTAGGTGTAATAACATTTACAAGGGGGTTAAGGACCGGGAAGTCTTGGGCAACAAGAAGGCTATGGCAGTCACACGTGTGAAGTAATTTGAGTATTCCCTCGGGAGAGTTTCGTGGAGATAACAACAAAGTCTACGGAATATTTCAGCCATAATGGAATTATAGTTGTTGCAGTGTCTTTATACCTTGTGGTTGATTTTAGAAACTGCCAAAGCAACGATGGTTTGTCGAATATCGGGAGGTCCAAAGTACCCAATAGTCTTCAAGCTCAAACCATCACCTTTTCCTAGCTTCTCTTCGAGCCACCATGAGCACCTGTTGATAGCATTAGCATAGTCGCGGTGTGATACTCTTACTAGCCCATCTCGAACATCTGTAGAGTTCAGCAATGCGCAGAAGAGTTTGTCCGGTTCTGTCTGAGCTCTTAGGTCTATCACAGCCGGTAACAATAGGTTGCTCTCGTCAAGTCCGGTTGACAATTTAGAAGGCATCCTGGAAGCTTTATTGAAGATTGGAAAAAGCGGAATGGATATAGGCTGAAAATTGGAAGGGAAATGGGATGGGAAATTGGAAGGGAATGGGATGGAAAATTGATTGGAACGTTAGTTGGAATATTGGTTGGAGCATTGGTTGGAACGTTGGTTGGAACGTTGGTTGGAACGTTGGTTGGAACGTTGGTTGGTGTAGGTCCGAATGGAGGCACAGTAAAGTTGAAAATCGGATGATTTGTACGTAGAAGACTATATAGAAGGGCTTTATGCTCTTTCCAATGCGAATCAGCCTTGATCGCCTATATATTGCCGGCCCCCTTTTGAGTGCGTTGAGGCAATAAAGTAACTCAAGCGACAGTGGGATATTGACCGGGATATTAGTTGGAGTTTTAACTGGAGATGATTTACTATCATGGGGTAAAAAGGGGGTTCGAGGGTCAGGATAGAGTTTATCACCGGAAAGGCCGGGAGGAGGTTATATAACCAAGGAGCGGGGTTAAGTCCCAGAAGTGAAGAGATAAAAAGGAAGAAAGGGAAGAAGGAGGATTGATAATAATTAGTTTATCTTCAAATAATACCCTATATTTACCCCCCAGCAACCCTCTAGTAGCTAAGCAACTATTATAATTCCCTATTAGTATAACCTTAATATACTAATTACTCCCCAAATCCTAATTAGGTAGTAGTTCGTTATAATAATATTGCTTTATTAAGTAAAAGTATTATTATACTACTATCAACTAGAAAAGCTAGAACCGAATTTATAATAGAATAGAATAAACTTGGAAAAATAGATATCCTCGAGATCTAATTAATCTTTATTATAAAAGAAACAAAGAATAATTATAACTAGATTAGTATTAATATATCTATAATAGAAAATAGAGAAACTAAAATAAAGAACTTTTTATTAGAATAAAATACTATCTAATTATTAACTTAATAAGAAGATATAATAGAAAATAAAATTATAATATTAAGAATTACCTTCTTGAAAATAAGAAAGAAGAAGATATAATAATCGAAATAGAAATAAAAAAGAAATATTCTATTAATAAGATTATTAGAGAAAAGATATCTAGAAGAAGAAATTATAAATCTAGAAGAAGAAAAAGAATAAGAAATAATTATAAAGTAGAAATAATAGAAATAACAAATAAATATAATATTAAAAAGAGAAAAAAGATTATTTATATAACTTTATTATAACTTTACTCTCTTTATAATCTATTAATAAATATTTAAAACAAAAGATTTATCTTAATATAATAAAAAGATTTATCAAGATATTTAAATATTCTTCGATCAAACTAAAAATAAATAGAAAGTAGATCGCGATTTAATATAGAGAATTAATAAAGAGAAAATTGATTATTATATTCAATATTTTAATAAAGTTCTAAAAAAAGTATAATAATATAAATAATACTATTTTATAGATAAGAAGAAGTTGAAGTTCTATTAAGCTATTTATATTATCTTAAATACTAGTATATATTTATACTATTATTATTATTATTAATATCTATATTATTATATATTGTTCTAATTACCCCCCTTTTTAGTAAAAGATAATATCCTTATTGATATTACTCTTTTAATTTATTCTACTAATATCTTCTTATTAATTGATTTAATTACCTTTTCATTATTTACTTCGAAATAGATCTAGTTATTAAAACTTAATTGGAATTTAAGATAAGTATATATAAAGATAATAATCTTAAGATATCTTTTACTAATATTATCTAAGATTCCCTTAAATATTATTATATTCTCGATTTCCTTTTATATTATATTATCTACAATATATTTCTTATCTTTCTTCAGAATTCTATCGATATTATTATATATTATCAATAACTGATCTAGTTGAGATATTTTATCCTTTTCGAGAACTCTTTATAGAAAGATAATATAAATTATAATATATAATTGGATCTTTACTATATTGAGAACTTATATCTATATTATAGTATATTATATATATAGTAGAGATATTAAGATAGTAATATTAGTAATAGTCTTTATAGTTTTATATATTTATTTAAATAGATTTGTTATTATAATCCTTTCTATTACTAATATATATAGTTTAGTTTTACTATTTAATATATCTATTTTGGCGGTGTTATCTAGTATATCTATCTTGATATCTTTATTTTATATTAATCTTTTCCGTTTTCTATTACTTGATATCTCTACTATAGTTAGTAATATCTCGGACTTTATAATTTCGGATAACTTTATAATAATATTCTTTATTCGATATCTAGTTTGTAATATTTTGATTAATAGATCTTCCTTCTTAATATTGATAATATCTACTTTAGAGAATATTTTGGTTAGTAGATATTTCTCTATAATACTAAATATATCTAGGTTTGAGTTTATTCTATTAAACTAGATTCTTTTTAAGAACTTCTGAATAATAAAGTGGTGATTATCAACTTTATAATTTATTTCGATTAGATATAGAATAAGTACTTTTATAAATCTATCCTTTATTAAGATATTAGTATTATCAATTAGTATTAGTTTATTATATTTAGTTCTGATAATTTATATTATTATTATTACTCTTTATATAATTATTACTAGTTATCTGAATTATAATATATCCGAGAATAGTATATTGTCCAAGTTAAAAGTTCTTGGAAATAAAGTTTATCTAGAGGATATTATAATTAGAGTATTTAGAATAGTTATAATTACTAATACTAATAAGAATACTAATATTAGAACTCTATTAATATTTATAGTATTATATATAAATTTGGAGGTTAATATTAATATAATCGGTAGATTATATCTAAATTATATTACTAAATTATTAAGATTACTATCTCTATTATCTAATAGCTAATATATATAAATCTATTTCTATTATTTCTTTATAATAATAGTTATTATACTATTCGCTTTCTTCTATAAGTTGTTTACTATACTTATATTATATAATAAAGTTTATATTAAGCTATATTACTTTGCGAAGTTATAAAGTTATATTCTAAGCTATCTTATTATAATATCTATTATATTATATTATTATTACTTTGTACTTTATATTATCTATCTCTCGTTCTCACTTATTATTATATTTATCACCTTGGATATTTTTATTAGTAAAGAGATAATATATCGAACTATAATATCTTATTTAGAAATATTTGTTATCTATATCTATAGTACTTATTATTATATTGGTTGTTGTTTTGGTATAAATAATATAATATCAAGTTTGTTTTTATTAATATTATATATTCTGAACTAAAAGTTATCTATAGTTATATTTATATCGATATTATCTATAAGTTTGTTATATTTATATTATATTTAGAGAAACGAAGAGGTAAATAGTAAGTTAATATTATAATAAGATTATATAATAATATATCTCGCAGATAATTATATCAAAAGATAAATAAATAATAAATAAAACAAAATTATATTTTTAAATAATATTAATATTATCTTTATATTATTCGATAGTTACTATAAAAACTGATATTAATATTATTAAGGAAATATTTATAGTATTGCCGCGATATTCTCTTTATAATTAACAATTAAATTCTTATTATATTCTATATATCTTTTAGATATCTATTAATTGAACTCTAATCTATATTCTTTCTATTTTATTAGATATCTTCTAAATTCTATTAATATAATATATTTCTAAAATATCTTCTCTACTTTATATTCTTTATATCTTTTGATTATAATCGTTTCTGGATTAGATAAATATAATTATTTAAAGGGATCTTTATCTTTCGATACTAGTTTTAGATATACTATTGATATTATTAGATAGATATATTAATATTCTAGTATATCTAGTCTATATACTAATTATTCGATATATTCTAATATTAAAAATAGTTTTACTTTTTATCTATCGATCTTCTTATTCTTTATTATAAATATCTTATAATCCTTATTAATTTGTAAAAATATTAGATTATTTAGCGTGAAAAATATCAGAGTATACTTTCTATTATAAACTTTCTTTACTTTAATAATTATAAAAGTAACTATATTTATAATATCGATTTTGGATAATATTTTCTCTAGATTCTTTATCTTTATATTTAGTAGTTATATTATATCGTTTAGTAAGAATCTATATAGACTTTTATTAGATAATTTCTTTATTAGTATTAAGAGAGAGTTATTTAATACAAATTATAATCTTAGTAATACTAATAGTTATTATTTTATATATTCTATATTTATTAAATAGTAATAAAGATCGATCTTTATTATCTAATTAATAATTTCCGATTATCTATCTATCTATATATAGTATACTATCAAATATAATAGTTTTATTTCGAAAGTATCGAAGATCACTTTTTATATCTCTAATAAAAATTTGGAGTTTTAGTTATTAATAATAATCTTAAATAGTTTCTAATCTAAATCTAATAAATATATTATTAATACTATTTTCTAGTTTCTAGTTATCTAAATATCTTTATCTAGTAGTAGGTTTACTTTCTTAATTAGTTTATTAATAGCTATTATTATTATATTGTTATTATTAATAGTTATTAGTAATATAAGAATAAAGTTGATTATAATAATATAAAAAGGTATTAGTAATATTAATATCAACTATAATATACTATATAGTTTATATTATTTTGTTTAGTATTACTAATATTATAAATAAAATCTAAAATAGTTATATATAGATTTACTAATATTGGGAATATAGAAATTCCTATTAATAAAATCTTTGAATTTAGTATAACCAGGATATTCCTCTTTATATAGTAGATTGAAGATTTCCTTAATTATAAATCTTAGTATATATAGATATATATACTAATCGTTCCAGTCTATTTAGTATAGTAGATTATGGTGAAGTTCGAATAATAGTATTATTATATTTTCTTTAAATTCTATATTATTCTTAACTACTAATATTATCTTGGTCTATTTCTTATTATTATAATAACCTTTAATAAGCTTTTTATAAAAGTTATTGAATATCTCTATAAAAGTTATTATAAAGATATATAAAAGATAATTTAAATATATAATTACTTTTATAAATAAAGTATCTAATTCCTCTACTTTCTATTCTAGTAGTTTATCTTTATCTCCTTTATATTATAATCTTAATAATATATCCGAAACTATATTATCTTTATTTACTTTATATCTAATTAGTAATAGATATTATAATAAGAACTATATAATTAGAATAAGTTTGAGGTTCTATTTAGTTATAGATATTATAATATTAATATCTGATTTCTGGAAGATATTAATTAAAGAATTATAATCTATATAAATAATAACTAGAGACTTCTTATTATTTAATACTATTATTGATATCTTCTTTATTCTCTATATAAATCTTATTATCTCTAGTTTCAGTAACTAGTATCTGGTTTCTATATCTTATAATTATCTCGAGAGAAATATAATAGATTTAATTAATATATATATTAGTTGCTTTTCGGATATATTATTCCCTTTTATATAATATATTATAATCTCTATACTTTATACTTTCGATATATCAAAGTTGATAAAAAGTAATTATTATAAATTATAATATACTAGTATTTATTATTTGTTTAATTTCTCTTTGATTTGATTGAAAACTACTAACTTTACTACTAATAATATTATTATCTACTTTTATAATATAAAGTTCTTTCTTAATTATTTATTAAGAGATATTGTTTTTAGTAAAGTTATCTTCTATTTTTATAATAGTTTGATAATATTAGTATAATCTTTTATAAATTGTTTTAAATAGTTGGTAATTTCTAGAAATTACTTTAGGTTAGTTAGGTTCTTTGGAAAAGATATCTATTTAATTATTATTAACTATTCCTATATTGTTGATATTCCGAAGTTATCAACTCTATAACTTAATATTATCGCCGAAGAATAACTGAAAAAGTATTTAAATCCTTTAATAGCAATATTATATTCTATAAATCTTGATAATATTTAGTTTATATAATGGAGATACTTTATTAGTATCTAGTTTATAATTACTATATTGTTTATATATATTCTAGTAAATTCCTTGAAGTTGTTAAAAATAATATCTATTTGATATTATATATAAACTAGAATATTCCTGAAATTTATAAATATATAGTTGAATATATACTAATTTAGATATATTATTATTATAAAGTACTACTTCGATACTGGATATATCTATTATTAGAAGAAAAACAATATATAGTTTATTATTATAATATATAGATAGTTATAGATTATATTTAGTATCTCAACTTATAATAATATCGGATATATATCGGATATTATGATTTAGTTCAGATTATAGATATTAATTACAATTCTTGGTTTTGGTTTGCTTTATAGTAACTATCTCTATATAACGAATATTAAAAATATAAATAGAATTAGTATTATTATTTATTTTAGCTATTCTTATTTCTCCAAACCTTCGAATATCTTTTCTATTACCTTTTTATCCTTATAAATAAATAGATAGTACTTTATATAATTATTTAGCTTATCTACCCAATCTAGATATAACTCTATTATTATCTATTATTTTAGTAGTATATTTACAAAACCGATATCGTTTTATAACGAGATAGGAAAGATATCAAATAATTATCGAAATTATTTAACTACTTCTAGTATTCTATAAATTATAGTATTATTACTATAATATACTTTCGATATTAGTAATATTACGAAACTCTTATATTCTGAGCGAGGTGATATATAGATTGCTAGTTCTATAATATCTATTATATTATTTATAATATAGTATATTTTGTCGAAGTCGAATTCCAAGATATAATTTATAATTATATTCTCGCTAAGATAAATAGATTATATCGAATTGTTTCTTATTAGTACTTATATTAGTAAAGTATTAGTAATATAGATAAAGAATAATAATAGTGATATTTCTAGTTCGAAAAGTATAACTTTATCTTTAGTAATTAATATATAATATATCTAGATCGCCTTTATTTAATCTAGATTAATAAAGATTATTTCTATATTCTTTATAATTCCTAGTATTTATATTTTATCTCTGGATATAATCTTGATATTGATATCTATATTATAATTACCGATATATATTAGCTTTTTCGATATAATAATATCGATATATTCTATTACTAGGATATTATTATCTATAATTATATCTACTGAAAATATAATATCGATCAAGTAGATTTCTCTTCAGAATTATATTATTATTACTCTATCTTTCTTTATTTCTAATAATATAAAGATACTTATTATATATTATATTAATTATACTTCGATATCTCTAACACCTCCTATTTTAATTAATATAGTTCTAATATAGATATCTATATCTAGATATATATCTATATTAATCTCGGTTATAGTAATTAACTAGTATATATTAATTAAGTATTTGAATAGATTATTTCTTAATAGAAATACCTCTTTATATTTATAATATCTTTATTTATCTATCAATATCTACTATATTGATTTAGTATCGTTAATTATTATAAAATTTATAATTAGTTCGTTTATAAAGTCTTTACTAATATTATAGTTATTAAAAGTATCGAAGAAATTATAATTATAATAGAACTTTACTTTATATCTTTATCGTTTAGTATCTTCGTTATATATCAAGTTATTATTATCTACCAGAATAATATCCTTATTGATTATTATATTATATATCTTTTATTAATATAGATAATATCTATTTCCTATTATATATCTGTTTTCGCTATTTCGGAAAGATTATTGGAAATCGTTATAGATTTCTTTAGATTTAGATTTAATTAGTTTAGAAGTATTATTTATATCAATTTATTGATTATATATCTAGTAACTACTCCCTCGATTATTTTGATAATAACTTTATTATAGAAAACCTTGAAACTATTAGAAGTTTGAATATTAATAATATTACTAATAAGGTTATTACTATTGATATTACTAGTTTCGTCTGGATATTCGATCTATTAGAAGTTGGAAGATAGATATTTTTATATCTATATCCTTTATAAACTGAATTAGTATAATAATAGATTGTGGATATATTATATATAATTAGAAATCCGGTGAGAGTTCATTCTATATTATTATTAATTAGTTGTATTCGTTTATAAAATCTACTATTTTAGTATTGTGGAGTATAATACTAGTAAAACTTTATATTATTTTCTTATTATATATATCTTTAATAATATACTTAAATAATATTAGGTTCGTTAATACAACTTCTAGATAAATTCGGAAATAGTTCTCGATCAGTTTATATAATATATCTATTCTTGTTATTATATAGAATTCTTATTCTATATCGATAAATTTAGTAGATATCTAGATATATATTTCTTCTTTAAAATAATTTGGGAAAGCTCTTTATATTACTATTTCGTATTCTATATATAATAAATATTATAGTTAAGTTATAAAAGCGAATATATTTATATATATAATAACTTTACCGAGTATAACTATATCTATACTTTTGAGGTTATCTATCTATAGATCGAAGTATTTTATATTATCTACTTTAAAGTTATCTTAAATTACTAATACTATTATTATTAATTTTAATTAGAATATACTTAATAGTAAGTTAGCTTATCTAAATCGGAGTTACTAAGTTATTATATTTATAATATATACTAAATTATCTTCTTTCAATTAGAGAGATCTTTGATATCCTTTTTCTAATAGTTCTATTTCTATATTTCGGTTACTATTTATCTTGGTAATATTAGTTAGCTCGTTGTTTAATAATATTACTAAAAATATACTAATCTAACTATTAGTTTGGTTAGAGTTAAAGATAGTAATAGTTTCTATTAATAGGATTATTTATAATAGTATTATATCGAGGATAATAGTTCTGATAATATTATTATTACTACCGAAATAATATTATTTCTTTACTTATCTTATTATTATAGATATTATAGATATTATAGTTCTAATATATTTGTTTAAGGTTTAGTATTCCGAGATAGTTAGATAACTTTTCTGAAGAAAGTAAAACTTTTTATCGAATTTATTTATTATCTTCCTTAACTCTATCTTATCTATTATTTAGAGTAATAGGAATCTTAATCTCTCGGCGAAACTTTTCAAATAGATATAATAGATAACTATATTAAATAACTCTATTTATAATACTAACTTATCAGTATCTAAACTAGATTATATTATTAGTATCATTTCTATAATTAGTATTAGTTTGATTACCTTCTATATTTACTAGTCAATAATTCCTATAAATAGATATTTAAAGTTAATAAAGGATTATAACTTCCAAACTCTAATTAAAAGATCTAAATTTATAATTATATAATTAATAAGGAAAATATCTCCTAAAGAGAAGATAGTTATAATTAGATATAAAAGTTGATATTAGAATAAAAGAGACGAAATCTATTAAGGTAGTAAAGAAGCTAAAATATATAACCTAGTCCTTATTTAGGAAACTACCTATCTTATTAAGATAGATAGTAACCAAGATATAAATAATCCCGATTAGATAATATCGAAAGTTCTCTTATTTACTAATATAAGAAGTCTACTCAATAGATTAATCCGAAAGGTAAATCAATAGTATTAATAATAATATTATAATATATAGAAAGACTTTAATTAATTTATAAGGATCTAATATCTTCTATAACAAAGATTAGTTTAAAGTGAAAATTTTCCACTTCTACTAAGTACTACTACCAATTAATATAAATAATACTATTTTATAAATAAAAAGAAGTTAAGATTCTATTAAGTTATCTATATTACCTTAAATACTAATATATATTTATACTATCGCTACTATCGCTAATATCTATATTATTGTATATTGTTCTATATAATATATAT
This sequence comes from Rutstroemia sp. NJR-2017a BBW, assembly GCA_002946425.1. NCBI lineage: Eukaryota > Fungi > Ascomycota > Leotiomycetes > Helotiales > Rutstroemiaceae > Rutstroemia > Rutstroemia sp. NJR-2017a BBW. The sequence goes on from NJPT01000010.1 coordinate 74,713, forward strand.
AGAAAAAGGAAGTAAGAAGAGTTAGAATAATATAAAAAGAGTTTATTATATATATAATAAATTCTATTATAAATAAAGATAATTAGATATTTAATATATCTATCAAATATAAAAAGATCAAGTAAAAACCAAAATAATCAATTATTAACTTTATTACTTTCTTGGATAATATAGAATATAAATTAAATATAACTAATATAAAGAAAAAGAAAAAAAAGCTTTTTATAAAACTTAATTCTAATTTATAAAAGAGGATTATATAATATAATAAGATCTCTAAAAATTAATAAAGTTTTATTAATTTAGTAAGAAAGTTAAAAGAAATAGATAGTATCTTTTAAAATAAAGATAATAATTATTATCAAAATAAAATTAAAAAGTTATCTATTTAGAGATTATATAATAATTATTTCAATAAGATAGAGAGAATATTAATAATAATAGTTAATTAAATATTAATTGAAAGTAGAAAAGAAAGAAATGAAATATAATCTAATTAGAGATATTTTAATTATAATAAACCAAATTATATTAGTAAGGATTACTATCAATACTATAATATATTTATAATAGTAATTTACTATAAATATAATAAATCTAAATATTATATAAATATATATTTATTATAAAATATAATAATCTTATAATTATTAGAAAATAGAACTATTTAATTAATATTACTTCTAAATAACTAGATATTCTTAAAGAAATAAAGGAAAAGGAAAAGAGAATAATTATTCTAATATAAATATAAAAATAAGATAAATAGAGAATAGAAGAGATATTAATAAATAATAGAGCGGAGGAAAATTATATATTATAAAATCTTATAATTAATTATAGATAACTAAATTTTTCTAATTACTTTTTAATAAGTTTATATATTGTAAATAGAAAGATAATTTATATTTATAATATTTATAATCTCAAGTTATTATATAACAATTCGATTAGTAAATAGATTGAATCTAATTATCGTTTTATTATATATAACTTTGAAATTCTAAAAATAATTTTAATTCTAGATATTTTATAATTTGAAGTTATAAACTCTAATATTAACTAACTATTATATATATAATATTATAATACTATACTATCTAAAATTGAAATAATAGATATAAAAAGATTTATTTATTATATAAAATAGAAATAATTTGGTATCTATATATTGATATTATAATAATAAAAAAGTATATAAGATAAAGAAAGAAATATATTAAAAGTAATTAAGATAGAAAGTATATAGTTATTATAAAAATATTAGAAATATAAAGATATTTTTAATAAAAAAGAAGTTAATATCCTTTCTAACCACTATATTATAAAATATCAAATCAACTTCGAATAAGATATAATATTACTTTTTGGATCTTTATATTTATTATCAGATTTTGAATTCCAAACTTTGTGAAAATATTTTAAGATATATAAAGAGAAGGAATAGATATATTATTTAACTAATATTATAGATATATTTATTATATTTATTAAGAAAAAGAATAGAGATTTATATCTTTATATTAATTATTATAGATTTAATAAAATCATTATTAAAGATCGGATATTATTATTATTTATAAATAAGATATTAGATAGATTAAGTTAAATTAAAATATTTATAAAGCTAGATTTAAAAGATATTTATTATAGAATTAGGATTAAAGAGAATAATAAATAGAAAATAACTTTTCGAATTTATTATAAATATTATAAATATTATATTATCCTCTTCAAATTATCCAATATTCTAGTTATATTTCAAATCTATATTAATAAAGTTTTGATAGGATTGATTAATATTATTTATATTATTTATCTTGATAATATTTTTATTTATTCAAAGAATAAGAATAAATATTACAATACTATAATAAAGATATTATAAAGATTTAGAAAGTTTAAACTCTATATTAACTTTAAGAAGTATAAATTTGAATTAATAAAAGTTAACTTTCTAGAATTTATTATTAGTATAAAGAATATATAGATAAAAAAAGAATATATTATTATAATCCGAAAATAACTATTATAAAAAATTTATCAAGAGATATAAATCTTTTTCGGTTTTATTAACTTCTATAAATAGTTTATCAAAAGTTATTTAAAAGTTATTTAACTACTTTCCAATTTATTAAAAGATATAATAAGAATATTCTGAATAATAAATAAAGTATAAATAGTATTTAAATAGTTAAAGAATATATTTACTTCTATTTCTATATTTAAATATTTTAACTTTTCAAAGAAAATCTATTTAGAAATTAATATATCTGGATTTGTAATTATTAATATTCTATCTCAACTTTATAATAAAGGATTATTAAACTAATAATATTCTATTATCTTCTATTTATATAAATTATAAAATTCTGAATTTAGATATAAAATCTATAATCTCGAATTAATAATTATAATTATAAGTTTTAAATATTAGTATTACTATTTATAATATATATAGAAGGTTATTATAATTAAAATAGATTATAATAACTTGAAATACTTTATAATTAAGAAAAAATTGAATAGTTATTAGATAAAATAAATTAAAAGTTTAACTAAATTCGATTTTGTAATTAAATATTATTTAGATAAAACTAATTCCATAAATAGTTCTTTATAAAGATTAAATTACTAATAAAAGATTATTAATAATAAAGATATTTTACTTTCTACTTTATAGATAAAATTATAAAGTCTAAATATAATAATAATAATAGATTATAATATTAAGATCTATTTTATAAATAAAAATACTTTATCTAAATAAAATATAAATATTTTCTCTTTAAAAGATAATATTAAGAAATTAGATTTATTCTATTCTTTATAAACTAATCTTTTAAAAAATAGTATTAAGTTATTAATATAGAATATAACTATTAAAACTATTAAAAGTAATATAGAGGAAATAAATAAAATTTATCTTCTATAAAATATATAATATAATAAAACTATATTATTATATAATTAGTTATATATAATAAAGAGTTTATATATAGAGAATTATATATATAAACTTAATATAAATAATAATAATCCGTTTCTCTATTTATAATCTAGATTAAGATTGGGGTTATATTAATATAAATAAACTTTTATAGAAATCATTAAGATAATATTAATTAATATTTTATATCTATATTATCAAATCTCTAAGATTGGATCTATAATAATAAAACTAAATTATATATATAAAAAGAAGATTATTCTTAAATCTATTAATAAAGTTATTAATTGCAAATAATATATTCTATAATTATTATAGATAGTAACAACCAAAATAATATATGAATTTATAGTGAAACCAATTCTAAATACTTTTTTAATATTTTAATAAAGTAATAACTTTATTAAGAAAAAAAAGTATAAATCGATATTAAAATATAATAAAAATATTAGATTCTAGAAACAGATAAATATCTTAATAAGGAATAGTAAACTTCTGAAAAGAGAGATTATTTACTATATATTATTGAATATAGATTTTAGAATAGAATTATTATATTATTATTATAATAATCTAGTAACGGGATATTATAACTTTTCAAGAATCTTTAAATTATTATTATAAAAGTATTTTAGATTCGATATAAAACTGAATATTAAGTATTATATAAATATTTATATAGTTTATTAAAAGATAAAAATCAAAAGATATTTATTATATAAAAAATTAAGTTCCTTCTTTCTTCTAATTAGATTATAATAGAAGATTATAATGAATTTTATTATAGATCTTCTATTAAATAAATATAATAGTTATATTTATAATTCTATTCTAGTAATTATTAATAAGTTTATAAAGTTTATATAATATATCTTTATAACTAAAACAATTAATATTTCTATATTTATAGAGATTTTTATATAGAAGATTTTTAAAGATTTTGAAGTATTAGTAGATATTATTATTAATTATAGAATATAATTTACTTCCTCTTTCTAATTTATATTCTACTTTCTATTTACTATCTATTATAGATTAAATATAGCTTTCCGATTATAAACTAATAAATAAATAGAATATCAAAATTAGATTTTAGAATATTATCTTTATTATTATTATATATATAACCAAAGTAATTAGATAGCGAAATTTATATTTATAGAATTTATATATAATAATTTATAATATTCTATTACTAGTATATCCTTATTCGTTATCCTTTATAATTATATACTATATATTCAGAATATCAAAGATAATATTCTTAATAAGGAGATATTCTCTATTAAAAAAAGAATTGAAATACTAATTAAAGAATATATTTTGTTAGTAACTTATCTCTATATTATATAGAAATACTAGAAGAAGTTTTATAATATAAAGTATTTATTATAATAATTTCAAATTAGTAACTATATTATAATTAGATCTTATAATATTAAATAGTTAAGATTAAATATAAAATTATTAGATAAATATCTAGATTTATTTATAATTCTTAAATATATTAATAGTTATAGTTAAGTATATTATATATAGTTACTATTTTATTTCCGAATTTATAATATTTTTCATATTTCTTTATTAGAATTATAAATAGATTATAAAGATAAAGTAATAGAACTATTATTAATATAAATAGAAGATTAGTTAGAATAAAAAGTAAAGTTAATATAAAATTATTAAGAGAAAAATAAGAAGAGATAATATTTAATATAATAGAAGGGATATATATTAATAGAAGATATTTGGAAACTAGAAATAAATTTATTAAGATTATAAAAAATTATCGAAGAATATTTGAAATCTCGAATATAATAGAATTAAATTATAAAGTAAATAGATATAAAACGAAGGTGAAAAAATCTATAAATTGCAAAATCTAAAAACTAATAATATTATTAATAAGAAAGAAGATTATATAATTTCCTAATATTTATATCTAATTATAATTCCTTTTATAATAAAATTAAATAAAAGAATTCAGATTTTCCCAATTCTATATTATTATTATTCTTTTAACTTTATATTATTATCTAATTATATCAATTTCTTTATTATCTTCTATATTTTTATTTTTATTCTTATCTTTATTATAATAATTTCTATTTAAAAAATTAGAAGAATTTTAAAGATAATTATAAAAAAGAGTTTTTATAGAATTATTTCTAGTAAAATTATATAGAGAGGCTAAGATAATATCAGATTAGGAATAAATATTTGAGATAGAAAATCTAATAATAGATTTATTAGTAATAAGATCTTTATCTTTACTTTTATCGATATTTAAGCGATATTTAGAAAGTAGAGATAAATAATAATATTCAGTAAATAAAACCTCTTTATTATTATTAATAATAGATAGAAGATAAACTTTGAAAATTATAACTAGTTAATAGAATTAGAATGAAGATAAGATAAAAGAAGAAACTTATAAAGTAATATATAATATTCTATATACTCTCTATAATAATATTAAATCGATTTATCAATTTCAAATTAGTAAACCTAATTTCCTCTATTTCTTTCAATTTATCGATATTATTTTATTTCTTCTTTATAATAAAAATCTCAACTTATCTAATATAGTAATATTAAATAAAAGTTAAATAGTTTTATAAAAAGTTATTAATAACTTTATTATATAGAATAGTATATTAATCGGCCAAAAGTATAAACTTATTAATTTTAGTATAAAATTAAAAAGAAATTTAGAAAGGTTAATATTAGATAATTAGAAGATATAATTTATTTACTTTATTATAAATAGATTTCTATTAATAATAATAAATATAATAAGAAGTACTAAAGATATTCTATTTATAATAAATTATAAAATCGTAAATAAAATATTTGGAATAATAGAAATAATATAGATAGATTAACTTTGAAATATTAATAGAATAACTAATAATTTTATTATTTATAGAGAAAGATATAATAAAGATAAAGAAGATAAAATAATAATAATAAATATAATTATTTTAAAGTATAAAGTAATCAAAGTAGAAATATAAATATAATTATAGATATAGAAAATATTATAATAAAAGAGATTCTAAATAATTGTAGAAACTAAATTTATAAATAATATAATATCTTCAGAATAATAGTAATAAGAAAGATATATAGAATTAATTAGAGAAGTTATATTCAAATTTAGATAGATTATATAATAGAAACTAGTTAATCGATATTATTTATAGAGAAAATATATTTACTTATAATAATTTTGATATAAAAATAACAAAATTAGATTATATTTCAGATATTAAGCTAATTATAATAATAATATTAATAGTAATATTAGCTTTCTATATTCACTATTTATAATATCTTCAGAAAAAAAAGGAATATATTAGATATCTAATATTATAATTAGATAATAACTTGAAGATTTATAGGAATATATTTTAATTAATAAAGAAATAATTATTATAAAATTATATCGAAGAATAATTGAATTTAATAAAGATAAAAATAGTTATTTTATAATTATCAATAAATATAAATAATAGATATTATTAGATAATAATTAGATAGTGATCGATATTTATATAAAAAAGTAAATACTTTATATAATATAAATAATATAGAGATCTAATATAACTAAAGTAAAGTTAGTTTAGAAAGAGAAGTAATATTATAAAGTAAAAAGAAAGTTTGAAAATTAAAATAGAGTTTATTATTAGAAAGATTAGAAGAAGATTATATAATTAAGAAATAAAGTTAAGTTCTAGAAATAAAGAGATAAAAAGGAAGAAAAAGAAGAAGAGAGATTGATAATAATTAATTTATCTTTAATTAATACTTTATATTTACCTTCTAACAACTTTCTAATTACTAAATAATTATTATAATTTCTTACTAATATAACTTTAATATTTATTCAATATACTAAATATCAAGGATTTGGATATTTAACTAAATTTTATTGAAAAGAGGTTAAATATAGTTTTTATAGTAAACTTTATATTATATAATAATATTATTATTTAGTTTATAAATAAAATAATCAGAAATACTTTTATTTAGCTTCAAAATATATTAATTATAAAAATAATTATATTTCCACTTCTAAAAAGTATAAAATTTATAAAGTTATTAAAGATACTAATCTATAATTAATACTAATATTTAGATTATCTAAATAAATTTCAATCGAAACTTGGCCGCGATTAAATTAATATTATAACTAGTTATTAAGTTAAAAATCGATTTAATTTTAATTTAAGAATTCTAGATTATAAATAAAAGTTCAGATTATTTAAATAATCGATCGATTTCTTATATTAGTTTTAATTAAATCCTTCTAATTACTTTGAGATTTAAATTTCGAATACTTATTTATATCTCGAAGATTTATATATCTAATATTATATTAGCTCTTTCGAATATCGATCTTAACTTACTAATCTTATTAATAATTAAGGGAAATAATATACTCGAACTAGTTAATATTTATAACGAAATAAACTAAATCGAGAGAAATTCAATTAAAATAATAAAAAGGAGTTTGCTAATTAATACTATTTCGATTAATTTATTTATTTTGAATAATTTCAATTTTTATTATCTTTAATAGAACCCGAATAATCGAAATAGTTAAGTTAATATAAAGTTAATCTAATAGATTGAAAAGTAAAATCTAGAATTAATTAATAAATCTAGAATTATTATATTTTTTAGAGAGATTAACAAATCAGTTTTAGATTTTATATTAGTTATATAAATATTAATAAAATATATTGATAACTAATAAATACTAATTAATTTGAGATCTGATTATTTATCGATTTTATTTATTTTAAAAGAGAAAAAAGAACTAATATCTCTAAATTGATAAAAATTAGTTAATATTAATTTTAATACTAAACTAGTAAATTAAAAGTTATTTTCAAACTATTTAATTAAAATTATAAAAGAATTAACTATTTTAATTAATTCTCTTTCTAATTTCATTTAGTTAAATCTAAAATTAAATGAAATAGTATAATATTATCTAGAATTGATAAATTCGGAATTATTATTACTAATTCAATTAATAACTAATAAAACTATCTCTAAAACTAAATCTAATTTAAAAGTTAAATTTTAATAAACTTCTAAATTAAAAGGTTTAAGAAAATCGATAATATTAATTTAGAGGAAATTAAAAATATAAAATAATTAAACTAGTTAATACTTTTATCAAGAATAATATCAATTAGTTTGAAATTAATATTTTTTAGAGATAAAACTAATTAAAAAGGATTATTAGAATACTTTTCTTGAAAATAATAATTCTAAATTAATATTTAAAGTTTTTAATTATATCAAATTCTATTTTAACTAATCTCTTTTAATTATTTTGAATAAAACTATTTTTAAAGAAAAAAGAATTATTTTAAGAATTATTCTCTTTCCCCAACTTTCTATTTCGACTAGTCCTAATTGGGAAAGGTATAAAGTAATTAACTAGAATTAATCTAAACTAGTTAATATCGAATTAATATTAATTTATTTAATTAAAATCAAGAGGAAAACTCTAGAATTTGATAGAATTATTTAAGAAATTATTAATAAAGTTTATTTAGTTATTTCTAAAATATTTTATAAGGTTTTCATTTATTTAATCGATTTCGGATACCACTTTCAATATTAAAAACAAATAATTAGAACTATTCTTAAAAAACTAGTTAAATCTGATTATTTAATTTTAAAAGTTTATAAAGTGATTTCACTTTTGAATTATTTAAACAAAATTAGCAAAAGAATATCAATAAAAAAACTAGATTATTTAACTAAAACTACTAATTTACTATATAACTCTCAAATTAATAAAAGATTCAAAAAATTAATTATTAATATTAAATTGTTATTAATAAATAAAGTTCAAGAAAATTATTTAAAAAGTTATAAAATATCAATTTTATTTTTGGATATTAAAAAGATTTTCGATTATATTTCAAAAAATCAATTTTTAATTATTTTAAAAAGATTAAAACTTCTAATTAGTTTTATTATTTAAACTAGTTACTTTCTAAAATATTAATTACTTTGTTTAAGTTTTGATAAATAATTAGAAGATTTTCAATCTATTTCAATTAGTATTCTCTAAAATAATCTAATTTTATCAATTCTCTTTTTAATTTATATAAAAGAACTATTTCTATTAATTTCTATCTTAATCTAGTTATATATAGACGATATCGCGCTAGCAACTAGCTTCACTAACCTCAAAAAGAATTATAAAATTTTGAAAAGAGAAACTAATAAATTATATATTTTAGAAGAAACAAATAATATTAAATTTGATTTAATTAAAATCAAATTAATTTATTTTTTCGGAGATAAATAAAATATTACTAAGACTAACTTAGTTAAATTACCGAATAATAAATTAATATAATTTTCAAAAATAATAAAGTGATTAGAGATTTAGTTTGATAATACTTTATATTTCAATAAATATATTTTAATTAGAATTAATTAAGCTAAATTAACTTTTTTGAGAACTAATTAGCTAATTAATATAGAAAATAGATTTTCACTTTATATTATATATTAGTTATATCTTGTTTATATTATTAATATCTCAGATTATAAATTCTTTATATAATGAAAAGAATAAATAAAATTTAAAAGTTAATTCTAATATTTATAAAATTTGGTACTTCGGAGAATTCTTAAGATATTTAGAATTAGTTCAATAATTCCTATAAAGATAGAAATTATTTTAGTACCTTCTTAAATTTATTTAAATATTATTAATCGCTAATATATATTCTAGATTCTCAAAATAGTTGAAAATTATTTAATTTTCAAAGAAATTTAAATTAAATCGAAGATTAATAGTTAGTTTCAAGATTATTTAATATCTATTTAAAAAGAACTAATTAAAATAATTCAAATAAAGCGAATTAGATATTTAATATATTTATTAGTTTAGTTTCAGTATTTAAAATTGATTAGTTTATTCAAATTTCCACTTTGGGTTATTATTCTTTATTTAATCGAAATTAATAAATTATCTAAAAAGTTAGAAACTGAAAATTATAAAAATTTAGTTATTTTGCTAGCTCCGAACCAATATTTAGTTTATATTAATAAATTAGAATTAATAGATTAAAAAGGGATTGAAATTAGTTTAATTCTTTTTAACTTTAATTAGAAATTAATCTAAAGATCTAGTTAGAATATCGAAACTAGTTAGTTAATTTATAATAGCGAACTAGTCGGAATAGTTAAAAAAACCAAACTAATAAATAAAATAGTTTAAAAAGATTAAGAATTTATTATTTTCTTAAATAACCAAATTACTTTATAAAGATTAAAATTATTTAGTAATAAATTAGAATAAAATCAAATAATACTAGTTTATAAAGCTAGCCGAGAAATAATTAGAAAAGAAACTAAAATCAAATTAATTTAGATTCTAAACTATTTCGAGGTATTAAGTAATGAAAAAGCGGATCTACTAATCAAATCAGGAATTAAAATGGATTTAATAATTTAAATAACTAGTTTCAACTACTTAGAAGTTTAAATTAAACGAATTAAAAATTAGAAATAGTTAGAATCTCTTTTAAAAACTTTGGAAATTATATCGGAAGCTAGTTTATTTAGTTCTACTAATTATTTAAAAATTGTTAAACTTACTTCTCGAAATTATATTCAAATCCCAAATTCGATTAAAAGAGTTATTACTAATATCTTTTTCTAATTGAAAATCAGATATAGTTATTTAAAATTATGTTTATATTTATTAGAATATATTAGTATTAATAAATATATTTATAGAGCTAAAGAGACTTCTAAATATTTATTTTTAAATTATTCTCTTTTTAATCTAGTTTAGAGCAAGCTAAAAGACAAACTAGTTATAAATTATTTATTATTTCTACTTCTTTTTAATATTACCCTCGGAATCGAAGCTAGTATCGCTTATTTAAACGAGATAAAAATTTATATCCGAAAATACTATCTAGCTCGAAAGTTAGTTGAGGATTAATTTGGATATTTAAATTAGAATGATTTTATTTTTATTATGATCAAATTGATATTTTTATTATTTTAGTTATTTTCATTTACTAGAACTAGTTCCTCACTATCTCTTGAAATTATTTAATTTAAAAATATATTTAAATACTATTTATATTTAACTATTAATAACTTTTAACTATTAGCTAACTTATTATAATTTTAGATTCAAAAAGATTGTTAAAATGATAAATCAATTAATCTAGATATATTATTAATATTATTAGATAGATATATTAATACTCCGATATATTTAGTTTATATATTAACTATCCGATATATTCTAATATTAAAAATAGCTTTACTTTCTATTTATTAATCTTCTTATTCTTTATTATAAATACTTTATAATTCTTATTGATTTGTAGAAATATTAGATTATCTAATATAAAAAATATCAGAATATACTTTTTATTATAAATCTCCTTTACTTTAATAATTACGAAAATAACTATATTTATAATATCAATTCTAGATAATATCTTCTCCAAATTCTTTATCTCTTTATTTAATAATTATATTATATTATTTAGTAAGAATCTATATAAATCTTTATTAAGTAATTTCTCTATTAATATTAAAAGAAAGTTATTTAATACAAATTATAATCTTAATAATATTAATAATCATTATTCTATATATTCTATATTTATTAGATAGTAATAAAGATTAATTTCTATTATCTAATTAATAACTTCTAATTATCTATCTATCTATATATAATATATTATTAAATATAATAACTTTATCTTAAGAATATTGAAGATTGCTTTTTATATTTCTAATAAGAATTTGAAATTTTAATTACTAATAATAATTTTAAATAATCTCTAATCTAGATCTAATAAATATATTATTAATATTATCTTTTAGTTTCTAATAATCCAAATATCTTTATTTAGTAATAAATTTACTTTCTTAATTAGTTTATTAATAGCTATTATTATTATATTATTATTATTAATAGTTATTAGTAATATAAAAATAAAGTTGATTATAATAATATGAAAAGGTATTAATAATATTGATATCGATTATAATATATTATATAATTTATATTATTTCGTTTAGTATTACTAATATTATAAATAAAATCTAAGATAGTTATATATAAATCTATTAATATTAAGGATATAGAAATTCCTATCGATAAAATCTCTAAATCTAATATAGTCTGGATATTTCTTTCTATATAATAAGTTGAAAATTTCTTTGATTATAGATTTTAATATATATAAATATATATATTAGTTATTCTAATCTATCTAATATAGTAAATTATAATAGAACTTAAATAATAATATTATTATATTTTCTTTAAATTCTATATTATTCTTGATTATTAATATTATTTTGATCTATTTCTTATTAGTATAATAACTTTTAATAAACCTTTTATAAAAGTTATCAGATATCTCTATAAGGATTATTATAAAGATATATAGAAAATATTCTAAATATATAATTATTTCTATAAATAGAATATTTAATTTCCTTATTTCTTATTCTAGTAATTTATCTTTATTTCCTTTATATTATAATTTTGATAATATATCCGGAATTATATTATCTTTATTTACTTTATATCTAATTAGTAATAAATATTATAATAGAAATTATATAGTTAAAATAAGTTTAAAATTCTATCTAATTATAGATATTATAATATTGATATCTAATTTCTAGAAAATATTAACTAAAGAATTATAATTTATATAAATAATAATTAGAAACTTTTTATTATTTAGTATTATTATTAATATCCTCTTTACTCTCTATATAAACTTTATTATTTCCAGTTCTAATAACTAATATTTGGTTTCTATATCTTATAATTATCTTGAGAGAAATATAATAAATTCAATTAATATATATACTAGTTATTTCTTGGATATATTATCTCCTTTTATATAATATATTATAATTTCTATACTTTATATCTTTAATATATCGAAGTTAATGAAAAGTAGTTATTATAAATTATAATATATTAATATCTATTATTTATTCAATTCTTCTTTAATTTGATTGAAAGCTATTAACTTTGTTACTAATAATATTATTATCTATTTTTATAATATAAAGTTCTTTCTTAGTTATTTATTAAGAAATATTACTTTTAATAAAATTATCTTTTGTTTTTATAATAGCTTGATAATACTAATATAATCTTTTACAAATTGTTTTAAATAGTTAGTAATTTCTAGAAACTATTTTAAGTTAATTAAGTTCTTTAGAAAAGATATCTATTTAATTATTATTAGTTATTTCTATATTATTGATATTCCGAAACTATTAATTTTATAATCTAATATTATTACTAAAAGATAGCCGAAAAAGTATTTAGATCTCTTAATAATAATATTATATTCTATAAATCTTAATAATATTTAATCTATATAATAAAGATATTCTATTAATATCCAGTTTATAATTACTATATTATCTATATATATTTTAACGAATTCCTTGAAATTATTAAGAATAATATCTATTTGATATTATATATAAACTAAAATATTCTTAAAGTTTATAAATATATAGTTGAATATATATTAATCTAGATATATTATTATTATAAAATATTACTTTAATATTAGATATATCTATTATTAGAAGAAAAACAATATATAGTTTATTATTATAATATATAGATAATTATAGATTATATTTAATATCTCGACTTATAATAATATCGGATATATATTAGATATTATAATTTGGTTTAGATTGTGAATATCAACTATAACTTTTGGTTTTGATTTATTCTATAATAACTATCTCTATATAATAAATATTAGAAATATAAATAGTATTAATATTATTATTCACTTTAATTATCTTTGTTCTTTTAAATCTTCAAATATCTTTTCTATTATCTCTTTATCTTTATAAATAAATAGATAGTACTTTATATAATTATTTAGTTTATTTATCTAATCTAGATATAGTTTTATTATTATTTATCATTTTGATAATATATTTACAAAATCGATATTATTCTATAATAAGATAGAGAAAATATCAAATAATTATCGAAATTACTTAATTACTTCTAATATTTTATAAATTGTAATATTACTATTATAATATATTTTCGATATTAATAATATTATAAAACTCTTATATTCTGGATAAAGTAGTATATAGACTATTAACTTTATAATATTTACTATATTATTTATAATATAGTATACTTTATTGAAGTTAAATTCCGAGATATAATTTATAATTATATTCTTATTAAAATAAATAGATTATATCGAATTGTTTTTTATTAATATCTATATCGATAAAGTATTGATAATATAGATAAAGAATAATAATAGCGATATTTTTAGTTTGAAAAATATAACTTTATCTTTAGTAATTAATATATAATATATCTAGATCGCTTTTATTTAATCCGGATCGATAAAGATTATTTCTATATTTTTTATAATTTCTAATATCTATACTTTATTTCTAGATATAATCTTAATATTGATATCTATATTATAACTACCGATATATACTAGTTTTTTCGATATAATAATATCGATATATTTTATTACTAGAATATTATTATCTATAATTATATCTATTAAAAGTATAATATCAATCAAATAGATTTCTCTCTAGAATTATATTATTATTACTTTATTTTTCTTTATCTTTAATAATATAAAGATATTTATTATATATTATATTAATTATATTTCGGCGCCTCCAATACTTTTTACTTTAACTAATATAATTCTAATATAAATATTTATATCTAGATTATATTTCAATATCTATTCCTTTTCTATTATTATTAATTATAATCCTAAATTAAGATAGATCTCGGAAAAGTTTATATTACTAGTATTAAAGTAAATATATATTATAATATAATATTATCTGCGAAATTTATATCTAATACCGATTTATATTATTAGATTTACTTTCGAATCTACAAACTATAAAGTAATTATTATTATATCCGATTTATAATTTATATTACTATCTTTCTTATTAATATAGCTATTAATAATAAATATCTTATTAAATATATTTAGATATATATTTATATTAGTTTCAATTATAATAATTAATTAATATATATTAGTTAAATATCTAAATAGACTATTTCTTAATAGAAATATCTCTTTATATTTATAATATCTTTATTTATCTATTAGTATCTATTATACTAATTTAGTATTATTAATTATTATGAAATTTATAACTAGTTTATTTATAAGATCTTTATTAATATTATAGTTATTAAAAGTATTAAAGGAATTATAATTATAATAAAGTTCTATTTTATATTTTTATTATTCGATATCTTTATTATATATCAAGTTATTATTATCTATCAAGATAATATTCTTATTAATTATTATATTATATATTTTTTATTAATATAGATAATATCTATCTTCTATTATATATTTATTTCTACTATCTTGGAAAAGTTATTAGAAATTATTATAAACTTCTTTAAATTTAGATTTAATTAGTTTAGAAATATTATTTATATTAGTTTGTTAACTATATATCTAGTAACCACTTCCTTAATTATTTTGATAACAACTTTATTATAGAAAACTTTGAAATTATTAGAAGTTTGAATATTAGTAATATTATTAATAAGATTATTACTATTAATATTACTAGTTTCATCTAGA
Organism: Rutstroemia sp. NJR-2017a BBW; assembly: GCA_002946425.1. Classification (NCBI taxonomy): domain Eukaryota; kingdom Fungi; phylum Ascomycota; class Leotiomycetes; order Helotiales; family Rutstroemiaceae; genus Rutstroemia; species Rutstroemia sp. NJR-2017a BBW. The sequence goes on from NJPT01000010.1 coordinate 90,340, forward strand.
TATTTAATTTATTAAAAGTTGGAAGATAGATATTTTTATATTTATATCCTTTATAAACTAAATTAATATAATAGTAAATTATAAATATATTATATATAATTAGAAATCTAGTAAAAGTCTATTTTATATTATTATTAATTAGTTATATTTGTTTATAAAGTTTACTATTTTGATATTATAGAATATAATATTAATAAAACTCTATATTATTTTCTTATTATATATATTCTTAATAGTATATTTAAATAATATTAGATTTACTAATATAATTTCTAGATAAATCCGGAAATAGTTCTTAATTAGTTTATATAATATATCTACTTTTATTATTATATAGAATTCTTATTCTATATTAGTAAACTTAATAGATATCTAGATATATATTTCTTTTCTGAGATAATTTGGGAAAGTTCTCTATATTATTACTTTATACTTTATATATAATAGATATTATAACTAAATTATAAAAACGAATATATCTATATATATAATAACTTTACTAAATATAATTATATCTATATCCTTAAAGTTATTTATCTATAAATCGAAATATTCTATATTATTTACTTTAAAGTTATTTTAGATTACTAATATTACTATTATTAATTCTAATTAGGATATATCTAATAATAAGTTAATCTATCTAAATTAAAGTTACTAAACTATTATATTTATAATATTCTCTTCTTAGTAATTCTATCTTTATATTTCGGTTATTATTTATTTCAATAATATTAATCAGTTTATTATATAATAGTATTACTAAAGATATATTAATCTAACTATTAGTTTAATTAGAATTGGAGATAGTAATAGTTTCTATTAATAGAATTATTTATAATAATATTATATTAGAAGTAATAATTCTAATAATATTATTATTATTACCGAAATAATATTGTTTCTTTATTTATTTTATTATTATAAATATTATAAATATTATAGTTCTAATATATTTACTTAAAGTTCAATATTCTGAAATAGTTAGATAACTTTTTCAAAGGAAGTAAAATTCTTTATTGAATTTATTAATTACCTTTTTTAACTTTATTTTATCTATTATCTAGAATAATAGGAATCCTAATCTTTTAATAAGGTTTTTCGAATAAATATAATAAATAATTATATTAGATAACTTTATTTATAATACTAATTTATCAATATCTAAACTAAATTATATTATTAATATTATTTCTATAATTAGTATTAGTTTGATTACTTTATATATTTACTAATTGATAATTTCTGCAAATAGATATTTAGAATCAATAAAGAATTATAATTCTCAAGTTCTAATTAAGAGATCTAGATCTATAATTATATAACTAATAAAGAAAATATCTTCTAAAGAGAAGATAATTATAATTAGATATAAAGATTAATAATAAAGTGAAAGAGATGAAATTTATTAAGATAATAGAAGAATTAAAATATATAACCTAGTTCTTATTTAGAAAACTATCTATCTTATTAAAATAGATAGTAACTAAGATATAAATAATCTTGATTAGATAATATCGAAAGTTCTTCTATTTGCTAATATAAAAGGTCTATTCGATAGATTAATTTGAAAGGTAAATTGATAGTATTAATAATAATATTATAATATATAGAAAGATTTTAATTGATCTATAAGAATCTAGTATCTTTTATAATAAAGATTAGTTTAAAGTGAAAATTTTCCACTTCCACTAAGTATTGCTACCAATTAGTATAGATAATACTATTTTATAAGTAAAAAGAAGCTAAGATTCTATTAAACTATCTATATTATCTTAAATATTAGTATATATTTACATTATCACTACTATTGCTAGTATTTATACTATTATATATTGTCCCAATATAATTCGATTCGAATATAAATATAAATATGAAAAAATATCTCAAATATAATATTAATCTTTTTCTAAATTATTATTTTCTTTATTTTAACTAGCTTTCTTCTTTCAATATATCCAAAATGATATATAGAATTATATAAAATATATCTACTTTTTATATTTAATTTAGAAATATATTAATATTCTATCTTTGAAAAGATTTTCTATTATAAATAAAATTTATAGAAAATAGATATCTAAATACTAAATCTTCAAAGAATTCTTTATATAAATTATTAATATAAAAAACTTAAAGTGAGAATATATATATCTAATAATATATATAGTAAGAGATTTAAATATATAAAGAGGATTACTTAATATAGAAAATTAAAAAGATAGATAAATAATTAGATAATTTATTAAATAAAAAGAAAGATTACTTTTTTATATAGAAAAACTAGATTCTAATAATTAGAATTAGATTAAAAAGAGATATTTAATATCTTTATAATGTAATTAGATATATATTTAATTATTATTTAGAAAACTAGTTAAGTTTAATAATAAAAGATAAATAATAAATACTTTCTTTTTCTTTCATAAATATTATTATTATATTAATATATATATCGAGATTTGAAGTATAAATAACTATTTTCTTTCTAATTTATATAAATTATAATATTAAGATTAAATTAATTTTAATTTCGGAATAATATAATATATCTATATTATACTTTTCTTTTAAGAAATATTTATCAAGTTTATAATATTTTGAATTAATTCTTATAATTTAGTGAGAATAATATAAATAATAAAATAGTTCTAATAAATTATAATATAATTATTATAATTAGAATCTATTATCTAGATATCTTTTAATATTATAATATTAAAAGTAGATATTAGTATAATATATTTATTATAATAATTTTATAAATATTTAGTAAAGAATATTCATTATTCTAATTTATAAACTATTATTATTATAAACTTATTTTTATTATCTTATTATATATTTGTTATTTTATTTTTATTTTTTATCTTTATCTTTTTTTTAAATAAAATTACTTTTGGAAAAATTCTTTTTTATTATAATAATCTTTATTATAATATTGATATGATAATATTTGATTTAGATTATTTTTTACTTTTTTGATATTATTATTATTATAATTTTAATATTATTATTTATATTAATTTATTATTTTTTAATATAAGTTTTCTATTATAAATCTATTATTATTATAATCTTTTTATTTTCAAGTAGTCCAAAGGAATAAATTAGATAGTAAACTAAAATAAATATATTCTAAATTAAAAAAAAGCTTTATAAATATTTTAAATAATATTATATTTCTAAGAAAGTAATTCCTTTTTCTAACTTTTCTAATATTTAATAAATCTCAATATATTATTAATTATATTTAATAATATTAGTAAAGATTTAATAAATAGAATTAATCTATTATATTCATTAAAATTCTTATTTTTCTAAATCGAAAATAATCTTTTAATATCTCCAAATATTTAATTAGTTTATTTTAATATTATTTGATTAAAAAATATCTAAAAATATTATATTTATATTTAATAAAGATAGTTATTTTTACTTTTAATACTTTTAATATAGATAATATATTTAATAATATTAAAGAAGGAATATACTTTTTGGTGAAAGAAGAAAAAATACTAGAAAAAACAATTCCGAATCCAAAAATATCAATATTAATATAAAATCCGACTATATATACTTCTGCAAATCGAACCTACTAGCTCGCTTAGCAATATATCTACTAGTTATCGAGATATCGTTATTATAGTCAAAATAACTGATTTAGAAATTCAAATCTCTCAAAATTCTATTCAAATTGAACTTTCTTCAATTCCAATCTATTAATATATCTCTGAATCTATTAGTAACTATATTATTCGATTCTTCCTTTCTATTAATATTAATATAGATATAGATGATAGTTCTAAACTCCCAATTACCTTGATTTTCAACCCAAATTTGAATATATCTAGTTTAAATGAGATTTTCAGTTCGGATCTACTTAATATTATTATAAGTATTACTACTGGACCTGGTAAAAATACTTACTACTTTCCCAAATAAACTAATCTCTTTATTCTTTCTAAATCAAATAAAATTATTTATTTCTCTATTATTAAACTAACTACTCCGGATCTAGCTAATACCAAAATTCTCTAAATATACAATTTGCTAATAGAAGTATATTCGATTACAAAATTATATAAAAAACAATCTCAAATCCTCGATTTAATCGAGATATTTAGAGAATATACTAAATTAGGAAAGTTATAAAAAGTTACTAATTAACTAATTTCTCAAGTTAATAATCTGGAATATACTATTCGAAAAATCTAAGCTAAGACTAAAGCAGTTAGTACTACTAATAATATTAATATCTCGATTCTTAAAAATCTTTCTAATTAAACTAATATAACTAATTCGATTATTATTAATACTACCCCGGTTAATTCGGTGGTTAATTCACTTCCTAGATCCACTTTTATCTTTATAATATTAATAGATAATAATAATATCTCTGGAAACTGGATTATAATCAAAAAAGCATTAAAAAAAACTAAAGTTCAAAATCAATTAATTTTGATTCGAGAGTCTGAAACCCTTTTTTCAATATTAGTACTTCGAAATATTATTAATAAAGTCTTCTTAAATAAAAATATAAAGAAACTAATAATCTCTTCTATTATTAATATTAGTAATAAGAAGAATCTAGTAATTATTAATATTAATCCTTTTACTTCCGATTTTCTAATCGAAAAAAGAACTATTTGGGAATATTTAATCACTTTTAAATTAATAATTAAAGATAAATCTTAATATAAAGTAGTTCTTTATAGAATTCCCACTTTGAACTTCAATATATTTTATAAAATGAAACTAGTTTTGAATAAACTAAAGATTTTTAATTTTAATCTAAATTTAAAGTTTATTAATACTCTTTATTAATTATCCTCAATAGAAAATCGAGTTATTAAGTAAAATAGATTAGTAATAATCTTATTTGTTACTAAAGTAGAAACTGAAAGATATATTAAAAACTGAATTTAGATAATTAGAATTAATATTAGAACTAAAAAGTTTCTAATTACTTTTAGATCTATCTAATATATTAAATACTAAGGATTTGGATATTTGGTTAAATTTTGTTGAAAAGAAATTAAATATAGCCTTTATAACGAACTTTATACTATATAATAATATTATTATTTAATTTGTAAATAAAATAATCAGAAATATCTTTATTTAGTTTCAAAATATACTAATTATAAAAATAATTATATTTCCACTTTTAAAGAATATGAAATGGATAAAGTTATTAAAGATATTAGTTTATAATTAATACTAATATCTAGATTATTTAAATAAATCTTAATTGAAACTTAACTATAACTGAATTAGTATTATAACTAGTTATTAAATTAAAAATCGATTTGATTTTAATTCAAGAGTTTTGAATTATAAATAAAAATCTAGATTATTTAAATAGTTGATCGATTTCTTATATTAGTTTCAGTTAAATCCTTCTAATTATTTTAGGATTTAGACTTCGAATATTTATTTATATTTTGAAGATCTATATACTTAATATTATACTAACTTCTTCAAATATCAATCCTAATCTACTAGTTCTATTAATAATTAAAGAAAGTAATATACTCGAACTAGTTAATATTTATAATAAAATAAGCTAAATTAAGGGAAATTTGACTAAAATAATAGAAAGAAGTTTGCTAACTAATACTATTTCGGCTAATTCATTTATTTTGGATAATTTCAATCTTTATTATCTTTAGTAGAACCCGAATAATCAAAGTAATCAAATTAATATAAAGCTAATTCGATAAATTAAAAAGCAAAATCTAGAACTAATTAATAAATCTAGAACTATTATATTTTTTAGAGGGACTAGCAAGTTAGTTTTAGATCTTATATTAACTATATAAGTATTAATTAGATATATTGATAACTAGTAAATATTAGTTGATTTGGAATCTAATTATTTATCGATTTTATTTACTTTAAAAGAGAAAAAAGAGCTAGTACCTCTAAATAGATAAAAATTAGCTAGTATCAATTTTAATACTAAACTAATAAATTGGGAATTATTTTCAGACTATTTAGTTAAAATTATAAAAGAATCAACTATTTTAATTAGTCCCCCTTCTGATTTCATTTAGCTAGATCTGAAATTAGATAAAATAGTATAAAATTATTTAGAATCGATAAGTTCGGAATTATTATTACTAGTTTAATTAGTAATTAACAAAATTATTCTCAAAACTAAATCTAATTTAAAAGCTAAATCTTAATAGATCTCTAAATTAAAAAGTCTAAGAAAATCGATAATACTAGTTTAAAGGAAATTAAAAATCCAAAATAATCAAACTAGTTAAAACTTTTATTAAGAATAATATCAATTAGTTCGGAATTAGTACTTTTTAAAGATAAAACTAATTAAAAAAGATTATTAGAATGCTTTTCTTGAAAATAATGATTCTAAATCAATATTTAAAACTTTTAACTATATCAAATCCTATTTTAACTAATCCCTTTTAATTATTTTGGGAAAAATTACTTTTAAAGAAAAAGGAACTATTTTGAAAACTACTCTCTTTCCCCAATCCCTTAGTTCGACTAGTCCTAATTGGGAAGAGTATAAAGTAGTTAACTAAAACTAATCTAAACTAACTAATACCGAATTAGTATTAGTTTGTTTAGTTAAAATCAAAGAAAAGATTTTAGAATTTAATAGAATTATTTAAGAAATTATTAATAAAACTTACTTAGTTATTTCTGAGATATTTTATAAGGTTTTTATTTATCTAATCAACTTTGGATATTATTCCTGGTATTGGAGATAAGTAATTAGAATTATTCTCAAAAAACTAATTAAATCTGATTATTCAATCTCAAAAGTTTATAAAGTGATCTTACTTTTCAACTATTTAGACAAAATAAACAAGAGAATACTAGTTAAAAGATTAGGTTATTTAGCCGAAACTACTAATTTGTTATACGATTCTCAAATTAATAGAAGATTTAAAAAATCAGTTATTAATACTAGGTTATTATTAGCAAATAAAGTTCAAGAAAATTATTTAAAAGGTTATAAAATATCAGTTTTATTTTTAGATATTAAAAGAGCTTTCGATTATATCTCAAAAAATCAGTTTTTAGTTATTTTAAAAAGATTAAAATTTCTAATTAATTTTATTATTTGAACTAGTTACTTTCTAGAATACCGGTTACTTTATTTAAGTTTTAATAGATAATTAGAGGATTTTCAACCTATTTCAATTGGTATTCCCCAAAGTAGTTCAATCTTACTAATTCTTTTTTTAATTTATATTAAAAAGTTATTTTCATCGATTTCTATTTCAATCTAGTTATATATAGATAATATTATATTAGTAACTAGCTTAACTAATCTCAAAAAGAACTGCAAAATTCTAAAAAGAGAAACTAGCAAGTTATATATCTTGGGAGAAACTAGTAATATCGAATTTGATTTAGTAAAAACAGAACTAATTTACTTTTTCGGGGATAAATAAGTTATTACTAAAACTAATTCGGTTAAATTACCGAATAATAAGTTAATATAACCTTTAAAAGTAGTAAAATAATTAGGGATCTAGTTTGATGAAATTTTATACTTCAATAAATATATTTCAATTAGAATTAGTTAAGTTAAATCAGCTTTTTTAAGAACTAATTAATTAGCTAATACAGAAAATAAACTTTCACCTTATACTATATATTAGCTTTACCTTGTTTATATTATTAATATTTCAGATTATAGATCCTTTATATAGTGGAAAGAATAAATAAAATTTAAAAGTCAATTTTAATATTTACAAAATTTAGTACTTCGGAGGATTCTCGGAGTATTTAGAACTAATCCAATAGTCCTTATAGAGATAGAAGTTATTTTAGTACTTTTCCAAACTTGCTTAAATACTACTAGTCGCCAATATATATTCCAAGCTTTTAAAATAATAGAAAATCATTTAATTTTCAAAGAAATCTAAACTAAATCGAAAACTAATTATCATTTTCAAGATTATTTAATATCTACCCAAAAGGAAATAGCCAAAATAACCCAAATTAAGTGAATTAGATATTCAATATACCTTTTAGTTTAGTTTCAGTATTTGGAATTAATTAATTTATTCAAATTTCCACTTTAAACTACTATCTCTTATTCGATCGAAATTAGTAAGTTATATAAAGAGCTAGAAGCTGAAAATTATAAAAACTCGGTTATTTTGCTAGCCCCGAACCAATATTTAGTCTATATTAATAGATTAGAATTAGTAAATCAAAAAGGGATTAAAATCAGTTTAGTTCTTTTTAACTCCAACTAGGAGCTAATCCAGGGGTCTAACTAGAATATTGGGACTAGTTAGCTAGTTTATAACGGCGAACTAACCGGAATAGCCGAAGGAATCAAGCTAGTAAGCGAAATAACTCAAAAAGATTAAGAATTCACTATTTTTTTGGATAACCAAACTATTTTACAAAGGTTAAAATCATTTAATAATAAACTAGAACAAAATCAAGTAATACTAATATACGAAGCTAGCCGAGAAATAGTCAGAAAAGGAGCTAAAATCAAATTAACTTAGATTCTAGATTATTTCAAAGTACTAAATAATGAAAAAGCGGATCTATTAACCAAATTAGAGACTAAAATGGATCTAGTAATCCAAATAACTAGTCTCAACTACTTAACAGCTCAAATTAAGCGAATTAAAAATCAGGAATAATTTGAATCTTTTTTAAAAGTTCCGGAAGCTAATTCACTTAGCTCGACTAGTTATTTAAGAATTTTTAAACTCTCTTCTCGAAATCGAATTCAGATCCCAATTTCGACTAAAAGAGCTACTACTAGCGCCTTCTATCAGTTGAAAATCAGATATAATTATTTAAAATCATATTTATATTTATTAGAGTATACTAGTAATAATAAATATATTTGTAAGGTTAAAGAAACTCTTAAATACTTATTTATAAGTTGTTCTCTTTTTAGTCTAGCTCGGAGCAAGCTAAAAGACAAACTAGTTATAAATTACTTATTATTTCCACTTCTTCTTAATACTACCCCCGGAATCGAAGCTAGCATCGTTTATTTAAATGAGATAAAAATTTATACCTGAAAATATCATCTAGCTCGAGAATTAGTTGATGATTAGTTTGGATATTTAAATTGGAATGATTTTATTTTCATTTTTATCAAATTGATATTTTCATTATTATAATTATTTTCATTTACTAGAACTAGTTCCTCACTATCTCTTGATACTATTTAACTTAAAAATGTATTTAAATACTATTTATATTTAGCTGCTAGCAGCATTCAGTTGCTAGCCGATCTACTATAATCTTAGATTCAAAAAGGTCGTTAAAATAATAAATCAATCAATCAATCAATCAATCAATCAATCAATCAATATATTTAATAAATAAGAAGAAACTAATTTATTAAGATTATCTAAGTAATATTATAAATACTTTTATTACCGAAAATAGTTTAATATTATTTTCTTTATTATCTATTAGAATTATATTAATAAGGAATTATAATAAGTTATTTAGTTATTAAAAAGTTATTAGAAGGTAAATATAAAATATTAATTAAAGATAAACTAATTACTACTAATTTCTTCTTTTTAATTATCTTTTTTATCTCTTTACTTTTAGAATTAAACTTTACTTTCTAATTATATAATTCCCGTTACTTCTCTTTTCGATAATAATCTCTATTCCGACTTTTAAATTTCTTTCTACTTTTTTTAACTTCTAATAGTACTTCCCTTTTTAAACTAGTTCTGTTCTAGTTATATTAAACTTTTTTATTATCTATATTATATAAAATATTTGCTTTTTTTATATATATATTTATTATTATCTAATCATTATTTAATAATATTTATTATTTATATTTATTAATAATTATAGAATAGTTATTTCTAGTTTTATCGATTTTAATTATCCTTTATAACAAAATAATTCTGTGATAATTACTTTTTTATTAATTAGAATATATTCTTATAACTCTTCAAATTATTATCTAATTATAATATTAAATATTTAGTATATTTCTTCCTTTTTTAAATATATTATAAATAGTAAATATAAAGAACTAATATTATTATCGATATTATTATTATAATTAACTTAATATCTTAAATATAATCTAATTTTATATTATAAGGTAAAAAAAGAGCTCGAGGGTCGGAAGTAGAAATCATTATCGGAAAGGTTGGAAAGAGATTATATAACTAAAAAGTAGAGTTCAATTTTAGAAGTTAAAAGATAAAAAGGAAAGATTAAGAGAGGAGAAGTAGTAGTAATTAGTTTATCTTTAATTAATACTTTATATTTACTTTTTAGTAATTCTTTAGTTATTAAGCAATTATTATAATTCTCTACTAATATAACTTTAATATACTAATTACTTTTTAAATCTTAATTAGATAGTAGTTTATTATAATAATATTATTTATTAATTAGAAGAATTATTATATTACTAATAACTAGGAAAATTAGAATTGAATCTATAGAAAAATAAAATAAACTTAAAAAGATTAAGATTTTAAAGATCTAATTAATCTCTATTATAAAAGAAATAAAGGATAATTATAATTAGATTAGTATTAATATATCTATAATAGAATATAAAGAAACTAAAATAGAGAATTCTCTATTAGGATAAAATATTATCTAACTATTAATCTAATAAAAAGAGATAATAGAAAATAAGATTATAATATTAAGAATTATCTTCTTAAAAATAAAGAAGAAGAAAATATAATAGTTAAAATAGAAATAGAAGAGAAATACCTTATTAATAAGATTATTAGAGAAAAGATATTTAGAAGAAGAAATTATAAATCTAGAAGAAAAGAAAGAATAAAAAGTAATTATAAAGTAGGAATAATAGAAATAGTAAATAAATATAATATTAAAAGGAGAAGGAAAATTGTTTATATAATCTTATTATAATTCTATTTCTTTTATAATCTACTAATAGATATTTAAAATAAAAGATCTATTTTAATATAATAGAAAGATTTATTAAGATATTTAAATATTCTTTAACTAAACTGAAGATAAGTAGAGAGTAGATTATAATTTAATATAAAGTACTAATAAAAAGAAGATTAATTATTATATTTAATATTTCGATAAAGTTCTTAAAAAAGTATAATATATATAGAAAAAGAAAATAGAAAAAATTAGAATAATATAGAAAAAGTTTATTATATATATAATAAATTTTATTATAAATAGAGATAATTAGATATTTAATATATCTATCGAATATAAGAAAGTTAAATAAAAATTAGGATAATCGATTACTAACTTTATTATTCTTTTGAATAATATAGAATATAAACTGGATATAACTAATATAAAAGAGAAGAGAAAGAAGTTTTTTATAAAACTTAATTGTAATTTATAAAAGAGGATTATATAATATAATAAGATTTCTAAAGATTAATAAGATTTTATTAATTTAGTAAAGAAATTAAAGAAAATAGATAATATCTTTTAGAATAAAGATAATAATTATTATTAAAATAAAATTAAGAAGTTATCTATTTGGAGATTATATAATAATTATTTCAATAGAATAAAGAGAATATTAATAATAATAATTAACTAGATATTAATTAGAAGTAGAAGAAAAGGAAATAAAATATAATCTAATTAGAGATATTTTAATTATAATAAATTAGATTATATTAATAGAGATTATTACTAATATTATAATAGATTTATAATAATAACTTATTATAAGTATAGTAAATCTAGATATTATATAAATATATATCTATTATAAGATATAATAATCTTATAATTATTAGGAAATAGAATTATCTAATTAATATTATTTCTAAATTACTAAATATTCTTAGAGAAATAAGAGAAAAGAGAAAAAGGATAGTTATCTTAATATAAATATAAGAATAGAATAGATAGAGAATAGAATAAATATTAATAAATAATAAAGTAGAGGAAAATTATATATTACAAAATCTTATAATTAATTATAAATAGCTAAATCTCTTTAATTACTCTTTGATAAGTTTATATATTATAAATAGAGAGATAATTTATATTTATAATATTTATAATTTTAAACTATCTTATAATAATTCGATTAATAAATAAACTAAATCTAATTATTATTTTATTATATATAATTTTGAAATCTCAAAAATAACTTTAATTCTGGATATTTTATAATTTAAAGTTATAAACTTTAATATTGATTAGTTATTATATATATAATATTATAATATTATACTATTTAAGATTGAAGTAATAGATATAAAAAGATTTATCTATTATATAAAATAGAAATGGTTTAGTATTTATATATTAATATTATAATAATAGAAAAATATATAAGATAAAGAAAAAAAGATATTAGAGATAATTAAAATAGAAGATATATAGTTATTATAAAAGTATTAGGAATATAAAGATATTTTTGATAAGAAAGAAATTAGTATTCTCTCTAATTACTATATAATAGAATATTAAATCAACTTTAAATTAGATATAATATTATTTTTTAGATCTTTATATTTATTATTAGATTTTAAGTTCTAGACTTTATAAAAGTATTTTAAGGTATATAAAGAGAAAAGATAGATATATTATTTAATTAGTATTATAAATATATCTATTATATTTATTAAGAAAAAGGATAGAAATTTATATCTTTATATTAATTATTATAAATTTAATAAGATTATTATTAAGGATTAGATATTATTATTACTTATAAATAAAATATTAAATAGATTAGATTAAGTTAAGATATTTAGAAAGTTAGATTTAAAAGATATTTATTATAGAATTAAGATTAGAAAGAATAATAAATAGAAGATAACTTTCCGAACTTATTATAAATATTATAAATATTATATTATTCCCTTCTGGTTATCTAATATTCTAGTTATATTCTAAATTTATATTAATAAAACTCTAGTAGAATTAGTTAATATTATTTATATTATCTATCTTAATAATATTCTTATCTATTTAGAGGATAAAAACAAATATTATAATATTATAATAAAGATATTATAAAAGCTTAGAAAGTTTAAATATTATATTAACTTTAAAAAGTATAAATTTGGATTTATAGAAATTAACTTTCTAGAATTTATTATCAGAATAAAGAATATATAAATAAAAGAAGGATATATTATTATAATTCGAAAATAATTATTATTGAAAACATATTAAAAGATATAAATCTTCTTTAGTTTTGTTAACTTCTATAAATAGTTTATTAAGGATTATTTAAAGGTTATCTAATTATTCTCTAATTTATTAAAAGATATAATAAGAATATTCCGAATAACAAATAAAATATAAATAGTATTTAAATAACTAAAAGATATATTTACTTCTAGTTCTATATTTAAATACTTTAACTTTTTAAAGAGAATCTATTTAGAAACCGATATATCTAGATTTATAATTATTAGTATCTTATTCTAACTTTATAATAAAGGATTATTAAACTGATAATACTTTATTACTTTCTATTTATATAAATTATAAGATTCTGAATTTAGATATAAGATCTATAATCTCGAACTAATAGTTATAATTATAAATTTTAAATATTAATATTACTATTTATAATATATATAGAAGGTTATTATAATTAAAATAGTTTATAATAACTTAAAATACTTTGTAACTAAGAAGAAGTTAAATAGTTATTAAATAAAATAAATCAAGAATTTAACTAAGTTTGATTTTATAATTAAATATTATCTAGATAAAGTTAATTCTATAGATAACCTCTCGAGAAGATTAGATTACTAATAAAGGATTATTAATAATAAAGTTATTTTACTTCTTATTTTATAGAAAAAGTTATAGAGTCTAAATATAATAATAATAATAGATTATAATATTAAGATCTATTCTATAAATAAAAATACTTTATCTAAATAGAGAATAAATATCTTCTCTTCGAAAGATAATATTAAGAAATTAGATTCGTTCTATTCTTTATAAATCAATCCTTTAGAAAATAGTAATAAATTATTAAAATAGAGAGTGAATATTTTCTCTTCAGAAGATAATATTAGGGAATTAAATTTAGTCTATTCTTTATAAATCAATCCTTCAGGAAATAATATTAAACTATTAAAATAGAATATAAATATTAAGATTATTAAAAATAATATAAAGGAAGTAAATAAAACTTATCTTCTATAAAGTATATAATATAATAAAACTATATTATTATATAATTAGCTATATATAATAAAGGGTTTATATATAGAGAACTATATATATAAATCTAATATAAATAATAATAATCTACTTTCTTATTTATAATCTAGATTAGGATTAGAACTATATTGATATAAATAGATTCTTATAGAAACTATTAAGATAATACTAATTAATACTTTATATCTATATTATCGAACCTCTGAGATTGGATCTATAATAACAAAATTAAGTTATATATATAAGAAGAAGATTATCTTTAAATTTATTAATAGGATTACTAATTATAAATAATATATTCTATAGTTATTATAAATAGTAATAATCGAAATAGTATATAAATTTATAATAGAACCAATTCTAAATATTCTTCTAATATTTTAATAAGATAATAACTTTATTAAGGAAAAGAAATATAAATCAATATCGAAATATAGTAAAAATACTAAATCCTAAAAATAGATAAATATCTTAATAAGGAATAATAAACTTCCGAAAAGAGGAATTACTTATTATATATTATTAGATATAGATTTTAAAGTGGAATTATTATATTATTATTATAATAATCAGATAATAAGATATTATAACTTTTCAAGAATTTTTAAATTATTATTATAGAAGTATTTTTGGTTTAATATAAAGCCGGATATCAAATATTATATAAATATTTATATAGTTTATTAAAGGATGAAAATCAAAAGATATTTATTATATAAAGAGTTAAATTCCTTTCCCTTCCTAATTAGATTATAGTAAGAGATTATAATAAACTTTATTATAAATCTCCTATTAAATAAATATAATAGTTATATTTATAACTTTATTCTAATAATTATTAATAGGTTTATAAAACTTATATAATATATCTTTATAATTAAAACAATTAATATTTCTATATTTATAGAGATTTTTATATAGAATATTTTTAAAGATTTTGAAATACTAATAGATATTATTATTAATTATAAAATATAATTTACTTTCTCCTTCTAATTTATATATTAGGATTGTATTAATAAGGAATTATAACGATTATTTAGTCGCTGGAAGATTGCCGGGAGATAAATATAAAGTATTATTTGAAGATAAATTAATTATTACTAATCTTTTTCCTTCAATCTTCTTTTTTATCTCTCAATTCCTAAAACTAAACCCTACTTTTTGATTATATAATCTCCTTCTAATCTTTCTAATAATAATTTCTATTCCGATCTTTAAACTTTCTTTTTACTCTATAATATTATCTCCTTCTTTAAACCGGTTTTACTCTAATTATACTAAATCTCTATTTTATCTATATTATATAAAGTATTTGCTTTTTTATATAGATATTTACTACTATCTAATCGTTATCTAATAATATCTATTACTTATATTTATTAATAGTTATAAAATAACTATTCCTATCTTTATCAAATCTAATTATTCTTTAATATAACTTTATAGTAATTAGTTCCTTATTAGCTAGAATATATTTTTATAAATCTTCAGATTATTATCTAGTTATAATATTAGATATCTAATATACTCCTTTCTCTTTTAGATATATTATAAATAATAAATATAGAAAGTTAATATCACTATTAATATTATCGTTATAATTAACTTAATATTTTAAATATAACTTAATTTTATTATTTTTATATCGAAACTATTATAAGTAATATATTTTCTCTATAAATGATATTATATAATTTATTCCTATTATATAATTTATCTAATCTCAAATATAACTACTTTAATTAATCCCAAATATTCTTTTTATTACTATTATTTTAAGAATAGTATATTATCTATAAATTTAGTTCCTTCAATTATCCAAAACCTTCTCTATTATAATATTTTCTATATTTATAATTATATCTATACTTTTATTTCGATTATCTTATACTTTAAATTAATTATATTTATTATTATTATCTTATCTTCTTTATCTTTATTCTATTTTTTCTTTTAGAAGGTAAGATTACTAATTATTTTATTAATATCTTAAAACTAATCTATCTTTATTATCTCTATTATTCCAAATACTTTATCTACGATCCTATAATCTGTTATAAGTAGGATATCCTTAGTATCTCTTGCTATACTTACTACTATCAGTAGAAATCTATTTATAATAAAGTAAACAAATTATATTTTTCGATTATCCAATATTAACCTTTCTAAATTCCTTCTTAATTCTATACTAAGATTAATAAACTTATATTTTTAGCTAACTAATATATTACTTTATATAATAAGGTTATTAATAACTTTTTATAGAATTATTGAGTTTCTATTTAATATTATTATATTAAGTAGATTAAGATCTTTATTATAAAGAAGAAATAAAGTAATATTAACAAATTAGAGAGAATAGAGGAAATTAGATTTATTAATTTGAAATTAATAAACCAGTTTAATATTATTATAAAGAGTATATTAGATATTATATATTATTCTATAAGTTTTTTCCTTTATTTTATCTTTATTCTAATCTTATTAATTAATTATAATTTTCAAGATTTATCTTCTATTTATTATTAATAATAATAAAAAGATTTTATTTACTAAATATTACTATTTATCTCTATTTTCTAAATATTATTTTAATATTAATAAGATTAAAGATAAGAAACTTATTATTAATAAATCTAATATTAAATTTTCTAACTCAAATATTTATTTCCGATTTAATATTATCTTAATTTCTTTATATAACTTTATTAAGAATAATTCTAGAAAAACCTTTCTTTATAATTATTCTTAAAGTTCTTCTAGTTTTTCAGATAGAAGTTATTATAATAAAGATAAGAATAAAGATAAAAATATAAAAAATAATAAAATTAATATATTCTAATAAAAGTATTAAGATAAAAGAATAATAATAATATAAAACTAAGAAAATCTAAATTCTTTTACTTAATCTTAATATAGAAGAAATTATAAATTAGATATAAATATTAGGAATTTATATAATTCTCTTTCTTATTGATAATATTATTAGTTTTTAAAATTGTAATTTATAAATTTTTTATCTTTATTTTATATCTAGTTATTTTATAATTTGATTCTATTATATTAGAGATTTCAAATATTCTTTAATAACTTTTTATAATTATAACAAATTTATTTCTAATTTCTAGATATCTTTTATAGATATATATTCCTTTTATTATATTAAATATTATCTCTTTCTATTCTTTTCTTAATAATCTTATATTAACTCTACTTTTTATTCTAATTAATTTTTTATCTAAACTAATAATAGTTTTATTATTTTACCTTTATAATCTATTTATAACTTTAATAAAGAAATATAGAAAATATTATAGATTCGGAAATAGAATAGTAATTATATATAATATACTTAATTATAATTATTAATATATTCAAAAATTATAAATAGATCTAGATATTTATCTAATAATTTTATATTTAGCTTTAATTATTTAATATTATAGAATATAATTATAATATAATTACTAACTTGAAATTATTATAATAAATACTTTATATTATAAAACTTCTTCTAATATTTCTATATAGTATAAAGATAAATTACTAGTAAAATATACTCTTTAATTAATCTTTTAATTCTCTTTTTAGTAGAAAGTATCTCTTTATTAGAAATATTATCTTCGATATTTTGAATATATAATATATAGTTATAAAGAGTAATAAATAGAAATATATTAATAATAAAATATTATAAATTATTATATATAAACTCTATAAATACTAATTCCAGTATCTAATCGCTTTGATTATATATATAATAATAATAGAAATAATATTTTAAAATCTGATTTTGATATTCTATCTATCTATTAATTTATAATTAGAAAGTTATATTTAATCTATAATAGATAGTAAGTAGGAAGTAGAATATAGATTAGAAAAAGAAAGTAAACTATATTCTATAATTAATAATAATATTTATTAGTACTTTAAAATCTTTAAAAATCTTCTATATAAAAATCTCTATAAATATAGAAATATCAATTATTTTAATTATAAGAATATATTATATAAACTTTATAAATCTATTAATAATTATTAGAATAGAGTTATAAATATAATTATTATATTTACTTAGTAGGAGATTTATAATAAAGTTTATTATAATCTCTTATTAAAATCTAATTGGAAGAGGAAAGGAATTTAACTTTCTATATAGTAAATATCTTTTAATTTTTATTCTTTAATAAACTATATAAATATTTATATAATATTTAATATCCGGCCTTATACCGAACCAAAAATACTTCTATAATAATAATTTAAAAGTTCTTAAAAAGCTATAATATTCTATTACTAGATTATTATAATAATAATATAATAACTTTATTTTACAACTTATATCTAGTAATATATAATAAATAATCACTCTTTTCAGAAATCTATTATTTTTTACTAAGATACTTATTCACTTCTAGAATCTAATATTTTTGTTATATTTTAATACTAATTTATATTTCTTTTTCTTAATAAAGTTATTATCTTATTAAAGTATTAAGAAAGTATTTAGAATTGATTCTATTATAGATTTATATATTATTTCGGTTATTACTATCTATAATAACTATAAAATATATTATTTATAACTAGTAACCTTATTAATAGATTTAAAAATAATCTCTTTCTTATATATATAATCTAGTTCTACTATTATAAATCCAGTTTCAAAGGCTTAATAATATAAATATAAAATATTAACTAGTATTATCTTAATAGTTTCTATAAGAATTTATTTATATCGATATAATTCTAATCCTAATTCAGATTATAAATAGGGAAATAGGTTATTATTATTTATATTAGGTTTATATATATAGTTTTCTATATATAAACCCTTTATTATATATAACTAATTTTATAGTAATATAGTTTTATTATACTATATACTTTATAAAGAATAAGTTTTATTTACTTCCTCTATATTACTTTTAGTAATCTTAATATTTATATCTTATATTAATAGTTTATTATTATTTCCTGAAGAATTAGTTTATAAGAGATAGAATAAATTTAATTCCCTAATATTATCTCTCGAAGAGAAAGTATTTACTCTCTATATTAATAATTTACTATTATTTCCCGAAGAATTAATTTATAAAAGATAGAATAAACTTAATTCTCTAATATTATTTTCTGAAGAGAAAATATTCATTTTTTATCTAGATAAAATACTTTTATTTATAGAATAGATCTCAATATTATAATTTACTATTATTATTATATTCAGATTTTGTAACTTTAATTATAAAGTAGAAAGTAAAATATCTTTATTATCTATAATTTCTTATTGATAATTTAATCTTTATAAAAAGCTATTTATAGAATTAATTTTATCTAGATAATATTTAATTATAAAATCAAACTTAACTAGACTCTTAATTTATTTTATCTAATAGCTATTCAATTTCTTCTTAATTATAAAGTACTTTAAGTTATTATAATCTATTTTAATTATAATAACCTTCTATATATATTATAAATAATAATATTAATATCTAAAACTTATAATTATAACTATTAGTTCGAGATTATAGATCTTATATCTAAATTCAGAATCTTATAATTTATATAAATAGAAGATAATAAAATATTATCAATTTAATAATCCTTTATTATAAAGTTAGGATAGTATATTAGTAATTATAAATCTAGATATATTAATCTCTAAATAGATTCTTTTCGAAAAGTCGAAATATTTAAATATAGAAATAGAAATAAATATATCCTTTAATTATTTAAATATTATCTATATCTTATCCATTATCTAGAATATTTTTATTATATTTTTTAGTAGATTAGAAAGTGATTAAATAATCTTCGAATAACTCTTAATAAACTATTTATAGAAATTAATAAAACTAAAGAAGATTTATATCTTTTAATAGATTTTTGATAATAACTACTTTCGGATTATAGTAATATATCTTTCTTCTATTTATATACTCTCTATTCCGATAATAAATCCTAGAAAGTTAACTTCTTATTAGAGTTATACTAATAGAGAATTATAATAGTTATTTAATAATCGGAGGATTGCTAGAAGGGGAAATATAGAATATTAATTGAAGATAAACTAATTATTACTAATTTCCTTTTTCTCTATCTTCCTTTTTATCTCTTTATTTTTAGAGTTTAATTCTACTTTTTAGTTATATAATCTCCTTCTAGCTTTTCTAATAATAAATTCTATTCTAATTCTTAAATTCCTTTTTCTTCTTTTTAACTTTTTAATATTATCTTTCTTTCTAAACTAGTTCTATTCTAATTATATTAAATCTCTATCTTATTTATATTATATAAAATACTTACTTTTTTATATAAATATTAATTACTACCTAATCTCTATCTAATAATATCTATTATTTATATTTATTAATAATTATAAGATAGTTATTTCTATAATTATCAAATCTAATTATTCTTTATTCTAATTCTATAATAATTATTTCCTTACTAACTAGAATATATTTCTATAAATCTTCAAACTATTATTTTATTAAGATACTAAATATTTAGTATACTTCTTCCCTTTCTGGAAATATTATAAATAATAAATATAAGAAATCGATATTACTACTAATATTATTACTATAACTAGCTTAATATCTTAAATATAATCTAATTTTATTATTTTTATAATAGAGTTATTATAAGTGAATATATTTTCTCTATAAATAATATTATTCGGCTTATTTCTATTATATAATTTACTTGATTTTGAATATAATTATTCTAGTTAATCCTAAATATTCTTCTTATTATTATTATTCTAGAAATATTATATTATCTATAAATTTAGCTTTCTCAATTATTTAAAATCTTCTTTATTATAATATTTTCTATATTTATAACTATATTTATATTTCTATTTTAGTTATCTTATATTTCAATTAATTATATTTATTATTATTATCTTATCTTTCTTATCTTTATTATATCTTTCTCTATAGATAATAAGATTATTAATTACTTTATTAGTATTTCAAAACTAATTTATTTATATTATTTCTATTATTCTAAATATTTTATTTATAATTTTATAATCTATTATAAATAGGATATTTTTAATACTTCTTACTATATTTACTATTACTAATAGAAATCTATTTATAATAAAATAAGTAAATTATATCCTCTGATTATTTAATATTAACCTTTCTAGATTTCTTTTTAATTCTATATTGAGGTTAATAAATTTATACTTTTAGCTAATTAATATATTATTCTATATAATAAGATTATTAATAACTTCTTATAAAACTATTTAGCTTCTATTTAATATTACTATATTAGATAAATTGAAATCTTTATTATAAGAGAAAAATAAGATAATATTAATAAGTTAGAAAGAATAGAGAAAATTAATTTGATTAATTTGAAGTTATTAAATCAACTTAATATTACTATAGAGAGTATATTAGATATTATATATTATTCTATAAATTTCTTCCTTTATCTTATTTTTATTCTAATCTTACTAATTAGTTATAATTTTCAAAATTTACTTTCTATCTATTATTAATAATAATAAGGAAGTTTTATTTATTAAATATTATTATTTATCTCTATTTTCTAAATATTATCTAAATACTAATAAAAATAAAAATAAGGATCTTACTATTAGTAAATCTATTACTAGACTTTCTAATTCGAAGATTTATTTCTAATCCGATATTATCCTAATCTCTCTATATAATTCTATTAAGAATAATTTTATAAAAACCCCTTTTTATAACTATTTTCAAAGTTCTTCTAATTCTTCAAATAGAAACTATTATAATAGAAATAAGAATAAAGATAAAAATATAGAGGATAATAAAGTTAATATATTCTGATAAGGATATTTGAATAGGAGAATAGTAATAATATAAAACTAGGAAAATCTGAATTTTTTTATTTAATCTTAATATAAGAAGAATTATAAACTGGATATAGATATTAGAAATTTATATAATCTTCTTTCTTATTAATAATATTATTGGTTTTTAGATTACAATTTATAGATTTTTTATCTTTATTTTATCTCTATCTATCTTATAACTTAATTTTATTATAATTAAGACTTCAAATATTCTTTAATAACTTCTTATAATTATAATAAATTTACTTCTAGTTTCTAAATATCTTCTATAGATATATATTCTTTCTATTATATTAAATATTATCTTTTTCTATTCTTTTTCTAATAATCTTATATTAACTCTACTTTCTATTCTAATTAATTTTCTATCTAAACTAGTAATAGTTCTATTATTTTACCTTTATAATCTATCTATAACTCTAATAAAGAAATATAAAAAATATCATAATATTAGAAGGTTAAGAAAAGGAAAAGAGAACTTGAAAGTTAAAATAGAATTTATTATTGGAAAGGCTAAGAGGAGATTATATAACTAAGAAGTAAAATTAAATTTTAGAAATAAAAAGATAAAAAAGAAGAGAAAGAAAAAGAGGATTAGTACTAATTAGTTTATCTTTAATTGATATTCTATATTTACTTTCCGGTAACCTTCTAATTACTAAATAATTATTATAATTCCTTATTAATATAATCTTAATATACTAATTACTTTTTAAATCTTAATTAGATAGTAGTTTATTATAATAATATTATTTATTAATTAGAAAAACTATTATATTATTAATAATTAGAAAAGCTAGAACTAAATTTATAAAAGAATAGAATAAACTTAGAGAGATTAAAGTTCCAGAGATCTAATTAACTTCTATTATAAAAGAAATAAAGGGTAATTATAATTAAATTAGTATTAATATATCTATAATAGAAAATAAAGAAACTAAAATAAAGAACTCTCTATTAGGATAAGATACTATCTAATTATTAATTTAATAAGAAGATATAATAGAAGATAAAATTATAATATTAAAAATTATCTTCTTAAAGATAAGGAAGGAGAATATATAATAATTAAAGTAAAAATAAAGGAAAGATATTCTATTAGTAAAATTATTAAAGAAAAGATATTTAGAAGAAGAAATTAAGAATTTAAAAGAAAAAGAAGAAAGAAAAGTAATTATAGAATAAAAATAATAGAAATAATAAATAAATATAATATTAGAAGAAGAAGGAAGGTTATTTATATAATCTTATTATAATTCTATTCTTTTTATAATCTACTAATAAATATTTAAAATAAAGAATCTATCTTAGTATAATAAAAAGATTTATTAAGATATTCAAATATTCTTTAACTAAACCGAAGATAAATAGAGAGTAGATTATAATTTAATATAAAGAACTAATAAAGAGAAAATTGATTATTATATTTAATATTTTGATAAAATTCTAAAGAAAATATAATATATATAAAAAGAGGAAATAAGAAGAATAGAAATAATATAGAAGGAGTTTATTATATATATAATAGATTCTATTATAAATAGAAATAACTAGATATTTAATATATGTATTAAATATAAGAAAATTAAATAAAAACCAGAATAGTTAATTATTAACTTTATTATTCTCTTAGATAATATAGAATATAAGTTAGATATAACTAATATAAAGGAAAAATAAAGGAAACTTTTTATAAAACTTAATCTCGATTTGTAAAAGAAGATTATATAATATAATAAAATCTTTAAGAATTAAGAAGGCTTTATCAATTTAGTAAGAAAATTAGAAAGAATAGATAGTATCTTTTAAGATAAAGATAATAATTATTATTAAAATAAAATTAGGAAGTTATCTATTTAGAGATTATATAATAATTATTTTAATAGAATAAAGAGAATACTAATAATAATAATTAACTAGATATTGATTAGAAGTAGAAGAGAAAGAAATAAAATATAATCTAGTTAGAAATATTTTAATTATAATAAACCAAATTATATTAATAAAGATTACTATCAATATTATAACAAATCTATAATAATAACTTATTATAAATATAGTAAGTCTAGATATTATATAAATATATATTTACTTTAAAATATAATAACTTTATAATTATTAGGAAATAGAATTATCTAATTAATATTACTTCTAAATAATTAGATATTTTTAGAGAAATAAAGGAAAAGAGAAAAAGGATAATTATCTTAATATAAATATAAAAACAAGATAAATAGAGAATAGAGAAGATATTAATAGATAGTAGAATAGAAGAAAATTATATAATATAAAGTTTTATAATTAATTATAAATAACTAAATCTTCTTGATTACTCTTTAATAAGTTTATATATTATAAATAAAGAGATAATTTATATTTATAATATTTATAATCTTAAATTATCTTATAACGATTCGATTAGTAAATAGATTAAATCTAATTATCATTTTATTATTTATAACTTTGAAATCTCAAAAATAACTTTAATTCTAGATATCTAATGATTTGAGGTTATAAACTCTAATATCGATTAGTTATTATATATATAATATTATAATACTATATTATCCGAGATTAAAATAGTAAATATAAAAAGATTTATTTATTATATAAAATAGAAATAATTTAGTATTTATATATTAATATTATAATAATAAAAGAGTATATAAAATAAAAAAGAAAGGATAATAGAAATAATTAAAATAGAAAATATATAGTTACTATAAGAATACTGAGAATATAAAGATATTTTTAATAAGAAGGAAGTTAATATATTCCTCGATTATTATATAATAGAATATCGAATTAATTTCGAACTAGATATAATATTACTTTTTAAGTTTTTATATTTATTATTAGACTTTAAATTCTAAACTTTATAAGAATATCTTAAAGTATATAAAAAGAAGAACTAGATATATTATTTAACTAATATTATAAATATATCTATTATATTTATCAAGAAAAAGAATAGAGATTTATATCTTTATATTAATTATTATAAACTTAATAAGATTATTATCAAGGATTGGATATTATTATTATTTATAAATAAGATATTAGATAGATTAGATTAGATTAAAGTTATTAAAGTTATATTAATAGAGAATTATAACGGTCGCTTAATAGTCGGAGGGTTACCGAGGGGTAAATATAGGATATTAATTGAAGATAAACTAATTATTACTAATTCCTTTCTCTCTATCTTCCTTTTTATCTCTTAACTCCTAGAATTAAACCCCGCTTCTTAGCTATATAATCTCTTTCCGGCCTTTCTAGTAATGATTTCTACCTCGACCTTCAAGCCTTCTTTTTATTCTATAATATTACCTCCCCCTTTAGGCCGGCTCCGCCTTAGCTATATTAGATCTTTATCTTATCTATATTATATAAAATATTTACTTTTTTATATAGATATCTATTACTATCTAATTATCGTCTAATAATATCTATTATTTATATTTATTAATAGTTATAAAATAACTATTCCTATTTTCATCAAATCTAACTACCTTTTATTATAATTCTATAATAATTATTTCTTTATTAACTAGAGTATATTCCTATAAATCTTCAGATTATTATCTAGTTATAATATTAAATATCTAATATATTCCTTTCTCTTTCGGAAATATTATAAATAGTAAATATAGAAAGCTAATATCGTTATTGATATCGTTATTATAACTAGTTTAATATCTTAAATATAATCTAATTTTATTATTTTTATATTGAAGTTGTTATAAGTAAATATATTTTCTCTATAAATAATATTATATAACTTATTCCTATTATATAATTTACCTGATCTTGGATATAACTATTTTGATTAATCCCAAATACTTTTTTTATTAATATTATTTTGGAAATAATATATTATTTATAAATTTGATTTTCTTAACTATTTAAAACCTTCTCTATTATAATATTTTCTATATTTATAACTATATCTATACTTCTATTTCGGTTATTCTATACTTCAAATTAATTATATTTATTATTATTATTTTATCTTTTTTATCTTTACTATATCCTTTCCTTTAGATAATAAAATTACTGATCATTTTATTAATATTCCGAAGCTAATCTATCTTTATTATCTTTATTACTTTAAATATTTTATTTATAATTCTATAATCTATTATAAATAGAATATTCTAGATATCTCTTATTATATTTACTACTATTAGTAGAAATCTATTTATAATAAAATAAATAAATTATATCCTTTAATTATCCAATATTAATCTTTCTAAATTCCTTTTTAGTTCTATATTAAAATCAATAAGTTTATACTTTTGGTTAACTAATATATTACTTTATATAATAAGGCTATTAATAACTTCTTATAAAATTATTTAGCTTCTATTTAATATTATTATACTAAGTAGATTGAGATCTTTATTATAAAGAAGAAATAGAATAGTATTAATAGATTAGAGGGAATAAAGGAAATTGGGTTTATTAGTTTGAAATTAATAAATTAACTTAATATTATTATAGAGGATATATTAAATATTATATACTATTTTATAAATTTCTTCTTTTATTTTATCTTCATTTTAATCTTACTAATTAATTATAATTTTTAAAGTCTACCTTCTATTTATTATTATTAATAATAAAGAGATTTTATTTATTAAATATTATTATTCGCCTCTATCTTTTAAATATTATTTAAATATTAATAAAGGTAAAGATAAAGATTTTATTACTAATAAATCTATTATTAGATCTTCTAGCTCGAATATTTATACCCGATCCGATATTATCCTAATCTTTTTATATAACTTTATTAAGAATAATTTCGGAAAAACCCTTCTTTATAACTATCTTCGAGATTCTTCTAATTCTTTAGATAGAAGTTATTATAATGAAAGTAAGAATAAAGATAAAAATATAAAGGATAATAAGGAGATTAATATAATTAGATAGTAATATAAAGCTAGAAAAATAATAATAATATAGAACTAGGAAAATCTAAATTCTTTTATTTGATCTTAATATAGAGAAGATTATAAACTAAGTATAAATATTAGGAATTATATAATCTTCTTTCTTATTAATAATATTATTAGTTTTTAGATTATAATTTATAGATTTTTTCATTTTTATTTTATATCTACTTACTTTATAATTTAATTCTATTATATTTAGGAATTCAAATACTTATTAATAACTTCTTATAATTATAATAAATTTACTTCTAACTTCTAGATATCTTTTATAAATATATATCTTTTCTATTATATTAAATATTATCTCTTTCTATTCTTTTCCTAATAATTTTATATTAATTCTATTTCTTATTCTAACTAATCTTCTATTTAAACTAATAATAACTTTATTATTTTATCTTTATAATCTATTTATAACTCTAATAAAGAAATATGAAAAATATTATAAATTCGGAAATAAGATAGTAATTATATATAGTATATTTAATTATAATTATCAATATATTTAAGAATTATAAATAGATCTAGATATTTATCTGATAATTTTATATTTAGTTTTAGTTATTTAATATTATAAAATCTAATTATAATATAGTTATTAATTTGAAATTATTATAGTAAGTACTTTATATTATAAAACTTCTTCTAGTATTTTTATATAATATAAAGATAAATTATTAACAAAATATATTCTCTAATTAATATTTTAATTCTCTTTTTAATAAAGAGTATTTTTCTATTAGAAATATTATTCTCGATATTCTAAATATATAATATATAATTATAAAAAGTAATAAATAGAGATATATTGATAATAATATATTATAAATTATTATATATAAATTCTATAAATATAAGTTTCGCTATTTAATCATTTTGGTTATATATATAATAATAATAGAAATAATATTTTAAAGTTTGATTTTGATATTCTATCTATTTATTAATCTATAATTAGAAAACTATATTTAATTTATAATAGATAATAAATAGGAAATAGAATATAAATTAGAAGAAAGAAATAAATTATATTTTATAATTAGTAGTAATATCTACTAATACTTTAAAGTCTTTAAAAATCTTCTATATAAAAATCTCTATAAATATAGAAATATCAATTATTTTAATTATAGAGATATATTATATAAGTTTTATAAACTTATTAATAATTATTAAAATAGAGTTATAAATATAATTATTATATTTATTTAGCAGGAGATTTATAATAAAGTTTATTATAATCTTCTATTATAATCTAGTTAGAAGGAGAAAGGAATTTAATTCTTTATATAATAAATATCTTTTGACTTTTATCCTTTGATAAACTATATAAATATTTATATAATATTTGATATCTGGTTTTATATTAAACCAAAAATACTTTTATAATAATAACTTAAAAGTTCTTGAAAAGTTATAATATTCTATTACTAGATTATTATAATAATAATATAATAACTTCATTCTAAAATCTATATCTAGTAATATATAATAAATAATTTCTCTTTTTAGAAGTCTATTATTCCTTATTAAGATATTTATCTATTTCTAGAACTTAATATTCTTATTATATTTCGATATCGATTTATATTTCTTTTCTTTAACAAAGTTATTATCTTATTAAAATATTAGGAAAGTATCTAGAATTAGTTCTATTATAGATTTATATACTATTTCAATTATTACTATTTATAATAACTATAAAATATATTATTTATAACTAGTAACCTTATTAATAGATTTAAAAATAATCTCTTTCTTATATATATAATCTAGTTCTACTATTATAAATCCAGTTTCAAAGGCTTAATAATATAAATATAAAATATTAACTAGTATTATCTTAATAGTTTCTATAAGAATTTATTTATATCGATATAATTCTAATCCTAATCTAGATTATAAATAGAGAAATAGATTATTATTATTTATATTAAGTTTATATATAAAGCTTTCTATATATAAACCCTTTATTATATATAATTAATTATATAGTAATATAATCTTATTATATTATATATTCTATAAAAAATAAATTTTATTTATTTCCTCTATATTATCTTTAGTAACCTTAATATTTATATTTTATTTTAGTAATTCACTACTATTTCCCAAAAGATTAATCTATAAAAAATAGAATAAATCCAATTTCCTAATATTATCTCTTAAAGAGAAAATATTTATATTCTATCTAGATAAAGTATTTTTATTTATAAGATAGATCTCAATATTATAATCTACTATTATTACTATATTTAAACTCTATAACTTTATCTATAAAGTAGAAAACAAGATATCTTCATTATTAATAATCTCTTATTAGTAATCTAGTTTTTATAAGAAGTTATCTATAGAATTAGCTTTATTTAGATAGTATTTAATTATAAAATCAAACTTAATTAGATTCTTAATCTATCTTATTCAATAGTTATTTAACTTCTTCTTAGTTATAAAGTATTTTAAATTATTATAATCTATTTTAGTTATAATAACCTTCTATATATATTATAAATAATAATATTAGTATTTGAAACTTATAATTATAGTTATTAACTCGAGATTATAAATCTTATATTTAAGTTCAGAGCTTTATAACTTATATAAATAAAAGATAATAAAATACTATTAATTTAATAATATTTTATTATAAAGTTGAAATAGGATATTAGTAATTATAAATCTAGATATATTAATCTCTAAATAGATTCTCTTCGAAAAGTAGAAATATTTAAATATAGAAATAAAAATAAATATCTCTTTTAATTATTTAAAAACTATTTATACTTTATTTATTATCTGGAATACTTTTATTATATCTTTTAATAGATTGAAAAGTAATTAGATAATCTTCGAATAATTCTCGATAAACTATTTATAGAAGTTAATAAATCTAAAGAAAATTTATATTTCTTAATAAGTTTTTAATAGTAGTTATTTTTAGATTATAGTAATATATCTTTCTTCTATTTATATACTTTTTATATTAATAATAAATCCTAGAAAGTTAACTTTTATAAATCTAAACTTATATTTCTTAAAATTAATATAAAGTTTAAACTCTCTAAATCTTTATAATATCTCTATTATAATATTATAATACTTATTCTTATTTTCTAAATAAATAAGAATATTATCGAGATAGATAATATAAGTAATATCAATTAATTCTATTAAGATTTTATTAATATAGATTTGAAATATAACTAGAATATTGGATAATTTAAAGAGAATAATATAATATTTATAATATCAATAATAAATTTAGAAAACTATCTTCTATTTATTATCTTTTCTAATCTTAATTCTATAATAAGTATTCTTTAAATCTAACTTTATAAATACTTTGATCTAATCTAATTTATCTAATATCTTATTTATAAATAATAATAATATCTGATCTGTAATAATAATCTTATTGATTGATTGATTGATTAATTGATTTATTATTTTAACGATCTTTTTAAATCTAAGACTATAGTAGGTCGGCTAGCGGCTGAAGACTATTAGCAACTAAATATAAATAGTATTTAAATATATTTTTAAGCCAAATAGTATCAAGAGATAGTGAGGAACTAGTCCTAGTAAATAAAAATAACTAAAATAATGAAAATATCAATTTGATAATAATGAAAATAAAATCTTTCCAATTTAAATATCCAAATTAATCCTCAACTAGCTCTCGAGCTAGATGATATTTTCGGGTACAAATTTTTGTCTCGCTTAAATAAGCGATACTAGCTTCGATTCCGGGGGTAGTATCAAGAAGAAGTGGAAATAATAAGTAATTTATAGCTAATTTATCTTTTAACTTGATCTAAGTAAGATTAAAAAGAGAACAATTTAAAAGTAAATATTCAGAAGTCTCTTTAGCCCTACAAATATATTTATTAGTATTAGTATACCTTAATAAATATAAATATATTTTTAAATAACTATATCTAATTTTCAACTAGAAGAAAATGCTAGCGCTAGCTTTTTTAATCGAATTTGGGATTTGGATATAATTTCGAGAAGTAAGTTTAACAAATTTTAAATAATTAGTTAAGTTAAGCAAGCTAACTTCCGATATAGTTTCCAAAGTTTTTAAAAGAGATTCTAACTACTTCTGATTTTTAATTTGCTTAATTTAAACTTCTAAATAATTGAGATTAGTTGTTTAGATTACTAAATCCATTTTAATCCCTGATTTAATTAGTAAATCCGCTTTTTCATTGTTTAATATCTTGAAATAATCTAGAATCTAAACTAATTTGATTTTAGTTCCTTTTCTAACTATTTCTCGGTTAGCTTTATATATTAGTATTACTTAATTTTGTTCTAGTTTATTACTAAATAATTTTAATCTTTATAAAGTAGTTTGGTTATCTAAAAAAATAATGAATTCTTAATCTTTTCGAATTATTTTATTTACTAATTTGATTTCTTCGGCTATTCCGGCTAGTTCGTTGTTATAAATTAATTGATTAATTCCAATATTCCAGTTAGACCTTTAGATTAGTTTCTAGTTAGAATTAAAAAGAATTAAATCGATTTTAATCTCTTTTTGATCTATTAATTCTAATCTATTAATATAAACTAAATATTAGTTCGAGGTTAATAAAATAATTAAGTTTTTATGATTTTCAGCTTTTAGTTCTTTAGATAACTTACTAATTTCGACTAAATAAAAAGTAATAGTTTAAAGTGGAAATTTGAATAAACTAATCAATTCCAAATTCTGAAACTAAAGTAATAGATATATTAAATATCTAATTCGCTTAATTTGGATTATTTTGATTATTTCCTTTTGGATAGATATTGAATAATCTTGAAAATAATAATTAGTTTTCGATTTAGTTCAGATTTCTTTGAAAATTAAATGATTTTCAGTTATTTTGAGAGCCCGAAATATATATTGGCGATTAGTATTATTTAAATAAGTTTAGAGAGATATTAATATAGCTTCTATCTCTATAAGGATTATTAGACTAGTTTTAAATACTTTAAAGATCTTTCAAAAAGCTAAATTTTATAAATATTGAAATTGAACTTTAAATTTAGTTTGCTCTTTCTATTATATAGAGAATTTATAATTTGAGATATTAATAATATAAATAATATATAATTAATATATAGCGAAAGGTAATAATCTATTTTCGGTATTAGCTAGTTGATTAGCTTTTAGAAAAGCTAATTTAATTTAACTAATTCTAGTTAAAATATATTAATTAAAGTTTAAAATATTATCAAACCAGATTCCTAACTATTTTACTACTTTTGAAGATTGTATTAACTGATTATTTGGTAAATTAACCGAATTATTCTTAGTAATAATTTATTTACCTCTGAAAAAGTAAATTAGTTCTATTTTTACTAAATTGAATTTGATATTACTAGTTTCTTCTAAGATATATAATTTATTAGCTTCTCTTTCTAAGATTTTGTAGTTCTTTTTAAGATTAATTAAACTAGTTATTAGTATAATATTATCTATATATAACTAGATTGAAATAGAAATCGATAAAAATAACTCTTTAATATAAATTAAAAAGAGAATCGGTAAAATTGAACTATTCTAAGAAATACTAATTGAAATAGATTGAAAATCCTCTAATTATCTATCAAAACTTAAATGAAATAGTTGATATTCTAGAAAGTAACTAGTCTAAATAATAAAACTAATTAGAAGTTTTAATCTTTTTAAAATAACTAAAAGTTGATTTTTTGAGATATAGTTAAAAGCCCTTTTAATATTTAAAAATAAAACCGATATTTTATAATCTTTTAAATAATTTTCTTGAACTTTATTTATTAGTAGTAACCTAGTATTAATAACTGATTTTTTAAATCTTCTATTAATTTGAGAATTATATAACAAGCTAATAATCTTAACTAAATAATCTAGTTTTTTTACTAATATTCTTTTGCTAATTTTATCTAAACAATTCAAAAATGAAATCACTTTATAAACTTTTGAAACTAAATAGTTAGGTTTAATTAGTTTTTTAAGAATAGTTCTAATTATTTATTTCTAATACTAGAAGTAGTATTTATAATTGATTAAATAAATGAAAACCTTATAAAATATCTTAGAAATAGCTAAATAAGCTTTATTAATAATTTCTTGAATAATTCCATCAAATTCTAAAGTTTTCCCTTTGATTTTAATTGAATAAATTAGTACTAATTCGGTGCTAGCTAGTTTAGACTAGTTCTAGTCTACTACTTTATACTCTTTCTAATTAGGATTAGTCGAACTAGAAGATTAGGAAAAGAAAGTAGTTTTCAAAATAATTCTTTTCTTTTTAACAGTAGTTTTATTTAAAATAACTAGAAGAGATTAGTTAGAGTAGAATTTAATATAACTAAAAGTTTTAAATATTGATTTAGAATTATTATTTTCAAGGAAAGTATTTCAATAATCCTTTTTAATTAGTTTGATCTTTAAAAAATATTGATTCCGAATTGATTAATATTATTCTTAATAAAAGTTTTGACTAATTTGATTATTTTGGATTTTTAATTTCCTCTAAACTAGTATTATCGATTTTCTTAGACTTTTTAGTTCAAAGATCTATTAAGATTTAGTTTTTAAACTAGATTTAATTTTGAGAATAGTTTTATTAGTTACTAATTGAACTAGTGATAATAACTTCAAACTAATCGATTCTAGATAATTTTATATTACTTCATCTAATTTCAAATCTAACCGAGTGAAATCAGGAGAGGGATTAATTAAAATAGTTAATTCTTTTATAATTTTGATTAAATAGTTTGAAAATAACTCCCAATCTACTAGTTTAGTATTAAAATTGATATTAGCTAATTTTTATCTATTTGGAGATACTAGCTCTTTTTTCCCTTTTAAAATAAATAAAATCAGTAAATAATTAGATTCCAAATCAGCTAATATTTACTAGTTATCAATATATCTAGTTAATACTTATATAACTAGTATAAAATCTAAAACTAACTTGCTAGTCCTTCTAAAAAATATAATAATCCTAGATTTATTAATTAGTTTTAGATTCTATTCTTTAATCTATCGAACTAACTTTATATTAATTTGACTATTTCGATTATTCGGGTTCTACTAAGGATAATGAAAGTTGAAATTACTCAAAATAAATGAATTAGCCGAAATAGTATTAGTTAACAAATTCCTTTCTATTATTTTAGTTGGATTCCCCTCGATTTAGTTTATTTCGTTATAAATATTAACTAGTTCGAATATATTACTTCCCTCGGTTATTAATAGAATTAGTAAGTTAGGATCGATGCTCGAAAGGGCTAGTATAATACTAGATATATAGATCTTCGAGATATAAATAAATATTCAAGATCTAAATTCTAAAGTAATTAGAAGGATTTGATTGAAACTAATATAAGAAATCGATTAACTATTTAAGTAATCTGGACTTTCATTTATAATCTAAAATTCTTGAACTAAAATTAAATCTATTTTTAACTTAATAACTAATTATAATATTGATTTAGTTATAATCGAACTTCGATTGAGATTTATTTGGATAATCTAGATATTAATATTAATTATAATCTAGTATTTTTAATAACCTTATAAATTTTATATTCTTTAGAAATAGAAGTATAATTATTTTTGTAATTAGTATACTTTGGAGCTAAATAAGAGTATTTCTAATTATTTTGTTTATAAATTGAGTAATAATACTATTATATAGTATAGAGTTTGTTATAAAGACTATATTTAGCTTCTTTTTAGTAAAATTTTACCAAATATCCAAATCCTTAATATTTAGTATATTGGGTAAATCTAGAAGTAATTAGAAACTTTTCAACTTTAATATTAATTCTAATTATCCAAATTCGATTTTTAATATATCTTTTAGTTTCTACTTCAGTAGTAAATAAAACTATTACTAATCTACTTTATTTAATAGTTCGATTTTCTACCGAGAATAGCTAATAAAGGATATTAATAGATTTTAAATTTAGATTAAAATTAAAAATCTTTAGTTTATCCAAAACTAATTTTATTTTGTAAGGTATATTGAAGTTCAAAGTGGGAATTCTATAAAGAACTACTTTATACCAAGGTTTATCTTTAATCATTGATTTAAAAGTAATTAAATACTTCTAAATAATTCTTTTTTCGATTAGAAAATTGGAAGTAAAAGGATTAATATTAATAACTATTAAATTCTTCTTATTACTAATATTAATAATAGAAGAGATTACTAGTTCCTTTATATTTTTATTTAAAAAGATTTTATTAATAGTATTTCAAAGTGTTAGCGCCGAAAAGAGGGTTTCAGATTCTCGAATCAAAATTAATTAATTTTGAACTTTAATCTTTTTCGGTGCTTTTTTGATTATAATCTAGTTTCTAGAGGTACTATTAGTATTTATTAATACTATAGAAATAAAAGTAAATCTAAAAGGTAAATTAACTACTGAATTAGCTGGGGTAGTATTAGTAATAGTCGAGTTAATTATATTAATCTGATTGGAAAGATTTTTAAAAATCGAAATATTAGTATTATTAGTAGTACTAACTACTTTGGTTTTAGTTTCGATTTTTCGGGTAGTATATTCCAGATTATTAATTTAAGAGGTTAACTAATTAGTAACTTTTTATAACTTTCCTAATTCAATATATTCTCTAAATATCTCGATTAAATCGAGGATTTAAGATTACTTTTCATATAATTTTATAGCCGAATATACTTCTATTAGCAAATTATATACCTAGAGAATTTTGACGCTAGCTAGATCCGAAGTAGTTAGTTCAATAATAAAGAAATAAATAGTTTTATTTGGTTTAGAAGAAATAAAGAGATTAGCTTATTTAGGAAGATAATAGATATTTTTACTAGATCTAATAGTAGTATTTATAATAGTATTAAATAGATCTGAACTGAAAATCTCATTTAAGTTAGATATATCTAAATTTGGATTGAAAATCAAAGTAGTTGGTAGTTTAGAACTATTATCTATATCTATATCAGTATTAATAAGAGGGGAGGATCGAATAATATAGCTACTAATAGATTCAGAAATATATTGATAAGTTGGAGTTGAAAGGAGTTCAATTTAGATAGGATTTTGAGAGATTTAAATTCCCAAATCAATTATTTTGGCCACGACGACGATATCTCGACAACTAGCAGGTATATTGCTAAGCGAGCTAGTAGATTCGATCCGCAGAAGTATATATAGTCGGATTTTATATTGATATTAATGTTTTTGGATTCGGAATTGTTTTTTCTAGTGTTTTTTCTTCTTTTACTAAAGAATAAATCTTCTTTATTATTATTATTTATAATTTCTTTCTTTAAATATCTTTTCTTTAATAATCTTATTAATAGAATATTTCTTTTCTATTTCTATTTTAATTATTATATTTTCTCCTTTTTTATCTTTAAGAAAATAATTCTTAATATTATTATAATCTTATCTTTTATTATTTCTTTTTATTAAATTAATAATTAGATAATATTTTATCCTAATAGAAGGTTCTTTATTTTGATTTCTTTATATTCTATTATAAATATATTAATACTAATCTAGTTATAATTATCCTTTATTTCTCTTATAATAGAAGTTAATTAGATTTCTAGAACTTTAATCTCTTTAAATTTATTCTATTTTTCAATAGATTTAGTTCTAGTTCTTCTAATTAATAAATAATACTATTATAATAAACTACTATCTATTTAGAGTTTAGAGAATAATTAGTATATTAAAATTATATTAATAGGGAATTATAACGATTGTTTAGTTATTAGAAGGTTACTAAGAGATAAATATAGAATATTATTTGAAGATAAATTAATTACTACTAATCTCTTTCCCTTAATTTTTCTTTTTATCTC
Source organism: Rutstroemia sp. NJR-2017a BBW (assembly GCA_002946425.1). NCBI lineage: Eukaryota > Fungi > Ascomycota > Leotiomycetes > Helotiales > Rutstroemiaceae > Rutstroemia > Rutstroemia sp. NJR-2017a BBW. The sequence goes on from NJPT01000010.1 coordinate 127,152, forward strand.
TTAATTTCTAAGATTAAACCTTACTTTTTAATTATATAATCTTCTTCTAACCTTTCTAGTAATAATTTCTACCCCGACTCTCGAATTCTCTTTTTACTTTATAATATTATATTCTACTTTTTATTTACTATTTATTATAGATTAAATATAACTTTCTAGTTATAAACTAATAGATAGATAGAATATCAAAATCAGATTTTAGAATATTATCTTTATTATTATTATATATATAATCAAAGTAATTAGATATTAAAACTAGTATTTATAGAATTTATATATAATAACTTATAATATTCTATTATTGATATATCTTTATTTATTACTTCTTATAATTATATATTATATATTTAGAATATCAAGGATAATATTTCTAATAAAGAGATATTTTCTATTAATAAGAGAATTGAAATATTAATTAGAAAATATATTTTATTAATAATTTATCTTTATACTATATAGAAGTATTAGAAGAAATTTTATAATATAAAGTACTTATTATAATAATTTTAAGTTAGTAACTATATTATAATTAGATTCTATAATATTAAATAATTAAAACTAAATATAAAATTATTAGATAAATATCTAGATCTATTTATAATTCTTAAATATATTAATAATTATAATTAAGTATATTATATATAATTACTATCTTATTTCCGAATCTATAATATTTTTTATATTTCTTTATTAAAATTATAAATAGATTATAAAGATAAAGTAATAAAATTACTATTAATTTAAATAGAAGATTAATTAGAATAGAAAATAGAATTAATATAAGATTATTAAGAAAAGAATAGAAGGAAATAGTATTTAGTATAATAGAAAGAATATATATTTATAGAAGATATCTAAAAGCTAGAAATAAATTTATTATAATTATAAAAAGTTATTAAAGAATATTTAAAATCTCTAATATAATAAGATTAAATTATAAAGTAGTTAGATATAAAATAAAGATAAAAAATCTATAAATTATAAATCTAAAAACTAATAATATTATTAATAAGAAAAAGGATTATATAAATTCCTAATATCTATATCTAGTTTATAATTCCTTCTATATTAAGATCAAATAAAAGAATTCAGATTTTTCTTAATTTTATATTATTATTATTCTTCTATCTTAATATCTTTATTAGAATATATTAATCTTATTATGTTTTATATCTTTATTTTTATTTTTATCTTTATTATAATAACTTCTATCTGAAAAACTAAAAGAACTTCGAGAATAATTATAAAGAGAGGTTTTTCTAGAATTATTCTTAATAGAATTATATAAAGAGATTAAGATAATATTAGATTAGAAATAAGTATTCGAGCTAGAAGATTTAATATTAAACTTACTAATAATAAATTCTTTATCTTTAGTTTTATTAATATTAAAACGATATTTAGAAAGTAAAAGTGAATAGTAATATTTAGTAAATAAAACCTCCTTATTATTATTAATAATAGATAGAAGATAGATTTTGAAAATTATAACTAATTAGTAGAATTAGAATAAAGATAAGATAAAGGAAAAATTTATAAAATAATATATAATATCTAGTATACCCTCTATAATAATATTAAACTAATTTATTAATTTTAAATTAATAAATCTAAGTTCCTCTATTCCCTTTAATTTATTAGTATTACTTTATTTCTTCTTTATAATAAAGATCTTAATCTATTTAATATAATCATATTAAGTAGAAGTTAAATAATTCTATAAGAAGTTATTAATAATCTTATTATATAAAGTAATATATTAGTTAGTTAAAAATATAAGTTTATTAATCTTAGTATAAAACTAAAGAGGAATCTAAAAAGATTAATATTAGATAATCAAAAGATATAATTTATTTACTTTATTATAAATAGATTTCTATTAATAATAATAAATATAATAAGAAATATCCAGGATATTCTATTTATAATAGATTATAAGATTATAAATAAAATATTTAGAATAGTAAAGATAATAAAAATAGATTAGTTTTAGAATATTAATAGAATAGTTAATAATCTTATTATTTAAGGAAATAGATATAATAAAGATAAAGAAGATAAGATAATAATAATAAATATAATTAATTAAAAGTATAGGATAACTAAAGTAGAAATATAGATATAATTATAGATATAGAAAATATTATAATAAAAAAGGTTTTAAATAGTTAAGAGAGTTAAATTTATAGATAATATATTACTTTCGAAATAATAATAATAAGAAGAATATTTGGAATTAATTAAAGTAGTTATATTCAAGATTAGATAAATTATATAATAAGAATAAATTATATAATATTATTTATAGAGAAAATATATTTACTTATAATAATTTCGATATAAAAATAACAAAATTAGATTATATTTAAGATATTAAGCTAATTATAATAATAATATTAATAATAATATTAGTTCCTTATATTTACTATTTATAATATATCTAAAAGAAGAAGAAATATATTAGATATTTAATACTATAATTAGATAGTAATCTGAAGATTTATAAAAATATATTCTAATTAGTAAAGAATTAATTATTATAAAATTATATCAAAGAATAATTAGATTTGATAAAGATAGGAATAACTATCTTATAACTATTAATAAATATAAGTAATAAATACTATTAGATAATAATTAGATAGTAATAGATACTTATATAAAAAAGTAAATATTTTATATAATATAGATAATATAGATATCTAGTATAGTTAGAATAGAGCTAGTCTAAAGGAGAAAGTAATATTATAAAGTAAAAAGGGGATTTGAAGATTAGAAATAGAAATCATTACTAGAAAGACCGGAAAGAGATTATATAGTTAAGAAGTAGGATTTAGTTCTAGAAGTTAAGAAATAAAAAGGAAAGATTAAGAAAGAAGGATTAATAGTAATTAGTTTATCTTTAATTGATACTTTATATTTATCTTTTAGCAACTCTCCGGTTACTAAGCGACCGTTACAATTCCCTACTAGTATAACTTTAACATTTTATTATTTTTATATCAAAGTTATTATAAATGAATATATTTTCTCTATAAATAATATTATTTGGTTTATTTCTATTATATAATTTATCTAATCCCAAATATAATTATCTTAATTAATTATATATAATCTTTTTATTATTATCATTCTGAAAATATTATAATCTATAAATTTAACTTTGATTATTCTATATTTCAAATTAATTATTTTCATTATTATTATTTATTTTCCTTATTCTCACTATATCTTTCTTTATAAATAATAAGATTATTAATTATTTTATTAATATTCTAAAACTGATCTATTTATATTATCTTTATTATTCTAAATATTTTATTTATAATTTTATAATTTGTTATAAATATAATATCTTTAGTACTTTTTACTATATTCATTATTATTAATAGAAATCTATTTATAATAAAATAAATAAATTATATCATTTGATTATTTAATATTAACCTTTTTAGATTTCTCTTTAGTTTTATATTAAAGTTAATAAATTTATAATTTAAGTTAATAAATATATTACTTTATATAATAATATTATTAATAATTTCTTATAGAATTATTTAGTTTCTATTTAATATTATTATATTAATCAAATTAAGATCTTTATTATAAAAGAAAAATATTAATAAATTAAAAGGAATTAAAGAAGTTATATTTACTATTTTGAAATTGATAAATTAGTTTAATATTATTATAAAGAGTATACTAGATATTATATATTATTCTATAAATTTCTCTCTTTATTCTATTTTCGTTTTAATCTTATTAATTAGTTATAATTTTTTAAAATCTATTTTTTATCTATTATTAATAATAATATAAAGGTTATATTTATTAAATATTATTATTCACCTCTATTATCTAAATATTATTTTAATAATAAAGATAAATAAATTACTATTAATAAATCTACTATTAGTAAATCTATTATTAAACTTTTTAATATAAATATTTATTTCTAATCTAGTATTATCCCGGCCTCTCTATATAATTTTATTAGAAGAGATTTCATAAAAATCTTTCTTTATAATAATTATTAAAGTTCTTATAATTCTTTAGATAGAAATTATTATAATAAAAGAGAGAATAGAAATAAAAATATAGAAGATAATAATAAAATCGATATAATTAGATAATAATATAGAATTAATAGAATAATAATAATATAAAATTAAGGAAAATCTAAATTCTTTTATTTAATCTTAATATAACAGGAATTATAAACTAAATATAAATATTAGGAATTTATATAATCTTCTTTCTTATTAATAATATTATAAGTTTTTAGATTATAATTTATAGATTTTTTATCTTTATTTTATATCTAACTACTTTATAATTTAATCTTATTATATTAGAGATTTTAAATATTCTTTAATAACTTTTTATAATTATAATAAATTTATTTCTAGCTTTTAGATATCTTCTATAAATATATATTCTTTCTATTATACTAAATACTATTTCCTTCTATTCTTTTCTTAATAATCTTATATTAATTCTATTTTCTATTCTAATTAATCTTCTATTTAAATTAATAGTAATTTTATTACTTTATCTTTATAATCTATTTATAACTCTAATAAAGAAATATAAAAAATATTATAGATTCAGAAATAAAATAATAACTATATATAATATATTTGATTATAACTATTAATATATTCAATAATTATAAATAGATTTAGATATTTATCTAATAATTTTATATTCAATCTTAACTATTTAATATTATAAAATCTAATTATAATATAGTTATTAATTTGAAATTATTATAATAAATACTTTATATTATAAAACTACTTTCAATACTTCTATATAATATAGAGATAAGTTATTAATAAAATATATTTTCTAATTAATATCTTAATTCTCTTTCTAATAGAAAGTATTTCTTTATTAGAAATATTATCTTTGATATTCTAAATATATAGTATATATATTATAAGATAAAAAGAGAGTTTGAAAATCAAAATAGAAATTATTACTACAAAGGTTAGAAAGAGATTATATAACTAAAAAATAAAATTCAATTTTAGGAATTAAAAGATAAAAAAGAAAGATTAAGAAAAAGACATTAATAATAATTAGTTTATCTTCAATTAATATTTTATATTTACTTTCTAATAATCTTCTAGTAACTAAGTAATTTGTTATAATTCCCTATTAATATAATCCTAATATACTAAATACTTTTCAAATCCTAATTAGATAGTAATTTATTATAATATTATTATTTACTAATTAGAAGAACTATTATATTACTAATAACTAAAAAAACTAGAATCGAATCTATAGAAAAATAAGATAAACTTAGAAAGATTAAAATTTTAGAAATCTAATTAATTTCTATTATAAGAGAAATAAAGGATAATTATAACTAGATCAGTATTAATATATCTATAATAGAATATAAAGAAATTGAAATAAAGAACCTTTTATTAAAATAAAATACTATTTAATTATTAACTTAATAAAAAGAGAAAGTAGAAGATAAAATTATAATATTAAGAACTATTCTCTCGAAAATAAAAAAAGAGAAAATATAATAATTAAAATAGAAATAAAAGAGAAATACTTTATTAATAAAATTATTAGAGAAAAGATATTTGGAAAAAGAGATTATAAATTTAAAAGAAGAAGAAAAAAGAGAAGTAATTATAGAATAAAAATAATAGAAATAATAAATAAATATAATATTCAAAAAAGAAGAAAGATTATTTATATAACCTTATTATAATTTTACTCTCTTTATAATCTACTAATAAATATCTAAAACAAAAGATTTATATTAATATAATAAGAAGATTTATTAAAATATTCAAATATTTTTTAACTAAATCAAAGATAAATAGAAAATAGATCGCGATTTAATATAGAGAATTAATAAAGAAAAATTTAATTATTATATTCAATATTTTAATAAGGTTTTAAAGAAAGTATAATATATATAAAAAGAGAAAGTAAGAAAAATAGAGATAATATAGAATAAATTTATTATATATATAATAGATTCTATTATAGATAAAGATAACTAGATATTTAATATATTTATTAAATATAAGAAGATCAAATAAAAACCAGAATAATTAATTATTAACTTTATTATTCTCTTAAATAATATAGAATATAAACTAGATATAACTAATATAAAAGAGATAAAAACTTAACTCTTTAATAAAAGAAGAAAAAATACTTGAAAAACGATTCCGAATCCAAAAACATCAATATCAAAATAAAATCTGATTATATATACTTCTGTATATCGAATCTACTAGCTCGCTTAGTAATATATCTATTAGTTGTCGAGATATCGTTATTATAATCAAAATAATTAATTTAGAAGTTCAAATCTTTCAAAATCCTATTCAAATCGAATTCTTTTCAACTCCAATCTATCAATATATCTCCGAATTTACTAGTAGATATATTATTCGATTCTTCTCTCTTATTAATATTAAGATAGATATAGATAATAATTTTAAATTATTAACTATTTCGATTTTCAATCTAAATTTGAATATATTTGGTTTAAATAAGATTTTCAATTTAGATCTATTTAATATTATTATAAATATTATTATTAGATCTAGTAGAAATATCTATTATCTTTCTAAATAAACTAATCTTTTTACTCTTTTTAAACTAAGTAAAACTATTTATTTCTTTATTATCGAACTAACTACTTTAAATCTAGCTAATATCAAAATCCTTTAAATATATAATTTGTTAGTAGAATTATATTTAGTTACTAAATTATATAATAAACAAATTCAAATTCTTAATTTAATCAAGATATTTAGAAAATATACTAAATTAGGAAAGTTATAAAAAATTACTAATTAATTAACTTCTCAAATCAATAATCTGGAATATATTATTCGAAAAATCGAAACTAAAACCAAAGTAGTTAATATTACTAATAATACTAATATCTCGATTTTTAAAAATCTTTCTAATTAGATTAATATAACTAACTCGATTATTATTAATACTACTCTGGTTAATTCGGCGGCTAATTTATCTTCTAAACCCATTTTTACTTTTATAGTATTAATAGATATTAATAATATCTCTGGAAACTAGATTATAATCAAAAAAGTACCGAAAAAGATTAAAATTCAAAATCGATTAATTTTGATTTGAAAATCTAAAACCCTCTTTTTGGTATTAATACTTCGAAATATTATTAATAAAACCTTTTTGGATAAAAATATAAAGAGATTAATAATCTCTTCTATTATTAATATTAGTAATAAGAAGAATCTAGTAATTATTAATATTAATTTTTTTACTTCCAATTTCTTAATAGAAAAAAGAACTATTTAGAAATATTTAATCACTTTTAAATTAATAATTAAAGATAAATCTTAATATAAAATAATTCTTTATAGAATTCTCACTTTGAACTTCAATATATTTTATAGAATAAAGCTAATTTTAAATAAATTAAAAACTTTTAATTCTAATCTAAATTTAAAGTTTATTAATATATTCTATTAGTTATTATTAATAGAAAATCAAGTTATTAAATAAGATGGATTAATAGTAATCTTATTTATTACTAAAGTAAAAGTTGAAAGATATATTAAAAACCAAATTTGGATAATTAAAATTAATATTAGAATTGAAAAACTTTTAATTACTTCTAAATCTACTTAGTATATCAAATATTAAGAATTTGGATATTTAATTAAATTTTACTGAAAAGAGGTTAAATATAACCTTTATAGCAAACTCTATATTATATAATAGTATTATTATTCAATTTATAAATAAAATAGTTAGAAATATTTTTATTTAGCTTCAAAATATACTAGTTATAAAAATAATTATATTTCCATTTCTAAAAAGTATGAAATTTATAAAATTATTAAAGATATTAATTTATAATTAATACTAATATCTAGATTATCTAAATAAATCTTAATTAAAACTTAATTATAATTAAATCAATATTATAACTAGTTATTAAGTTAAAAATCATTTTAATTTTAATCTAAGAATCTTGGATTATAAATAAAAGTCCAGATTATTTAAATAATTAATTGATTTCTTATATTAGCTTTAATTAAATCCTTCTAATTACTTTAGAATTTAGATTTCAAATATTTATTTATATCTCGAAGATCTATATATCTAGTATTATATTAATCTCTTCGAATATTAATCTTGATCTATTAGTAACTAAAGGAAGTAATATATTCGAACTAGTTAATATTTATAACGAAATAAATTAAATCGAGGGAATTTCAATTAAAATAGTAAAAAGAAGTTTACTATCTAGAACTATTTCGGCTAATTTAGTGATTTTGAGTGATTTTAATCTTTATTATTCTTGATAAAATCTAAATAGTCGAAATAATTAAATTAATATCAAGTTAGTTAATTAGATTAAAGAATAAAACTTGGAACTAATTAATAAATCTAGAATTATTATATTTTTCAGAGATATTAATAAGTTAGTTTTAAATCTTATATTTGTTATATAAATATTAATTAGATATATTGATAATTAGTAAATATTAACTAATTTGAAATCTGATTATTTACCAATTTTATTTATTTTGAAAGGAAAAAGAAAACTAATATCTCCAAATAAACTAAAAACAACTAATATTTACTTTAATATCAAATTAACAAATTAGAAACTATTTTCAAATTATTTAATCAAAATTACAAAAGAATTAATTATTCTAATTAGTTCTCTCTCTAACTTTACTTAACTAGATCTGAAATTAGATAAGATTATACAAAATTATCTAGAATTAATTAATTCGGAATTATCTTTATTAGTTTAACTAATAGTTAACAAAGTTATTTTCAAAACTAAACTTAATCTAAAAATTAAATCTTAGTAAACTCCAGAATTAAAAGAGTTAAGGAAATCAATATTATTAATTCAAAGAAAATTAAAAATCCAAAATAATCAAACTAGTTAAAGCTTTTACTAAAAATAATATTAATTAATTTGGAATTAGTATTTTCTAAAGATTAAATTAGTTAAAAAGAATTATTGAAATGTTTTTTTCGAAAATAATAATTCTAAATCAATATTTAAAACTTTTAACTATACCAAATTCTATTCGAATTAATCTCTTCTAATAATTTTAAATAAAACTACTTTTAAAAAGAAAAAACCTATTTTGAAAACTACTTTCTTTTCCCAATCTTCTAGTTCGATTAATTCTAATTAGAAAGGGTATAAAGTAATGGATTGGAACTAATCTAAACTAGCTAATACCGAATTAATACTAGTTTATTTAGTTAAAATTAAGAGGAAAATTCCTAGATCTAATTAGTAATTTACTATTAATAATATTCTCGATCTGTTTATAAAGGTTTATATATTTAGAATAAATTAAAATTTTTGATTATATTAATTAAAGCAAATTCTAACCTTCTGATTAATTTAAAATAATTTTTTTTTTATCTATATACTTCAGAATAAAGTAAAGCTAAATTGGTAATATAAAATATCTATATATAACAACCTTATCAAAATATTATTATAGAATAAAAAGGGGGATCGAAGATTAGGATAAACTTTATTATTGGAAAGATCGAGAGGAGGTTATATAACTAAGGAGCGGGATTAAGTTCTAGAAGTAAAGAGATAAAAAGGAAGAAAGGAAAGAAAGAGAATTAATAATAATTAATTTATCTTTAATTAATACTTTATATTTACCCTCCTAATAACCTTCTAGTTATTAAGTGATCGTTATAATTCCCTATTAATATAACTTTAATATATTAATTACTTCAAAACCCTAATCAGATAGTAGTTTATTATAATAATATTATTTATTAATTAGAAGAACTATTATACTACTAATAACTAGAAGAACTAGAATTAAATCTATAGAAAAATAGAATAAATTCGGAGAAATTAAAGTTCTAAAGATCTAATTAATCTCTATTATAAGAGAAATAGAGAATAACTAGAGTTAGATCAATATTAATATATCTATAATAGAAGATAAAGAAACCGAAATAAAAAACCTTCTATTAGAATAAAATACTATTTAATTATTAATCTAATAAGAAGATATAATAGAAGATAAGATTATAATATTAAGAGTTATTCTCTTGAAAATAAAGAAGGAGAAAGTATAATAATTAGAATAGAAATAAAGAAGAGATATCTTATTAATAAGATTATTAAAGAAAAGATATTTAGAGAAAGAAATTATAAATTTGGAAGAAAAAGAAGAAAGAGAAGTAATTATAGAATAAGAATAATAAAAGTAGTAAATAAATATAGTATTAAAAGGAGAAGGAAGGTTATTTATATAATCTTATTATAATCCTACTCTCTTTATAATCTATTAGTAGATATCTAAAACGAAGGATCTACTTTAGTATAATAGGAAAATCTATTAATATATTTGAATATTCTTTAATTAAGTTAAAGATAAATAGAAAGTAGATTACAATTTAATATAAAGAACTAATAAAGAGAAGATTGATTATTATATTTAATATTTTGATAAGGTTTCAAAGAAAGTATAATATATATAAAAGGAGAAAGTAGGAAGAATAAAGATAATATAGAAGAAGTTTATTATATATATAATAGATTTTATTATAGATAGAAATAATCGAATATTTAGTATATCTATTAAATATAAGAAGGTTAAATAAAAACCAGAATAATTAATTATTAACTTTATTACTTTCTTAGATAATATAGAATATAAACTAGATATAATTAATATAAAGGAAAAGTAGAGGAAACTTTTTACAAAACTAAATCCCGATTTATAAAAGAGGATTATATAATATAATAAAATCTTTAAAAACTAATAAAGTTTTATTAACTTAGTAAAGAAATTAAAAAAAGTAGATAATATCTTCCGAGATAAAGATAATAATTATTATCAAAATAAGGTTAGGGAATTATCTACTTAGAAACTATATAATAATTGTTTTAATAAGATAGAGAGAATACTAATAATAATAGTTAACTAGATATTATTTAGAAGTAGAAGAAAAGGAAATGAAATATAATTTAGTTAAAGATATTTCAATTATAATAAACTAGATTATATTAATAGGGATTACTACTAATATTATAATAAGTTTATAATAGTAACTTATTATAAATATAGTAAGCTCGGGTACTATATAAATATATATTTATTATAAGATATAATAATTTTATAATTATCGGGAAATAAAATTATCTAATTGATATTATCTCTAAATAACTAGATATTCTTGAAGAAATAGGGGAAAAGAGAAGGAAGATAATTATCTCAATATAAATATAAAGATAAAATAGATAGAGAATAAAGAAGATATTAGTAGATAGTAGAGTAAAAGAAAATTATATAATATAAAGTTTTATAATTGATTACAAATAGCTAAATCTCTTTGATTATCTTCTAATAAGTTTATATATTACAAATAAGGAGATAATTTATATTTATAATATTTATAATCTCAAGTTATTTTATAGTAATTCGATTGATAGATAGATTAAATCTAATTATTATTTTGTTATTTACAACTTTGAAATCCCGGAAGTAATTTTAATTCTAGATATTCTATAATTTGAGGTTATAAACTCTAATATCGATTAGTTATTATATATATAATATTATAATACTATATTACTTAAGATTGAAGTAGTGAATATAAAAAGATTTATCTATTATATAAAATAAAGATAACTTGATATCTATATATTGATATTATAATAACAGAAGAGTATATAAAATAAAAAAGGAAGGATATTAGAAGCGATTAAAATAGGAGATATATAGTTATTATAAGAGTATTAAGAATATAAAGATATTTTTGATAAAAAGAAAGTTAGTATATTCTCTAACTATTATATAATGAAATACCGAATTAACCTTGAACTAAATATAATATTATCTTTTAAGTTCTTATATCTATTATTAGATTTTAAATTCTAGACTTTATAAGAATATCTCAAGATATATAAAGAAAAGGGCTAAATATATCTATTATATTTATTAAGAAAAAGAATAGAGATTTATATCTTTATATTAATTACTATAGATTTAATAAAATCACTATTAAGAATCGGATATTATTACTATTTATAAATAAGATACTAGATAGACTAGATTAGGTTAAGGTATTTATAAAGTTAGATTTAAAGAATATTAACTATCGAATTAGGATTAGAGAGAGTAATAAATAGAATATTATAAGTATTATATTATTCTCTTCGAACTATCTAATACTCTAATTATATTTCAAGTTTATATTAATAAAACTCTAATAAGATTGATTAATATTATTTATATTATTTATCTCGATAATATTCTTATCTATTTGGAAGATAAAAGTAAATATTATAATATTATAATAGAGATATTATAAAGATTTAGAGAATTCAAGTTTTATATTAACTTTAAGAAATATAAGTTTGGATTTATAGAAATTAACTTTCTAGAATTTATTATCGGAATAGAAAGTATATAGATAGAAGAAGAATATATTATTATAATCCGAAAATAGTTATTATCGAAAATCTATTAAGAAATATAAATCTTCCTTAGATTTATTAACTTCTATAAATAGTTTATTAAGAGTTATTTAAAAATTATCTAATTACTTTCCGATCTATTAAAAGATATAATAAAAGTATTCTGGATAATAGATAAGATATAAATAGTATTTAAATAACTAAAGAATATATTTACTTCTATTTCTATATTTAAATATTTTAATTCTTCGAAGAGAATCTATTTAGAAATCGATATATCTAAATTTGTAATTATTAGTATTTTATCCCAACTTTATAACAAAGAATTATTAAGCTAATAATATTTTATTACTTTCTATTTATATAAACTATAGAGCTCTAAATTTAAATATAAGATCTATAATCTCAAGCTAATAGTTATAATTATAAATTTCAAGTATTGATATTATTATTTATAATATATATAGAAGGTTATTATAATCAAGATAGATTATAATAATTTAAAATACTTTATAATTAAGAAGAAGTTGAATAATTATTAAATAAAATAGATTGAAAGTCTAATTAAATTTGATTTTATAATTAAGTATTATCTAAATAAAACTAATTTTATAGATAGCTCTTTATAAAGATTAGATTACTAATAAGAGATTATTAATAATGAAGATATTTTGCTTTCTATCTTATAACTGAAATTATAGAATCTAAATATAATAATAGTAATAAATTATAATATTGAGATTTGTTTTATAAATAAAAGTACTTTATCTAGATAGAAAGTAAATACTTTCTCTTCGAGAAATAATATTAGGAAATTAAGTTCGTTCTATCTTTTATAAACTAATCCTTCGGGAAATAGTAATAAATTACTAAGGCGAGATATAAATATTAGAATTATTGAAGATAGTATAGAGAAAATAAACGAAATTTATCTTCTATAAAATATATAATATAATAAAACTATATTACTATATAATTAGCTATATATAATAAAGAGTTTATATATAGAGAACTATATATATAGATCTAATATAAATAATAATAACTTATTTCTCTATTTATAATTTGAATTAGAATTGGGATTATACTAATATAGATAGATTCTTATAGAAACTATTAAAATAGTACTAATTAATACTTTATATCTATATTATCGAGTTTCTAAGACTAGATTTATAATAATAGAACTAGATTATATATATAAAAAAGAGACTATTCTTAAATCTATTAATAAGATTATTAGTTATAAATAGTATATCTTATAGTTATTATAAATAATAATAACCGAAATAGTATACAAATCTATAATAGAACTAATTTTGGATATTTTTCTAATACTTTAATAAGATGATAATTTTATTAAAGAAAAGAAATATAAATCGATATCAAAATATAATAAAAATATTAAATCTTAGAAGTGGATAAATATCTTAATAAAAAATAATAAATTTCTGAAAAGAGAGATTATTTATTATATACTATTAGATATAGATTTTAAAGTGGAGTTATTATACTATTATTATAATAACCTAATAGTAAGATATTATAGTTTTTCAAAAACCTTTAAATTATTATCGCGGAAGTATTTTTGGTTCGATATAAAACTGGATATCAAATACTATATAAATATTTATATAGTTTATCAAAAGACGAAAGTTAAAAGATATTTACTATATAGAAAGTTAAATTCCTTCCCTTCTCTAACTAGATTATAATAGAAGATTATAATAAACTTTATTATAAATCTTTTATTAAGTAAATATAATAATTATATTTATAACTCCATTCTGATAATTGTTAATAAATTTATAAAGCTTATATAATATATTTCTATAACTAAAATAATTAATACTTCTATATTTATAGAGATTTTTATATAAAAGATTTTTAAAGATTTTGAAGTATTAATAGATATTATTACTAATTATAGAATATAGTTCACTTTCTCTTTTTAATTTATATTCTGTTTTCTATTTACTATCTATTATAAATTAAATATAGCTTTCCGGTTATAGATTAATAGATAGATAGAATATTAAAATCAGATTTTAGAATATTATCTCTATTACTATTATATATATAACTAAAATAAGTAGATATCGAAGTTAGTATTTATAAAGTTTATATATAATAATTTATAGTATTTTATTATTAGTATATCTCTATTCATCACTCTTTATAACTATATATTATATATTCAGAATATTGAAGATAATATTCCTAATAGAGAAATATCTTTTACTAAAGAAAGAATTAAGATATTAACTAAAAAATATATTTTGCTAATAATTTATCTCTATATTATATAGAAGTATTAGAAGAAGTTTTATAATATAAAGTACTTATTATAATAATTTCAGATTAGCACTTATATCGCGATTAAGTTTTATAATATTAAATAATTAAAACTGAATACAAAATTATCAAATAAATATTTAAATTTATTTACAATTCTTAAATATATTAGTAGTTATAGTTAAATATATTATATATAGTTACTATCTTATTTCCGAATCTATAATATTTTTTATATTTCTTTATTAGAATTATAAATAGATTATAAAAATAAAGTAATAAAGTTACTATTAATATAGATAGAAAATTAATTAGAATAGAAAGTAGAGTTAATATAAAATTATCGAGAGAAAAGTAGAAAGAAATAATATTTAATATAATAGAAAGAATATATATTAGTAGAAGATATTTGGGAACTAGAAATAAACTTATTAAGATTATAAGAAGTTATTAAAGAATATTTGAAATCTCGAATATAGTAGAATTAAATTATAAAGTAGATAGATATAAAACGAAGATAAAAAAATCTATAAATTATAATCTAAAAAAACTAATAATATTATTAATAAGAGAGAAGACTATATAATTCCTAATATTTATATCTAGTTTATAATTCTCTCTATATTAAGATTAAGTAAAAGAATTCAAATTTTCCTAGTTCTATATTATTATTATTCTTCTAGCTCTATATTATTATCTAATTATATTAATCTTCTTACTATTCTCTATATTTTTATTCTTATTCTTATTTTTATTATAATAACTTCTATCTAAAGAACTAAGAGAACTTTAAAAATAGTTATAAAGAAAGGTTTTCCTAGAATTATTTTTAATAAAGTTATATAAAAAGATTAAGATAATATTAGATCGGGAATAAATATTCGAACTAGAAGATCTAATAATAGACTTATCAATAATAAAATTCTTATCTTTACCTTTATTAATATTTAGATAATATTTAGAAGATAGAGGTAAATAATAATATTTAGTAGATAAAACTTCCTTATTATTATTAATAATAAATAGAAGATAAATCTTGAAAATTATAATTAATTAATAAAATCAAAATAAAGATAAGATAAGGAAAGAAATTTATAGAATAATATATAATATCTAATATATTCTTTATAATAATATTAAACTAGTTTAGTAACTTCAAATTAATAAAACTAATTTCTTCTATTCTCTTTAATCTATTAATATCACTTTATTTCTTCTTTATAATAAAGATCTTAATCTATCTAATATAATAATATTAAGTAAGAGTTAAATAGTTCTATAAAAAGTTATTAATAGTTTCATTATATAGAATAATATATTGATCAATTAAAAGTATAAATTTATTAATCTTAATATAGAATTAAGAAGGAATCTAGAAAGATTAATATTAGATAATTAGAGAATATAATTTATTTATCTTATTATAAATAGATTTCTACTAATAATAATAAGTATAATAAAAAATATTAAGGATATTCTATTTATAATAGATTATAGAATTATAGATAAAGTATTTAGAATAATAAAGATAATATAGATAGATCAATTTTAAAATATTAATAGAATAATTAGTAATTTTATTATCTATAAAGAAAGATATAATAAAGATAAAGAAGATAAGATAATAATAATAAATATAATTAATTTGAAGTATAAAGTAATTAAAATAAAAGTATAAATATAGTTATAAATATAGAAAATATTATAATAAAAGAGATTCTAAGTAGTTATAGAAGTTAAATTTATAAATAATATAATATTTTTAAGGTAATAATAATAAAAAGGGTATATAGAATTAATTAAAGAAGTTATATTCAAACTTAGATAAATTATATAATAGAAACTAGTTAATCAATATTATTTATAGAGAAAATATATTTACTTATAATAGTTTCGGTATAAAAATAACAAAATTAGATTATATTTCAAATATTAAACTAACTATAATAATAATATTAATAGTAATATTAACTTTCTATATTTACTATTTATAATATCTCTAGAAAAGAAAGAAGTATATTAGATATCTAATATTATAATTAGATAGTAATTTGAAGATTTATAGGAATATATTCTAATTAACAAAGAAATAATTATTATAGAGTTATATCGAAGAATAATTAGATTTAATAAAGATAGAAATAACTATCTTATAACTATTAGTAAATATAAATAATAAGTATTATTAAATGATAATTAGATAGTAATCGATATCTATATAAATAATATAAAGATCTAGTATAGTTAAAGTAAAGCCGGCCTAAAAGAGAAGATAATATTATAAAGGAAAAAGAGGGTTTAAAGATCAAAATAGAGTTTATTATTAAAAAGATTAGAAAGAGATTATATAACTAAGAAATAGGATTAAATTCTAGAAGTGAATAGATAAAAAGGAAGAAAAGGAAGAAGAGGAATTGATAGTAATTAGTTTATCTTCAATTAATATTTTATATTTATCTCTCTAATAACTTTCTAGTTACTAAATAATCGTTATAATTCCTTACTAATATAACCTTAACAAATATATACCAACCAAAATATATATTAGTTAAAATATATATTAACTAAAATATATACTGATTTTTAATATATATTGATTTTTAATATATACCGATTTAAATATATATATATTAATATAACTATAGATTGAAATATATATAGATTGAAATAGATACTAATTTAAATATATACCGATTTAAATATATACTGATTTAAATATATATAATTAAATATATATCTAAATATATAACTAATATTATAGTTTTAAATACCAAATATATAAACTATTTTAAATATTTAGTATATCTAATAGATATTATAACTTTAAATATTAGATCTATATACTAACTAAAATATATATAATTATACTAACTAGTTTAAATATATATAGTTATATTAATTAACTTAAATACGAAATATATATTATCTATATTAACCGAAATATATATAGAGCCGAAATATATATAAAGCCGAAATATATATAACATCGAAATATATATAGATTATATTAATATATAATTAATATTACTTTATATATTGATATTATTATATTTATAATATAATAAATTTGTAACTATATTTATATAATATAATAATTATATAATAACTTTAATCTAAAAAAAAAATCTTTATTTTGGATAATTAATTAGAACTTTTAATATATAAACTCTTTGGTGAAAGAAGAAAAAACACTAGAAAAAACAATTCCGAATCCAAAAACATCAATATCAATATAAAATCCGACTATATACACTTCTGCGAATCGAACCTACTAGTTCGCTTAGTAATATATCTACTAGTTATCGAGATATTATCGCTATAGCCAAAATAACTGATTTGGGAATTCAAACCTTTCAAAATCCTATCTAAATTAAACCTTCTTTAACTCCAACCTATCAATATACCTCTAAACCTATTAGTAGTTATATTATTCGATCCTCTCTTTCTATTAATACTAAGATAGATATAGATAATAATTCTAAACTATTAACTATCTCGATTTTCAATCCAAATTTGGATATATTTAATTTAAATAAGATTTTCAGTTCGGATCTACTTAATATTATTATAAGTATTATTACTGGATCTAGTAGAAATATCTATTATCTTTCTAAATAGATTAATCCTTTTATTCTTTCTAAATCAAATAAAACTATTTATTTCTCTATTATTAAACTAACTACTCTGGATCTAGCTAGTACCAAAATTCTCTAGATATATAATTTGCTAATAGAAGTATATTCAGTTACTAAATTATATAATAAACAAGTTCAAATCCTCGATTTAATCGAGATATTTAGAGAATATATTAAATTAGGAAAGCTATAAAAGGTTACTAATCAACTAGTATCTCAAATTAATAATCTGGAATATACTATACAGAAAATCGAAGCTAAGACCAAAGTAGTTAGTACTACTAATAGTACTGATAATACTAATATTGTTATTCTCAAAAACTTTTCGAAAAATCAAGATAACTCGATTATTATTATTACTACCCCGGCTATTTCTTCGACTAATTCAACTTCTGGACTTACTTTTGTCTTAATAGTACTAGTAGATACTAATAGCACCTCTAGAAACTGGACTATAATCAAAAAAGTACCGAAAAAAATTAAAGTTTAAAATTGATTAATCTTGATTCGAGAGACTGAAACCCTCTTTTCGATATTAATACTTCGAAATATTATTAATAAAGTCTTCTTAAATAAAAATATAAAGAAACTAATAATCTCTTCTATTATTAATATTAATAATAAGAAGAATCTAGTAATTACTAATACTAGTCTTTTTACTTTCAATTTTCTAATTGAAAAAAGAACTATTTGAAAGTATTTAATCACTTTTAAATTAATAATTAAAGATAAACCTTAATATAAAGTAGTTCTTTATAGAATTCCCACTTTGAACTTTAATATACTTTATAAAATGGAGTTAGTTTTGGACGAACTAAAGATTTTTAATTCTAATTTAAATTTAAAACTTATTAATACTTCCTATTAACTATCCTTGATAGAAAATCGAGCTATTAAGTAAGGTGGATTAGTAGTAATCTTATTTGCTATTAAAACAAAAACTGAAAGATATATTAGAAACCAAGTTTGGATAATTAGAATTAATATTAGAATTGAAAAGCTTTTAACTACTTTTAGATCTATCTAGTATATTAAATACTAAGGATTTGGATATTTGGCAAAATTTTGTCGAAAAAAGGTTAAATATAGTCTTTATAGCGAACTCTACACTATATAATAGTACTATTATTCAATTTGTAAACAAAATAGTTAGAAATACTTTCATTTAGCTCCAAAATATACTAATTGCAAAAATAATTATATTTCTACTTCTAAAGAATATGAAATTTATAAAGCTATTAAAGATACTAATCTATAATTAGTACTAGTATCTAGATTATCTAAGTAAATCTTAATTGAAGTTTAATTATAACTAAATCAATATTATAACTAGCTATTAAACTAAAAATCGATTTAATTTTAATCCAAGAACTTTGGATTATAAATAAAAGTCCAGATTATTTAAATAGTCAATCGATTTCTTATATTAGCTTCAATCAAATCCTTCTAATTACTTTGGGATTTAAACCTCGAATATTTATTTATATCTCGAAGATCTATATACCTAGCATTATACTAGCTCCTTCGAATATCGATCCTGATCTACTAGTCTTATTAGTAACCGAGGAAAGTAATATACTCGATCTAGTTAATATTTATAATAAAACTAGCTAAATCGAGGGAAATTCGATTAAAACAGTAGAAAGGAGTTTACTAACTAATACTATTTCGGCTAATTCACTTATTTTGGGTGATTTCAACCTTTATTATCCTTGGTGAAACCCGAATAATCGAAGTAATCAAACTAGTATAAAGTTAGTTCGATAGATCAAAGAACAAAATCTAGAATTAATAAATAAATCTAGGACTATTACTTTCTTTAGAGAGGCTAGCAAGTTAGTTTTAGACTTTATACTAGCTATATAAGTATTAGCTAGATATAGTGATAATTAGTAAATACTAACTAATTTGGGATCTAATTATTTATCAATTTTATTTACTTTAAAAGAGAAGAAAGAATTAATATCTCCAAATAAATAAAAATTAGCTAGTGTTCATTTTAATATTAAACTAGCAGATTGGGAGCTATTTTCAGACTATTTAGTTAAAATTATAAAAGAATTAACTATTTTAATTAGTTTCCCCTCTGATTTCACTTGGTTAGATCTGAAATTAGATAAAGTAGTATAATATTATCTAGAATCGATAAGTTCGGAATTATTATCACTAGTTCAACTAATAGCTAGTAAAGCTATTCTTAAAACTAAACCTAATCTAAAAACTAAATCTTGGTGGATCTCTAAGCTAAAAAGTCTAAGAAAATCGATGATACTAACTTAGAGGAAATTAAAAATCCAAAATAGTTAAACTAGTTAAAACTTTTATCAAAAATAGTACTAATTAACTCGGAATTAGTACTTTTAAAGATAAAACTAGCTAAAAAGGATTATTGGAATACTTTTCTTGAAAATAATAATTCTAAATTAATATTTAAAGCTTTTAGCTATACCAAATCTTATTCCAACTGATCCCTTCTAGCTATTTTGGGAAAAACTACTTTTAAAAAAAAAGAAGTTATTTTAAGAATTACTCTCTTTCCCCAACCCTCTATTTCGACTAGTCCTAATTAGGAAAGGTATAAAGTAGTTGACTGGAACTAACCTAAACTAACTAGTACCGAATTAATATTAATTTATTTAATTAAAATCAAAGGGAAAACTCTAGAACTTGATAGAATTATTTAAGAAATTATTAATAAAGTTTATTTAGCTATTTCTAAGATATTTTATAAAGTCTTCGTTTATTTAATCAATTTTGGATACTACCTTCAATATTAGAAGTAAGTAACTAGAACTATTCTCAAAAAACTAGTTAAATCTAACTATTCAGTTTCAAAAATATATAGAGTAATCTTACTACTTAATTATTTAGATAAAATAAATAAGAGAATACTAGCTAAAAGATTAAATTATTTAACTAAAACTACTAACCTATTATATAACTCTCAAATCGGTAGAAGATTTAAAAAATTAATTATTAATACCAAATTATTATTAATTAATAAAGTTCAAGAAAATCATCTAAAAGATTATAAAATATCGGTTTTATTTTTGGATATTAAAGAAGCCTTCGATTATATCTCTAAAAACCAGTTTTTAGTTATTTTAAAAAGATTAAAATTATCAATTAGTTTAATTATTTAGATTAACTACTTCTTAGAATATAGATTACTTTGTTTAAGTTTTGATAGCCAAATTAAGTAATTCCAATCTATTTCGACTAGTATCTTATAGAGTAACTTAATCTCATCAATTCTCTTTTTAATTTATATTAAAAAGCTATTTCCCTTGATTTCTACTTCAATCTAGTTTTATATAGACGATATCGCGCTAGCAACTAACTTAACTAATCTTAAAAAAAACTATAAAATCCTAGAAAGAGAAGTTAATAAACTATATACTTTAGAAGAAGCTAGTAGTATCGAATTCGATTTAGTAAAAACAGAACTAATTTACTTTTTCAGAGGTAAATAAATAACTATTGAGACTAATTCGGTTAATTTACTGAATAATTAGTTAATATAATCTTTAAAAGTAGTAAAATGGTTAGAAATCTGGTTTAATAATACTTTAAACTTCAATTATTATATTTCAATTAGAATTAATTAAGTTAAATTAGCTTTTCTAAGAGCTAATCGACTAGTTAATACTGAAAATAGATTATCACCTTTTGCTATATACTAGCTATATATCGCTTATATTACTAGTATCTTAGATTATAGATTCTTTATATAGTGGAAAGAATAAACTAAATTTAAAATCCAATTTCAATATTTATAAAATTTGACTCTTCGGAAGATCCTCGGGGTATTTAGAATGAGTTTAATAATCCTTATAGAGGTAGAAGTTATATTAGCACCCCCCAAACTCGCTTAAATGCCGCTAGCTGCTAATATATATTTAGAGTTCTTAAATTAGCTGAAAATCATCTAATTTTCAAAGAAATTTGAGCTAAATCGAAGGCTAATAATCAGTTCCAAGATTATTTAGTATCTACCCAAAAAGAACTAGCCAAAATGACCTAAATAAAGCGAATTAGATATTTAATATATCTATTAGTTCAGTTTCAGTATTTGGAATCAATTAGTTCTTTTAAATTTCTATCTTAAATTACTATCCTTTATATTATCGAAATTAGTAAGTTATCTAAAGAGCTAGAAGCCGAAAATTATAAAAACTTGGTTATATTACTAGCTCCGAACCAGTACTCAATTTATACTGATGGATTGGAGTTAATAAATTAAAAAGAGATCAGAATTAGTCTAGCTTTTTTTAATTCCAACTAAAAGCTAATCCAGGGGTCTAGCTGGAATATTGGGACTAGTCAGCTAGTTTATAATAGCGAACTAGCCGGAATAGTCGAAGGAATCAAGCTAGTAAACGAAATAGTTTAAAAAAATCAAGAATTCATTATTTTCTCAGATAATCAAGTTATTTTACAAAGGTTAAAATCACTTAATAATAACTCCAGACAAAATCAAGTAATACTAGTTTATGAAACTAACCGAGAAATAGTTGAAAAAGAGGCTAAAATCAAATTAGTTTAGATTCCAGATTATTTCGAAGTATTAGATAACGAAAAAGCAGATCTATTAGCCAAATCGGGAACGAAAATAGATTCTCTAACTAATATAACTAGTCTTAACTATTTGGGAGCTTAAATCAAGCAAATTAAAAATCAAGAATAATCTAAATCTCTTTTAAAAATTCCGGAAGCTAATTCGCTTAGCTCGGCTAGCTATTTAAGAATTTTTAAACCCTCTTCTCGAAATCGAATCTAGATTCCAATTTCGACTAAAAGAACTACTACTAGTACTTTCTACTAATTGAAAATCAAATATAGTTATTTAAAATCATATTTATATTTATTAGAATATACTAGTAATAATAAATATATTTGTGAGGTTAAAGAGACTCCCGAATATTTATTTATAAGTTGTTCTCTTTTTAGTCTAGCTCGAAGCAAACTAAAGAACAAACTAGTTATAAATTATTTATTATTTCCACTTCTTCTAGATACTACCCCCGGAATCGAAGCTAGTCTCGTTTATATAAGCGAGACAAAAATTTGTACCCGAAAATATTATCTAGCTCGAGAGCTAGTTGATAATTAGATTGGATATTTATATTAGAAGGATTTTATTTCATTTTTATTAATTTGTTACTTTTATTAGTTTAGTTATTTTCATTTACTAGAATTAGTTCCTTACTATCTCTTGATACTATTTGGTTTAAAAATATATTTAAATACTATTTATACTTAGTTGCTAGCGGCCTTCAGCCGCTAGCCGACCTATTATAATCTTAAATTCAAAAAGATTATTAAAATGATAAATCAATTAATCAATTATTAGAACTTTTAAAATAAAACTAGTTAGTCTTTATAATAATAATCTTTAAAGAACTAATAGAATATTACTCTCTAATTAATAAGAATATAAATTATCTTTTAAATAAGAAATTAATTTTTTTGAAATAAAACTTAATTAGTTAACTTTATTTCTCTAGTAAAATTATTTAAATATTTATTAGTAAAGTTTATTTAGTTATTTCTGAGATATTTTATAAAGTTTTCATTTATCTAATCAATTCTAAATACTATTTTTAATATTAAAAGTAAATAATTAGAAGTATTTTTAAAAAACTAACTAAACTTAATTATTTAATCTTAAAAATTTATAAAATGATTTCATTTTTGAATTATTTAGATAAAATAAATAAAAGAATATTAATAAAAAAACTAGATTATTTAACCAAGATTATTAGTTTATTATATAACTCTTAAATTAATAGAAAACTTAAAAAATCAGTTATTAATATCGGGTTATTATTAATAAATAAAGTTCAAGAAAATTATTTAAAAGATTATAAAATATCGGTTTTATTTTTAAATATTAAAGAAACTTTCGATTATATTTCAAAAAATCAGTTTTTAATTATTTTAAAAAGATTAAAACTTTTAATTAGTTTTATTATTTGAACTAGTTACTTTTTAAAATATTAATTATTTTGTTTAAGTTTTAATAAATAATTAGAGGATTTTCAATTTATTTCAATTAATATTTTCTAGAATAATCTAATTTTATCAATTCTCTTTTTAATTTATATAAAAAAGTTATTTCTATCAATTTCTATTTTAATTTAGTTATATATAGATAATATCGTGCTAGTAATTAGCTTTACTAATCTTAAAAAGAACTATAAAATTTTGGAAAGAGAAGTTAATAAATTATATATTTTGAGAGAAGTAAATAATATCAAATTTGATTTAACTAAAACCGAACTAATTTATTTTTTCGAGGGTAAACAAACTATTATTAAAACTAATTCGGTTAAATTACTAAATAATTAGTTAATATAACTCTCAAAGTAATAAAATAGTTAGAGATCTAATTTGATAATATTTTATATTTTAATAAATATATTTCAATTAGAATTAATTAAACTAAATCAGCTTTTTTGAAAACTAATTAGTTAATTAATATAGAAAATAGACTTTCACTTTATATTATATATTAGTTATACTTTGTTTATATTATTAATATTTTAGATTATAGATTCTCTATATAATGGAAAGAATAAATAAAATTTAAAAATTAATTCTAATATTTATAAAATTTGATATTTCGGAGAATTCTCGAGGTATTTAGGATTAACTTAATAATTCTTATAGAAATAGAAATTATTTTAATACTTCTCTAAACTTATTTAAATATTACTAGTCGCTAATATATATTTTAAACTTTCAAAATAATTGAAAATTATCTAATTTTCAAAGAAATCTAAACTAAATCGAAAGCTAATTATTATTTTTCAAAACTATTTAATATCTATTTAAAAGGAAATAGCCAAAATAACTCAAATTAAATAAATTAGATATTTAATATATTCTTTAGTTCAATTTTAGTATTTGAAATTAATTTGTTTATTCAAATTTCCATTCTAGATTATTATCTTTTATTTAGTCGAAATTAATAAACTATCTAAAGAATTAGAAACTGAAAATTACAAAAACTTAATTATTTTGCTAGCTCCGAATCAATATTTAATCTATATTAATAAATTAGAATTAATAGATCAAAAAGAGATTAGAATTAATCTAATTCTTTTTAATTTCAATTAGAAGTTAATCTAAAGATCTAATTGAAATATTAAGATTAATGAACTAATTTATAATAGCGAACTAGTTAAAATAGTTAAAAGAATCAAATTAGTAAACGAAATAGTTTAAAAAGATTAAGAATTCACTATTTTCTCAGATAACCAAATTATTTTACAAAGATTAAAATCACTTAGTAATAAATTAGAACAAAATTAAATAGTACTAATATATAAAGTTAGCCGAGAAATAATTAGAAAAGGAGCTAAAATCAAATTAACTTAGATTTTAGATTATTTCGAGATATTAAATAATGAAAAAGTGGATTTACTAATTAAATCAGAGATTAAAATAAATCTAGTAATTCAAATAACTAATCTCAATTATTTAGAAACTCAAATTAAGTAAATTAAAAATCAAAAGTAATTAGAATCTTTTTTAAAAACTTTGGAAATTATATTGGAAGCTAGCTCGCTTAGCTTGACTAGTTATTTAAAAATTTATAAATCTACTTCTCGAAATTATATTCAAATCTCAAATTTAACTAAAAGAGCTAGTACTAATACCTTCTTCTAGTTGAAAATCAAATATAATTATTTAAAATCATATTTATATTTATTAGAATATATTAATACTAATAAATATATTTATAAAGCAAAAGAGATTTCTAAATATTTACTTTTAAATTATTCCTATTTTAATCTAGCTCGGAGCAAGCTAAAAGATAAATTAGATATAAATTATTTATTATTTCTATTTTTTCTTAATATTATCTCCGGAATCGAAGCTAGTATCGCTTATTTAAACGAGATAAAAATTTATACTCGAAAATATTATCTAGCTCGAGAATTAGTTGATGATTAATTTGGATATTTAAATTGGAATAATTTTATTTTCATTTTTATCAAATTGGTATTTTCATTATTTTAGTTATTTTCATTTACTAGAACTAGTTCCTTACCATCTCTTGATACTATTTGGTTTAAAATATATTTAAATACTATTTATATTTAGCTGCTAGCAATATTCAGCCGCTAGCCAACTTATTATAGTTTTAAACTCAAAAAGATTGTTAAAATAATAAATCAATTAATTAATCAATCAATCAATTCTTAATAAATATAATAAATATATCTATAATACTAATTAAATAGTATATCTAGTCTTTCTCTTTATATATTTTAAAATATTTTTATAAAGTCTAGAATTTAAAGTTTATTAATAGATATAAGAATTCAAAAGATAATATTATATCTAATTTAAAGTTGATTTAATATTCTATTATATAGTGATTAGAGAGAATACTAATTTCTTTCTTATCAAAAATATCTTTATATTTCTAATATTTTTATAATAATTATATATTTTCTATTTTAATCACTTCTAATATCTTTTCTTCTTTATTTTATATATTCTTTTATTATTATAATATCAATATAAAGATATTAAGTTGTTTTGATTTTAAATAATAAATAAATCTTTTTATATCTATTAGTTCAATTTCGGGTAATATAATATTATAGTATTATATATATAATAGTTAGTCGATATCAAAGTTTATAATTTCAAGTTATAGAATATTTAGAATTAAAATTATTTCTGAGATTTCAAAGTTATATATAATAAAATGATAATTAAATTCAATCTATCTATCAATCGAATCGCTATAAGATAATTTAAGATTATAAATATTATAAATATAAATTATCTCTCTATTTATAATATATAAACTTATTAGAAGATAGTTAGAGAGATTTGATTATTTATAATTAATTATAAGACTTTATAATATATAATTTTCCTTCGTTTTACTATCTATTAATATCTCCTTTATTCTCTATTTATCTTATCTTTATATTTATATTAAAATAACTATCTTCTTTTTCTTTTCTTTTATTTCTCCGAGAATATCTAGTTATTTAAAGATAATATCGATTAGATAATTCTATTTCCTAATAATTATAGAATTATTATATCTTATAATAAATATATATTTATATAGTATCTGGACTTACTATATTTATAATAAATTATCATTATAAATCTATTATAATATTGATAATAATCCTTATTAATATAATCTAATCTATTATAATTAAAATATCTCTAATTAGATTATATTTCACTTTCTTTTTTTCTATTTCTAATTAATATCTAGTTAATTATTAATATTAATATTCTTTCTATTCTATTAAAATAATTATTATATAATTTCTAAATAAATAACTTTCTAGTTTTATTTTAGTAATAATCATTATTTTAGAGTTAGGGTTAGGTTTAGATATAAGATATTAACTAATATTATTTTAATAATTTTTATAAGAATCTATTTATATCGATATAATCTTAATCCTAATCCAGATTATAAATAAAGAAGTAAATTACTACTATTTATATTAAATTTATATATATAGTTTTTTATATATAAACTTTTTATTATATATAGTTAATTATATAATATTATAATATTATTATATTATATATTTTATAAAAGATAAATTTTATTTATTTCCTCTATATTACCTTTAGTAATTCTAATATTTATATCTTATCGTAATAGTTTATTATTATTTTCTAAAAAATTAGTTTATAAAAGATAAAATAAATCCAATTTTCTAATATTGTTTTCTGAAGAGAAAATATTTACTTTTTATATTAATAGTTTATTACTATTTCCTAAAAGATTAATTTATAAAAAATAGAATAAATCTAATTTCTTAATATTATCTTCTAAAAAGAAAATATTTACTTTCTATTTAGATAAAATATTTTTATTTATAAAATAGATTTTAATATTATAATCTACTACTATTATTATATTTAGACTTTGTAATTTTATTTATAAAATAAGAAATAAAGTATTTTTATTATTAATAATCTTTTATTAATAATCTAATCTTTATAAGAAACTATTTATAAAATTGGTTTTATCTAGATAATATTTAATTATAAAATCAAACTTAATTAAGTTTTTAATTTATCTTATTTAATAATTATTCAACTTTTTCTTAGTTATAAAGTATTTCAAGTTATTATAATCTATTTTAACTATAATAACTTCTTATATATATTATAAATAATAATATTAATATTTGAAACTTATAATTATAATTATTAGTTCGAGATTATAGATCTTATATCTAAATTCAGAATCTTATAATTTATATAAATAAAAGATAATAGAATATTATTAGTTTAATAATTCTTTATTATAAAGTTGAGATAAGATACTAATAATTATAAATCCAAATATATCGGTTTCTAAATAAATTCTCTTTAAGGAATTAAAGTACTTAAATATAAAAATAGAAATAAATATATCTTTCAATTAACTAAATAATATTTATATCTTATTTATTATCTAGAATACTTTTATTATATTTTTTAGTAGATCGAAAAGTAGTTAAATAATTCTTAAATAATCTTTAATAAACTATTTATAGAAATTAACAAAATTAAAAAAGATTTATATCTTTTAGTAAGTTTTCGATAATAGTTATTCTTAGATTATAATAATATATTTTTCTTCTATCTATATATTTTCTATATTAATAATAAATCCTAGAAAGTTAACTTTTATAAATCCAAACTTATATTTCTTAAAATTAGTATAAAGTTTAAACTTTCTAAATCTCTATAATATCTCTATTATAATATTATAATATTTATTCTTATTCTTCGAATAAATAAAAATATTATCAAGATAGATAATATAAATAATATTAACTAATCCTACTAAAGCTTTATTAATATAGATTTAAAATATAATTAGAATATTAGATAATCCAAAGAGAATAATATAATATTTATAATATTTATAATAAGTTTAGAAAACTATCTTTTATTTATTACTCTCTCTAATTCTAATTCTATAATAAATATCTTTCAAATCTAACTTTATAAATATTTTAATCTGATTTAATCTATTTAATATTTTATTTATAAATAATAATAATATCTAATCTTTAATAATAATCTTATTAAGTTTATAGTAATCAATATAAAAATATAAACCTCTATATATTATATTAATCTAATTAATATATTCGAAGTTTATTTTATTTTCAAGATTAATAAATACTTTATTTTCCGATATTTCGATAATTCTAGATTTATTTAGTTCCGAACTATTTATATTTATTTTATCTAATTACTTTTTGTTAATAAGATTAATAGTTTCTATATTATAAATATTATTAGATATAGATAATCTTCTAATTATCTTTTAATTTATAAACTAATCTTTTAATTATTATATATTCTATCTATCTTTACTATTTATCTAATATAGATTATTATTTTCAAACTATAAATTATTAAGAAGTTTCTATTCTTTATTATTAATATTATTCTAATTATTATTTATCTTTAAAATCTATTTATAATTCTTAATATAATCAATTAATTGAAAAGTAAATTTTATAATAGTTATATTAAGATTAATTATATTATTACTTTTAAAAATTGAATTATCGGGGTTTTCTTTAAATATAATATCTAATATTTATAAAATCTCTTCTAAATATACTTTTTTAAGAACTTCTAGTTTCTTTCTTTCTTTAGAATAAATAATCTTTTCATTAAATATAATATTTCAAATAATAATAATCTGATTAAACTTTAGTATTTATATTTTATAAATTAGAGTTCTAGATATATAATCTACTAGATAATCTATATATATTCTCGAATTCATTTTATATTATTTCTTTTTTCCATTATATTTTCTTTTCTTATTAAGAGAATATATTTAATAATCGAAATAGTAAATTCCATTCTAGTTTGAATATAAATATTAAGGTTGTATTAGTAAGGAATTATAATGATCGTTTAGTAACCAGAGGATTGTCAGAAAGTAAATATAGAGTATATTTTAGAAATAAACTAATTGTTACTAATTCTCTTTCTTCTTTATCTTCTCTTTTATCTCTTTATTTCTAGAACTTAACTCCGCTTCTTAATTATATAATCTCTTCTTAACCTTTCCAGTAATAAACTTTATCTTAACTTTTAAACCCTCTTTTCCTCTCTTTAACTTTCTAATATTATCTTCCCTTCTAAACCAATTCTATTCCGATTATATTAGATCTCTATATTATCTATACTATATAAAGTATTTACTTTTTTTATATAGATATCTACTACTATTTAATTATTATCTAATAGTACTTATTATTTATATTTATCGATAGTATAGAATAATTATTTCTATATTTATCAAATTTAACTATCTTTTATTCCGATTCTATAGTAATTATTTCCTTATTAACTAGAATATATTCTTATAAATCTTCAAACTACTATCTTATTATAATATTAGGTATCTAGTATATTCCTTCCTCTTTCGGAAATATTATAAATAGTAAATATAGAGAGTTGATATTACTATTAATATTATTATTATAGTTAGTTTAATATCTTAAATATAATCTAATTTTATTATTTTTATATCGAAACTATTATAAATAAATATATTTTCTCTATAAATAATATCGATTAACTAGTTTCTATTATAGAATCTATTTAATTTTGAATATAACTTCTCTAATTAATTCTATATACTCTTTTTATCATTATTATCTTAGAAATATTATATTATTTATAAATTTGGTTTCTATAATTACTTAGAATCTCTTTTATTATAATATTTTCTATATTTATAACTATATCTATATTTTTATTTTAGTTACTCTATATTTCAAATTAATTATATTTATTATTATTATCTTATCTTTCTTACTTTTATTATATCTTTCTCTATAGATAATAAGATTGTTAATTATTTTATTAATATTTTAAAACTGATTTACTTATATTATCTTTATTATTCCAAATATTTTATTTATAATTTTATAATCTATTATAAATAGGATATCCTTAATACTTCTTATTATACTTACTATTATTAGTAGAAATCTATTTATAATAAAGTAAATAAATTATATTTTCTGATTATCTAGTATTAACCTTTCTAAATTCCTTTTTAATTCTATATTAAGATTAATAAATTTATATTTTTGGTTGACTAATATATTACTTTATATAATAAGGTTATTAATAACTTTTTATAAAACTATTTAGTTTCCATTTAATATTACTATATTAGATAAGTTGAGATTTTTATTATAAAAAAGAAATAAGATAATACTAATAGATTAGAGAGAATAGAGGAAATTAGTCTTATTAATTTGAAATTACTAAACTAGCTTAATATTACTATAAAGAGTATATTGGATATTATATACTATTCTATAAGTTTCTTCTTTTATCTTATCTTTATTCTGATCTTATTAATTAATTATAATTTTCAAAATCTATTTTTTATCTATTATTAATAATAATAAGAAGGTTTTATCTACTAAATATTACTATTTACCTTTACCTTCTAAATATTATCTAAGTATTAGTAAAGATAAAGATAAGGATTTTATTATTAATAAATCTATTACTAGATTTTCTAACTTAAATATTTATTCCCGATCTAGTATTATCCTAATTTCTTTATATAATTCTATTAAGAATAATTCTAGGAAAACTTCTTTTTATAACTATCCTTAAGATTCTTCTAATTCTTTAGATAGAAATTATTATAATAAAGATAAGAATAAAGATAAGAATATAAAAAATAATAAGGAGATTAATATAGTTAGATAGTAATATAAAGTTAGAAGAATAATAATAATATAGAATTAGGAAAATCTGAATTCTTTTACTTGATCTTGATATAAAGAAGATTATAAACTAGATATAAATATTAGGAATTATATAGTCTTCTCTCTTATTAATAATATTGTTAGTTTTTAGATTATAATTTATAAGTTTTTCTATCTTTATTTTATATCCACCTACCTTATAATTTAATCTTGTTATATTTGAGAATTCAAATATTTACTAATAGCTTTTTATAATTATAATAAATTTACTTCTAACTTCTAAATATTTTCTATAAATATATATCTCTTTTATTATATTAAATATTATCTCTTTCTATTCTTCTCTTGATAATCTTATATTAATTCTACTTCTTATTCTAACTAATTTTCTATTTATATTAGTAATAACTTTACTATTTTACCTTTATAATCTATTTATAGTTCTAATAAAGAAATATAAAAAATATTATAAATTCGGAAATAGAATAATAACTATATATAGTATATTTGATTATAGCTATTAATATATTTAAGAATTATAAATAGATCTAGATATTTATCTAATAATTTTATATTCAGTCTTAACTATTTAATATTATAGAACCTAATTGCGATATAGTTACTAATTTGAAATTATTATAATAAGTACTTCATATTATAAAACTTCTTCTAATATTCCTATATAATATAGAAATAAGTTACTAATAAAATATACTTTCTAATTAGTATTTCAATTCTCTTTTTAATAAAAAGTATATCTTTATTAGGAATATCGTTCTCGATATTCTGAATATATAATATATAGCTATAAAGAGCAATAAATAGAGATATATTAATAATAGAATATTATAAGTTATTATATATAAACTCTATAAATATAAATTTCGTTATTTAATTATTTTAGTTATATATATAATAATAACAGAGATAATACTTTAAAGTCTAATTTTAATATTCTATTTATTTATCAGTTTATAACTAGAAAACTATATTCAATTTATAATAGATAGTAAGTAGAAAGTAGAATATAGATTAGAAAAAGAAAGTAAACTATATTCTATAATTAATAGTAATATCTATTAATATTCCAAAATCTTTAAAGATCTTTTATATAAAAATCTCTATAAATATAGAAGTATTAATTATTTTAATTATAAAGATATACTATATAAATTTTATAAATCTATCAATAATTATTAGAATAGAGTTATAAATATAACTATTATATTTATTTAATAGGAGATCTATAATAAAGTTTATTATAATCTTCTATTATAATCTAGTTAGAGAGAGAAAGAAACTTAACTCTTTATATAATAAATATCTTTTAACTTTCGTTCTTTGATAAACTATATAAATATTTATATAATACTTGATATCCAGCTTTATATTGAATCAAAAATACTTCTATAATAATAACTTAAAGATTTTTAAAAAGCTATAATATCTTGTTATTAGATTATTATAATAATAATATAATAACTCCATTCTAAAACTTATATTTAATAGTATATAATAAGTAGTTTCTCTTTTCAGAAATCTATTATTCCTTATTAAGATATTTATTTATCTCTAGAATCTAATATTCTTATTATATTTTAATATTAATTTATATTTCTTTTCTTTAATAAAGTTATTATTTTATTGAAATATTAAGAAAATATCTAGAATTGATTTCATTATAGATTTATATATTATTTCGATTATTACTATCTATAATAACTATAGAATATATTATTTATAATTAGTAACTTTATTGATAAATTTAAAGATAATTTCCTTTTTATATATATAATCTAGTTCTATTATTATATATCTAGTTTTAGAAGCTCGATAATATAGATATAGGATATTAATTAGTATTATCTTAGTAGTTTTTATAAGAATTTATTTATATTAATATAGTTCTAATTTTAATCCAGATTATAGATAGAGAAATAGATTATTACTATTTATATTAAGTTTATATATATAGCTCTTTATATATAAACTTCTTATTATATATAACTAATTATATAGTAATATAGTTTTATTATATTATATATTCTATAAAGGATAAATTTCGCTTATTTCCTTTATACTACCTTTAATAGTTCTAATATTTATATTTTATTTTAACAATTTACTACTATTTTCTAAAGGATTAATTTATAAGAAATAAGATAAATCCAATTCTTTAATATTATCTCTCGAAGAAAAAATATTTACTCTCTATTTAGATAAAATACTTTTATTTATAAGATAGATCTCAATATTATAATTTATTATTATTACTATATTCAAACTCTATAACTTCAATTATAAGATAGGAAATAAGATATCTTTATTATTTATAATTTCTTATTAATAATCTGGCTTTTATAAGAAATTATCTGTAGAATTAATCTTATCTAGATAATATTTAATCACAAAATCAAATTTAGTTAAACTCTCGGTTTATTTTATTTAATAGCTATTCAACTTCTTCTTAGTTATAAAGTATTTTAAGTTATTATAAACTATTTTAATTATAATAACCTTCTATATATATTATAAATAGTAATATTAATATTTAAAATTTATAATTATAACTATTAGTTCGAGATTATAGATCTTATATCTAAATTCAGAATCTTATAATTTATATAAATAGAAAGTAATAAAGTATTATTAGTTTAATAATTCTTTATTATAAAGTTAGAATAGAATATTAATAATTATAAATCTAGATATATCGATCTCTAAATAGATTCTCTTCGAAAAGTTAAAATATTTAAATATAAAAATAGAAATAAATATATTCTTTAACTATTTAAATACTATTTATACTTTATTTATTATCTGGAATATTCTTATTATATTTTTTAGTAGATCGGAAAGTAGTTAAATAACCTTTAAATAATTCTTAATAAACTATTTATAGAAGTTAATAAATCTGAGAAAAACTTATATTTCTTAATAGGTTTTCAATAATAATTATTCTCGGATTATAATAATATATTCTTCTTCTATCTATATACTCTTTATTTTAATAATAAATTCTAGAAAGTTAACTTCTATAAATTCAAATTTATACTTTTTAAAGTTAGTATAAAGTTTGAACTTTCTAAATCTCTATAATATCTTTATTATAATATCATAATATTTATTTTCATCCTCCAAATAGATAAGAATATTATCAAGATAAATAATATAAATAATATTAATTAATCTTACTAAAACTTTATTAATATAGATTTGAAATATAATTAAAGTATTAGATAGCTCGAAGGGAATAATATAATATTTATAATATTTATAATAAATTCGGAAAGTTATTTTCTATTTATTACTCTTTCTAATCCTAATTCTATAATAAGTATCTTTTAAATCTAACTTTATAAATATTTTGATCTAATCTAATCTATCTAATATCTTATTTATAAATAATAATAATATCCAATCTTTAATAATAATCTTATTAAACTTATAATAATTAATATAAAAATATAAGTTTTTATTCTTTTTCTTAACGAATATAATAGATATATTTATAATATTAGTTAAATAGTATATCTAGCTCTTCTCTTTATATATTTTAAGATATTCTTATAAAATCTGGAATTCAAAGTTTAATAATAGATATAAAGATCCAAAAAGTAATATTATATTTAACTTAAAGTTGATTCAGTATTTCATTATATAATAGTTAGAGAATATATCAACTTCTTTCTTATCAAAAATATCTTTATATTCTCAATACTCTTATAATAATTATATATCTTCTATTTTAATTGTTCTTAATATCCTTTCTCTTTTATTTTATATATTCTTTTATTATTATAATATCAATATATAGATACCAAATTATCTTTATCTTATATAGTAGATAAATCTTTTTATATTTATTATTTCAATTTCGGATAATATAATATTATAATATTATATATATAATAGCTACTTGATATTAAGATTTATAACCTCAAACTATAAGATACTTAGAATTAAAGTTACTTCTAGAATTTCGAAGTTATAAATAATAAAATAATAATTGGATTTAGTTTATCTATTAATCGAATTACTATAAGATAATTTGAGATTATAAATATTATAAATATAAATTATCTCCCTATTTATAATATACAAATTTATCGAGAGATAATTAGAGAGATTTGATTATTTATAGTTAACTATAAAACTTTATAATATATAATTTTCCTCCACTTTATTATCTACTAATATCTTTTCTATTCTCTATCTATCTTATCTTTATATTTATATTAAGATAATTATCCTCTTTCCCTTTTCCTTTATTTCTCTAAAAGTATCTAACTATTTAAAGATAATATTAACTAGATAATCCTATTTCCCGATAGTTATAAAGTTACTATATCTTATAATAGATATATATTTGTATAATATCCAGATTTGTTATATTTATAATAAGTTACTATTATAAATATATTATAATATTAGTAATAATCTTTACTAATATAATCCGGTTTATTATAATTAAAGTATTTCCAATTAGATTATATTTCATTTCCTTCTTATTCATTCCTAATTAATATCTAGTTAATTATTATTATTAATATTCTCTCTATCTTATTGAAATAATTATTATATAGTTTCTAAATAGATAACTTTCTAACCTTATTTAGATAATAATTATTATCTTTATTTCGGAAGATATTATTTACTCTTTCTAATCTCCTTATTAAATTAATAAAGTCTTATTAGTTTTTAGAGATCTTATTATATTATATAATTCTCTTCTATAAATCGGAATTAAGTTTCGCAAAAAGTTTTCTCTATTTCTTTTCTATATTAGTTATATCTAGTTTATATTCTATATTATTTAAGAGAATAATAAAATCAATAATCAATTATTCTAGTTTTTATTTAATCTTCTTATATTTAATAGATATACTAAATATTTAATTATCTCTATCTATAATAGAATCTATTATATATATAATAAACTCTTTCTATATTATTTTTATTCTTTTTACTTTCTTCTTCTATATATATTATACTTTCCTTAGAATTTTATCGAAATATTAAATATAATAATTAATCTTCTCTTTATTAGTTCTCTATATTAAATTATAATCTATTCTCTATTTATCTTTAGTTTAGTTAAAGAATATTTAAGTATCTTGATAAATCTTCTTATTATATTAAGATAAATCTTTCGTTTTAGATATTTATTAGTAGATTATAAAAGAGATAGAATTATAGTAAAATTATATAAATAACTTTTTTTCTCTTTTCAATACTTTATTCGTTTATTATTTCTATTATTTCTATTTTATAATTACTTTTTATTCTTTCTTTTCTTTTAGATTTATAATTTCTTCTTTCAAATATCTTTTCTTTACTTTTACTTTAATTATTATATCTTCTTCTTTTTTATCTTTAAAAAAGTAATTCTCAATATTATAATCTTATCTTTTATTATATCTTCTTATTAGATTAATAATTGGATAATATCTTATTCTAATAGAAGGTTCTTCACTTCGATTTCTTTATCTTCTATTATAAATATATTAATATTGATCTGATTATAACTATCCTTTATTTCTTTTATAATAAAGATTAATTAAATCTCTGAGATTTCAATCTCTCCGAGTTTATTCTATTTTTCTACTAATTCGGTTCTAGTTCTTCTAATTATTAATAATATAATAATACTTTTATTTAATAAAATGATATTATTATAACGAACTATTATCTAGTTAGGGTTTTGAGAACAATTAATATATTAAAGTTATATTAATAGGGAATTATAATAATCGTTTAGTAATTAGAAGATTATCAGAAAGTAAATATAAAGTATATTTTAAAGATAAACTAATTACTATTAATTCCTCTTCTTCTCTATCTTCCTTTTTATCTTTTTATTTCTAAAACTTAACTTTACTTCTTAGTTATATAACCTCTTCCCAATCTTTCTAATAATAAACTCTATTTTGATTTTTAAACTTCTTTCTTCTCTTCTTAACTTTTTGATATATATTATAATCTTCAGATTTCCAATAGTATTTATCTTCAGATAATTTGAATCAAGTAATAGAATAATATAGATATAAGATTTTTTCTTTCTTATCTATATTCTTATTTTTATTATTTCGTAATCTTTTAGTATTATATTAAGATATATTAGAATTATCTTTAGAACTTTCCAAATTTGGATTTAACTTTAAAATATTTACTATATATATATCTTTATTTTTCGGATTACAAACTATATTTTGGAAAAGAATATTAATAAGTTAGATATAATATTTCAAATTATTTATTGATTTATTAAGATATTCTTTAGTTTATATTTTAATTAGTTTTTATTTAGTTTAGAAAGAAAAGATTTATTCTTTGATTATTTCAAAAAAGTTAATTATATTAAAAGAATCTCTAATTTTATTAAATTAATAAATTTATATTTTATTATAAATTTCAATCTATTTGATATATCAATTCAATAATATAATATATATAAAGATTACTTATTTAAATACTTTATAATATTGAAATTAAATATTAAATATTATAATAGTATTAATAGAAACAAGATATTTCTTAAATATAAAAATAGATTTCCTAAAAAAGATCTAAATAAATTAAACTAATTATTAAGTAATATTAATTAGATATAAATATTAAATAAAGGAAAAGATCTAATTATATATATTTTTAAAAACTTTATATTTATAATTTTATTCGGTTTTAAACTCTTTATATTTATATTTTAAAAATAGAAACTTATTTTTAATTTAATTAATAATTAGATAATTTAATAGTAAAGGAATTTATATATTAATAAATAGATTATCTTTATTATTTTAATTATTAATTCTATTTATCTAGATATTAGATAGAGTATTATTTGATAATATAAGTTAAAGATAATAAAATATTTAAAGATTATATTAATATTATTCTTTTCTAAAGATTTTAATTGATAAAAGAACTAAAGTTAGAATAATTAACTAATTAAATTCGAGATATATAATAAGATTGGGATCAATTAAATATTAGATATTATTGATTTAATATTATCTTATCTCTATAATTCTATAATCCAGATTAGTTATTATATTTTATTACTTAGTTTGATATCTCTAAATATTATAAAGTATAATATAGTAATCAATATTTAGTATTTTAATAAAGTAAAGTAAAAGTAATCAAATAATTAATAAAGGAAAAGAATAACTTTTCAATAAACTAATAGAAAGTTATATAGAGAAATATATATATAGATTAAATTTATAACTTTTATATTAGTAAAAAGTTAGATATATCAATAATAAAATAATAGTTAATTAATTTTCTATAAATAAGTTTCTAATTCTATATTTATAAAATTAGTAAGTTCGGAAATAATTATAAAGATAAAAGATCGAGTTATAAAGTTATTATTATCTATTTTGGAATTATTATAATTATTATTATTATATAATAATAAGTTCTATTTAATATTGAAGGATTTTTATCTAGATACTAAGTATAGTAATTATTCAGCGAATAATCAATTTTATAATATTATCTAAATAGAAAATTGAATTTTATTTATTAGAGAAAGTATAACTAATTTAGAATTATTTATTAAAGAGAATTTGAAGATCGAAAAATCGATTTTGAAAAAACTAAATATTTAAAGAGTTTATTTAATTTATTTAATTTATTTAATTTATTTAATTTATTTAATTTATTTAATTTATTTAATTTATTTAATTTATTTAATTTATTTAATTTATTTAATTTTTTTAATTTATTTAATTTATTTAATTTATTTAATTTATTTCTTTTTTAATCTTTCTTTCTTTTTAAACTTTTTCAGAATATTAATTATATATAGATTATATTATAATACTTTTCCAGTTTTTTCTTTCAGAATCTTTTATTATTTTTTTAAATATATATAATATATAAAAACTTTTTATTTCTATTAAATAATTATTTCTTCTTTAATTTTAAATTGAACTTTTTCTTGATAAATACTTTCTTATAACAATATCGAATTATTATATATATTATAGAAAGATTTCTTAATATTTTTTATATATTCTTTATATTAATTAGAATTAAAAAGAATATAATATTTGAAATTTTTCAAGATATAATAAAAATATTTTATTGATATTATTTTTCAAAAGAAAAAGGAGAAAAAACAAAATATTTATTAATAATCTAAATAAATACTTTATATTATTATAATAAATATTAAAATAATATTAAATTAGAAAGAAAATAATATTATAATATATTTAAAATAAAAATCTAAAGATTATAGATTTAGAAGATAATTAATTATTATTCGGAGAAATCGAATTATTATTTAGAGATTATATAATATAATAAGATTTTAAGATTTATATTTATAATATAAAAATAGAAAAGATATTTATAATTGATTGATTGATTGATTAATTTATTATTTTAACAATCTTTTTAAATCTAAGATTATAATAGGTTGGCTAGTAGCTAAAGGTTACTAGCAACTAAATATAAATAATGTTTAAATACATTTTTAAACTAAATAGTATCAAGAGATAGTGAGGAACTAGTTCTAGTAAATGAAAATAACTAAAATAATGAAAATATCAATTTGATAATAATGAAAATAAAATCTTTCTAATTTAAATATCCAAATTAATCCTCAACTAGCTCTCGAGCTAGATGATATTTTCGGGTACAAATTTTTATCTCGCTTAAATAAGCGATACTAGCTTCGATTCCGGGGGTAATATCAAGAAGAAGTAGAAGTAATAAATAATTTATAATTAATTTATCTTTTAGCTTGATCCGAGCAAGATTAAAAAGAGAATAATTTAAAAGTAAATATTCAGAAATCTCTTTAGCCCCACAAATATATTTATTAGTACTAGTATATCCTAATAAATATAAATATATTTTTAAATAACTATATCTGATTTTCAACTAGAAGAAGATATTAGTAGTAGCTTTTTTAGTTGAATTTGGGATTTGGATATAATTTCGAAAAATAGATTTAAAATTTTTTAAATAACTAGTCGAGCTAAACAAGCTAGCTTCCAATATAGTTTCCAAAGTTTTTAAAAAAGATTCTAATCACTTCTAATTTTTAATTCGCTTAATTTAAGCTTCTAAGTAATTGAGATTAGTTATTTAAATTACTAAATCTATTTTAGTTCTCGATTTAGCTAGTAGATCCGCTTTTTCGTTATTTAGTATTTTGAAATAGTTTGGAATCTAAGTTAATTTGATTTTAGCTTCTTTTCTAACTATTTCTCGGCTAGCTTCGTATACTAGTATTATTTGATTTTGTTTTAATTTATTACTAAATGATTTTAATCTTTATAAAGTAGTTTGATTATCCGAGAAAATAATAAATTCTTAATCTTTTTAAGTTATTTTATTTACTAGCTTGATTTCTTCGACTATTCCGACTAGTTCGCTATTATAAACTAGTTAATTAATCTCAATATTTTAATTAGATCCCTAAATTAACTTCTAGTTAAAGTTAAAAAAAGCTAAACCGATTCTAATCCCTTTTTAATCTATTAATTCTAATTTATTAGTATAAACTAAATATTGGTTCGGGGCTAGCAAAAAAGCCGAGTTTTTATAATTTTCAACTTCTAATTCTTTAGATAGCTTACTAATTTCAACTAAATAAAGAATAATAACCCAAGATAGAAATTTAAATAAACTAATCAATTCTAAATTCTGAAATTAAATTAATAGATATATTAAATATCTAATTCGTTTAATTTAGGTTATTTTGATTATTTCCTTTTAGGTAGATACTAAATAGTCTTGAAAATGATAATTAGTTTTCGATTTAGTTTAGATTTCTTTGAAAATTAGATGATTTTCAACTATTTTGAAAGTTCGAAGTATATATTGACAACTAATATTATTTAAATAAGTTTGAGAGAGTATTAGTATAACTTCTATCTTTATAAAGATTATTGAACTAATTCTAAATACTCCGAGAATCTTCCAAAAAACTAAATTTTGTAAATATTGAAATTGAATTTTAAATTTAGTTTGTTCTTTTCATTATATAGAGAATTTATAATCTGAAATACTAATAATATAAGTAATATATAGTTAATATATAACAAAAGATAATAATTCATTTTCGATATTAACTAGTCGATTAGCTTTTAGAAAAACTGATTTAATTTAACTAATTCTAATTAAAATATAATAATTAAAGTTTAAAATATTATCAAACTAGATTCCTAATTATTTTACTACTTTTGAAGATTATATTAATTGATTATTCGGTAAATTAACCGAATTAGTCTTAATAGTAACTTATTTACTCCCGAAAAAATAAATTAACTTTATTTTTATTAAGTTAAATTTGATATTACTAACTTCTTCTAAAGTATATAACTTATTAATTTCTTTTTCTAGAATTTTATAATTCTTTTTGAGATTAGTTAAGCTAATTACTAGCACGATATTATCTATATATAACTAGATTAAAATAGAAATCGATGAAAATAGTTTTTTAAATAAATTAAAAAGAGAATTAATAAGATTGAACTACTTTAGAAAATACTAATTGAAATAGATTGAAAATCTTCTAATTATTTATCAAAACTTAAACAAAGTAACTAGTATTTTAGAAAGTAGTTAGTTTAAATAATAAGATTAATTGAAAGTTTTAATCTTTTTAAAATAGTTAAAAACTGATTTTTTGAGATATAGTCGAAGGTCCCTTTAATATCTAAAAATAAAACTAATATTTTATAATCTTTTAAATAATTTTCTTGAACTTTATTTACTAGTAATAGTCTAGTATTAATAATTGATTTTTTAAGTTTTTTACTAATTTGAAAGTTATATAACAAACTAATAATCTCGGCTAAATAGTCTAGTCTTTTTATTAATATTCTTTCACTAATTTTATCTAAATAGTTCAAAAGTGAAATCACTTTATAAACTTTTAGAATTAAATAGTTAGATTTAGTTAGTTTTTTAAGAATAGTTCTAATTATTTATCTTCAATATTAGAAATAGTATTTATAATTGATTAGATAAACGAAAACCTTATAAAATATCTTAGAAATAGCTAAATAAGCTTTATTAATAATTTCTTAAATAATTCTATTAAGTTCTAGAGTTTTCTCCTTAATTTTAACTAAATAAATTAGTATTAATTCGGTATTAGTTAGTTTAGACTAGTTCCAGTCCACTACTTTATACCCTTCCTAATTAGAACTAGTCGAACTAGAAGGTTGGAGAAAGAGAATAATTTTCAAAATAATTCCCTTTTTTTTAAAAGTAGTTTTATTTAAAATAACTAGAAGAGATTAGTTGAAGTAGGATTTGATATAGTTAAAAACTTTAAATATTAATTTAGAATTATTATTTTCAAGGAAAGTATTCT
Organism: Rutstroemia sp. NJR-2017a BBW; assembly: GCA_002946425.1. Lineage (NCBI taxonomy): Eukaryota > Fungi > Ascomycota > Leotiomycetes > Helotiales > Rutstroemiaceae > Rutstroemia > Rutstroemia sp. NJR-2017a BBW. The sequence continues at coordinate 170,640 of NJPT01000010.1, forward strand.
AATAATCCTTTTTAGTTAGTTTGATTTTTAAAAAGTATTGATTCTAAGTTAATCGATATTATTCTTAATAAAAGTTTTAACTAATTTGATTATTTTGGATTTTTAATTTCTTCTAAATTAGTATTATCGATTTTCTTAGACTTTTTAATTTAGAGATTCACTAAGATTTAACTTTTAAACTAGATTTAGTTTTGAAAATAGCTTTACTAACTATTAGTTGAACTAGTAATAATAACTTCGAACTAATTGATTCTAGATAATTTTATACTACTTTATTTAATTTCAGGCTTAGCTAAGTGAAATCAGAGGGGAAACTAACTAAAATAGTTAATTCTTTTATAATTTTAATTAAATAGTCTGAAAATAACTCCCAATCTACTAGTTTAGTATTAAAATTGATACTAGCTAATTTTTATCTATTTGGAGATACTAGCTCTTTTTTCCTTTTTAAAGTAAATAAAATCGGTAAATAATCAAATCCCAAATCAACTAGTATTTACTAGTTATCAATATATCTAGCTAATATTTATATAATTAGTATAAGATCTAAAACTAACTTATTAGTCTCTCTAAAAAATATAATAGTTTTAGATTTATTAATTAATTCTAGATTTTACTCTTCAATCTATCAAATTAACTTTATATTAGTTTAACTATTTCGATTATTCAGATTCTATCAAAGATAATAAAGATTGAAATTATCCAAAATAAATGAATTAGTCGAAATAGTATTAATTAGCAAACTCCTTTCTATTATTTTAATCGGATTCTCTTTAATTTGATTTATTTCGTTATAAATATTAACTAGTTCGAGTATATTACTTTCCTTAGTTATTAATAAGATTAGTAAATCAGGATCAATACTTGAAGAGATTAGTTTGATACTAGATATATAAATCTTCGAGATATAAATAAATATTCGAAGTTTAAATTCTAAAATAATTAGAAGAATTTAACTAAAGCTAATATAAGAAATCGATCGACTATTTAAATAATCTGGACTTTTATTTATAATCCAAGATTTTTAGATTAAAATTAAATCGATTTTTAACTTAATAGTTAACTATAGTACTAATTTAGTTATAATTAAATTTCGATTAAGATTTATTTAGATAATCTAGATATTAGTATTAATTATAAATTAGTACTTTTAATAACCTTATAAATTTCATATTTTTTAGAAGTGGAAATATAATTATTTTTGTAATTAGTATATTTTGAAACTAAATAAAGATATTTCTGATTATTTTATTTATAAACCGAATAGTAGTATTATTATATAATATAGAGTTCGCTATAAAGGCTATATTTAGTCCCTTTTCGGCAAAATTTAATCAAATATCCAAATCTTTAATATTTAGTATATTAGATAGATTTAGAAATAATTAGAAACTTTTTAATTCTAATATTAATTCTAATTATCCAAATTCAGTTTCTAATATATCTTTCAGTTTTTACTTTAATAATAAATAAAACTACTACTAATCTACTTTATTTAATAACTTGATTTTCTACTAAAGATAGCTAATAGAGAATATTAATAGATTTTAAATTTAGATTAAAATTAAAAGTTTTTAATTTGTTTAAAACTAGTTCTATTCTATAAAGTATATTGAAGTCCAAAATGGGAATTCTATAAAGGATTACTTTATATCAAGGTTCATCTTTAATTATTAATTTAAAAGTGATTAAATATTTCTAAATAACTCTTTTTTCGATTAGGAAATCGGAAATAAAAGAGTTAGTATTAATAATTACTAGATTCTTCTTATTACTAATATTAGTAATAGAAGAAATTATTAGTTCTTTTATATTTTTATCCAAGAAGGTTTTATTAATAGTATTTCGAAATGCTAGCGCCGAAAAGGAGGTTTCAGACTTTTGAATCAAAATTAATTAATTTTGAATTTTAGTTTTTTTCAATACTTTTTTGATTATAGTCCAGTTTCTAGAGATACTATTAGTACTTACTAATATTATAGAGATAAAAGTGGGTCTAGAAAGTGAATTAGCTACTGAATTAGCCGGGGTAGTATTAGTAATAATTAAGTTAATTATATTAGTTTAATTGGAAAGATTTTTAAGAATCGAGATATTAATATTATTAGTAATACTAACTACTTTGGTTTTAACTTCGATTTTTCGGATAATATATTCTAGGTTATTAACTTGAGAGGCTAGCTGATTAGTAATCTTTTATAGCTTTTCTAATTTAGTATATTCTTTAAATATCTCGATTAAATCGAGGATTTGAAACTACTTTTTATATAATTTTGTAACCGAATATACTTTTACTAGTAAATTATATATCTAGAGAATTTTGGTACTAACTAGATTCGGAGTAGTTAGTTTAATAATAGAGAAATAAATAATTTTATTTAGTTTAGAAAAGATAAAGAGATTAGTTTATTTAGGAAGATAATAGATATTTTTACTAGATCTAGTAATAATACTTATAATAATATTAAATAGATCCGAATTAAAAATCTTATTTAAATTAGATATATCCAAATTTAGATTGAAAATCGAGGTAATTAATAATTTAGAATTATTATCTATATCTATATTAGTATTAATAAGAGAGAAGGATCGAATAATATAACTACTAATAGGTTTAGAGATATATTGATAAATTAAAGTTGAAAAGAGTTCGATTTGAATAAGATTTTGAAAGATTTGAACTCCCAAATCAGTTATTTTGATTATAATAATAATATCTCGATAACTAGTAAGTATATTATTAAACGAACTAACAAATTCGATCTATAGAAGTATATATAGTTGGATTTTATATTGATATTGATATTTTTAGATTCGGAATCGTTTTTTCTAATATTTTTTCTTCTTTTATCAAAGAATATATTTTTAACTTATTAATATTATTCTATTTCTTCTTTATAATAAAGATCTTAATCTATTCAATATAATAATATTAAATAGAAACTAAATAATTTTATAAAAAGTTATTAATAACTTTATTATATAAAATAATATATTGATTAACCAAAAATATAAATTTATTAATTTTAATATAAAACTAAGAAGGAATTTAGAAAGATTAATACTAGATAATTAAAGGATATAATTTATTTACTTTATTATAAATAGATTTCTATTAATAATAATAAATATAGTAAGAAGTATTTAAAATATTTTATTTATAATAAATTATAAAATTATAAATAAAATATTTAAAATAATAAAGATAATAAAGATAAATTAATTTTAAAATATTAATAGAATAGTTAATAATCTTATTATTTAAGGAAAAAGATATAATAAAGATAAAGAAGATAAGATAATAATAATAAATATAATTAATTTGAAATATAGAATAATCGAAATAAAAATATAGATATAATTATAGATATAGAAAATATTATAATAAAGAAGATTTTAAATAGTTAAAAAAACTAAATTTATAAATAATATATTATTTCTAGAATAATAATAATAAAAAGAATATTTAGAATTAATTAAGATAATTATACTCGAAATCAGATAAATTATATAATAAGAATTAACTATATAATATTATTTATAGAGAAAATATATTTATTTATAATAATTTCAATATAAAAATAACAAAATTAGATTATATTTAAAATATCAAACTAACTATAATAATAATATCGATAATAATATTAGCTTTCTATATTCATTATTTATAATATATCCAAAAGAGGAAAAAGTATATTAAATATCTAATATTATAGTTAGATAGTAATTTAAAGATTTATAAAAATATATTCTAATTAGTAAAGAATTAATTATTATAAAATTATATCGAAAGTATTAGAGTTATATTAATAAGGAATTATAATAGTTATTTAATAGTTAGAGGATTGTTAAAGAGGGGAAATATAAAATATCAATTAAAGATAAACTAATTATTATTAATCTTTTTCTTCTCTATCTTCCTTTTTATCTCTTTATTTCTAGAACTTAACTTTATTTTTTAACTATATAATCTCTTTCTAATCTTTCTGATAATAAACTTTATTTTAATCTTTAAATTCTCTTTTCTTTTCTTTAATCTTCTAATATTATCTTCTTTTCTAGATTAGTTTCGTTTTAATTATATTAGATTTCTATCTTATTTATACTATATAAAGTATTTACTTTTTTTATATAGATATCGATTATTATCTAATCTCTATCTAATAATATCTATTATTTATATTTATTAATAATTATAAAATAACTACTTTTATAATTATCGAATCTAACTATCTTTTATTCTAATCTCGTAATAATTATTTCCTTACTAATTAAAGTATATTCTTATAAATCTTCAAGTTATTATCTTATTAAGATATTAGATATCTAGTATACTCCTTCCTCTTCCGGAAATATTATAAATAGTAAATATAGAAAGCTAATATTACTATCGATATTATTATTATAACTAGTTTAATATTTTAAATATAATCTAATTTTGTTATTTTTATAATGAAGTTATTATAAATAAATATATTTTCTCTATAAATAATATTATTTGGTTTATTCTTATTATATAATTTATCTGATTTTGGGTATAATTATTCTAATTAATTCTAAATACTTTTTTTATTACTATTATTCTGGAAATATTATATTATTTATAAATTTAGCTTTCTTAATTATTTAAAATCTTCTTTATTATAATATTTTCTATATCTATAATTATATTTATATTTCTATTTTAATTATTTTATATTTTAATTAATTATATTTATTATTATTATCTTATCTTCTTTATTTTTATTATATCTTTCTCTATAGATAATAAGATTACTAATTATTCTATTAATATTCTAAAATTAATCTATCTATATTACTTTTATTATTTTAAATACTTTATCTATAATCTTATAATCTATTATAAATAGGATATCTTTAATATTTCTTATTATATTTATTACTATTAATAGAAATCTATTTATAATAAAGTAAATAAATTATATCTTCTAATTATTTAATATTAACCTTCTTAGATTCCTCTTTAATTCTATAGTAAGATTAATAAATTTATATTTTTAGTTAATCAATATACTATTTTATATAATAAAGTTATTAATAACTTTTTATAGAATTATTTAGTTTCTATTTAATATTATTATATTAGATAGATTAAGATCTTTATTATAAAGAAAAAATAGAATAATATTAATAGATTAGAAAGAATAAAGGAAATTAATAAACTGATTTAATATTACTATAGAGAGTATATTAGATATTATATATTATTCTATAAGTTTCTTCCTTTATTTTATCTTTATTTAAATCTTATTAATTAGTTATAATTTTCAAAGTTTACTTTCTATTTATTATTAATAATAATAAAGAGGTTTTATTTACTAAATATTATTATTTATCTTTATCTTCTAAATATTATCCAAATATTAATAAAGATAAAAATAAGAATTTTACTATTAATAAATCTATTACTAGATCTTCTAATTCGAATATTTATTTCTAATCTGATATTATTCCGGTTTCTTTATATAATTCTATTAGAAATAATTCTATAAAAACCTTTTTTTATAATTATTTTCAAAGTTCTTCTAATTCTTCAAATAGAAATTATTATAATAAAAATAAGAATAAAGATAAAGATATAAAGAATAATAAAGTTAATATATTCTAATAAAAGTACTAAGATAGGAAAATAATAATAATATAGAATTAAGAAAATCTAAATTCTTTTATTTGATCTTAATATAGAAAGAGTTATAAATTAGATATAAATATTAAGAATTTATATAATCTTCTTTCTTATTAATAATATTTCTAGTTTTTAGATTATAATTTATAGATTTTTTATCTTTATTTTATATCTATTTACTTTATAACTTAATTCTATTATAATTAAGATTTTAAATATTTTTCAATAGCTTTTTATAATTATAATAAATTTATTTCTAGCTTCCAAATATCTTCTATAGATATATATCCCTTCTATTATATTAAATATTATCTCTTTCTATTCTTTTTCTAATAATCTTATATTAATTCTACTTTTTATTCTAATTAATTTTCTATCTAAACTAATAATAACTTTACTATTTCATCTTTATAATTTATTTATAACTTTAATAAAGAAATATAAAAAATATTATAGATTCGGAAATAAAATAGTAACTATATATAGTATATTTAACTATAATTACTAATATATTCAAGAATTATAAATAGATTTAGATATTTATCTAATAATTTTATATTTAGTTTTAACTACTTAATATTATAGAATCTAATTATAATATAGTTACCAATTTGAAATTATTATAATAAATACTTTATATTATAAAACTTCTTTCAATATTCTTATATAATATCAAGATAAGTTATTAATAAAATATATTCTCTAATTAATATTTCAATTCTCTTTTTAATAAAAAGTATTTCTTTATTAGAAATATCGTTCTCGATATTCTAAATATATAATATATAGTTATAAAGAGTAATAAATAGGAATATATTAATAATAAATTATTATAAGTTATTATATATAAACTTTATAAATATTAACTTCGATATCTAATTGCTTTGATTATATATATAATAATAATAAAGATAATATTCTAAAGTTTAATTTTGGTATTCTATTTATTTATTAGTTTATAGTTAGAAAACTATATTTAATTTATAATAGATAGTAAATAGAAAGTAGAATATAAATTAGAACTACTATTTAGATAATATTCTGATCTTCTCGAAGATAGAAATATAATATATTAAAATTATCTAGAATATATTATAAATCTTAATAGATATAGATATTCTATTTAAATCTAAGAAATATAAATTCTATATTACTAAAATAGAATTCTTAGAATATATTATTAGTACTAAAGGATTTAAAATAAACTTAAAGAAAGTAAATAATATATTTAAATAGTAATAACTAAAGAATATTAAGAAAGTTCAATTCTTTTTAGGATTTGTAAATTTCTATAAAAGATTTATTAAAAGATACTTTTCTATAACTATATTATTTATAAAATTAACTAAAAAGAAATAAATATTTATATAGAATAATAAAGTATAAATTATCTTCGAAGTTGTAAAGAAAGCCTGTTTAGAAATATTAATTCTTATTATATTCGATTTAGAAAAGGAAATTATAATTAAGATAGATATATTAGACTTTATATTTAAAATAATCTTTAACTAAATAGATAAAGATAGAAAATAACAATTAATAACTTTCTATTTACGAAAATTATTATTAGTAGAACTAAATTATGAGATTTATAATAAAGAATTATTCGTGATAATTAATATTTTTAAAGAATAGAGAATCTATTTAGAAAGATCGAAATATCTAATATAAATATATATAGATTATAAGAATCTGATCTATTTTATAATTATGAAATAATTTAATCAATAATAAATTAAATAAATAGAACTATTAGTTTTATATAACTTTTATATTTTATATATTAAAGAAATGAAAAATACTAAAATCGATATTTTTAATAGAAAACCAGAATATAAAGAGAATAAAATATACAAATTATATATAATTCTTAAATAAGAAGATAATATTTTAGTCTTTAATAAAGTATAATTTATAATTATAATATTAATACTTGATATCGATTTAGTATAAAAAGAAGTTAAGATTTATTATAATTTAGATTTAACTATTAAATATATATTAGAAATAGAAAGTAAAAAGTTTATTATTAAGAATAATATTATATATTTCCAAGAAAAGATATATATCTTTATAGTAATAATTAAACTATTTATAAGAAAATACTATAAATTATTAACTTATAGATATTAGAGAATCGCGAAAATATATATATAAATAAAGAGAGATTATTATTTTCCAAGAATAAACTAGATAGTTAAGAAAATAATTGGGAAATATAATATCTATATTAGAAATAAATTAATTAGATATACTTTATATAGTAATTCAAAACCTTTAATATATCTTTTTAATTATAGAAGTTTATATTATAGAACTTTATAATTAAATTATCTAATTCGAAAAATCCAATAATAAAAATTGAATATAATTTAATTCTAGTAATTATAAACTAATTAACAAAGTTTAAATATATATTACTTTTTAAGGAAATCTATATAATAAAAAATTTGGCCCGAGTATTTATAAGAAATATAATTAATATTTATAAAATACTAATAGAGATAATATCTAATAGAGATAAATTATTTATTTCAAAATTTTAAGAAATATTAATTATATTTATAGATATTAAATAGAAGATATTAATAATATTTTACTTATAAATAGATAGTTAGATAGAATAATTAAATCAGATTATAGAAATATATCTATAATATTATATTAATTATAGATAAGATAATTAAATAAAACTATTATTATTTATCTAGTTTATATATAATATATCGGAGTAAGGAACTATAATTATAATCTTAGTTTATATAAACTTTGGATTCTATTTTAAATCTTATAATATATTATTATTCCAGAATATTAATTCCGATATAATAATTAGGAAGATAGAGAATATAAAGAAACTTTAAGAATAATTATTACTAAATATCAAATTCTTTATCATTAGATTAGTAGAATATTATAATAGGAAATATAATATAGAATTTATATTTAAAGAAAAGAATAAAATCTACTTTCTATAACAAAATATCGATATTAAATAACTAAGTAACAAATTGGGTTATAAGAAACTTAAATTATTTAAGATTAATAAGAAGATTAAACTAATTAATTATAAATTAAAATTACTAAATATAATAAGAATATATCCAATATTCTATATCTTTTTACTCGAATTAGTACTAAATAGAATATCAAATATCCTATATACTGAAACTGAACTAATAAATCTAAATATTATATATAAAGTTGAAAAGATACTAAATTATAAATATATTAGAGGAATATTTTATTATTTGATTAAATAGAAAGGATATCTAGATTTAGAAAATATATAAAAACCAATTAAGAATTTAAACTATCTATAAGATTTAGAAGAATTCTACTAAAGAAATCCTTAGTTATTAACTAGATAAATAGTTTAGAATTATTTATCAAAGAGAATTCGAAGATTAAAAAATTAATTTCAAAAGAGTTAGTTTCTAAAAAGGTTTATTTAATCTACTTTTTTTTTAATCTCTCTTTCTTCTTAGTAATATTTAATTTATTAAGGGAATCTAGTTTAATCTCTATTATTTTCTATTTATATATTTTAAAGAAGGTCTTTTCTTTTTGTAAATAAAGAATTTTCGTTATAACTTCTTGAAAAATAATTATAACTTATTCCTTCTTTTTATTCAATTTCGCTAATTAATAATCTAGCGAAATCTAATTAGATATAGATAATATCTAATTCCACTTTATATAATTATAAGCAAAATAACTCTAGTAAATATATTTAGTATAATACTTGGAAGCCAAATTATTATCAATAAAGAACAATATAATATAACGATATTTTACTCTCTTATAATAAGAATAAAAAACTATTTCAATATTATTTCTTTTAATCTTATTTCTTAAGAGAATTTGTTTGAAATATCTTTTCGAGTTATAAGTTATTATATTGAAGAAAAAACTAGATAGATAGAGTATTTAGAATCTAATAAAGCTAGTTATTATTTATATATAATTGAGAATAATACTTATCTAGAAAGGAGATAATATTATAAATTATAAAATCTAAGAACTTTAAATTTAGTTATATCAAGTAATAATAAAACTTCAAATAGGAATTAAATAGTATCGGATAATATATTATCTAGTATTAAAAGATCATATATTATAATATATTATTCAATACTATCTAGATAAAGTAAAGATCTATATAAAATAGATAGTTTCTTTAGTATATAAAGTTTTATATTTAACTTAAATAGTAATTTATTATTTAGTTATTATTACTTTAATTATATTATTATTCAATCCTCTATTTATAAGTTATAATATATAATATTATATTCTAATATCAACTTCTATATAATATTAGCTAAGCGAGATATAATATAAATCTTTAGAATTTCAATTTCTTCAAATTTATTTTACTTTTTTATAAATTCAATTCTAACTTTTCTAATTATTAATAATATAATAATTCTTCTAATTAATAAATAATATTATTATAACGAACTATTATCTAGTTAAAGTTTAGAGAATAATTAATATATTAAAATTATATTAATAGAGAATTATAATAATTATTTAGTAATTAAAAGATTATTAAAAGAGAGAAATATAAAGTATTAATTAAAGATAAACTAATTATTATCGATTCTTTTCTTCTTTATTTTCTTTTTTATCTTTTTATTTTTAGAATTTAACTTTACTTTTTAGTTATATAATCTCCTTCTAATCTTTTTAATAATAAACTCTATTTTGATTTTCAAATTTCTTTCTTTTCTTTTTAACTTTCTAATAAAAAAATAAAAAAATTTGATAAAGATAAAAATAACTATTTTATAGTTATTAATAAATATAAATAATAGATATTATTAGATAATAATTAGATAATAATAAATATTTATTTAAAAAGTAAAAACTTTATATAATATAAATAAAATAGAGATCTAATATAATTAAAATAAAACTAATTTAGAAAGAAAGATAATATTATAAAATAAAAAGAAAGTTTGAAGATTGAAATAGAAATTATTATTGGAAAAGTTAGAAGAAGATTATATAATTAAGAAATAAAGTTTAATTCTAGAAATTGAAAGATAAAAAAAAAGATTAAAAAAAAAGAATTAATAATAATTAGTTTATCTTCAAATAATATCTTATATTTACTTTCTAGTAATCTTCTAATAATTAAGTAATTATTATAATTCTCTATTAATATAATCCTAACAATATTATAAAATTAATATTTAATTGAAAGTTTTAATTCTAATTATTAAATATAATAATCTAAAATATTTCAATTAATATCTAAAAAATATTTTAAATTATATTTAATATTTCTAAATAAAATTAGAAAAATTAAATTAAAATAATAATTAGAAATATTATTTTATAATATAAATCTAGTAATATAATTAATTTGATTATTTTTTCGATATAGAGCTTATTTAATAAATTAATAAATATTAAATTTAGATTTATAATTTATCAAAATAATAAAATATATAAAGTATAAATTTATATAGATTATTTTATAAATATAAGATAAACTATTATTTTTATTTATATATAAAAAAGGAAGTTATTATTTTATATCTAAAATATTTATAATCTTTTTTATTATAATTTCTAATAATTTTAAATTATTAAAAAAATATTAATAATAATTAATTCATTTTTAATTATAATTTTATTTTTAGATTTTAATAATTTTTTAATTATTAAATAATTTATTTATAATTTCTTATTAATTAATTTTAATAATTACTAAATAATTTATTTATAATTTTATAATTCTTTATTAATAAACTCTAATAATTAATAATATTGAGCTCAACTTTCTCTCCCGAAATTATTTGTTTCTAAAGTAAATATCTTATTAAATTAATTCTCCAACAATTTATTTTGGAGGTTCTTCGAAGTTATTAGATCGGAAATATATATTCGGGTATATACGATATCATGAAACTGTGACATCAACAATAATACTGGAGTTGAACCGTGACATCAACAATAATAAATCATCTCTTCTCAGCTACCACGTTATCACTTCCTTGTCAATCTTATACGAGATAGGCTTATAAAGGTGATGTAATCTTCAAATTCAAAAGTTGAGCTGAAGATGATTACGTCACTGTCGACGAAAAACATTATATACTGCTCGTCGGTAGCCATGAGATAAAGATATTCAACATCAAAGAGTATTTTGCAGCTACGCGAGATAACAGTCATGGCAGAAGTTCAGGCGTGAGTTCTAGCAGTCTCCTTGTACATTGCGTGTACTGACTTGCATAGACCAATCCACTCAACTCAATACAAACCTCATCCGCATGAGACAATGAAAGCTGCTCAATGGATGGGTTCGAAGAACATTCAGCTTGGCACGGTGCCAAAGCCAATGTTGACGGCTCCTAAGGATGCCATTGTGCAGATAACGCATTGCACAATATGCGGTTCCGACCTTCACATGTACAATCCTGACATGAAGATCGCTATGGAAAAAGGACTCATTCTGGGCCACGAGGCGATCGGTATTGTAACCGAAGTCGGGCCCGAGGTGAAAAGCCTGGAATCTGGGGATAGAGTGATCATTCTCCCAGTCATCGCCTGCGGCGAGTGCTTCTACTGCGAACGTGAAGAATATTCTCTTTGCGACAGGACTAACCCTTCCAAGGCGATGGAGCAGCTTTATGGACATCGTATCTCTGGCATATTCGGGTACTCTACACTTACCGGGGGCTATCCGGGAAACCAGGCCGAATATTGCAGAGTCCCAAATGCAGATCTTGTCTGCGTAAAAGCACCGAAGGATGTGCCCGCGAAGAAGCTCCTTGGATTGTGTGATGTCACGCCGACAGCCTGGCATGGTAACGAGCTTGCCGAGGTTGGTAAAGGCGATGTTGTTGGGGTTTGGGGCTGTGGGGCTGTCGGACTTTCGATTCAGCGACTTGCGCTCTTTCGCGGTGCCAAAAAGGTTTATGCGATCGACAAGGACCCCGAAAGACTTGCGTTGGCTGAGAAGTACGGCTCCATCCCCGTAGATGTGTCCGCACACAAAGATGTTGCCGACTACATTCTCGAGGTCGAACCGCATGGACTCGATAGGGCTGTGGAAGCTAGCGGCTTTCGAAGCACTAGTTCAGTTGCTCACACCATAATGCGGGGTATTTTTGCCGAGGGTGATAGCGGAGACACAGTTAGCGCAATAATCAAAGCGACTCGTAAAGGGGGCAATATTGCACTGATTGGGGATTTCTTCTTCACTACCAATCAATTCCCTATTGGAGCTCTGATGGAAAAGGCCATTACCCTCAGAGGAGGACAGTTGTATGCGCAGAAGGTATGAGACACATCTTTCCGTTGATTGTGTAATTCTAATTGCATTCCAGTATTTTCCATATTTGCTAGACATCACCAAGAATGGTGAATACGATCCGTCCTTCATGTTTACATACGAGGATGACTTTGAGAACATCTCCACGGATTACGCCAAATTCAACAGTCATGAGATCCCTGGGGGTCTCAAGGTTTGCTTGACAACCGCATTTGGTCGATCACAATGAATTCCTGTAATTTAGTTGGCAAGTTAGCGGGTTAAATAACTCGGTTTTCAAGATATCATCGGAATCCTTTCAAGAGCTCTGCGAAAGGTATTCTTGCTGGTAACTGTATGTGAGATTGCCGAAATGTGGATTCATCGACTTGAGCTGAACACCGCAAGTAGATGCGCACCGCCAGTAGATGTGCACTGCACTCCCACAGCCAACTTGCTCCTTAGCTTCTGAGGCAGGGCCGTATGGAGTATTTAAAACCATTCATGTCACAGCTCACCAATGTAATTATTACTCCCATCTATCAACTATTGGAAGCACGATTTCTCAATCAACAAGCGTTGACTCCTTGAGTATCTATGGGTTGCAGTGAGTAACTATTATCCCATTGATCCCACGAAAGCCCTTGTGTCCGGGGAGAGGTGTATTACCATCCCGGTCCATCCCTATATATAAGGCTAGAAACTGTTTCTGCTTCTACAAATAGCTTGACGACATGCTCGTGCCATGTACCTCGGCACAAAAGATAGGCGATGGCCCAAAATACCTTCGGAGTGGATGTCTAGTTGGAAAGTAACCAAACTACATAATGATGACTATATGCTGCTGTATTCTATAGTGGAAGGATGTGACGAGGGGATTTGAAATCTGGTTCAACTCCTTTCGTCAAAAATTTCTGAATCGTACTTGCTTTCACAAGTCTGACATTACGAAAGGCAGTCGGATCAAGAATAGTTCCAAGTAGTCCCACAGCCAGAAGCTCCGCAAATTCTCGGTGCAGATCGAAAAGATAAGCTGTACCGATCAACCGGAAGACACGAGCAAGAGGTGGAAAATTACATACTCAATAAAGTCGTTGTAAGGGTACTTGATATGCAACCTTGAGAATCGCCCAAGAGTCTACTCTCTATAACGAGGTTTCATTTCTTATGGAGACAGAGGTTATTCCTACTGCTCTTTCTATTAAATACATAAGTTAGTAGTTAGTTCCATGATCTATAGAAAGAATAGAGAGTATAAATAATTTCAAGTTCCTTTCCAATAAACATTATATAACCAAGGGAAAAAAGTGAAAGTCAATCCTTGTAGTATAGTATATACTAAGCTCAACGGTGGTGTCAACGAGTTACCGTTTACTACAACTCCAAAATTGGTCCCTTCAAGGTTAGGTATCTCCCCAGCTTGTATCATTGCATTAGCAACATCTCCATAGGTCACAGCTGCTGTGTGATCGTTCTCGCTGAGTTGGACAGTACCACTCTGGTCGCCCTTCAAAATTGCCCCTGGTTGAACAAATTTAACATCAATTTCTCCATGTTCCTTGGCTGCCTGGATATACAGATCTTCTGCACGTTCCAAATCTTTGTAGATATGCCAGAAGGCATGATAGATGACCCAATGTTGGAATGGTGACGATCCGCGGTGAAGGTTTTCATTAACAGGCTCCGCACTCAACACTACAATTCTTTGCTGTTGAACCCCCCGACCCTTGTCCCTTAATATCCTCAGAGCTCCTAGAATACTGGCTGCGGCATCATACGCGATCGTCATCCCCGGCATGTTATCGTTACTGGCGATGACTGAGAACACAGCCTGGGTAGAAAATATGCAAGAACCAAGAAGCTCAAGGTCATTCATACTGCCCTCGAATAGGTGAATTCGCTCGTCGGTCTCGATGTCGGGGAAGATTTTCAGGAGTTTTGATTTTGATCGTATGTAGAGGTTAAGTTCGTGCTCTGGTGACTTGAGCAGCTGCTTGACAAGCTGTTGGCCGGTAGCACCAGTAGCACCAAGGATGGCAAATCTTGCCATTGTGCGAGAGGTAGGAGATGAAGGCGACAATGGGGCGACAATGGGACGAGAAGAAAGATGAGGAGCTTCTTGAGACTCTTATTGTTTTGCACTTACTTTATATTTTGATTGATTATCATGTGATAGGAACAATTTCCACCAGCACATGTACAGTCGAACTAGAATGTCGTCATGAAGAAGAATGTGTATCGAGCGAATTGATACACAGACAGCAATGTGAAGAGCTCCAGCCTAGAATCTCGGTGTTTTGACGGAAAGTCCGTCCGTCGTAACAAAAGTCCGAAGTCCACGTTGCCGCTTTAGATCGGCTACTCGCCGAGTCGTCGGTAGTGATCTTGGCATAATTCATCACGCAGGCCGTTCGACAGAAGGATATATCGCACAGCGAATCCCCAAAACCTCGCAGAGAGGTCGACCAGATACGGGATTATACCACAAAGGAGAGCTTTTACAATATCAGCAAAGTTCCATGCATGATAACTTGAAGACACGCCGATGTATGGGATGTTGAAGATAAGACACGTCCGTGGAGAACGAAGCCAGCTGGGTACATCATATGGACAGCCTTCGATAGACTCCCCTATAAGAAGAGAACTCGACGTTTGATATGAAGAATTAATAGAGAATTTGTAGCTTTCCCACGTGCTTCCGTTCCATCCAATCTCCGGAAAATGTATCACGTGAGTATGAATTCCTCGTCAAGCAGATTGTGCTTGACCGCAAACTTAGGTAAGAACCACACGACATTGATATTATGGCAGCTACAGCACTGAAAGGAGAGAAGAAACTGGGCGCTACTCTTCTTTCGACAACAGCAGGTGGCGCCTCTCTACTAATCGCACTCCAGGCCGGTTCGCGGGCTTTGACATTCATTGTCAATCAAATACTTCTCCGGTACCTCTCTCCCGAACTGCTCGCAATCTCCACTCAACTCGAAGTATATTGCATATCAATATTATTCTTTGCCCGCGAAAGTTTGCGTGTAGCTATTCAACGGCAGACCGACAGCAACGATGCAGAGCCCGGGAAGGATGCTGGAAGAGGACACGTGGATAGTCGTACTGCTGCCGGTAAAAGCCAAGCAATTGTAAATTTGTCCTATATTTCAATTCTTCTTGGCGTTGGATTCACTGTTTTCATGGAATGGTCGTATCTCCATGCTGGAAAGTCTGACGTGGTTGATGCGCCGTATTTTCAAGAATCTTTGAGGTTGTATGGCATTGCCGCCATCTTAGAACTGCTAGCCGAGCCATGTTTTGTCGTGGTTCAGCAGAAATCGACATTTAAGATCCGTGCTGCAGCGGAATCTATAGCTACCGTGTCTAGATGCATCGCAACATGTGGTTTGGCGGTTTGGGCTGCGCAGAACCAGCGATATATCGGGGTTCTCCCTTTTGCAGTAGGCCAAGGCACATATGCCGTTTCGATACTTCTAGTCTACTACTGGGGAGTCTGGAATATCGCATTCGCGAATGGCTTCTCTTTGATGATCAAGCCCATTTATAGGTATCTTACTTCCCGCAAGGGTCGCCGGCCTGGTTGCATTTGGCTGATTCAGAAGCAGTGGAAACGTAACATTTTATTTCTCAAAACCCATCCTGCAACTTGGAGCAAGCCTGTTTGTTCAGTCGTTGGTTAAACATTTCCTTACCCAGGGAGATACTATCCTGATAGTGGCTATGGCATCACAGACGGCTCAAGGCATCTATGCACTTGCCAGTAACTACGGTGGACTCGTCGCCCGACTTGTCTTGCAACCCGTGGAAGAAATGTCTCGAAACTACTTCGGCAAACTTCTTTCCGTACCTGATGGCGATCCACCAAAGAACACCATCGAGAAGGCTATTGCCGACCTGCAAAGATTGCTTCAAGCCTACCTCTTGTTGTCGGTCATTGTCATGGCAATCGGCCCTACTGCCGCCCCATTACTCATTAATATGCTTGCAGGACCTCGGTGGCAGGCGTCTGGAGCTGGTCACGTTCTTGCTTGGTACTGCTATTATATCCCTCTACTTGCAGTTAACGGGATATCTGAAGCTTTCGTATCATCTGTAGCCACCAAAACAGAAGTTTACAAACAATCCATCTGGATGACTGCGTTCTCTATGGGATTTGGATGTGCTGCATATTTATTCTTGGGAGTCATGGACCTGGGTGCTGAGGGTCTTGTTCTTGCAAACATGGTCAATATGCTTCTAAGGATCGTCTGGAGTGGAATATTTATCAAGAAGTACTGCATTCGTCACGGAACGAAATTCGAGCTACGCAATCATCTGTCACGGCCGAGCACGATATCTTTGGCGGTTGTCACGTATGCTACTCTTGCTCAAATGGAGAAGAACTTCTCGGGGCGCATTATGGACCTGGTGAAAACCGGCTCGGTGGCATTGACTTTTGTAATCTTACTGTAAGTACCCACTGAATCACACGTCTATCTATAATATGCTGACCACGACGCCGCAATAGTGCAATAACTGAGAGAAAGTATCTTGTCCAATGTTATCGTACACTGAAAGGATAGGTAAAATTAATCTAGACAGGATCGTCATTGCCAATACATATCTCAATCGAACTTGATTTTCTGTGCTGTTTTTGTGGTATCCACATTCTTGAAAAATGCACCATATGCATCGTGGGCCTTCTTCTTAACCGTAGTACCGAACTTCAGCAATTCATCAGGGACTGGCTGGTTAGCAGCTTTGAGCACATTTATCAAGCTTTAACACTATCAGTTCTTACTCAAAATTAAGGGACGGAAGTTACTTACGCGCCAGACTGAGCCTTGTCATGCTCAGTGAACAATGTGATTGCTAATCCATCCTTGCCAGCTCTTCCTGTTCGACCAATTCGGTGTACGTAATCTTCCACCGTTAAGGGGAACGTACAGTTAATAACTAACTTAACAGCAGGAATATCCAGACCTCTAGCAGCTACATCTGTAGCCACAAGAACTGGAGTGTTGCCTTGCTTGAAAGCTTCCAAGCTCCTTGTTCTCTGCTCCTGACTTAGATCACCATGAATTCCAGCAACTCTGAAGCCCTTTGATCGGATGAAGCCTTCGACTCTGGTAGCTTCCTTCTTGTACAAGCAGAAGACAAGAATTCTGTCATCCTTTTGGCTGCCACTCTGATGTTCTTTCAACAACTGTAAAAGTCTATATTCCTTGTTTCTAGGATCGACCACCTCTACCTTCTGTACAATACGGGAATTTGCACGGAGGTCTCCCGTGGGATTGTCACCGATGGTGATTTTGATAGGATTAGTCATGAATGTAGAGGCTAAATCACGAACCGATTCCGGCCAGGTAGCTGTGAACATGAGCGTTTGCCTCTTTCCTAGCGCGGGGGTAGTGTTGATGATTTTTCTGATCTCTTCCTCGAATCCTTTGTCTAACATCCTGTCGGCCTCATCCAGGACGACATATCTCGCCTTACTGAGGTCTGCGCACCCTTCATTGATGAGGTCGTTAAGGCGACCGGGGGTAGCAACGACAATATCTGCGGTCTTCAAGCCTCTTCGCTGCTCATCCTTCGGAACACCACCATACACACACACAGTCTCTAGAGAAGATGCCTTGGCCAACTTCACAATCTGTTCGTAGCTTTGCATCGCCAATTCTCGAGTCGGCGATACGATGACAGCTCTTGCACCCTTATTCTTCTGGTTGGGTGGCAATGATGCCATATACTGCACACAAGGGACGGCAAAAGCCATTGTCTTTCCGGAACCAGTCTCTGCCACACCAATAACATCACGACCAGCAAGCAGAAATGGCCACGCTGCTGCTTGTATAGGTGTTGGGGCTTTGAAATCCTTAAATGGTGCTCTCTGAGCAGGGTCTGTAATAGGCAGATAGTCGAAACTTGTGAGCGGCCTCAGAGTAGCTGAAGCTGATAGAGGATCGGTGATAGTTATGAAATTGCTAGCCAAGAAGGAGTCAATCTCACTCTGCGGGAGGCTCTTTAGAGCAGGATCCTCGACGTAACTCGCGCCATGTTGTTGGAATGTCTGAGGCACAACTATTGACGAATTGGAATCGGACGGTGCGACGGGGTCTATGTTCGCGGCCTTTTCTTCCTTTGCGGCTTTCTTCAGAGCCTTCAGACGTGCTTTCTCAGCCTTCTTCGCAGCCTTTGCATCGACGGCATCTGTCTTCGTTTCGGTGTTTGTCTCGTCCGCTTCTGATGCTTCCTTATCTGCCGCGCCTGTCTGTTGTGCCCGTTTAAGCTTCTTAAGGCGCTTTCTCTCCTTGCGCGCTTCTTTAGATTCTACCTCGACTTCGTCTTGAACGGAGTCCGTAATTGGATCTTCATCGCCTATGGATTTCGAGTCCTTTTTCTCCTTGCGACTTTTCTTGGTGGAGATATCTTTGGAATTGAGCTCCGTATCATCGAGAGTACGTTTAGGCATAGCTGCAATCGAAATTGATAATACTCTCGATTCGTGGGATAGTTCTCAGTTTTGGATATTGTGTGAGGAATCTGAGGACGAGAAGCTTGCGCCAGAAAAAATTAATTTTGCCCAAGCCCGATAAGACAAGGTTTATCCGATAACAGGACCGATAACAGGACCCTCGAGCCTCAGTCTAACACAGTAGAGGCCGAGTATTCGGGCACTAATCATGTTCACTCAGTTGCCGTAAAAATAATACTTCCAGCCTGTGAATCTTACTTCCCGCCGTGAATCCTGTTACTGAAGTAGAAGATAGTGACTGAATATAGTCTATTAGTGCAAATGGAAGCAATGTCACTTGCTAGACAAGGCCCCCAGAGTGATATTGGTAGAAACCGGCACTGTTGAAGTACGCTCATGTGACGGCTTCCTTTGCTGCTACCCTCCCGTTACCTCTATGTATTTTGTTTTTGAAGACAGACCCGACACCAATGGCTATATATTTACGGACTACTTATTTCACACGCAAACTCGTAAGCAATGGGGATCTACTGATGTTGATTGGTCATTATGTAGAAGGACTCGTTGCCATGGACCTATGAAAGCGCTTTATAGCGGACTTTTATACAAACTACTCCAGTGGTCTTCAAACATTGATACGCTTCACTTAGCATAATCACTCTGCTTCATATCTCCATCCTCATCGTCAAATCATCCTCGTCCCATGAAAGTTACAAAAATAAGATAGTGTTCCCTAAGCTTCCCCAGATAGACATTGAACTCCGTAACCCAAATTGCATCCATCAAAATCAAGCTGCTGCTGTCTGGGACGACGCAGGCTCCATTACTGTCTCGACATCAATTTTTGGCATAGACGCACCAGTGCCTCCCAGATTTGTAGATCGTGCCTTTGGGTTCTTGGTGTAGTAGTTCGAAATAGCGGATTTGATCGCATCCTCTGCAAGCATGGAGCAATGGACTAGGAGGACTGAGTTAGCAAATGTAATATAGGACAAATTTAAGTTGAGATGTGCTTACGCTTCACTGGTGGGAGGCAGAGCTCCTTTGCGATCTCAGTATTCCGTACGCGACCAGCCTCCTCCAACGTCATTCCCCGAACCAATTCCGTCAAGTAGGATGAAGAAGCAATGGCAGAACCGCACCCGAATGTTTTGAACTTCACATCAGAGATAGTATTGGTGTTCGGGTCTACCCTTATCTGCAATTTCATTACATCGCCGCAAGCTGGTGCTCCGACCAATCCAGTCCCCACGTCAGTATCTGTTTTTGACATGCTTCCTACATTGCGCGGGCGGGAATAATGATCGAGGACCTTCTCATGATATGATCGACGACCTGCAACGAAAGAGGGTGCTGTGACTTGAGCAGTAAGAGGTCTGGTGGCGGAACGAGCGCTTGCCGATAACGCTCTACCAGCAGCGCGGGGTGCGTTAAGCAGAGTTCTCCGAAACATTTTTGATGTGTAAAACTTGGACGACTTCGATGAGATCAAAGGGGATCTTTGGTGTTATAGATATCGAATCGTATCAACAGATCCAAATGGTTGCTGGTTTTGGTTTTTGGTTTTGGTTGTGGTTGATGTAATTGAGGGATGTAGATGGATATTGTTGAAGTTGGTGGACGGCAGATCTGATAAATGTTTGAGTTGATGATTGATGAAAGAGATGGGGTAAGGTTGAGCGAGCGAATAAGAGATCTATTTGGACGTCGGACCCACGGAGATGGCAGTGAAAATGCAAACTGTGCTAACTAAAGAGCGTTAGGTTCAAGCGTCATCATCAAAAAGGACTAAGTTACAATCAAAATGTGAATAAGAGAGAAACGGAGATAAAAGTGTAGAAAGGAGCGGATATAAGAATCTGGCCAATAGTATAACGGCTTTACGTTTAGTTTACGCTACTCGAGTACAAAATACCATTAAACAATCTCCGATGCCGTAAAACACCGCGGCTGGTGGCGAGAAATTGGATTCTGTAAATATTGCAAAGAGGAGGTCACGGAGGTCTAGAATATTCTGCATTACACAGCTACTTTTGATGCCGCCGACTACATGGGCAATGATAGTTCCAGCCTAAGGCATTCACTTGGCTTTTGGCTCTTGAAGCAGGAGCTCTTTGCAGTGTTTTGCTTTCCCTCAGTGCCCTCTCACTGCCTCTTACCCCACCACGCCCACTAACCACTACTGTAACCACTAACCACGGGCCATCCCACTTCGATTATTGCATCTCCATCACCTTAGTAGTAGGACGACGAGGACGAGTAAACACAGGAGGCAACCGAGATAATTGTCTATACAAAATCTCGTCCCAACCATACCACTGCTGACAACGAGACTACTTCTCAGCCAAACGATGTCTTGCAAACATGCTGATGCAGCTGGTAAAGTTTCCTATGCTTCTTCCGCCAGATTTAACAACTTAACTAACTTAACCTCCATTCTGCTAGAGCTCCAGGCTCCGGGCCCCAATCAAGCTGTATATCGAGAAGATTGTACACAGTGTTTTGACTCTATAGTAAGTCCCTGACCGTCTCGTGTTTGATGTACTCGGGTCATTATAGCTGATCATTTTCGCGCAGGATAACTCCACTGGCTTGGATGTCTGTCTCTTCTGCTTCAACGGTGGCTGTACAGGCGACAGAAATCACTCTCTTCTTCACCAGACAACCAAACACCATCCTTTAGTACTGAACATTCGGAGGACCAGGCGTATTGTGGAACGCGACGAACCGCCCCAGAAAATGTCGAAGTTGGCTATCGCCGCCGAGACTGAAGCCGATCGTTACGAATACCACACAACTGTTCGCTGTTACGAGTGCGGGGTTGACGACGTTGACAAGTCGTCAGGCAAAATCGCCGCAGTAGTAGATGGAATTATGAAAGCAAACACCTTTTCGAGACAGGAAGAAGTCAAAGCTTGGGAACAAGAATTCACCTCCTGCGAGCACATCCTTACTTTGCAACAAGAAGCTCCGCGGCAAATCCAATCTCAAGATCTAGGCCACTGCTCACTCTGCGATTTGCAAGAAAACCTATGGTTATGCTTGCAGTGTGGTAACTTAGGCTGCGGACGAGCACAATTCGGGGGGATTCCTGGACATTCTCACGGCTTAGAGCACAAGAAACAGACTGGACACGCGGTTGCCGTTAAGCTAGGGTCTATAACTCCGGAGGGCACAGCCGATGTGTACTGTTATGCTTGCGACGAAGAACGCATCGATGATGATCTGGGTACACACCTTGCGCACTGGGGTATCATACTAGCGGAACGGCAGAAAACCGAGAAGAGCTTGACCGAGATGAATGTAGAAGAAAACATGAGATGGGAATTCTCTATGACAGATGAACAAGGACAGGAGTTAACTAAGGTTTTCGGGGCAGGATTTACGGGTTTGAGAAACCTAGGGAACAGCTGTTATCTTGCCAGTACACTCCAATGCCTCTTCGATTTGCCGCAGTTTCAGAAACGTTATCTTTTGCAGGATGTGGATTTGCCCAA
The DNA here is from genome assembly GCA_002946425.1 of Rutstroemia sp. NJR-2017a BBW. Classification (NCBI taxonomy): domain Eukaryota; kingdom Fungi; phylum Ascomycota; class Leotiomycetes; order Helotiales; family Rutstroemiaceae; genus Rutstroemia; species Rutstroemia sp. NJR-2017a BBW. Next base: position 193,514 of record NJPT01000010.1, read on the forward strand.
CGTGGAAGACCCTGCGCAGGATCTAGAAACACAGTTACGAAAGTTGGCGGATGGATTACTTTCTGGCAGATATTCGCATCCGGACCCTTCTGTTCACCGAGCCAATGCTGAAGATGTCGCTGATCAGAAAGGCCTCGCGCCAGCAATGCTAAAGCACTTAGTTGGAAGAGGTCATGCAGAGTTCTCAACCATGCGGCAACAAGATGCTTTCGAATTCCTCCTCCACGTCTTTAAACTCGTCACACGTTCTCAACACAAACAACCTCACGATGACCCTACGCGAGCTTTCCGCTTCGTCATGGAACAAAGACTACAATGCTTGAGCTGCAAGAAAGTTCGTTATCGTACCGACGAGCAAGATAACATCTCCATACCAGTTCCGGTCCGTAAAATTCCTGCGACCGAAACAAGCGAAGGGAAGGCCGATGAGTACGAAGCCGTGACTTTAAAGGAATGTCTTGATAGTTTTACTTCCGAAGAGACCGTGGAATTGACCTGCTCGTCATGTGGTAGTAAAGATGGGTTCTCAAAGCGCTCGTTGTTCAAAACATTCCCGCAAGTACTTGCAGTGAACGCGAGACGATTCATCCTTATCAACTGGATCCCCACGAAAGTCAATGTACCCGTGGTAGTGGGGGACGATGAATTTACATTGGACGATTATAAATCTGCCGGTCCTCGGGATTCTGAGGAGCTCCTTCCCGAGGACGATAGCAAGAGCAAGCCTTCATTTTCCGCAAACCCAGAAGCGGTTCAACAGCTTCAAGCAATGGGCTTCCCTCTAAACCGTTGCGAGAAAGCACTGCACGCGACTGGTAACAGTGACGCTAACGCTGCAATGGAGTGGCTTTTCGGACATATGGATGATGCTGATATCGATGCGCCCTTAGACCTAGGTGGCAGTCAAGTTGCAAGCGGAACAGTTGACCAAGAAAAGATTGATATGTTAGGTGCCATGGGATTTGGCCCACCCCAGGCAAGAAAGGCTTTGAAGGAAACTGGGGGCGACATGGAAAGAGCAGTAGAGTGGTTGTTCAGTCATCCTGATGATCAAGGTGAATTCGAGGATGAGAGCCCTTCTGCAGCAGATAACGGTGCCAAAGACATTCCAGGAAGTGCCGATTTGCCTGCCTCATATCAATTGCAATCCATCATCTGTCACAAGGGTGTGAGCATACATGCCGGGTAAGTTTTAAGTCGTCCTCTATCCCAGTCAAACTAACCATATCTCCAGTCACTATGTGGCATTCATCCGTAAAGAGTTGCCCGATGATAAGTCGAAATCGTGGATACTCTACAATGATGAGAAGGTGGTGAAAGCGAACGATGTTGAGGAGATGAAGAAGTTCGCATACGTGTACTTTTTCAAGCGAGTTTAAGAGCAATAGATGAAGTTGTGGCGGCGTATACTGTGATTAATGCTTACAGGGGCGTAGGACAAAAGCTAAGGTTACGGTTGTTAATGACCATAGAGAATGACCAGCACAATGCGTAGATGCGCAAAGAATAAAACAGTTATTGGTATAGTGCATCTTTGACCGCGTTCAAATTGATTAAACCCAGCATGAAGTCGAATGTTTCATGTTTCATGTCATGCTAAACATTAACACTTTCAACAGGTGCTCTTTTCTTACTGTTCCACCATGGGTTCCTCGGCAACATAATGTAGATATGCGCCCAACAGCTTGATACCCTCAATGTAGTTCTTCTTATCCAGCTTTTCATTGATCGAGTGCGCTGCATCAGTAGAGCTGCCCATTGGCAATAGTAACACATTCTTTCCTGTTGCTTGTTCGAATGTTAAGGTCACGGGAATGCTAGTCGAAATCATCAGTATGGAATATTGAGAGGACGGAGCTGTTAAGGCGTATAAACGTACCTTCCTCCCTCACGAGTAAGATCCGGCTTGACACCCCAGACTCTCTCTACAGCCTTAGCGGCACTGGAAAAGTTCCAGTGCTTCGGGCTGGCGACCCACCACTTTCCAGTATGCTGCAGGAAGCACCGCATGCTGTTCTTGCTGCCGAGCTTTTTGAACTGTTCGTCTACATACTTGAAGACAAGGCGGTCTACATCTTCAGGCTCCATGTTTGGAACAGTTCGGATGGAGAACTTCCCAGTGACTTTGGCTGGAATAACAGTCTTTGCTCCGGGCTGAGAGAAGGCACCTTCGACACCGTGAATAGATAATGAAGGATATCTCCATCGTGCCATGAGAGTATTCTCTTTGTCAGAATGTATAGTAGTTTGACTGCCTAAGGATTCGTGGAGGTTATCCATTGTGAAGCTAATATCACCATATAATGCTTTCTCGTCGTCAGTGAGAGGGGCAACGAGTTCAGCCAACCCTGGAATTTGAATTTTGCCGTTCGTATCAACCAAGCTGGCTAGCACCCGAGTCAAGTCCGTCATGGGTTCCTGGGCAGTGCCTCCGAAAACCCCGCTATGAAGATCCTGTCCAGGTCCTGATATTTCAATAGAGTAATAACTACAGCCACGAAGACCTAGAGCGAGAATTCATTAGCACAGAGCGCAGATTGGTCAACCTAGAAAGACGAAAGACACTTAAAAACTTACCATATGTCAGACAAGGCTTTTCCGTACCAAGCCAATAGTTATCAGAAATACAGACGGCATCTGTATCAGCGAAGAACTTCTTAGCCTCGGCATGGATGAAATCATCTAAGCCTTCAGAACCGTATTCCTCCATCCCTTCGAAACACATCAACAGATTGACTGGGAAGTCAATTCCAGCCTTTTGATGAGCCTCAATGGCATTCAACCATCCAAGTACCGGGCCTTTATCATCAGTGCTACCTCGACCATACATTCGTCCTTTGTCGTCGATGGTAAGTTCAAATGGTTCTGTCGCCCATCCGTCTTCTTTGCCAGCTGGCTGTACATCGTAATGGCCGTAGACGAGGATTGTGCGCTTGTTCTTATCGTTGCCGTAACGAGCAATCACGACAGGAGGAAGCTCCAAATGCTCTTTGCCCGGTTGCTTGCCTAAAGGACGCTTTTGAACTTCGGCGCCAAGAGCCGTAAGCTCTTCTGCAAGGAACTCTCCCATGCGGACGACATCAGGTCTACGTTCCTCATCCGCCGAAACCGATGGAATAGCAACAGCTTTTCGAAGTCTTTCTATGAAGTGATCGGATAGAGAATCTACTTGCTTGAAGTAGCCATCGAGTTGTGGTGCCATTGCTAATTTACGAGCTTGGTGCGACTGGATTGAGGGGGTGAGGTAGGTAGCTGTCGCTATACGGGTACGGATAGGGTGATATGATTTGGAAACCAATGGAACGGGCGTTGAGATTCGTGAAATCGACGCTGACGATAGTCTGGAACTATTCACGGTATTCTTGACTAAGTTTGTAGGGATTCGTGGTATCAAGAACATGAGTTCGTGAGTACACACGAGCGTGTGGATAGTGGGGTAAACGATAAATCCATTCCGAGAGAGCAAGACGGATCGAAGCGGCCAACGACGGGTTAGCGATTAGTCATCATGCTTGATGTTTGCCCACGAGGACACAGGAATGAAAGAACCCAAGGTGAGATTGGAACCTCTACTGATACTGATTTGGCCGATTATGTCGAACAGTTTCCGGAGCTATGCCGCTACATCAGCCGTCGTACGTTTACATCCTAGAACTACGGAACTCACCCACTTCTTAGCAGAAAGATAATCCTGAGGTACTGGCACTGGGCACTGGGCACCAGTTGGGTAACACCAGCACTCGCCCCCAGAACTTCAGAAGGGGTCGATGGGGGCTCCAGTTTCAGATTGAAAACCGATCAACAGAAACCCGATCAAACTGTTCATGAACAGAATCCTTTCGCCTCCACGTAACTTAAGGCATGCAGAAACAGGATGGAACCATGTTGTATGTTGTATGTTGTCTTGGTATAACATATTAACAGCAGCTGGAGCGGCAGCTCTACCCTTGTCCGTCTGCCCTGCCCTCCGTCTTCTCGGCCCCTTCTAAACAGTAGACGGGCTACTTGTACATAACGCACTCACCATGATGACTTATACGATCATCGGGTAGATCGATCTTCTGCATATCCGCAGCAGCGGCAGCAACAGTACCAGCAGCAAGCAGTCCCTGACTCCCTGGTAGTCCGGTACGGAGTAAGGTTAGTGAAGCCAGGCCAGAGTGACAATGACGATGACACAAAGGACTGCATCTCCTCCTGCAGAAGTGCCGACCATTTTTGTTTCTATTTTCAGTTTTTGTTTCCTGGGCTGCTTCATCTTACGTGATGATCGAAGTACGTTTCAGGTACCATGCAGGTGAGAGGTAAGTTGTGGGTAGTTGTGGGTAGAGTTGTGGGTAAGACAGAGAGGGAGAAAGGTACCGATGAACGGTATTAGGTATTATTCAGTCATTACTGAGCCTGCGATAAGTTACATCCACGCTATTGATCTTACTCAGCATGCAGCATGCACCAGCAAGCAGCAACATGCCAACAACACATCCCAATGTCTCCTTTCCCATCCAAATTCCTGCCTCTTCAATCAAACATACTCGAAACCTATTTTGAGACGAGGCTATAACTCGATAAACCACCAAATCATGACCCGTGTTGGGGCGCAGCACAGCAGAGTCGCGGGGTCACGCTCTCAACTGCATACGGAGTACTGTAAATCTGTAAGGTTATTTCTGCATGTCCTGATTAGAGCAATTCAGGTACAGCACAGCGCTCAAGCCACCGCCATCATCACCACTTTTTCTCCGTCCGTCACTGCACAGAGTATTTTGCAGTGTTATGATAGCTGTTCGGTCTGCTGAGAATCACGATCCTTGCCTTCTTCGTGTCTCGGGACTCTTCAAGACTCCGCTGCCAGCATGGACCAGTTCGCATTGTGATGTCAGTATTCCGTAGGAACTACTTCGTACAGTATAGCTACATTGTTTTGTATCTCGATCAGATGGGGTTACCGCACTGGGGGTGGCACGGCTACTGTTCGTGCTGCTACGGTAAGGTTAGTAGGTTACTTCATATATTTACTCAGGGTGCAGGGTGGTAGTCAAAAGCATGACTGCGTCCTTCTGGAACGTTCAAGGCGTCTTAAAATTGTCTTTTCGGATTCGGCTCTCACAGTCCTGCATGGAAACTTGCCGCCGTTGATTGGCTTTGTGCATGAAAGAGGCTCAACGCTCTTAAATTGACAAAAATCAGCAACGACTTTTTTGAAAGGCATCGGTTGTGACGCGATGCAAGTCGTTTCAGATTTCAAATCACCGACCAATGTTTGCAGGTGCAGATGCGATCTTCCTATCTTTTTGGGAAAGGATTTGGATCGACTAGATTGCCTGGTCACCTGGTGACAGTGGTGTATCAGAGTTCCATTGCTGTGCCTCCGGGTCTTCATTTCCTCCCCTATTTACCTATCAGCAATCAAGTATAAGCTCTCAACCAAATGCACCAAAAGGTCAACGTTCATCCCATATTTTTGAAGATGCGTTCTATAGCCTATGTGGACACTGGACAGTGGAGGCCGGAAGGAAGGGATGCTACCCTCAAGAAATCCCGAAGCTCTGGTAGTGATTCTCTTGACAGTTTCAGGTTTCCTTTATTTCCAACGACCGATAGGACAGCAATTCTTCCTTCGTATAGTAACCCATTTTGGTAGGTCGTTGTGTTGTACTGTAGGCTGTCCCGTCGTAGTGGTTGGCGTGGGTTTAAACAATATACCGTAGCTACTTCAACTTACTGCAGATACTCGAGCGCCCACGAACTACTGCTACTGTAAGTAGTCCAGTGACTTACAATGGCCGCCGGGCGGGCCGCATTGCGTTTCTGCTGTATGCAGAGCGAGTAGCACACTGGGCCGACCAACTTTGAGCCTTCTCCAGCGTAACGTCTCTCTCAACGGAGTACTCGCTCACCCACGAATGGCCGCTACGAAGCAGATATCTCCTAAAACCTAGATTCAATCTACGGAGGTAGAGTAGCTCGTAATATAGACCAATGATCGAAAGACTCCGGGTGACCCCCAATTTTCGGTTTTCCCTACTTGGGGACCATGCGAAAATCATTCATCGTGTCCTAACTTCGTAAGTCACGTAGCGCGAGAATCTATACAGTACACACCTAGTACTTGTCCCGCGCCTATCTCCATTCATGTCTACAAAGCATACCATAACTACGGATGTACATGCAGTAAACCCTACACTACGAAGCACTGTGTACTGTATAAGACTGCACGTCACAGAATCTGGCTTTCATCTCGTCCTTGTCGCCGGATATGACGATGCAGCGATGCTAGGAGAGTAGTTACTAGTAAAACATCGGTTGAAAAGGACCCTTCTGAGTGGTGGCATTTGGAAAGGCGGATCCGAAAGAAATATCCTCATTGAGAATTGATTGCAGAATACCCTTGAAGGCTGGAAGGCATGCTTGTCGCAATGTCTTGGATCTTCGGGCTTCCCTTGCCCTTTACGGGCCTTAGCAAAGTTACCATTCCTTCCTTCTCCACCAGCTCTTTTACCCGTTCACGCCGTTCCCGTATTTTTGACAGTTCGAGAGCAGGCAAGGCAGGTTCACTTAGTGGTGCGAGAACTGGAAACTGCTTCCCAGGTTCCTAGCCCATTTTTGACTCTGCGCTGTGCGCGCCGTGCGGTGTCCACTTCAGGAAGCTCATCCTAGTCGTCCGGGACGAGATTTGAGTGGCTCGAGTGGAATCTGACGGATTAAGAATTTAAGATGGAGATTGAGCATGGTTATCTAATGGTCAGTGGTCACTGTATGATATTTTTAACATGCACCGATGGGATGTACCCAAGATCATTTACCCGTCGGCCGGATCTTCGAGAAGAAACGCATCAGGGAAGGGAGGGAGAAGAAAGGGACAAGAGAGCGAAGAGAGCGCCGCGTGATCGTCGACGAAGAACAGAAAACGAGGAAACGCAGTTCCAGCTCCAGCTCCAGCACTAGACTCATTACTCAGTTACGTCGAGTCTAGGTCGAGGTCGAGGTCGAGGTCGAGGGCGAGGGCGCGATCGGCATTTTTAACTTATCCTGCGTAATTGCGTGTATTTACCAGAGGCCCGCACCTTCACCCTCACCCTCACCCGATTATCGTGTTACAGTATTTTCTGCCCTCCCCCTCGTCTCCCCGCCCTCTTCCTCTATGTTGCAAGCGACCCCGAGAAGAAAAGCGCAAAAGTTGAAAGCATCGTAACGCCAGCTGTCCTGCATTCTCCCCTCATCTTTCTTCTCTCATTGTCATCTCGAAGAAATTTTTTATTGATGATGAGAGAGTTGTCATGAATCGGGATATGTGATATTCAGGGAGAGGCGCAATCTAAAGGTGCTTTCCAATTTTAGAGTGGGCTGAAAGGACCGTTGTCCTCTTTCATCGAAGGTCGACTTGACAAGGTGACGGACGGGCCGCAAGCTTTTCCTACTGCCGCACAACCAACCGCCCTTGTACTCTGCGCTGTACAAAGGTACAGAGCTCTTTGCTGGGACGGGGCCCTATTCTCTGGGAATTCTGTAGGAACGAACACCTAACCACCAGGTCCACCACCCACACCCACCACCACCCACACCCACCACAACCTGCACCTGGCGCACCGAAAAGAACATGGCAGCATGGTATTGCATGGGTCTCACAATGGCAACTGCAGGGGAAAAGGTACACTCGAGCCAGGGGTGGATCGGACGAAATGTGCCCTGACGAGCCTGTCCATTGGTCGTGTAGCCGTGCTTACTCTCACACTCATCCACCCTTTTTTCCCCATCTAGGACTAAAAGACTATCAGACCAGGCGCAGACCCCATTGCAGCGAATTATGGCTTTCCTTCTTCTGCAAGCGTGCTGCAGATATACCACACCCGTCTTATTTTGGTCAGACCTATCCCACAGAGTATGTATTTTTGTTTATTCTTATCCCACCATCAAGCACCGAAGCCTGCATCCACATCCAGACATGCAAGCGGTGCAGATATGTTGCATCTACAGCCAGACGTGCTAACGCCATGCAGTAATAGTCCTTCATATTAATGAGTAAGATGTGACTTTTACGCAGCGTCATGTTCATAAATAACCTCGAACTATCCGTTTACGGGCACAAGATAGTTTATACATGGTCCATAAGCGCAACGTCAAGGGTGCCACGAGAGAAGCTGACACTCTGAACTTCTGAAGTCGACATGCGGGATCTGAAAAGCCATGGGGGATGATGCTATAAGCGCCCTTAGACAAGGTCTGCAGTTTGCATGGGTTTATGCAATGGTCGATGGGCAACGGCTAGCCTTCCCAGGTTTTCATTCTCTCCTCCTCCTCTCATTCCATCCATTCTTCTTTGCAGACATAATCACGAAGCCCAGCAATGCCCCGCGATAAGTTCTATCTTTGTGCATCTACTGCGCATCGCTCTAGGCAATTGAAAGTACATGACATCTTTTTTTGAAAAAAGTGTCTTTACACCCTGAACCACCGTCACCATCCCAGACTTTGCTCACCAAAGACTCCAAGTGCCGACACTAAAGTCTGGTGCTGAAGTTCCCGCCCCTGACAGCATCTATTCATTTCTAGAAAGGCTGTGCAGGGTTGTAGGGGGGTTATCGTTCTTCGTTTCCAATTTGAGGATAAGCATCATGTCGAGCCTCAAAGACATCATGGACGTCGATGTGGAGCCTCTTGAATCTCAGGCCTATAGAAGGAAGGAAGCTGCCCAACAACAAGCCTCCCGCCCTTCCCTTGATCCTTCCTCACAGAGTCCTTCGCCTCAGCTTGACGATAACAGAGGGAAGCCATCCGTCAACCGGCGTCGATCAAACCGTGTCTCGAAATCGGCCACACAGACGACAACATCGCGATCCACCATTCCACGACGGCGTAGCAGCGCCGCCGCAGAAGCTATGGACTTCTCAGGCTTCCAAATTGGTGGGTCGAACCAAGGAAGCATGGCGGGTAGCCCTCTTCAGACATCTTCGAGAGGAGGAATGGATCAAGTGGGCGATGTTCCCGTCAAATACACTCCTGTGACGGGGCGCATCAGTCGGGCGAAGAAAGGCATTCCAGTTCATACATGTGAGGACTGCAAACCCGCAAAGGTATGTCGGTATTCAGTCTGGCAAGTTGCTCTGCTCTATACTAATTCCTCGGCAGACTTTTACACGAGCAGAACATCTCAGGTAAGCTCCATTCCCTATCGAATCTGCGGGGCTGGAAGGCAGTATCAGGAACCCTTCATCGTTCCATCTCGCGTCCATTTCATGCTTAGGATGCTCGACACGAAGAACTCCAAGTCTTGGATGATGGAGAATGCCTAGATGGTGCTGGCAGATCTATCATAGAACAAAGTTTTGACTTTAAGGACTCTAGGCGACACAAACTCAGTCATGGAAAGCCAGCATATCCATGCACATTCGAAGACTGTGAGCGCACTTTCCACCGCTCTGATCTTCTAGCACGTCATATCAATCGGCAGTATGTACCACAATTTCCATGATTTGAACCGCGATTGACTAGAATCCAGTGAAACACAAGGCGAGAAGGCATACAAAGCGAGTGATCCTCGGAGCAGAGCATCTTCAAGCGCATCCGAGAGCGCACCTCTGAAGCTTGAGCCAGCTCCGCATAACATTGCTTCTACAGGTTTTAGCCAGATCTCTTCGAGCGACTCTATGACCCCGAGAACAACCACAAGTAGCGATAGTGCTGTTACAGCCACGACTTTCAACGCAATCACAAGCAACTTTCAAGCAGTCAATTTCTCGCCTGGTGGATCGCAGCCGAGATCTGCCCCCCAGAGCACTTTGACTGATGCAGATGTATACACTCCTTCTTCCACAGGAGCTGCAAGCTCGAGGTTTGTTACTTTTTCATATATATAAATGGGTTGATTGTGCCTGGTTATGAAGAGTTCATCGGCCCTGGATATGAAATATGATACAGAAAGGCTAACAATGAATAGTATGCCCCCCAGTTATAACGATATGACATCAACGTTCCCTATGCGCCCTATGTCAGACATACCAGACCAAGATAGCTACAGAGGTTCAGTTTCCAGCTTCCCATTATACTCGGACGGGTCAGCTCCGTTCACAGGGTACAGCGCTCAACACGCTTTACCACTTCTACGTATACCAGAAGATCCATTGATGCCTGGTTTGTCATATACGCAAGATAATTCACCTTGGTGCTCTTCTGCTTCAGAGAGTACATACTCTACGCATTCAGATAGTTCACACATAGGACGAATGGGGTCCCGGGGCCGATCTGGATCATTAGTAACTGCCCCAGAGTGGTCCGCGGTTCCAGTCTCAGGCGCCCACTGGTCATCTCACGGTAAGTGTCAAGTCTTTCAACTTAAAGAAGCACATGTTGCAGCAACAGAAACTAACGTTTCGTTCCTTCAGGTATGACAGCCGCGCCTCAGGATTTGAGAAGTCCGCCTTATGAAACCGGGATGGAAGTTTATGAGACATCTTACACACCCCCAAGGATGTCGCCACCAACTCGGCAACTCCTTGATGTGCCTGTTGGGAATTATTATATGGAATCAGTGGGTAATCCACACCCCTCAACATATCACAGGCATTTTGCTCAGAAATTTTCAGCGTCCTCTCCGCGAGTATCCGACGCCAGATTGGCAAGCTATGATAGAAGATCGAAGGAACTGGTGGACAACCAGCAACTAGGAATTTTGACAAACATAGGCATCGTTATGGCCATTCCCACTCGATCTACGATGGCAAGCATCGATCAATATCTCTCCGCTTATTGGGAGAATTTCGACAAACTATACCCCATCATTCACCGCGCCACATTCACGCATGATCATGACTCTCTTCTTTCTTTTGCGATGGCCGCTATCGGCACACAATACTGTTATAACATCGAAGCCCGAAAACACGGCGTGGAACTACACGCATATTGTATTAAAACGATCCCCTTAGCTCTTAATTGGACACTACAGACCCTTCAAGCAATATTACTCACAGAGATATTTATCCGCTTTCGTGGCAAAAGAACCACTGTGCGCCTATCTCGCCAGTTTATAGAAACATATAATCGAGTAAGTAAACCCTACCCACCATCTCGAAAATGAGCTATTCTGCAGCACCGTGCTAACCATAACTAGCTATTAAACATACCATGTCAAATACACGAATCTGAAAGCATTGCCGGCGACAACCTAATGGATAGCCTTGACACAACACAAGATGCTGAGTCTGAATGGTTGCAATGGGTCGACACCGAGTCGCGCCGTCGTCTCTTGTGCTTCTGTTTCATATTTGACATACATCAAGCAATGTGCCACCAACAAAGCCGAGCCAAATCGTACTCGGACGCTATTAACACCATTCTTTACGTACCATGCCCCGAATTCATGTGGGAAGCAACCAGTGCGGCCGACTGGGGTGCCAACCGGCACGGAAATCATTCTAATCAACCACTGCAACTAGCTCAGCAATATATTCCGCAAGAAAACTTATCCGAGCTCTCCTACTTCACACAAACACTGCATATCTGCGCTTTAGTTTCTCAACTGCCCAACCATGACGATCCTAATGATGCAAAAAACACACAATCTCACGATGTGCAGCTTCAAATTAGAACGCTGCAAACTCTATTCCCAGCATCGCCGACTCTATGCACATATCTCGCTCTATATCACACACCTTTACACGACCTCCTAGCGGTTACAGGTGATACCTGGGTATTTTCGAGCAAACTCAAACATCCTTCATTATTCAGAGAAGCTCAAATGCGACTGAGAATCTGGTCATCCTCTCCTGCTGCTGCAACCGCTGTCCACTACGCTTGTCGATTTCTGGAGTTCGCACTATCCAACCCTCAACGTGCATCAACTGATGCAAGGAATGTTGTAGACCATCTCGATCTCTCTCACTATTGGTCGCTGTATGTAACAGCCTTGATCTGCTGGGCGTTTGGACATCGAGTCGGCGAAAACACAATTGCACGTTTCCACAATGATCTTCGTCCCGTCACAGATACAGTCATCGATAATCCATCGCACGAAGCTTCCGAAAAGACCAGACTCAAAGCTCTTGTTTACGCTAAGTCAATGCTGAGACTGGACAAGGCGGACCTCCTATCCAATAAAGCAATGATGCGAGCACAAAGTCTATATGTGGTCGATGCCGTGCGAGCTAGACTGCAGTTCGAAAGTGTCGGCGATCATTGTATGATGCTCGTCGATTGCATCGGTGTTCTCAAGCGTCTTCGAGAAAAAGGAAGAGGCAAGCTGTTTTAACCTTTTCTTTTTGTATCATCACGTTTCTTATCATCTGCTTGTTGATTTTCCTGTGCGTCTGTTCTTTTCTCTCTTTTCTCTCCTTGGTTATGATTATGAAAATGGGTATGGCGAAATGGGTTGCCACATAATGATAGGATATTCTGGTCTTAATGACGTTTCCTTTCTCTTTCATTTTATACAAGTCTCTGGGTTAAGTTTTTCAAAAGGTCTTGGGCTATTTTCCTTCCACCTGTATAACACTTTTCACTTCCTATTTTCACATTCACGCTTTCATATTGTATAACAAAACACTGTACTATCTATCTGTTTTACTATGCTCTATCTTATTCCCATTTTCATATCTTGCTATTATGTTCGCCTTCCCTTTTTCCTTCCACCTGGAAATGAATGATGTTTGAATGAGTAAAGGAAAGCGCACCTGATGTAAATATGCATCTTTCAGGATGTATGGATGGGATGGGCGATCGCCCAGCTGGGGATTTGGTTGTGGGATTTCAGACGGAACGGGGGTGCACTGCATACATCGTATAAACATACATATATTTCATGATACCCAAAAGATACAGGAAGAGAAATCACAGAGGGAAAGTGACAAGGACCGAAAGAAAGCGTGGGAAACGGAAAGAAGAGGAGAGAGAAACTCCTGCATTGTACACTATTGCATTGCATTTGTATTGTGTTGCGTTGCCTTGCCTTGCATTGCGCTGCCTACTTTTTCTATTTAAATAGAGCCAAAGTTCTATTGATATCCCATCCAGCTGAAAAGATGCACGAATGAACGTGAACGAAACGCACGAGTAGATGAGCAGAAACGCACTATATATGTATTTCGAGCAACCAAGTAATCAGCACCTTACGTATGACCAACGAAAATCACGACCACCCCCCAGGAAAACTTCCAGCCGCAAGAGACATATCACGTCGCACATGAAGACCGAAAAAGACAACAGGGAGAAAGCCTCAAGAATCCCGACACCCAAGTTTTCTGGTCTGTCTGTCATGCCCGAAGGGTCTATGGGAGTAAATCCCGACGCACAGTCAATCAACCCCGCAGGATGCCTAAGCGTCATGAAGCAAGCATCCATCCTTCGATTTTCGATCTCGCGATAGGACGGCAAAGGATACGAGGCAGGATGTAACTACATATGCTGCGATACCCCGCAGCACAGAAGATGCAGTAGAATGCCCGAGGATTTCTCATCTTCCGGGCTCTGTTGCAGAACGATATATGAATGTTAGACGAAGAAAAATGATTGTTTTTAATGTATGCTTAATAGAAATGCAACCTACATTGGGTTAGAAATATTTGCATGAATCCTTCCTGGGAATAAAAGGTCCTCGAACAAATCTCAAACCAAGCACGCATCACCTCACAATTGATCTGTATACGAAGAGGGAACCAGAAAATCATTAACAGAAAAGGGCAAGTTTTTCATGGAGAAGCTGGACGAGTCTTTATCTACACTTTCCAAACTATGCTTTGCTTCCCTACACGTCCTTTGTAGTAGCGGACAAATTAATTCTGAATGACTATACCACACTAAACCCAGTAGAATAAGTACGAAAATTACGTTCATATCAACATCGGCGAAGTCGAGAAAACCATTTGCAACTTTGTAAAACGAAAACTAGAAAATTCAACCAAGTAATAGCAGGGCAAGGCCAGCAAGGGCAACGTCAGCCGGTATCAAAAAGCGCATCTCACAGACTCTTCTCCTTCATCTCATCGCGGCTATTTCTTCCTCCCCACTTCAAATTACATGTCCTAGGACAAAAGAACAAGGAGCTGTGAATATCGTACAAGTTGGGGAAAAAAAGGAGCCTCCCAGGATACAATTGTTGCGTTTGTTCCACCACGTCGACTATTCCAGCCTCCATCACTGACCACTGCATTAATCACCAATCGACGATCAGTGCCTTTACTCCTTATGGAATTTAGCCTTCAATTTGCCGAAAATGCTGGTACGCTTCTTTTTCTTGTCTGCCGCAGCGGAGCTGGTTAGGCTTTCTGTTGCTTTACTGCTTGATGGGGTAGCTTCATCAGTGGAAGTTTTGGCAGGAGTAGCAGGGCCGTCTTCCTTGGGGGGTGTGCTTGGTGCAGTAGACTTCTCGGCAGTTTCGGTCGATGCAACTCCACTAGTGACGGTTGGCGCAGTTTGAGTTTCAGTGGCCTTTGCAGCCTCCGAAGTCTCAGCAGCTGGCGTAGACTCCACTCCTGTGGTAACGACTGGTGCTGTTTGTTCTTCTGGAATGGTGTGTGGTGATACGTCACGCGATACAGCCGACTTTACCTCAGTTGGAGGCACAAGGGCGTTGCTTGTAGGCTCAGGGGCTGGTTCCCCAGAAGCCATGTCCGGCTTGATCTCTGACAAAAGCTCTTTCTCGACTGCTTTCTTTTCCACTACCGCTTCATCGTTCGCTGCAGCCTCCGGACTTCGGCCTGCCTCAGTGATTGAATCCTTAACCACTGCTGGAATATCCTTGGCTACGGATTCAATCTTAGGTGCTGGCTCGCCCGTGGAAGTTTCTGGCTTGACTTCAGACAACAGCTCTTTTTCCACGGCCTTCTTGTCTAGGACGGCTTCCTCGTTCGCAGCAGCTTCTGGACTCTGACCGGACTGAGCAATTGACTCCTTGACCAATCCTGGGGTGTCCTTTGCCACACTTTCAATCTTAGGCGCTGGCTCGCCAGTAGATGTCTCAGGTTTGACTTCAGAGAGTAATTCCTGCTCAACTGCTTTCTTATCAAGAACGGCCTCCTCGTTGGCAGCCGCCTCTGGGCTTTGACCAGATTCTGCAATAGACTCCTTCACCACCTCTGGCGTATCTTTGGCAGTAGATGCAGCATTCATGGAGTTAATAGATTGCTGTACAGATTCTGGCAATCTACTCGTTACAGCTTCCGGAATCTTGGGTGCAGATTCTGGCAAGGCATTTGTTACAGTTTCTGAAACCGCATTGTAAGCTTTTGGCGCATTCGTTGCGACAGATTCCGAGACCGCGTTGACGGCTTTGGGCACGTTGGTTGTAACAGATTCTGACGCATTGTTAAGCGTCTCTGGAAGATTGGTCGTAACAGATGCTGGGAGCTTTTCTGGAATGCTAGACACGGCGGCAACCGCAGCGCCTCCTAGAGCAATTGCAGCTCCGCCAACAGCAGCAGCGACCTCAGTCGCAGTGACACCCGGCCCAGCGGTACCATCGGACGTGACCGGGGCGACAGGAACCTCCTTCTTGAGTTCTTTCTCTAATTCGGTCTTGTGGGATACCTCTTCAGGGACAGCACTAGCTTCAGGGCTTACACCTGTTGCTTCCTGGCTCTTCTTGACGATTTCCGGGACTTTGGAGGATTCGAGTGGCACATTTGCCGCAAGCATTGAGGTGGTGCTTTGGGGTCCTGCGGATTGAATAGTCGGGGTCGCGTCATATGCTCCTACACCAGATTCGCCCATAGGTAAGCTTGACTCGGGGATTAAGCCCTTAGACACTGAAGGCAGGTCTAGAATGCCAGTGCCATTGCGTTCACGCTCAGCCGCCGGAGTTACAACCGGGGGAAGGACTGGAGCAGTACCCAAAGCCCCGCTGTTCTCATAAGACTCCTTGTCAGTGCGCACACCGGAGTCGATGGTATTAGTTGTCAAGGTGTCCGATGATGGTATCTTCTCTCCCGGCGCAACCTTTACTGGGTTCACTGCGCCAGCAAAAGCTGGCAGTGGAGACACACCAAAGGTTGGCTCTGCTTCTGACTTAGCTTTGTCGGCAGCAACAAGCTCGGGATCGTCGTGTACGCCGGAAGTAATGCTGTTGGTAGTGAAGGAGCTAGGGTCTGGAGCCTTCTCTCCAGGCTGGAGCCTGATGGGATTGACAGCGCCATCCGCAGCAGGAAGGGGATTTACTGAGAATTCATCGTTCTTCTCCTCAAGCGCAGGAGTTTCAGGGAATGCGCCAGGTAGGCCTGACGAGCCGTTCTGTTCTAGTGGTGCTTTCTCTTTCTCTAGAGGAACATTCTTCGCCAATTCAGAAGTCGTCGATGTTGGTGCGACTCCAGACATGATTCCAGCCGTTGCGGGGGTGTGCTTTACAATTCTATCAGTCGTAAGGACGTTGTTGAGGTTTCCTGAAGCGTCGTTTTCCTGTGGCGCAGTGTGATCTGTAACCCAGTTACCGTCGACAACAAACTGTAGAAGGTCTCGAATTAGTTTTTGGTTGACGAAATGATATGTAGATGCGAGTATGTAGAAGGATGAGAGCGGTCAAGAAATGGAGACAAGGCTAGCTTTTAAAGATGACCGGTAGCTGAACATAGCTGAACAATTGAACACAAACAAACAAACAAGCGGGGTTTTGAATGAGCGGGGCCCTGTCTGCCTCCGGATCACACGAGCAGTAAGAAAGCCTGCGTCACTAGGGAAGCGATAATTTGCCAGCGATGATGTGGAGCTTTTGAGTCCTCCAAGGAAAAAACTGGTGGAGAGTCGGAGGCTCGTATGCGTCATAAGTGCAGAAATTGGTAAGAAGCACCTTTCCAGGTTCTTTCAGATTCACAATAATGCAAACCTCGAATCCAGAATGTTTGACCACTTGGTGGCGCATTTTGGCGAAAAGTTCTTGATGCTCGCTCCAAGCACAATCTCTTCATCCATTCTTCTTCGCTCAACATGCTTCGAAATTGCACACACCTTGTAATAAATCTTCTCGTCAGCGTTTGCCAGCTGGACGTCCTTCTCGAATATGTCGCCCTTTTTTATGAGTTTCTCGCTCTTGGACCAGTCATCGAATGTGCCGGTGACAAAAACTTCTTCTGCGGGATGCTCCCTAAGCGCGATTCCTTGTCAGCAACGGTGCGATCAATTCTATGACAATGATTGCGTCAAGAGTAATTTCATGAGCAATTGTGGTTATTGAGAAGCAAAATCTGCAACCGAGCAAGAGATGGATGGCGATACGGAATGACAATGGAGAAACAGTGCCGATCTTATTGCGCGTCGAAGGAATAACAGAAACGGCATGCAGGATGCATCATGCCGAGCACAGGATGAAATCAAGAACGTACCATTTGAAGACGAAGCTGCCCATTTTGATGCGCGAAAGAAATTAAGCAAGCTGCGGATAAGGAGGAGGTAGAAGATGGCGTCCGCAGGAGGTTGAGATGAGGTGGATATGCAATGGAAGCGGGCGTGTTGAGGATTGGATTATCAGAAAACGATATTGAATTGAGATGGGTGAGGTGAGGTGAGGTAAGGTAAGGTAAGGTCGTGGTAGGTAGGTGAGTGGTTGGTAGGCAGGTAACTGAGGTAAGTAGATAGATACTAGGTAGTTGGTAGGTTCGCAGGTGGTATCGGAAATTATTAGGCAGATTGGCGCAAAACGCAAAACGGTTCGAGTGCGCACAAACACAGCCCACAGCCCACAGCCAAATCGAGCGTAAGAGAGATAAGCAGGAAACTTGAAGGTCAATCAAACAGTAAGAGATTGCCGGCTGCAAATCCGGTCAATCAATTCTTTGACAGTTTGTGCTGATCGCAGGTTATCGAAAAGGAATGTATAAAGTTATGTATTGGGGAGAGGTTGATGATAGCAAGTGGGTGGTGGGTGGTGGGTGGTGGGTAGACGGGAAGACAGAGCAGAGGTTGGTAGAGCAGAAGAGGTGGAGAAGAAAAAGTTGGTCTGTGAAAGGAAATTGCTACTGGGAACTTGGTAGCCAGATAGCAAAGGAGTCAGCGACTAGGTATTGTTGTGAATCTTGTGAATCTTGTGATATTGGCTGTTGGTGTTCCTATCTAGCTCTACTTGGTAATCTTATACAATGGGCGGCAAATATTGTCGTATCTACGAAATAGCAAAGGATGGGAATCACGTCAATTGATCTGTCCATCCGCCATGCCATTATCCCCACCGGGTGCAACCAGCAGCCAGCAAGGACAGAGCAAGAGTCATGATAATTACGAAAGTAATGTGCTCCGTAAAAGCATGGATCGCATCACGTTCCTCGTAATGGAAGATTTCATGGTACTGGAGGCTGGAGCTCCTTGTTTGGGACTTTTAGGACGCCTGGGTAAGCTGCAGCATAAGTTGCAGGAGAGCTGAAGCTATCTCGTACCTAGCTGCTAGCTATGACGTTTTGGAACCGAGAACCAGCCAGCTCGAGAAGCTTCGATTTCGGCTACTTCCCTAGATGCGTAGTCACGTGATCAACTAAATGTCATGCATGTCGTAGGATAGGAGGTCGAGGTGGGGATGGTATCTTCGATTCTTCAGACGATAACTTCGAAGACAATGCGAAACTACTTACTCGAAGACAGGACAGGAGGATATTGGGGCTTTAAAACTTTTGCAATTGCAGTCTTCCCCTCTTGTACTGCTTGGCCAAAACCGCAGAACCGCAGAACCGCAGAACCGCAGAACCGCAGAACCGCAGAACCGCAGAATCGCGTTTATTGCCGGCACCCACCAAAGTGGAAATATACTATCGACTGAATTATCTATTATTTGCGAATATCTCTTGGCGCTCTCATTTCACGAACACTCTTCCTGATTCAAGTGACGGGTTTGAGCAATCCTCCGCCGGTTTTCTTTGTTCCTCTATTACGATGCTCTGGAATGAGGAGATTAGGTAGGTCGGCAGTCAATAGTTTCTTGTCTGACTTGGGTATTTATATCAAGATGCAATGAAAGTCCACAGAGCTGGGCCGTCTGAGGGTAATTGCAATTGATTTCATCTGTCTGCATATGTAATTGTAAGACCGGTCAACCTGCTGACCTACCTATGAGATGAGGATATACCTTCATGCGCCCGAGTAGAATAACTTATGTGATCCATAACAAATTACCAACCCAAACATACTGGGGTAAGCTTATATAAAATACCTCCAGGGGAACTTTTAGGACGTCCTTACTCATTCTCAAATTCCGTTCCTAGCAAGCAGCAACTTCTTTCTTTCTAAGAACTCGAAAAAGAAAAACACAAAACGCAAACAGAAAAGGAGAAACGCGAGCGCATCGTGCAACGACACTTAGCTATCTACACATAAATAAATTAGACGTACCGTACCACCGTACCTCCTCTGAGCTCCTCCATTCATTTTGCATCGCCGCAATCACGCATCAAGTACCTCCGTCGTGCTGCTTATCGTTGCTTCCATTCCTTCTAGTATTCTTCTCGAAGTTCTCGTAGAACACCCAAGGTCCAATTACCTTTGTTCTTTCCCACTGCCGATCCCCTCCCCACGTCTCGCCAATTCCAAGCGAACATCCTAAAGTTACGACTTACTGTACAAGGCAAGGCAAGCACTCCTTCCCACTCCCACTCCCACTCATTAGGCAAGCTTTACTATTTCCCCTCCTTGATATTGATACCTACTCCTTTCGAACTTTCAACCCCCCTACCCTACCTACATACCTGCCTTCCATCTTTTTATTTCAGCACCTTACTCAACAACAATCTCAATCCAATCCAATCCGCTCTACACGATCCCTGAACATTCCATCCCTACTGGCAGAGAAGACGACGGTTTTTAATCCTTCAATCAGCAGGCTAGCAGCTCCACTTGCCATCATACAACATTCGGTGGGATTAGTAGCTAAGCTCTATCTCTCTATTGCAGAGTCAGTTAGTACAACAAGAACATTCGAGCTCTTGCTAGCTAGGGACATATTTGTCGTGAGTTATTCATCTGTTGGAATACACCTATACCAATGCTCGCTCATCTAAGTAAGAAGACTGACTGAATTGTTACCTAACCACGCAGATTACACAGCCTTGACCATCAACCGCTTGCACTCGCCCGCATCTTACTGTGCAGTAGACTCCAACTCACCTGTCCCTACAACTGTTTACTCTTTGTAAACAAAGGCACTGAGCTTCCAAGTTTCATTAACGGCGTGTTCGAATGTCCCTACCGTCTGCATACCTCTCTGAAATCGAAAGTCTCAATCGAGAGATTCTTAGAGACCAACCTTTAGATATTTTGCAATTCTGTGCGAACTATTTTGGCCGACGTCTAGAAGTCGAGCGTGCCAATTTGCTAAGCTCGCGAAATAAGCCCCTGCGGTCAATATCGCCGGCTACAGTCGATCGATCAAAAATGGCTAGCAGTACTTTTCCTGGACGACTCGGAACGCATATGAATCCCTTTGGCGGTGATGGGAACAACGTTGGAAATGAGCAAACAAGCTCTGGTATGATATCAAAGGTCATAGAAGAGGACGAAAACGATACTATTACATCTCCAACAACCTCCCATTTCGGCTTTTCCAAAGGGATCAACTCCTTTGGAAATTCGTTTGGTGGTGGTGACTCAAGCGGAGAATTTCCACCCTCTTCTTTCAAACCCGCGAGCGATGGCTTCCCGGAACATTATGGTATGGGAAGACGAACTTCAGTTTCGGCCGAGTCACTCAACCCAACTGCTTCATCCAATGATAATTGGTCTCCACCATTCCACCACAAAACCCCTGAACAAGTGGAACGTTTGAAAACGTCAATCTCTGGAAACTTCCTCTTCAGTCACCTTGATGATGAGCAAAGTGCTCAAGTTCTGGGTGCCCTTGTAGAGAAACCCATCCCTGCTGCTGGAATTAAGGTATTCTGCAATGCCTCCATGTTATCTGAATTCTACTGACTTCTATAGGTCATTTCGCAAGGCGACCAAGGCGACTTCTTTTATGTCGTAGAAAAGGGCTCGTTTGATGTATATGTTAACCCTAGCGGCCAATTACAGCCTGGCCCAGATGGTCTCGGAGCCAAGGTAGCTACAATCGAGCCTGGGGGATCATTCGGCGAGCTTGCTCTCATGTACAATGCGCCCAGAGCTGCTACAGTTATGTCTGCTTCAAGTGGATGTACTCTCTGGGCTTTGGATCGTATAACTTTCCGACGAATCCTTATGGACTCAACCTTCCAACGTAGACGCCTTTACGAAAGCTTCCTTGAGGAGGTTCCTCTTCTCTCGACCTTGACCAAATATGAGAGATCAAAGATCGCAGATGCTTTGGAAACCCAAAAATATCCTCCTGGAACCTCGATTATTACCGAAGGTGATGCCGGAGAAGCCTTCTATCTCCTGGAAAGCGGCGAGGCCGAAGCATACAAGAACGGCGTAGAGAGCCCTGTGAAACTATACCACAAAGGGGATTACTTCGGAGAGCTGGCACTTTTGAATGATGCCCCTAGAGCTGCGAGCGTTGTTAGCAAGACAGAAGTCAAGGTGGCCACTCTAGGAAAAGATGGGTTCCAAAGATTATTGGGACCTGTTGAAAGCATTATGAGACGAACCAGATATGTAAGCGTCGAGCACATTGATCCACTTCACCTAGAGAAGTAAGTCGGGAGTGGACGAATCAGATTTTCTTAAGGGCGTTTAGATATAGGTTTACGTTCGTTCATGAGATGATTACAGGGACCTGGGATAATGGATTCAATACCTGGGAATGCAAGCAAGAGTTGAGCTTTGAATCGCTGTTTTCTATTGTATTCTTATGCAAGCATTGAGCGACACTTAGGTTTTGGAATGCTAGTATTAATATTGCGCAAGTGTATTTCATGAGTTCCGTCGTGACTGCTTGCTACATTTCTATGAGTCCGTGGAATGTGTGACATTAAAACGCCGAGCCTGATGCCCAAATACTACTGCCCATCTACGGCCCAAAGAAGTCCTCGCAATGGAGCTGAGATCGTGGATATTCTCTCGTCACTTCCATCCCGAAGAGCAATCCCATCAGCGAGCACCCTCTCGTCTCTTTTCAAGTATCTCTCTCCTAACCTGCTCAGCCGCTACTTCTGTCTCCAACACTCTCCCTACACCCTTCTTCCACCCCTCTTCCAACCCCTTGATCTCCGCTTCTACTTCATCCTGCCTCTGTTTCCTAGCTATCACCACCTGATCGATTTCATCTTTCGTCTGCGCCACCTCTCTCTCTAAGTTCTTCAATATATCCTCCAACTGCGCATTCCCAATCAGCCACGAGTTCTTCCCAAACTGATCCAGCAGAGATAGATTGGTAAGTCGATGGTTCAGATAGGTTTGGGATGTGTACGCTTGCGAGAGCAGCGTCTCTAATTCGCCTGTGCTAGCGGACGGGGAAGGGGACAGCGATTCGTAGCGTGAGAGGTCGATCGCTTTTAAGGGCTGGGGCGGACTGCTGGAGGAGACGCGCTCGAGCTCGGATTCGATGAGAGGGGAGAAGTTCGTGGGGTGGAGGGAGGGGAGAGATGGGTGTGGTGAGGTTGTGGAGGAAAGCTCGGAGTTTATGAGGGCAGTGGCTGCGGTGCGTTCAGCTGCCGTGGGTTCGTTGTCGATATAGGGTAAAGATTCGTGAATGGCGTTTGTGAGAGGCATTTTGATATTGTCTGTTCGATGTGATGTTCAATTGCTCAGCAGAGAATCGTGAGAAAATGCTAATTGGAGCACGAATTATAGATCTACGAGCCCTGGTATTTACTGATTGAAAGCTTTTTTGTAAAAACAATTGTACAAACTTAAACTTGAAATTCAATGGCTCTCGTAGAGGTTGTCGGATTTGCATAAGTCTGTAGAAGAAAATCAATAGAATAGTAAGGCTGGCTGGCTGCCTTGCGCGTAAGGCGCCTCGATCGAAGGAAGCAACGGAAGCTTGGAATTCGCC
The DNA here is from genome assembly GCA_002946425.1 of Rutstroemia sp. NJR-2017a BBW. NCBI lineage: Eukaryota > Fungi > Ascomycota > Leotiomycetes > Helotiales > Rutstroemiaceae > Rutstroemia > Rutstroemia sp. NJR-2017a BBW. The sequence goes on from NJPT01000010.1 coordinate 216,381, forward strand.
GCTACCTTCCTGGCATCGAGCTTTCAAGCACAATGTGATAAACAAATCAACATATTCCCATGCAAACAGGGAATTCGAAATAATCCCAATTCATATTATACTTCACGAGGATGGAGTTCGACACAGAAACGAAGGCTGGCTCCTTCGAACCTACCTACAACCGCCGGCGGACTCGGGAGAGCTACAGCTTCAGGCGATGGTTGATAAATATCCTCAGAATTGTGCTTGTTACTGGTGGTCTTGCGTGGCTGTATAGTATTGCTACTTATTCTTCACTGTGGAAGGGGACAAAGTTCTGGACGTTCAAAAACGAGAATCATGAGAGCTATGGCGGAGAGCAGTATGGAAGCCCAAAAGGCAGCCAGTATTTGCTGGGTGTTGGGAAAGCAGATATAACCGGGTATGATATTTTCCATTCTGAAATTAGCTATTATACTTACACTTCATAGCCCGGTTGTTGAAATCAATATGATGGGATATGCAGATACGAAGCAAGTTGGTTCCGGTCTACGACAACGACTTTATTCTCGAGCTTTTATCATTGGAGATATCGAACGCCCCGAAGATCGATTCGTGTACTTAGTTCTGGATACGCAGTCAGGCGACACAGCTGTGCGATATGGAATACTTGACGGCATTGCGAAGTTAGGTAGCGACTTCGCTGTGTATGGACAGAACAATGTTGCCGTGACTGGCACACATTCTCATTCAGGTCCTGGCGCATGGCTGAACTACCTGCTTCCACAAATCACCAGCAAGGGTTTCGATAAACAGAGTTACCAGGCTATCGTCGATGGAGCTGTCTTGTCGATTCGCAGAGCGCATGCGAGCTTGCAGCCCGGGTACCTCGATGTTGGTTCGACCAAGGTTTTTGGGGCGAATATCAACAGAAGTTTATACGCATACTTGGCAAACCCCGCGGAGGAACGAGCTAAGTATAATGCTAGCACTGAGGATGATGGGTCTGTCGAGAAGGACCTTACTTTGCTGAGGTTCTCTCGAGCGTTGGATGGCAAGAACATTGGAGTCTTGACCTGGTTCCCTACCCATGGAACCTCGATGTTAGGAAACAATACTCTCATCTCGGGAGACAATAAAGGGGTAGCTGCCGATTTGTTTGAGAAAAGTGTCTCCCAGGACGATAATGCAGCTGAGGGCTTTGTGGCTGGGTTTTCGCAAGCCAATGTCGGAGACACAAGTCCAAATGTACTCGGAGCATGGTGCGAAGACGGCTCCGGACAAGAGTGCAGTTTCAAGAACAGTACCTGCAGTAATGGCAGAAGTCAATACTGCCATGCTCGTGGGCCCTTCTTCCGAGTAAAAGACAATGGTGCGTCGTCCTGCTACGAAGTTGGAAAGAGACAGTTCCAGCCTGCCAAAGAACTCTACGACAATTTCGATTCGAAAGGAACCGCTATTTCTGGCTCCGCAGTAAAGTCCTTCCACACTTTCCAGGACATGTCCAATTTCTCGTTCCCATTGGCGAATGGAAGCTATGTTCACACGTGCCCTGCAGCGCTGGGATACTCCTTTGCCGCTGGAACGTCCGACGGCCCAGGCGCATTCGACTTCACTCAAAATGACCCAAACACGCCCAATGCATCGCCGGTATGGCGAGTAGTTTCTGGTTTCATTAAAGCACCAAGCAAACAACAACAGCGTTGCCACTATCCGAAGCCCATCCTGCTAGATGTAGGAGAAATCACGACTCCTTACCTATGGACTCCGAACGTAGTCGATGTGCAGGTATTGCGAGTTGGCCAACTCCTCATAATCGTCAGTCCAGGCGAAGCCACCACCATGTCCGGCCGACGATGGAAAGAGTCCATCCAAGAAGCCGCCGCCTCCACTATCCTCTCATCCTCCTCCAGCGACCCCATAGTCGTAATCGGCGGCCCGGCAAACAGCTACACCCATTACATCGCCACCCCCGAAGAATACGGCATCCAGCGGTACGAAGGCGCCTCCACGCTCTACGGCCCATACACCCTCAACGCATACATAAACCTCACTCTCAGCTACCTCCCCTACCTAAGCAGCACCTCCTCCTCCGTCCCCCCACCCGGCCCTCTCCCCCCCAACAACGTGAACACCTCCCTCTCCTTCATCACCGGCGTCATTTACGACGGGCACCCAGCCTTCAAATCCTACGGGGACGTAAAAACCGACGTCCACCCCAGCTACAGCAAATCCGCACTCCCCACCATAAGTGCGACATTCGTAGGCGCCAATCCGCGCAATAACCTACGTCTCGGCGGGACGTTCGCCTCCGTCGAGTATTCCTCTCCGGTGACGAATCGCTGGGAGCGCGTGCGCGACGATGGCGATTGGAGTGTGGTGTATAACTGGAAGAAGACGAGTGAGATACTGGGGACCAGCGAGGTGACGATTACGTGGGAGCCGGAGGAGTGGAGTCTGGAGGGGGTGTATCGGATTAGGTATTTTGGGGATTCGAAGGCGGTGGGGGGAAGTATTACGGCTTTTGAGGGGATTAGTGGGGATTTTGTGCTGACGGCTTGATGACTCGTGGGTAATGAATGGTTGGTGATGTGTTATGGGTATGATTATATATGTAGTATGATGAATTGGCGTTGGCTTATGCTCGAAAGGATAAATTGGTTACGGTAGTAGGCATATATATGTTGGATGGGAAACGGAAAACTTTGGTAGATGCGACAGCACATCTCGTATGTATTATCTATTTTGTGACCTATATCTTTCTGGGTATTTGTATGTAATGTATCAACAAATTCGTCCGCATGCAAGACCCAATCCCAATCTTTCATTGCACCACTTAACTCCACCCAAATGCTCAATGAAGTCAAAACACCAGCCAAGTTCCTTTTAATGCAACTTCGCCTTCTTCCTTTCCGTCTGATCCCACTTCCACGCATCCTCGAAAAGTGTCGGCTTGACCTTGAGGTCCTCATCCGTAAGATGTAACTCCCTTACGACCTTGAATGCACCTGTACCGACAGACATCGTTTGACCCATAATAATACACTCACTGACTCCCTCAATCTTATCCGACTTCATACCAGCCGCCGCATCGAACAGGTGATCCGGTGTCTTTTCGAAAGAAGCAAGCTGCAGCACACTGTCTCGCATCTTGGAAAGTCCGAAACGTGTGATACCAAGAACCTCACCCTTATATGTCATGACATCGGCAAGAAGTTGCATGTGACGAGGATCGATACCCATGTCTGCCATAACAAGAGCAATTTCGGCCGCGATAGTATGACGTGCAGCTTCGATACCCAAGACATCCTTCATTTCCATGACACTGTTCGATCTAGCTTTAGTTCCATCGACACCTTCTGTGCCGAGACATGCGCGGAGTCCATAACCTTCGACAATGAGCTTGTAAGTAACTGGCTCTTTCTCTGAGGTATTGATAATGGCCCTGGTAGCTTCAGGATATCCGGAGATAGCAATTGTTGGTAAGGCACGCTTGAGATGGTTTACGCGAAGGAGGAGATCGGAGCCACCTTCGTCGAGTGTAGGTTTGTTCTTTGCTGCAGCCCCGCGACCAGACGCTGGCCCAGCACTGTCGTGAGTTACTCTGATGAATATGCAATCATTGTTCACACTCAGATCATCACTTTTGATCTTCAACTTCTTGTTCTTCAAGATAGCCTGGGCTATTTCTTCGACGCCCACGTTGATCTGCATTTGCCTCAGATATGCAGTGTCGATAGCTAAGCATATAGTCGCAGCTCGAGCCGACCACATATCTTCAGCAAAATGAAGCACATCTGACAGGAAAGTCTTCTCCACTAATGCCTTCACTCTGCGAGCCACCTTGATATTTGTGTTGTCAATTAGAGGACAGTCAACGAACGGAGTACTGATTGTCTTCGAAGCGTTGATAATTTCCTTGATACGAGGCACACCAGCAGTCAAGTTCATACCAGCGACACCAGCAAAATGGAAAGTCTTCAACGTCATTTGAGTTCCAGGTTCTCCGATGGATTGCGCTCCTACAGCACCAACAGCATGACCTGGCTCGACCTTGGCTTTGGCGTATTTTTCGAGGCAAAGGGAGCAGAACTTTCTAAGGGTTGCTTCGGAAATCTTGGCGACTCGATCAACATAGTCTCTTGCAGCTTGGTCTTCTTTCGTCTCATCATAATGGACGCCGGTCTCCTCTGGGTCGTCTTCAAACTCGTGCAAGCCAACTCTCTGACGCGCTTTAGCCATTCGTGTGGCCTTGTCCCCGATGAACTTGGTGATAGCGGCAAGGAACCCACGGCCACCATCATGCTCATCCACACCATAATCACTAGAGTCATCGTAGCTTAAGGGCTCACCATGGCGCAATCCCTTTCTGACAAAGGTGGCTTTTGTCTGCGCTAAGTGCTCGGTACAATTTCTGGTCACTTCGTATGGCAGCAGAGATCTATCGGCGTTTTTCCAGGTCAGATTCTCTGCTTGTAACCAGGTACGTTCGAAATTGACAGGTACTGCATTGCCTTCCATATCAAGCGGGTCAAGCCCATCAGCACCGAACTGGAACTGGACAATTCCACCACCAGAAGTTCTAACAGTATCATCATACTGAGTAGATAGATCTTCTAGTGACTTCATTAATCGACGAGACATGTATCCTGTTTCGGCAGTTTTGACAGCGGTATCGACTAGACCTTCACGACCAGAGATGGCGTGGAAGAGAAATTCATAAGGAGTCAGCCCGGTGAAGAAACTATTCGAAACGAATCCTTTGGCAGCCGGCTGCCTCGAATGCTTAGAGAAATGTGGTAAAGTTCGGTCTTGGAAGCCATCGGCGACACGAGCTCCACCAATAATTTGTTGTCCTACGACTGCCACCATCTGGGCTACGTTAAGTGCAGAACCCTTTGAACCGGATTTTGCCATGACTAACGGCGAGTTGAACTTGCTCAACGTAGAGAGACATTCCTCTCCTGCTGCCGCTCGAACTTTACTCAAAACTCCAGAGATTTTGTCCTCAAGAGTCTCTTCCATATTCCTTCCAGTCGCCTTCTCCAAGGTACCAAATTGAAATTCCCGAATTAACCGTTCACACTCTTTGTAAGCAGCACTAATGAGTGCAGCCTTCTTTCGGTTCAGAGTCTCTGAGGGATAAACATCATTTATTCCAATAGAGAATCCCATGTTGGTGAGATATCTCGCGGAGAGCTTAGACAATCGGTTCATAGCTATGACGGCAGCATCGGGACCGTAGTCACGTAGGATGACATAGAAGATAGAGTCCTTCTTTCCGGAACCAACCGTGCTCTTGTCCATCAGACCACACATGACCACCGAGTTTCGAACAACGAGCCATCCATCGTTGGCTTCCATGTCCCTGGCCCATCCTTTTGGTTGATCCTTGGGATTGAAATCACGACATTTTGCGTCAACATTAACTAGAACATTTGAAGCTTTGTTCGGGCGCATCATCATGCTGAAAACTTGCTTCCCTGTCCAGAGAGCCTGGGGTTTTAAAATGGCTGGTGGAGGGAGGTCGAGGTGATGATCACCGTTGACCATGTACATGCACAGGTTTGTGAAAGTTCTGCGGTCAAAGAAATTCTCTTTGCTCGAAAGTAAATATGCTGCAGTGATGAAATCTTGAGTTGCAGAAATGATTGGCTCTCCGTTCTTCGGAGTAGAAAGATTGTTCTTTACTCCCATAAGATTGATAGCTTCTGTTCTGGCCTCTTCTGTTTGAGGGACATGAAGATTCATCTCATCACCGTCGAAATCTGCATTGTATGGATTACATACACACTCGTTGAGGCGGAAGGTCCTCCAGGGTCGAATCTTAGCATAATGACTCATAATACTGAGTTTGTGCAAAGATGGTTGTCGGTTGAAAAGTACAATATCACCGTCCTCAAGATGCCTTTCGACGACATCTCCTATTTTAAGATACTTTGCCTCGTTATCCCGTTTAGCGAACTTCAGAGAGATCTTGTGATTCGAATCCTTTTTGATTATTTGCTGAGCGCCAGGATGGACATTCGGCCCATTCAATACACACTTTCGTAGCTTCTCAATATTCTGGCGTTGAACCCGTTCAGGATATGTGAGATTCTTTGCTACCAAAATAGGCACGGCAACCTGGTCAATTCCGAGATTCGGATCCGGAGAAATGACAGTACGTCCGGAAAAGTCAACACGCTTTCCTGATAAGTTTCCTCGGAATCGTCCTTGTTTTCCTTTCAAGCGTTGACAAAAGCCTCTGATTGTCTTGCCGAATCCCGGTTGCTGTAGGCCTGGCACGTCGCTATTGACATACATAGCGACCTGCAATTGAAGATAATCCCATTGTTCCATCACCGTTTGAACCGGCTGTCCTTTTTGAAGTGCAGCTCTAATCAAGGCACTAATCTGAACGATATCTCCAAGCTTCGAGGTGAGATCATCCTCCGTACTTGCATTGTCCTGGGCGACGGAAGGTCGGATACAGATAGGAGGAGCCGGAATAAATTGCCATAGGAACATCTCTGGACGACCTTCTGCGGGATTAATACCAAGAAGCTCGCAGTCACTCGGCGTGATCAGCTTGAAGAGATTCAGGACTCGTAAGGGATGTAAATCCTCCATTGCCTTCTTCGTATGTTTCTCTAACTCCGTGTTGTGCTTCTTGGCTTCTTCGAATGATTTCTGGTATTCAGCCATTCCAGGTGGAACTACTTTCTTTGCTGCCGTGGATTTGTTATATTTGGTATACTTGTCATGCGCCAACCTAACAACGCTGACCTTTCTGATCTGGCCATTGGTAGCACCGCAGTGGGGGCATTGGCTTGCTTTCCGGCATTGTTCGTTGAGTTTCTTGCAGATCTGTGTGCGTTTTAAATTGTCGATACCAGGCCTTCGAAGCTCCTTCAAATAGTGCCGTCGCTCGGCATCGGTAAGTAGTACTCTCGCACAATCCTATAAACGTTAGTCCGCAAGCATTTTGACAGAACGCGGGCTAGCTTACTTTGCAAATGTTCTGCAAAATATTTATGATCAATTTCAGGTATCCAATATGGAAGACTGGTAGAGCCAGTCTAACATGTCCAAAGTGGCCATTACAGTTTTGCAAGCCGTCGCCGCATGTATCGCAGAAGCCAGTCTTACTGGATGTGCCCTAAAAAGAGGAGGCTGCGGTCAGCACTGCGCGGTTTTGTGCAATGTAGCTGTGTTACCATTCTCGGGTCGAGGGGACCATTGGGAATAACTTTTCGACCATTGTCCACATCATAAAGCATTTTATTGGAAACCTCCAAGACGCCCTGATTTACGATGTCCTGGTTCGACCTAGCGGCATTCAGCATGTGCCCTTCCACATCGTAGGGAGTGCCTACTGTATTCCAAATTTCAACTCCTTGAAGCGCTTCGGGATTTTGTCGACGACTTGCGCCTTGACGGACTCGCCGCCCGCGCCTAACGACATATTTACGTATTGGCCGTATACTATCTGTGATTGCGCATAAGGTATTTAAACTTGTGCCCGTGTGTGCGAAGCTATAGGGCCAAATTGACTGTTATCGCATTGTGAGAATTGCGGGTTTTGAGGAAGACGTGGTGGATAGGATCTCTGGTGAAAGTTTCCAGAAATTGAGTCAAAAAGTGGTTGGCGACGAACTAGAAAAAAGAAGCAACCCCGCAACAGCTTCCGAACGGCACCTTGCCGGTTACAATCTAGTGCTGTTTCTGCCGCGCTGTGGCTTGTCATTTTGAGCTTAAACAAGACCTTAGATAAGATCTTCGCCTTGACCTTATCGACTCTTCACAGCAGGGAATAAAACAGATGGGAAGAATGTACAGCACATCATAGACCCAGTACTAGCTAGGCAGGCAGGGCATGCAGGCAATTGCTTGCATTGAACCCGCTCAGCTGCAGCATGGAACATTTTAACATGGAAAAGAGGGGGCAAATCACGAAGGCGATCATCCTCTTTCACAATCAGCTATATTAGCCGTTGTAGAAATCACACATTACCTATGAATGTGACATGTTAAATGTGAAGACGTGAGAGTAAGTGAATCCATAATAGCGTTTCATTAAAGTATTTATTCTTATAGTAATCTGTTCCTTATGAGAACCCCTCGTTTGAACATTGCATCCTCATTTCTTAAGCTGTCATATGTTTCCCATCCTCTCCACCACGCAGAGCGAGAAAAGCGCGTACATCTGTAACATACTGCAATCCTTCTAAGAGCGGTACGAGGTGTAGGAGATCATTATCAGTAGGGTCATTAATCCAGCCTTCTATAGGTATAGCATTATCTGCTTGGGGGTTAGTGACTTCGACTTGGAGCAAGATGTTGAGCTCTTACCTTGATGAAATAGATAGCTCGTGGGGCTGTTGTCTAGAATCATGACTTTGCTAAGATCCGGCTCAACGGAGCTGAGATCTTTAATGTAGGCTCCATTCCGAACTGTGCAATGCTGACGATAATATCGTCCCGAAAAGAACTTACGTTCCTGCTCCAACCAATCTATAACTGGATCGGCGTAATCTTGAAGTGACGCAGTAAATACAACCAGGTTATACCACTTGCAAACCTGAAGTTCTTTTAGTATGTCACCTCTGAAATACCACAAGAGGGAAACTTACACGTCGCAAAAAGTCATCGCAGTATGGCCTCTTATGTACATAATACAATATTGGATGTTGTGGACCCGCCCCTGATGGTCCCATAAGGTTGGTGACCTGTACTTCTACCATATGACCAGTACTCATCCGACCGCCTTGAGCCATACTGTGGATCAATGTTTCGTCAAGGTCAAGAACGAGTGTCTTCTGTGTAAACTTCCCAGGCGGCATATCGAGCGTATAGGAAGGTTGACGACGGGGTATGAGAGGACGCGGGGGCGCTGGAACTCGTGGGTATTTTGTCATGAGTAGGGATGAAGCTGGCGAAGTTGGCGATTTGAGATTAGCAGCAGTCACCTCGCTCGCAGAGCTAGCACGAGATCCATCGCCTGGTGTGTTCGTCGACTGTGCTTTCCGGTGCTTCCGCTGCCTCAAATTATCTTCGTTGTGGAGCTTTATGCGTATGGATCTTCTTGCGGGAGAGATATCATCGGAACTCTGGAGAGACTTTGATCTTGTCTGGCGGCTCTGAGACTTTATGCTGGCTTTGTCTGTCTCACTTAGAGAGCGGTCGTATTCTGACTCTGACTCGGATGAAATAGATGAGGAGGAATATGGCGATGTTGATTTGCTCATGAGAGAACCTCGACGTTTAGATGAATGATTTTCCGTGTTCCCATGGCCGATGCCACCACTCTCTGACATGGACTGAGTCGTCGAATCTCCACCACCGAATAATGACGCAAATCGTGATATAGGCGCAAAGTTTCCCCTTTCATCGTACAGACAAGCTATAACATATACCCCTGGCGCAGCTAAAGTCGATAACACCCATCGTAAAGTGTCATATAACCATCGCGTTATCCCGACATGATCGTTCGTTCGGAAGGAAGTGTCTTCCTTATTTAACAATGGTGTGTATTCCTGTACCGTGGTATCATCTTCGATGTTGGAGTCTGGCGCATCGTCAATGCCGTCGGACTTTTCACTGTATATCTCTCCTTGCGAATTCCTTCGAGGTTCGGATAATGTCGCAGATGTTAGTACATTGCCGAGGGAGTTCGAACGTGAAGGTGCCGCAGAGTGTTGAGGAGATCCTCGTCCAGAGAGGATATTCAGTGAATTCATCGTATATTCCGGTCCATGGAGGAGAACGTCCATTCAATCAACAACAGACACCAATGGCAATGCGCTAGGAGCGAACGAAAAGAGCGCAGAGCGCGAAGCTCCAAAGTTTCTAGATGACGAAACCCAGGCCGAACAATAATTATCAATATGTGTCAAGGGTTCGAAAGGGTTCGAAGGCTGTTCTAGAAAGCCGAATGGTCTTCTGGACCAGTCACCGTCGTTCTTTGTGGATTCGCTGGTTCGTTCCGTTCGTTCGCAAGGAGGTTAAATCGTAAGTACGTCAAAAATCCAAGCCGATAGAAGCGGGTACCTAGGTACAAAACGAAACGAGAGAGTAGCTTCAAGATAAAACAAGCTACAAGCTGATGGAGGCCGAGTTGCCTGCGCTGACGATTCTAAAAAATGAAGAATATGGGTACGGACGACAGACGGACGATAGACGGGCGAGAATTAAATCGATAACAACTAGCAAACCGCAGTACATGAATAAGTACCTGCGTGCAGTAGTTCTAGTGTAATGTTTCCTAGGTAGACGGTACACAGCTATGTGTTTATTTCAAGAGGAAGGGAAGTTGAGAGGTCCGAAGTATTAACGTTACTATGTATATGTAACTATATGTAGTATTTATTGTGTATTATGAAACCGTGTTATAAATCCACAATTCAACAAGAAGCTCAGGAGCTTCTCTTCTTCGTTCTACTGGCTGTGCCGACGATCTGTTTGGCTATGGCTACATGTGATACTTCTCCGAATCTGCAGAGATCCGGGCTAGCATTTGGGGTTGGGGTTGAGCTTGGGGCCTATTCGGGCGGCTCAATCACTAAACGATTCCCTGTTCCACCGGTTCAACTACCGCACGAAGAGCTTTGTTCACCAAACCAGGAAGAAAATTATTACTCACAACTTAGCCAACCAAGACGAGAAATATAACCTTATAGTATTCAGAACTTCTTTGCGACTCATACAAGACACAAGTATCGAGTGAAGTACGCACTAAGTCGCCTGCTCATTTTACTTCATCCGGAATTCATAATAATTCATTACCAGCCAGGACGAGAATTAACGATTGTGACTCTACAAGCCAATTTTCACTGAGGGGCAGTGCGCACAAGTACCGCCAATACACCTTCTCACCTCCTCACCTCCTCCTACACCGACTTAATCGTTCTTCCGCAATCGCGAAGAATCCCCGCCATGCCTCCGGCGCACACTGCCTATGCGCAAAACCTGGATGTCTATCTGAAATCGTTGAAGGGTCAGCCATTAGAGTCATCTATAGAAAATTTAGTCTCGTATGCATTGCCCCTCCATACATCGTTAATTTTCTGGCTGCAAGTTTTCTGACCTATTGTAGCCTCTTAAAAAGAAGACAAATCAGAAACTCAAGACCGTGTGCTATAGCTACCGCTCATTTACTCTTGCAGGTGGTGGCCAAGTTGCGATGGACCGATATTGGACGAGTTCTGGAGCGAGTCCAGCAGGTTGGGCAAAGATTAATAGAGGCTCAACCTAGGGAGATGGTAGTTGGAAACATCGTCTGCAGAATACTGGGCATGATTAGGGATGAAGCAAAGGAGGATCGATCGGACGATTTCAGCGATTCGGCACCCAATAGCCAGCTCGGGTCTCCGAGGCGTGAGCTTAGTGATGCGGGACTTTCGAGGACAGACGCAATCCCACCTACACCTTCATTCAGCCCGTTGCGTTTTGGGTCGACAATTGAATCCGAAGCTATGGAATACAGTGGAGACGACGTTTTTGGAGGACGCTCACATGGCTCACGACCACCTTTGATGACATCCCACACATCCTATGCTCATCTGAATGGGGTCCCAGTACAACAGTCAATGTTCAATCTTCTATCCGCCGTACCATCACCAGCATCGACACCTCCTGGCACCGCATCTCCACATGGTAAATCGACCATAAATGCAAGCAATCTTGCACAGAAGATGGCCAACAGTTCTAAGGACCTGAAGGCTGAGATAATTAGCGTTATCGAAGACATCATAGATGAACTTGATCAAGTGGACGATCAAATTGCAAGCTATGCTCAAGATCTCATACATTCGAACGAAGTTATCCTCACTCATAGCTCATCTATGAGTGTACAGAAGTTCTTGCTCAAGGCTGCAGAGAAAAGGAAATTTACAGTCGTGGTGGCCGAGTCCTACCCGAACGACCACTCAGCAACCCATTCCGCTGTCACTGGAAAAACTGGCCAGGAAGGTGATGGGGAAATGAGCACGGAAACCTTTTTGAAACCACTTTCGGCAGCAGGCATTACCGTTATTCTCGTGACTGATGCAACGATATTTGCCATCATGTCTCGAGTTAACAAGGTCGTTCTAGCTACACACGCTGTTATTGCTAATGGTGGTTTGATTGCTGCCGCTGGTGCTCGTATAATCGCAAAGGCCGCCAGAGTCCATAAAACACCAGTCATTGTGGTCAGCGGTGTTTATAAACTGAGTCCCGAATATCCCTTCGAGTTTGAATCTCTAATTGAATATGGCGATCCGGGAAATGTTATTGAGTACCAGGATGGCGAGTTGGTAGATAAGGTGGAAGTTGACAATCCACTCTTCGACTATGTTCCACCAGATCTTGTTGATCTTTATATCACCAATCTGTACGTTTTGACCAAACCTTTCGAAGCTTTTGAATTATACTGACAACGTGAATAGCGGTACTCACGCTCCATCATATTTATACCGGATCGTCGCCGAACACTATAAGCCGGAAGACGTAAATTTTCACAAGCCTGAGCTCCAATATTGATGAAGTCATCCACCTTTTGGTTTCATCGAAAATACAATGAGGCTTCAATGTACCGAGCAGCAGAAGCAACCTCACACTGACTCGTATGCGTGATGAGACCTATATCAAGTTCAGGGGCTCGGTACCACCTGCGGGTCTCCAAAAGATCCTTTCGACTGGGGTTATTTAGCGATTCACAATTGTAGTTCCTGCACCTTACAATCTGGATGCCAGTAATCGTCGGTCGCCAACGGCTGCCTTATTTCGGCCGCGTAATCATGCAGGTTTGGTCGCTAAGTCGCATAGTAAGACGCTCGCAAACGTGGAAGACTGGTGGTGGCTGGCGACAACTGCACATGTGGGGTCAAAGTTCTTCCTCATCTGTGGGTCGCACAGCAGGGCTGTACTGTACTACCACTACTCGTATATTAGTCTGACATCAAATGAAAACGCTCAAGGCTGCCACAAGAATCCATCGTCATCACATATATTCTGTATCGTGCCTCTCCTATCGTGATTACTCTTGTTCGATCCCATTCTAACAACTCCAAGAATGCAAAGAAACCACATCATGGAAGAAATCGCCCCACCTCCATACAGTGAAACCGATCTATTCTCAAATACTAATACCACCATACTGACACCAGCAGCCTCGACAGCCGACAATGTCTCCAGGGCTGGCAGGGTGAGATCAGACACATCGTCGACTCAAGGCTCAATCATTTACACCCCTCCTTACAGTCCCATCGAATCGAATTATACGCTTCAAGACAGGACTCCCAGCCACCACTCTGCCCAGGACTACTTCAATTCACGATCTGCCCCTCCATCTCTCTCGCTTGCAGTTCCTCTTCAGCATCAAATTCATCTCACGTCACGTAGTACGCCTGACGACTTACCCTTCCCGCAGACCGCCGCTGAAAGGGACGTCACATCCCAAGATTGGGCAACCTTTACAAACTACTTACTGCCCGATCATGTTGCAAGTGCCAACAATGAGGTAGCAAATCGCAAGCTTAAGGCTGAGCTCATCGACGAACGCATGCAGCGTCTCACACTTAACGAGCAGGATTATCCAAGGCTGGATTTCACTCATGTCGATGCACAGCTTAATCATCTTCGCCAACCTTCTAACTCCCCTACAGAAAGCTGGGAACGTTACGTGAATGATGTCATTGATGTGTGGAATAAAGGTTTCTTCGAGCCTAGAGGTTTGAAGGTTGTTAGAACTGAGCCGGGAAACACTGGCCGCGCACCGCTAGGCGAGGATGATTCTCCGAAAGTATCACGAGGTCGAGGGGTTAGAGGCATGAACAGCAACCATCATCCTTTCGCAGGCTGTCGAGGGTCGCGAGGGGGCTTCAGAATGGGACCAGTGATGGCTAGCAATGAAGGGCTCCAGATTGGGAGAGATGGACTCATTGCTGACAACAACGGACTACGGATGGGAACGTCGTTCATTGCAAACAACCAAGGACTGCGCATGGGCTCTTTTGTCGCAAATGAACATGGAGTCAGCTTCGGGAGAAATATGTTTGGTGGTGGTCACGGCGGACATGGATGCCATGGTCATAATCGAGGACGAGACCAGAGAGGTGGTGATCGACATCGCGGTCCATCGCACTCGCGACACCGAGGTGGCAGGAGAGGGAGGGGTCGCTCATCTTCGTCGTCATCGAGTTCTTCTTCGTCCACTTCCTCTAGCTCAGACAGCTCAGATTCAGATCTGTCAGTAGGATCCTTGCCAGATTATGATCACATTAGCGATCAGCAATTACCCTCCGCCAAAGAAAGCCTGATGGTTTGGCTCAATCATCCAGAATACCCGATGACGAAAGATATGATCAAGAAACTGAAGAGGGATATGTCATCACCAAAACCTGATTACATGGAGAACAAGGACCAAGATCTAAAAGCTTTGAGGAAGGAAGTGAAAGAATTACTCAAAAAATTCAAGGACGAGAAGAAGTCACAAAAGAAGATTCGGAAAGCCTTGATGAAAGAGAAAAGGGAGTTCAAAAAGGCGCAGAAAAAGGAAAAGAGAGATGTCAGAAAAGCCGAACGCAAAGCTCGCAAAAAGGAGAAAAAGGGTCGTCAACATGACTTCCACAGCGGTCCCACTCAAGACGCGCATGGCTTGCCACGGGACTTCAACTTCTCATTACCACCGCAACCACAATTTGCGCCCGGTCCGTCATTTTACAACCAGCTTCCGCATCACAGCTTCGCCGCAGTACACGGAAGCTGGCCCTTCACTCCTCAAGTTCAATCTCCATCATTCTCTCAGGGAGCTTCACAGTTCCATGCAAAAGCATCTAAAGTCCTGAGCGAAGCTCGCGATAAAGAAAACGAAGCTAAGGATATTCGAATATCGTTGACAGATGAGAGCATTAAAGAGAAGACTCGCAGGAAGATGAGTGACAAAGCCGTAGCGTTGGAGGAACAGGCAGCGATGTTGAAGAGAGAAGGGGAGAGATTGATGGCTGAGGCGATACATCTGGATGGAGAATTGGCGAGGGAGATTCAGGAGGAGGATCGAGGGGAATAATAAACACACAAAAACTTAACGAATAATGAACGGGGAGCATATACTTTCATTTATGGGTATATTTAGTAGCTAGCTTCTTTAATTACTTGAAGCATAATATACAAATCATGTCCTCTCAACTATCATATCTACCTCCCTGGGACTTCCAACAAGACTCCACCATCAACTGCGATGACCTCGCCATTGACATAGGTATTCTTTGCCAAGAACATAACCGCCATTGCCATCTCCTCGTCACTGTGGGCAACGTTAGCTTCTCCATTACCCTCAACAACAACAAGAAAAAGAAAACTCACCTTCCAGCTCTCTGCATCGGCACATGTCCCTTCTCCTGAATCTTCTCTTTACTCAAATGACTCTTCTGATTCTCATTACTCTCTCCCACCGTCATCTCACTCGGGAAATACCCCGGCGCAATACTATTAACCCTAATGCCCACCTGCTTAAACTCATAACTCATCATGCGACTCAGATGCACCGTCGCGCCCTTCGCTGCATTATACGAGAAGTGCCCTTGCGCATGTCTCATAATGCCACTCATCGAACTAATAACAATGACCGAGGAGCTTTGCTCGCCGTGGACCTTGTGCGCGGCTTGAAGGAGCGGCAGGAATGCTACTGTGGTGAAATAGACGGCGGTGACGTCGGTATTGTAGGTGGCGTTCCACTCTTCAAAGGACTCCCCGTTGAAGAGTCGCTCCTTGAGTTCTTTGGCGTCGGAGCTGTTGGGCTCGGCTTTGGGGCCGGAGACTCCAGCTGCGACGAGGAGGAGGTCGAGGTGGTCTTCTTTGGAGCTGAGATCTGAGGAGAGCTTTTCGAGATCTTCTTTGCTGGTTACGTCGCAGGGTCCAATGCTGTTGGATTGTTAGGTTTCGCCGTGTTTGGATGGAGAAAGGGGTGCTGGTTTGACGTACGGAATGATGGAACCCTCGCCTTCTGGTTCATGCTGTTTGGCAGCATTTTCTAAAGCCTCCATTCGGCGACCTGTGATATATACCTTTGCACCATTTGCTGCCAATGCTTGTGCGGCCCTTTCATGGTGTTAGGCCAAATTGCATACCATTTAGAAGGCTGGCATGACATACATAAGACCAATACCAGTTCCACCTCCCGTGATCAGAGCCACATGACCCTTCATAGAGAAGAGCTTCTCCGCTCGAAGATCGTGTGTGTCAGCCATTTTGGTGTGGTATCGGTGGAAATAGAAGTTATAAACTTGAGAAAAGACTGAAAAGGATGTAGAAATACAGAAGAGACCTGGAGAGGAATGTTCGAAATATTTTTGCTTTTCTATGAATCTCACCCCGCGCCTACGTCACTCAACTGCAAGGGCGTTGGGAGCTCGACAAAATCGATCGATCGAGATGCGAATTGGATAAAAACATCGACCTTTCTAGAACTCGGTCATAAATTGCATGCCTGACTAATGGAGAGGTGAAGCGTGTCAAAACTGTCCAAATATAAAAGCCGTGACAACGGGAAAAAAGTGGACATGGAAGATATTAAAAAAGCGTAGGATAATAGGATGATTCCTTGACAATGGAAGAAAGCAACATTCGTTTCAAAGCGACTTTCTAGGTATCCTGTTATATAACCATATGAAATATAAAACAAAAATATACCTACTAGGTAAGAGTGGTTTTGTGATTAGCAGACTAGACACAGATTCAAAAGTAGTTATTCTCATGGGAGGGTCTCGCCCCTCATCTGCAGAAACATCACAGAAATAGGCCCTCAGTCGTATCAGAATGCCATTAATATGCAACTTTTCTTCCTATGACCATCCAACTCCCAAAGCCGATGCATAAGATGATCGCATTCTTCAAAAATAGAACCCTCCCATGTGGTAGTACATGACATCTCCACTCATCGTTCTACGACGAAGTAGGCTCTTCTTGAACCAAGACTTTCTTCTCTTCTAAAAGCTTAGCCAGCTCCCCATTCTGGTGCATCGCAACCAGAATATCACATCCACCCACGAATTCCTTGTCGACGTAAAGTTGTGGTATCGTTGGCCATTCGGAGTATTCTTTGATACCTAGGCAACCAATCCGTCAGCTCCTGCAAAGCGCGGAAACGTATTCCTAAACTCAGGTATTACCTTGTCTTAATCCTTCATCTTCCAATACATTCAGTGCAGCGAACTTCTCCGGATCTACACCTTGGACGCTCAAGATCTGAATGCTGGCTCTCGAGAAGCCGCATTGCGGCATCTCTGGTGTACCCTTCATGAACAAAACGACAGGCTTCGAGCTAACTACCTGGTCGATTTGCTGCCGTACTTCAGAGGAAAGATATCTTGAGGCAATAGGTGAAAATCGCGGGGCCGAGAACTTGGAGGCGAATGCAGCTGGTCGAGCAGCTTGTCGGAAGACCTGGACCGTATGTATTTAGTATTTTGCGAAACGTGCGATAGATCAGACAAGGTGACCGAAAGAACAGGACATACCGACGACATCATTGGTCTTGCAATCATAATGGACGATACTTTGTTGGAATAACTGAAGTTGGACGATTTTGCAATCGCCTTCTCTTCTCCAAGCTTATGATGTCGAAAAATAATTGCCGATGGGCCGACCAATCATGACGCAGTCTTCTTACTGCATTTCTAATCATCGTTATCGGCATTCGATAACCTTAAGCCGCTTGCGGTTCAGCCTTGTGAAGTTCTGTTTGTACAAAACGGAAGCAAGGGATGAATAGCATGAGTTAATCATGCCACTATTTTAAGAATTCATTGTCTCGTTAGGACCTCAATTACTCTGTCTTTCAACATGCAACACATTACTTGTAGACCAACAGATTCTGAGAGCCCTCGCACAAGAAAACAAGTCAGTCAGAATGCTTCAAATCATTCGTGCCGAAGGTGATGTCCACAGGCCCCGAATTTCCGGCACGTCACAACCTTTCGTAGCAGTCAATCATTCAACCGATGGAAAACATCACCTCCTCCTGGCAGCCAGCGGGTCCGTCGCAACAATCAAGATTCCCAACATACTGTCTGCTCTAGCAAAATATCAAAACCTCTCCATCTGCGTGATTCTCACTGAAGCTGCCCGTCAATTCTTGCAGGGTCAAAGTGCAGAACAGCCACATGTCGATACCCTGTATCATCAGGCAAATGTCCTAGGCGTCTTCCTAGATGAGGAGGAGTGGATACATCCCTGGAAACGAGGACAAGGGATTTTACATATCGAGTTGAGAAGATGGGCGCATGTACTTGTGATTGCGCCTTTGAGCGCAAATACAATGGCAAAGATTACTGGAGGCTTCAGTGATAACTTACTCACGAGCGTAGTGAGGGCCTGGGATACTACTGGTGAACTGGAGCTCGCGGAGCAGAATGGGGAGGGTGTGAATATAGCTACTCGGTCCGGGAGGAAGAAGAGGATTATTGTTGCGCCTGCGATGAACACGGCAATGTGGAGACATCCCATCACGAAGAGACAGATTGCGGTCTTGGAAGAGGAATGGGGTATTGGTGACGACGAGAATGAATGCGATGGATGGTTTGAGGTCTTGCGGCCACAGGAGAAGGAGCTGGCTTGTGGCGACGTTGGAGATGGTGCTATGAAGGATTGGAGACAGATTGTCGAGGTGATTGAGAAGAGGCTGCACCTGGAGTAAGTCGAGAACAGGTGTTTGGGCAAGGAGAGAAGAGAGTCCAAACATTTGTAACGTGTTTGGGTTTCGTAAATGCAGAGAGGCGTTGGTTGACAAAGTTCGTTATCAAAGCCATGATACAACATGGTCTTGGACAATTTTCCCTTCCCTTGGATGCTGGGCGCTTCATCGTGGAAAGGACCCCTCGAGCCTTAAAGATGAAGCTTATATGCAATAATTGGATCGGAAAGAAAGGATGTGAAGTTATTTTCCTTTCGTAAAGAATCTCCACTGCATATAAACCGAATTCTCAGCCATCGTTTTGCTACTACACGATGTCTCAGGCAATTAGTGACGTCCTCACCAGAGGTACCTTCCTCTTCCGCATAGCATAACGGTGGTAGAAATGGCACTTTAAGCGACTCTCTCTCCTCTTCACCTGCACCTTCACCTCAACATCACCACATTTGTCATAATACATACCACCTGAATTTACTCGTCATTGTCAGGTTGATCTCCCCGAATCAGAGATGGCACGCCAGTCTGACAATTCAAAGAATGCCGTTTTCGGTCATCGTGCCAACGGTAAAGAAAATGATGGGACTCCAGCAAAAGTATCCGCGGCCAGACCAAATACGCCCCGTACGCCCCCTTCTAATCAGACAATTTTGAAAATTGCGAAGAACATCCCTCTTCCAAAGCGACCGACTAAGACCGTTCTCGTGAAACCAATCATCAAGTCCAGCACGAAAGACACTCGCCATGGCTCAAAGAGCCTAAAGTCGTCTCGGAAATCCAAATCAAAGCATGTTCGCGTACGCGAGCCATCTCATGATTCTGAAGACCTTGAGAAGGCTCTTGAAAGTAACAATGTCTGCCACTTGCCTTGCGAGTTCATCGCTGACCAGCTCTTCAGAGTCTCTGACAGGGGCGAGAGAATACATACTTCAAAGTGGGGAGGAAGGGTTTGAGAAGGTCCATCAAAAACTGGTCAAGAAGATTGACGCTGGTATTGAAAAGAACAAAGAATTCTTCAAGAAGGTCTCTAACGCCGTTGAAATCCTCGATGCACCCATGGCCGACGAGAAAATCGAGACCACAGTATTGAAAAATGGCAAGCGAACAGTGCAAGTTGTTGAGATTGGCAAACGCATCGTGGACTTCAAAAAGAATATCGAAAAGGAAGAAGATAAACTGGCCGACTACTGGAACCAATATGAGCAGCTGCAACTTGAGTTCGAAGAGTTTGGCGTCCAGGTCTTTGGGGCTAGGGCTTTGAAGGTGGACGAGGACAAATATGACGAAGAGGGATATAGACATGAGGTAGATTTACTAGAAACGGAGTATCATACACAGATGGAAGGGATAATGGAAGAGCTTCGAGACATTGGCGAGGAAGCTATCAAGAAAATGAGAGCTTCGGAGAAGGTGCGCTTGCACTATGCAATCCATTGGAGTATTGGGCTCACAATGCTAACAAGCTTTCTGTAGGAGATCGATGCTGTAGCTGGGAAAGAACGAAGCAGACTGCTGTTGGCTTTCATGGAGTGAGGTGCGCTTCACGTATGAGTCTCGGCTTTTTACTACTGTGTGCGACTATGGTATTTGAAATCTGTATAATGGGGTCTCATCATTACGATCCAGGGATATCAATGATTTCTATCATGCCATGCGAGGATTCCGAAACAAATGATTATATTGCTATCCAAAGCTGGATTACACCAAGGTTGTTCATAAGATAACAGCTCGAAGGGAGTTCTCGTTCAAGACAATCTGCTTTATTTTGGCAACATCCTTAGCTTCTACTTGAACTCTCTCATACATTACCTCGGTCATTGGTTCCTCTTCTCACACGGTGATCTTGCAATCTGTAGTCATTTTGAAGGTTGCTTTATTCAATTGCATGTAATACATCTATCTGTTCAGAGCAAGAGCCTATCCTCCACCTTGCCAGCCTATTCACTGTATCCAAATCCTTATCCTGAAAACTCATACCAAACAAATTGCAAACTTTAACCTTACAAACGAAACAAATAACAATTCCTGTCTCTCAAAATGTCCTATCAAAATCCTACCAAAGTCCGACCAAATGATTTCAAAACCCAACCATACAAAAAAAACAAAAAAAAAACACTTCTTTTTCCAGACTGAGAGCCACATCCCAGTGGAGTATGGAGATCTTTAGCGGGTATGTGTGCCAAAACTCGAGGGGTTGAGAGGATTCGAGGTGTTCAGAGTGAACTGCAAAAGGTTCTTCATCACTGCCATTTGATGCCTGCATATTCTTTTACCATGTTTGCTGAGTTGGCAACCCATTACTGTTCGGGAGTCGTATAAGTGCCAAGAGTCTCTGCACATTCGATTTGTTCGTCGTGTGATATGCTTCTCAGTTCAAACATCTGGCGGACCTGAGAAGCTTTCGGCTCCGAAAAGATCGTGTGCAATTCTCCCAAAGTCTGCTCGGTCAATGTGTAGACCATGTTGTAGCGATCATCGTACCTGAGGGGGGAACTCAGCTTGCAGCGGATGTTCTCTTTGACTCCGTGCAGTAGCAGCCCTTTGTTGTTTCGACGATCCAAGTCCCATCGGAATCCAAGACCCCGCTCACATTGACTGTCTTCCCAACGTCCAAGTGGTTGGGTTGGGAGCACGTGGCGTGGGATGTGGTCGTGAGGGATTCTGTTTTCCTCGGATATGTGGTCAAGAGGGATTCTGTTCTCCTCGGGTATGTGGCTTGGTTTGGGCATCTCGGGCTGGATGCCTGCCCCAGGTAGGCAGGATCGGGCTCCCCAACATGGCACTCGGACGTGCCCGTTCTTGCAGTCCTTAAAGTAAAGTTGGCAAGATTGAGCTTCTTCTTCAGGGGTCGAAGCTCCTGCCCGAGTGGATGTCGGGACCGTTGTCTCTGATGTGACCGGGTAGAGCGTTTCCAATTCGACGGCCCATTGATCAGCAGTATTTGGATCAATGAGTGGCTTCCAGTCGTCAAAAACAGCCTCTTCCACGGTCATTCTCGTATCAACTGGTTCGACAACAACTTCATTGTTGTCTTGGTTCATTGCGCTAAACTCCTGCACTCTGTAGTAATGACCCATTGTACCAAAGTAGCTCATTGTGCTGTAGTAGTGTCCTATGTTGAAGTCGTTGAATGACTTGAATTGGTACATTGTGTTGGAGTAGTCCATTGTGTTGAAGTGGTTGGTTATATTGAAGTGGTTGATTGTGTTGGAGTGGGTTTTGTATCGAAGTGGATGACTGGATTGAAGTGGATGATTGTATGGAAGGGGATGATTGTATTGAAGTGGTTGATTGTGATGTACTTCCAAGGTGAGGTGGGTGCTGTGGGTGCAGTATATATATATTTACATGAGGTAATGATCTCTCAGTTCACATATGAATATTTCTAACAGCATTAGGCATGGGCAGAAAGTACAAGGGTACCCAGGAGCCAGGGTCGCGCTTTCCTGGACCCCAAGACCCATGCAACCATACTTCTGCTTTACATGGCTTCCCATTTTCTATAGAGGAATATCAGGGTTGGCGCGGATTGCTTGATACCTTCCAGTCGGAATAATAACTCGCTAGGCGTTGGGGAAAGGCGGGTGTGGAGCTTGCGCAAGCCATAGGGCTTACCGAGGGTTTAGGGGGACCCGGACGCAAGTCTAGTGCGGTGCTACCATGTCATGCCGGTAGCGATGTAATGGATGGGCAAGTCCGGACCCAGACATGAATCTAAGGCATCTGGACTGGAAGGAAAATTTGGACAAATGGAGAGGAAGTTATTCATTTGGGGTTTGTTCATCTCATGTTTCTTGTAGGGCTCGCTACGTAGGTTGTATGTTCCCGCATGCAAAAGTGATATCTTGGTAGTCTGCTGAAGTCCGAACTTTGGGTTCCGGTGATTTAGTCTCTGTTACTTCTGCTGCCGTATGCTTTTCTCAGGTACATACATCAGAAATTCGAAATTAGGTAAGAGCGCAGAGTGAGTGATTTCTTCGCTCCTTTTAGAACTTTTTTACAACCTTCAGCGGATGGGACCGTTTCCTTAGCTGGCTAACTAGTTATCTTAGTCTTTCCCTAGAGGAATTCTCCCGAGCTCTGAGAACCCTCATAGAATGCGCCTCCCCCACTCTAAAGGAGTGAAGTGTAATGATATTAACTAGGCCACCAAACTGGGCTTCCACGCCACAGAGAAGAACTACTGGAGCACTCCTTTCTCTCCACATTCTGAGGCTCTACTTCCTGCGTACGATCCCTGATTCTTTGCCTATGATGCATAGCGAAGTATTTACCCATTCTCCCGTTTTACAGAACTTACCTAGTGTCAATAGACGCAGTGATCTAATGACTTCTTGGTGAACCAGACTTCGTCCCATACCCTCACCTGTAAAACTGTTAAATACCTTCTGCAAAACTGTTAAGATGCCCAAAACTGGTCTTCATACTCATGTGAACGTGCATCATGGAGTGAACCGGATTTTCTCTTCTATATCCTCTTGTGAACGTGCGTCATTGCATGAACCAAACTCCTCCCCATATTCCTACCTGCAAAACTGTTCAACTGCGTTGCAAACCGATATTCATACTCTTATGAACGTGAGTGACACAATGAACCAGATTTCCACCAAGGATGCTCTGGTAAATGGAAAAAGTAGTTTATCCGAGCCAGACCATGGATATGAGAACTGTATCGGTCTGGCGGCTCGAAGTAAGTATGTGCTTTGAATTGCAGCACAGTCGTTGATGTCAGGTTTCCTCGGAGGAGTGTTAATCACGCTGGCGGCTCGGAGGGAGTGTTTTTCGTATGTGCTTTGGATGTCAGCAGCGTCACTGATGTCGGCTGCAATCGGAAGAGTTAAATTTCATATATCCAGCTCTGAGGATTTTGATAAGGCAGGCTAGACCTCCAAGCTGTAATGGTTGCTCATAGGTTGAAATCGAGGTTCATTAGCAAAGTGCGAAGCTCTTCAACCTGCAGATGGGCGTGAAGCCCATTACTAGCTTAGGACTTACATCGATGCAAACAGAAGCATCCCAGTTCACCTGTGCTGGCACACTCACTACGTTTGAGATGTTATTTTCAATTGGAACTTTCTTATTTTCATTCATGACTATCTATGCAGCCCGCTGCCTATCTGTCTATGAAACCAGCCCATGCTGTTGAAAAATTTCCGCCATGCAAGAAATCTATGACGACGCTAAACCAGAATCGAGTTGCAATACACTCATATGCGCCAAATGTCTAATACCCAGTTCCCTTAATCATCATATGCGTGAAAATCGATGTAAAACTTGCCATCATCCTTTCCAAAGAGCTGCTGCTATCCTTCCCCTCATCTCATATTAATCCAATCCCGCAGCCAGATTTAAACACCAACCTCATCGATTACAACACCCCATTCGTGGGTCTCGTTGCCGTACATGATATCGACCAACCACTGCTTGATCTTGGCAGCGTACTCTCCGCTATCGCCCTTCGCCATTGGAATCTCAATGTCTTTCTCACGGTAGTTGACCACGGAAACCGGGCATACGAAATAAGCTGTACCGGCAGCGAAGGCTTCGACAATACGACCTTCCTTTGCGGTTTCGGCAACTTCGTCCATGGTGAATTTGCGCTCGACGACTTCGAGTTCAGGGATTCGCTCGCGAACGAGTCTGTGATACTATGTCAGCTGATGTTCTACAAGTGAACGACATGCGGTATGGAAACTTACTGCAAAATACTTCTTCTGGTAACACCATCCAAGATGATCTTGTCGTCAAGGGGAGCAGTAACCAATTGCTGCTTTCCCTCCTTGGTTTTCCAGACAATGAAGAAGTTACTCGCTCCTGCCTCAGTAACAACTCCGTTGAGCAACCACAGAACCTGGTCGTAGCCACGGGCTCGGGCTTCCGAATTGGCCATCAGGGTTGGTCCGTAATTTGCGCCGACCTTTGCGAATCCGAATCCACCTGGCCAAGCTCGGACACCGTCTGTAGAGGCGAGTAGCTTCATACCCTTGGGCTGGTCCATTGATGGCATGAAAGTTGAGATAACGAAAAGAGTGGCTTCCTTGGGGCTAGCGACACCGACTGAAAATGAAAGTTAGCAAATGCATCCAGAGAAAACGACCGCATTTAGAGGTTTTCAACTTGGAAGTAAACTACTCACGTGCACCAGCACTACCAATCATGGTAGGTCTCAGGTAAAGAAAAGTACCAGGAGTTGGCAACCATTTCGGACCGTCTACTGAGATCATAGCAATAATGAGCTTCTCCAATTCCTTTGGATCAAAGGGAGGTAAAGAGATTCGAGTAGCGGAGGTGAGCATTCTCTTGCAGTTGCAATCTGGACGGAACAATCTGAGCTTTCCATCGAAACCTCTGTACATCTTCATTCCCTCAAAACATTCTGTAGCATAACTGGCAGCAGTTAGTAAGATTGCGAGTTTATGGTGTTGTTTTTCTTGGGTGCAGGGAAACCGGCCAAATTCGCCATATCAATTGGTTAGGCGGGGCAACGAGCTTTGCTGGATTATCTCGAATCTCCGGAACGATTATTCGCAGCATATTGCCCCAGATTCAATGGAACAATGATAGTCTGTCCCTGTTTGACAGTCTCTTTCTCTACTTTGAGAAGATTCACCACGGGAAGTGAATTCCTAGCCGCTGTGCGTGTGCCGTGAACTCGGGGAGCGCAAGGACAAGAAAAATTGAACTTACTGCAAAACAGAAGCCGTCGGAGGGAGAGAGAGGTTTCCATAAGGCTTCAATTCTGGTGCACCCCATCCGGTCGTCGCGTTCCATACTGCGGTGATCATGTGGTCTGTACATTGGGAAGAGGTGTTGATGATTGGGTCGCCTGGTTGAGGAACAGTCATAGGTGTGGTGGTTTTGGTGATTTTCAGTTTAGACGCGTCCAAATGAGGCAGAGGTCCGTCCTCAATGACGGCGATCTTTTTGCTGACGGCAGCGGCTGTGAGTTCTGAAGTTTGTTGGACATCCCTTGGAGGGGTGTTGGAAATAGCTGATGGAGACATGACTGCTTGTATCGATTTGGCAAATCGAGGGGAGGTAGTCGTTAGTCTGGCTCTAAAGAGAGAATAGAATTGGTCCAATTATGTTTCAAAAACGAAGAGTATTGGAACTCAATTGATGTCAATATAGAAAAATAAATTTATGTGAAGTGATAAACAAAGAGGAGGAATTCCGTGAGTATAAGTAGCAAGAGTGAACAAACCCTCACAATTGAGTCACACCCCTGCACAAGCGAAAATCGAGGAGAAACTAGTATAATAAATTTTATCAATTTTTCCCACCAAGAAGGAAGAAATCAATGGAAACTTGCAGGCACTAACAGTCACGTTAAATCTCAATTCGACATACGGACTTCGGAGTAGAAGTACTCGTAAGAACTGCAGAGTGGGAAGGGAACCACAATACCAAGCCAAAGAGAACACCCGCCACAGAAAAGCCAACATCCTGTGCAGGAATTCTTGGCTCGTCCGATACAGCTAGTGGGTCAGATTTTTGTGCCTGCATGATAGGGATATGTATCCATGGCATGCACGTAACTGAGCATTGGCTATGAACGCAGCGAGAGTACGAAAGTAATCTTCTGGAACTGCCAGAATGGATATTACGGCACGGAGATACCTTGGACAGATGAGATCAGTGAATAGATTCATATCCATGCAAAAATACTAGCCTCGTCTGCCGCGTGAGCAATAGCAATACCGCATCTCTTTGATAGAACACAGCCCGGCTGTTGGTTTGTAGATAAGGGAGGGCGCGAAAGCTGTGGAGATGTGATGTCGTTTAGCATTTTAATGCTCGCTCGAGTGCGGCTATGAAATTTCATGCACCGCTTATAGACGGCTTGCTCAGGGTACACTCGGCCACTCAAAGCGGAACTACAAAGTCACAAGGCCCCTCAGAAGCTTATAGATGGATCGTTGCCCTGAGTGACGATAGAGGATCAAGAATGTTGAAGAAATTTAGCGGTCAACCGCTTGCGCTATGGTATCAATCAGTTGGTATGGTATCTCTATGCCATAAGAATTAGGTAAATCTATGTACTTTTAGCCCCTCTCTGCCCCTCACTGCCCCTCATTTACATCGCACCCGCTCTATGTCCTGAAACGAATTCTATGCTCTACTCTCCTTCAATCGCTGCGCGTCTTCCATGAGCTCTCGTGTCCTTTGAGCTTCTTCGCCGATTCCCTTCACACCTTTGACGCGTTGTCTCTCCTCATACATAGCTCGGCTCTTCAGGATTCGTTCTACAATTTGGCCAGCATTTACAGACGCGAAGTCATGATTTCCTATCTCGCGATAGATACCCATCTCCTTAGCTGCCACATAAGGATCATATGTCAAGGGCATAAAGCTAGTTGGACCGTGGTAAACGGCATCCGGAACCCCCCATGGGGTTGAAGTGAGGTAACCTTTATTTGGGGCGAATGGAGCGCCAAAGATGACCGCGTTGACATACTGATAAACGTTAGAATGATGTTTTGGGCACTAAGAAGTTCGACGTACCTTGCACTGCAAAACACAGAGACCTCGCTCGTAGATGTTCATAATGGGATAATTGACCCCTTTCCAATGATTGATAACCTCATCGTCGTGAACACCAGCGACCACGAAGCACGGCGCATAGTCTTCACCCTTGCCAGTTCGCTCTTGTACTGCCTCTTTGTTATACCAGCCTTCTTTCTTAGCGAGATCTTCTTCAGCCTTTATAACTTGTCGAAGGAACTCAATGTGACCAGAGGAGAAGAGGTCGAATCCACCATCAACGTAAACGACTCGCTGGCCAGGTTTGGGCGCGCTCCCCTCGATTAAAGAACTGAATGTCCCTTTCTCGTTCTCAGTATCATTGCCCCGGGCGGCCATTGACGCGTTCCAGAACCACACGCTTGATCCAGGATGAAGACCCGTTTGATCAGTAGCATACATCCGCATTCTCTCAGTCATGGCTTCTCCATTGGCTTTAATTTCCGCCGGTGCGCCAGAACCCTCCTCTCCAGCCAAAAGCTTCGTCAACGATTTGATGAAATGAGTCCTCGTACAGAGAAGCATTCGTCCCACAAGGTCTGTTGTCGAGATACTCGGAGTGCGTTTGACGACCTTGAATCTGCCCGCCGCCTTCACGAACCGGTAACAGTCCTCGCCACTACTATCCGATGTAATATCATCCCCATGTACCACGTACTTGCAACCATAATGGGAGATCCATGGAAGAGATGTAACATAAGGTGCGTATGGCACAGATTGCGTAACCCATCTGCAGGCATCGACCGCGGCGATTCTTAAGGAGTAGAATCAGTAAACCAGTACTCGTCCAGTGGCTCGTTCGTCCCTAATTACCGTTCTTGTAACGTCATGACCGTAGGTCCCTTGTTCTCGAGGATCGATTCATCGGAATGGATCCCGACTACCAGTTCATTTCCCAATTGTCTAGCTTGGAGCATTGCGCCGGCGTGTCCTACGAATATAATGCATCAGCAACGTGGAGATATATGAAGACAGGGGTAACTTCGCGATATTGCGTACCATGATGGAAAAAGTCCCAACATCCATCGACCCAAATCCTGTCCTCTAAAATCTCTGGTGCAGCTTGACCTGGCGGGCCTTCTTCTTCAATATTGTTGGCCATGATCTCAGATAAATTGATAATTTCTCTGTTTGGGGAATTGTGTCAAAACTCAAGAGAAATACGCTCCGCGCGGTAAGGTTAAGACGATGCGGGGCAGGGTGAGCGGTAAAGCCAACGGAGCAGTCCCAATCTTATCACAGATTCGCCGGTCATGGTCCCTGACTTGCAACAACTTCCGAAAGCGGCATCTGCCTAGGAACAAGAGGTGTGCTGTCTGTGACCAAAAGTTTCTCCGTGGCAGAAGTTTGTGCTAGCATCTGCATGTTCGAGCAATCATTCGCTGGTTCAAGGGCTCTTGGACGTTCTCATGGCATTGTGAAGAAGCAAGACACAAGCCGTTGGGCCCTCAAAGATGGCCATCTACTGATCCGACAGCGATGAACCTGTACTGGTCCCTGGCGTGCCTAGATGTGGGATGGGAAGTTCTTGCGAAATACCACTTACTACTATGGGTACCATGATCGCCGTCTTACTATGGGTCTTGAAGAAAAATATATAGATACGCTTGATATTTTCCCGAAGTCTTTCAAGATTGCGCTTCTACAGTACCACGGTACTACCACTGCGAGTACATTGTGTTCCGCTTTTCTCCCACCTAGCCTGCAATCTCTCATTGTCCCTCCTTTCGAATATTCACTCTCTCATATTGCTTCTGCCATTGCTTTTGCGGGCGGTTGGTTGGACAAAGTCGGGAGATGAGACTCGGCATTTCCTTCTGCTCCACCTGAATATATATAATAATATCGGTCATTTCCCACCAGCAATTAATATCCCTTCCTTCTGTTCGTTCTCAATTTGCCCCTCCCCTTGCTCAACGTTTTCAAGAAGAGTATAAGAGAAGTATCGTCGCGTCCATGAACGAGGCAGAGGAATCCTAATAATCGCGAAGAAGAGTCTCTGGAAGGTGGGGCAACAATCGGAAACTTGGGCTCGGGTTCTTGCATCTTAGCCGAGATTTTGGTACTAGGCATTATTGATACGGTTTACGGTGCAATGCATCGGACTACACCTTCGAATGGAGGATTATTCAAGACAGGCAATCTATTTGGGGGCAGTAAGACGCCAACTTCTTCAACACGGCCGTCCACTTCCTCAGGATCTCCTGGAAGTGAGTCCAAATATAGTCCGCCTCACCATCCCCAGCCGAGACCCTCAGTAACGGGCTTCAGTCGCAAGACCTCCTTTTCCTCCGCATCGCGCTACGCTCGACGAAATAATTCGACGGCGCATTTACACAGTACGGTCCTACCCAGTATACCTATTTTGTCACCCTCGACGTCGCCGGAGAAACGCTCCAAGTCTGTCGATCCCTATGCCGTACCATCGACCTTTCCAATCCCCTTAGACGACGTAAAAAGCCCAGATAGTTACAATCGAGTGCTGCTCGAGGAGAGCGAAGAAGCTAGTTCAAGCGCAGCTTATGCGCACCGTCCCAGTCCCAGTATCGATTCTTTTACCTCGACGACGCCATACTCAAATATGCTAGCTAGACCAGGGACGGGCCATACATCTACCGGGCCTGGTCCTACAGGAATGAGTGTGCTTGCGCCAATGCAGCCAGGAAGTCCTACACTCGAGACGATCACATATCAGCACATACAAGAGATGGCGTCGAAGAGGATATCGACTTTGGACTATTTACGGAAAGCGTACGATTACCTCTATCCCACTCTCTATGCGCTTTGAGAATTCTATCCCAAACGATACTTCCGTTAGATGTCCGGACATGGCTAACGTATGATTGATATATACAGACACGAAGGCAGAGTATATTGGTTTAACACCCTACTATTCAACAAGCCCGACCTCCAACGAATGCCCTACTTCGATTCGCGCAAGCTCGCCCGCCGCGCAACAAACTACCTCCTACTCGGACTCTCACTTCCCACCATCCTCGATCTCAACTCCTCTAGTCCAGCCGAATTTCTGCGCACACTAAATGCGCTCCTGGTCGAATTCGAAGCCTTCCAACAAGTCCACCCTCCCGACGGTTCTTCCTCATCTTCTCTCTCGCGCGGGCGATTCCCTCAGATGTTTAAGCGCGCAACGGCAACTAGCAATAAAGGACGGCGGACCAGCTCCGCTACGGAAATTGGGCTTCCGATAGGGAATGATCATTCGGATGCGAAGTCCATTAATGGAAGTACATCGAGTGGAGGAACGAGTGGTGCGACATCGTTCCCTGCGAGCGAGAATGATTTGTTACCGGGAGAGGAATATACCCATTTATTAACGCCATCTTTACCTTTTGATCCCGATTTTTACGAGACGTTTGCAACACTGTGCGATGTATTAATTGACTGTTATACGAGGTTGATGAGTTTGGTTTCAACACCAAAGGAGTGCAGTCCGCAGATCGCTGAGATGTTCACCAAGGCGGACGCAAGAGTGAGGAAGATAATTGTCCAGGGCGTGGTGAAAGAGTTTGAGGAGAGCAGTAGGCAGGGGGTTAAGACGGAAGTCGCCGGTGTAGGGAAAGTGGTATTGGGTGGATTGATGTGAGGAGTCTTATTTATTTCAGCATTTCATGGGTTAACGGTTGATATCACGAAGGGTCACGGCGGGGCAATGAGGAGAACGGCGTCATTACATACTTATATATTTATACATTTAACATTGTTATGCTATTCAGAATAAGAACTGGAACAGGTATAAGCAACAATCTAGACGCCAAGCAAGCGCAAAACAGAAGATATAGAAATGCAGAGAAGAAAGAAAATTCAAGCTTTTCAGAAGTTCATCAGATACCATAACGCAATTTGTGTCATCATAGAGTGGAAACCGCTTTTTACACGGTCCACATCAGTGCTTGACTCTATTTGGTAATCATCACCTGAACCAGCTTCCCAACGAGACGCAGTACAACGAATCCAGCTCCTTCGACAGAGCTTCTGAGATGGAATCGACTTCGAACCAGGACAGATCTTTCGGCAAAGAAAGATTTAGAGTTTGAAGTCTCGATCTTCCGTAGAAAACACCTCCGCTTTCCTATAAGCTATGGACTCAAAAAAGTAGTGGACTCCTCGCATCAAGAATAAGCCCCATCGAGTTACCATCCTCCTCCCTTTCAAGAGCAGGAAAGCAATCGCATAACTATCGATCTCGACGAATAAGCCTCCCCTACCATTAGCACCCCTCATCTCAACCAAGAACAGTCCTACCACCTCCCATCACCAATCACTCTTCCAGACCTCAAAGTACATCAAGAAGAAGCTCGGACTCGTATCTTCATCCATATGGTCTTTTTCCATCCATACGACAAGTTCTGGAAGCGATCGCGTGACAGTGCAAACGGCAGAAGGGTGTATGAAATCGAAACGAAGAATTGATAGAAGAGAAGCCGCAAAGTGCTTCTATGGCGGCGCGTTTCCGCAATCCCGTCTTCATGAGAAGACGGGTTGTCCGGGGACTTTCTCCCAAAGCATGATGTTTGAAAAGTACCAGTAAAGGTATTTTTCTGTTCGTGTGCTTCGAATGCGATTCTTTGAGCGAGAAGTTGTATGGGAGGAGAAAAGGTAGAAAAGATTCTTGATGAAAAATTAATTTTGTAGTCGAGGAAAGTGAAATTTTGTGGGGACGCTAGGCGGCCTGCGTTAGTGGTTTTTTGATTCGCTTGCTATTGGTCTCTTCCGCGTCGAATGCTGTGGTGCGAAGCTTGCCTGCCGAGCCTGCGTAGGTAGAAAATAGAAGCTGCTGCCTTTCTGCTGTACTGCTTTTATTTATATTGATGGAAGCAATTGTGTTCCAACCACAAACAGACTTTTTGGTCTCGAGCTGACGCAGTATTCGAATCAAGCGGGCTATTGCTCTTTCATAATTCAAGATGTCTACTCTATTCGGCGCGGCAGCTACGACAACGACTGCCAACCAAGCCAATACTCTGGGAGATCTATCGAAAGACATCGCGCTCAACAACCCACCAGAGGACAGTATCTCGGACTTAGCTTTTTCGCCCGTCTCCGAGCACTTAGCTGTCGCGTCATGGGATAAAAAAGTGAGGATCTATGAGATCTCGCCCACCGGGCAGAGCGAGGGAAGGGCTATGATGGACTTTGAAGCTCCGGTGCTCAGTTGTCACTGGTCGAAGGTGAATAATCATACGCGCGGGGCAGCCTAAATTTGAGACTAAGCTAACAGACTTGAATAGGATGGAAAGAAAGTTGTAGGCGCAGGAGCAGACAAGACAGCACGTCTGATGGATCTCGAGAATGGCCAAACAGTCTCGCAAATCGCTGCACACGACCAACCTATCCGCAGCGTGCGATTTTTCACAGCACCGCAAACTAACAGCGAGATGGTTGTGACTGGGTCCTGGGACAACACTATCAAATACTGGGATATGCGATCTCCTACCGCAGTTGTTTCTGTTGATATGCGCCAGAAAGTCTACACATTGGATGTGCAGAAGAACGTGCTGGTCGTTGGTACAGCGGAGAGATTTATCCAAGTCATCGATCTAAACCAACCCGACAAGATCAAGAAGACCATCCAGAGTCCCTTGAAATGGCAAACGAGGGTAGTGAGCTTGTTCCCCGATGCTACTGGATTTGCAGTTGGTAGTATCGAAGGAAGGTGCGCCATCCAATATGTTGAAGACAAGGACGCGAGGTAAGCGGTATCATTCTCCTCTCAAAGATCATATACTAACATCCTTCTCACAGCATGAACTTCTCATTCAAATGCCATCGCGACCCACCTCAAAACAACATGACGAATGTTTACTCAGTCAACGCGATATCCTTCCACCCCATCCACGGCACATTCAGCACTGCCGGATCGGATGGCACATTCCACTTCTGGGACGGAATCGCCAAGCACAGACTGAAGGGATACCCTACCGTTGGTGGCACGATCTCGGCAACGGCTTTCAACCACAACGGTAACATCTTTGCCTATGCTGTGAGCTACGACTGGAGTAAAGGATACGCGAGCAACACTGCTCAATACCCGAACAAGATCATGCTTCATCCTGTAAATCCTGATGAATGCAAACCGAGACCAAGTGTGAAGAAGAGGTAGATTCGGTTGGGTTAGTGAGATGGGAGAGCTGGGATGGATAGGAAAGGATTTGCGGAGGAAAAGGAACTGGTGAAAGATACAAAAACCACGCCTTATGGACAGCGAAGAGGGAACAAGCATTTGAAAGTTTTCGAAAACTTACTCTCACGGGAAATCTGTTGGTTGAATGGGACCTAGCATATGGGGAGAGGAGAAACACCAAGCACGAAAAACGTCTGAAGCAGGAAAATCAAGGATAGGAAAGCGGTAGTTATGCACAGCATGTACGAAGAAGTTATTAGAGAGGCGTTTTGGGATACTTGCTTACTTGAAGAGCGACATCAAATACCAAAAGATAGTTAAGTCTAGATAGGCAGTAATGATATGAAGTGTATCCATTGGATGATAGATAATTGCCCGTGCATCATGATTGGTAGTTAGTTGGAGTCGTCTGTCTGTCTGTCTGTCCATGCCTCTATAAATTATCTTTCTACAATATCACAAGTGCCCACGATATACTTTTAGATATTCTTCAAACCTCGTAGGAATATAGAACTACTTAGCAGCAAGGTGAATTCGTATACAACAACATATCACTATCACTATCACATCATCACATCACCTCACTGCCAAACTGCATCACTATTAAGCCCTCATTTTCAAATCAACTTCCTACGTAATCTAACCCAACGCAATCCAGCCCGCAACTCAAGTCTGAAGCCGTAGTCGGCAACTACTGTATGATATAAAGAATTCCAATTCCAATTCCCATTCCAGCACCCAATTTATCCCCTAAACACCCATACTAATGCATCATATACGAGATAATAGGGATAAAAGAAAAGCAAAGTAATCTTCACACACACACAACTAAGACAATGAGTAAAACAGGTGCCAATCCACTCCACCCGACGTAACATCTAAGTCCTCTTTTCCACCTCCTTTCCATTCCCATGACTCGCCGCCCCTTCATCATCACTTGCGCTCCCCACACTATACCGATCTCTATCCACATCATCGGTCGGGCTCTTCACATGCAGCTCATCCAATTCGCTCTCGTCGAAATCGGCGGCCTCCACATCGCGCGGTACTCTCTTATGTCTGAAACTCTCCAAGCCCATGCCATTACGCGGACCACCGCTCGCGCCCGCAAGTGCCATAGGCGTGTCGCCTCCGAAGATGCCCGCGTATCCAGCGCGTTGGCGGCGTTCGCGCCAGATGTAGTAGCCCCAGGCCGAGGCGGCAATGATGACGATGACGAGGACAATCTCGCCGGACTTGTAGTAGGCGTTCCATTTTGCCGCTTCGAGGCGTTCTTCTTCTGCTTCTGCGGCGGCAGTGCTGTTGGGGTGACCGCCGACAGATGTCTCGACGCCCTTTTCACCGTCAATACGACTGTCGGTTGGAACACCGCCGATGCTGGCAATGTCGACTTCCATGAATCGGTCAAGCATGTCGCGGGTTCGGCGAGCGTAGTCGAATGGGACCATGTGGGAAGAGTTGTAGAAGAGGACGTAGGTCAGGTTTCTAGCGGACTGCCAGAAACCGGCTGGTTCGCCTTCGAATACCCAGTCTCGTCGTGGTGCCCATGTTCCGGGTGTGATCTCGAAACCTTTGCCTCCATTCCACTGCATGTTGCTGATTAATTCTTCAGTGCCAATATGGTTGCAAATGAGATCCTCGGCACCAGAAA
The DNA here is from genome assembly GCA_002946425.1 of Rutstroemia sp. NJR-2017a BBW. Lineage (NCBI taxonomy): Eukaryota > Fungi > Ascomycota > Leotiomycetes > Helotiales > Rutstroemiaceae > Rutstroemia > Rutstroemia sp. NJR-2017a BBW. The sequence continues at coordinate 251,307 of NJPT01000010.1, forward strand.
ATAGAACTGTGGGGACTTCTGCAATAAGATCTGGTAGGATCTGAATGGAAGGTTTGGAGTTCTTCGCTCTGAAGGCGCTTCCGACCGCTCCATTACATTCTGTCCATCCAGTTCGTTTCCCTGGCGAGATGTGAAGAGCTTCGATAACATCTGGGCGGCGAAGGTATGGGGTAACGCTGACCAAGTCCGGGGGCCAGTTCATGCCACAGCTTGGGTACGAATCCTTTAGCCTCACATCGTACATGTTGTAGCATTGCATCTTGCCATCGGATCCCTTGGTTTGCGTGCTTTGTAGTATATCTTGCAAGATCTGCTCACATTGCCCATTGTCGACATTATCCCTTCCTCCATTCTCGTTCAGCTGCTTAACACAGATAGCCTGTTGGGATTCGAGCTTCTTTGCCCTGTCACTGTCGCGCTTGACCAGCCCCTTCTCATATGCGAACGGGAGGTACGACATGTACTGTTCGACTGGAGAAATCCAACCATTTCCGATTAGCATTCCCTTCATTTGCCACTTATGCTTCGCCTCTGGCTTCTTGTTGCGCTCGAGTATCGCCTTTGTGATGTATGGAATGTGCTGTCCAGCATACGACTCTCCAGCAAGATAAAGCTGCAATATATTAGCATGCGCAAAATGGTATAGAAAACCATCGTAGACTTACATCATCATGCTCATACTCCGGGAAAAGGTCGAACCATTTCTCCAAGAATATTACGAATTGGTTTGCCATATCCGTTAATTCATGAACATAGCTGTCCGTGTCCACAAAACTAAACCCGGTTCCGACAGGGTTATCCACAAACATGATATTGGCGAACTCATCCCAAGATCCAGAATTGTATTCAAGTTTTGGCCCGTTGGAATCCTTGACTCTATAGGGTCCAACCTCCATCAAAGCACCATCCTCGGAGCTACATCCAGGGCCACCATTGAGCCAAATAACTGTGCGCTGCTTGTTGGCAATATGTCGGTTTTGGAAATGCCAGAAGAATATATTTCCGTGATGTTCGGGGGTGACTTCGATGTGTCTGCGTTGATTAGCTTAGCTGTAATTTTGATGTGATGACAATGAACCTACCCAGCATGCATCTTAAGCAGCGGTCCGTCAGGAGCGCCGGGAAGAGAATGAACGAAGTAATCCCCAGCAGTTGCTGCGTTAGTCACTGAAGGCATCAGTGATGCCGACAGCAGACCCCATACCGTCAGCAAAGCCGGACGGGCTCCTGATGTGAAAGGGCGCATGGCGAAGGTTTGTCCTATCGCCCGTGATAGGCGTTCGGAAAAGGGGAAAGAGGTTTATTCAGATCGCGTCGTCGCGATTGTCCACGCACAGAACATGTGCCGATACTGTTGAGCCCAGGAATGAAAATATGGAAATGTTGGGTTGTGGACACAGTTTGGCTGTTGATGTGTAAATTGGGAAGGAGGCGCGGCTCGGCTTTGTTAGTGATACTGAATGAATTGTTACAGCCACTCGAAAGACCGTTCTCTGCAGATGGACGCAAGGTAGAACCGAAGCGAGAGGTTAGAAACGACCAATAATAGAATTTATGTGGAGAGAGCTACGAAGCAGTGTGTCTTCTGAGGAACTTTGAAATTGCATTTATCATTTCATGACAAGATACACCGAAGAGCCGTTGGTATCTCGAAAGAGAGCTTGGTCGAAGTTGGTCGAGCCGTCGAAGACTTCACACAAAGAGCCCCTCCTGCTTATTGTGCGCCTGTTTTTTGACAATTGCGATTGATAATGCTCATTGGCCCAGATTGTATAAATCTTCCGTTATGGGTTTGGAAACGGCTGTGCATAGCGTTTGATGAATGCAGAGGGTCCTTGATTTCTAGTCTGCGACATGACAACTCCATGAGAAACCGTTGAGCAAATCCAGTCCGTTCCACAACTCAAACTACCAAGGCCTCTAGCTCTACACATTGGAACAATTGTTTGATTTTCTATAAGCTACGGATTCTGCTACACCCATTCTCATGGTTCCACACAGCCGCCGTGTGTTCAGACCCTTGGCGAAGGATACAGGTACTGCAAAAGAGTCCTGCTAAATGCACACGTCGACTAAGTAAGGCAATAACGCTCATATCTGTGGCGTAAAAAACATTAACGGCTGTGTGAGTATGCGTTAAACATTTTGCGGTTTCCAATTACTTCCTTCGAAAGATCTCACATCTTATGGAATTTGACTACCCCGCACTAGCCATCTCCTATGTTAGAGTTCCCGCAGTGGTCTTTCGGCATGCTCATTTCTAGAACATGTCACCGAATCCCTTTTCAGAGTCTTTCTTGATTAGATCAACCATTCCCTGTGGCTTCAGTCAGCTTTACCTCAAGGTATTCTGCGAATAAACATGGCTTACGTCTGGCATAATGGGTTCGCCGTTTGCGCCCTTGACGTAACGGAATGGCATCTCTGTACTTTCATTCTTGTTGATTCGAAGTTCTGGGTAGTCCACATACGGGATCTTGTCTAGAGGAACTGTGTATCAGTTAGCATCAAATTGAAAAGGACGATGAGAGCTAGAATCAGCTGACTTTGGTCCTGTGTGACTATTCTCGTGCAGCGAACGGCAGTATCCGTTGTTAGTTGGATAGGGCCAAGACGTCGACCTTCGAATCCCTTCTTCCTCAGCTCAGAAGTTCGGTCTCTCGGAGGATCGTCTCCTGTACTCAATACTTCAGCAAATGGTTGGTGTGTTGCAGAACCATGTTACCAACCTAGGATGCCGCCAAAAAGGAACACATCGAAGACCTCGCCATCTTCCGGGCTTAATTCCTTTGTGGCTGCCGGGTCAAGCAAGCAGACGCGAGACTTATCACTTGCATATATAGTCTCGACGCTTCGGCCATCTGCTGTGAAACCTGGTACGGCCTTCAAGACCTCGGGCAAGGCCAAGTTAGGAGGAACGGAGGACAAACAAAACTTTGCGCCGGCCTGATTGCACTCCTTAGCTATGGTGACATATTCAAGCTCAGACCATGGGCCCAGCTCTTCGTCTAGGTGCTCAACGATGTATGTTTTGGGAGCCATCTGGAGGGGTGTCTTGCTTGAGAAGAAAGCTTTTCTGGATATACTTTTGGGCCAATTAAAAGCGACCAATGGGAGCTTGTTCTCGAAGCTCTGGAGTAGTGAATCGGATATTTTTCCAACAGAGCTGGATGAATGACCGTATCTCGTATCTCGTATACTGCTAATAGTCTGCTATACGCTTCTGACTCGTATGTACGTATGTACTGGATGACGGTATCTCCCCCTTCTGTAAGGTATGCACGATTTGGCGATGAGCAGGTCTAGAGGTTATGCGGGAAGTATTAATGAAGGTCGTCTCGTGATTGGGAAGAAAACCAATTGAATATGACCCTCCGGTTGATCTTTTGCGTATCTGAGAATTGTTCAGAAACCTGCATGCGTGGCTTGCAAGGGGGGAAGGAGGGAAAGGAAAATCTTTATAGGGTGGATGGCAGGTGGGATGGGTGGATGGGTGGATGGGTAAGGAGAAGCGGTATTAAATCTTCTCGGTGTTTATACGTACTTGTGCAGCAACTTAGTTCACGATTTCTGGTCAAGAGTGGTCTGGATTTCTTCTTCACCGAGATCAGAGCAAATTCTCTCCCAATTTTCCCCTCCTCGTGCTCCAATTTCCAAGGTCACTGCCCAAGCGAGACCAGAGAGCGACCCTCCCGCAGAACCCCACCAAGAGCCCAAAAGCTAAAATTGTTATCGGCTCTCTTTCCTGGAAATTCACTGAGCTGAGCTGTTTCTGAGTCTGAATCTGAACCTCCAACTTCCTTCTTTTAAACCCCCCTCGCTCCAATTCCTTGTGCAACCAATTCCAATTTCCTAAAGACATAAAAACCGTAACTCTTTGCAACGAGAACGACTCGACCGAGAAAATACATACATTACGTCGCTCTCTTCGGAATCGGAAATTAATAGCTTACCTCCTTACATCCATCGTTGCACCGCTTGGCCACGGCAATTCTACCCAGTCACTTTTTAGTCTTCAAACGTGCCGCGACTTAGTTCTTCGACGACAAAGACGAAATTGCACCACAATTCGACCTCACAAGCCCACCGAAGAATACGCACTTATCCAGCCTTTGGCTTTGCAACTTACAACGCTCGCCAGACCATTCATTCCAAGATGAATCCTCTTCAGAAGAACAAGATCGATGTCTCGGTGAGTAATCCAGTTCTCCCTCTACCCCTCACTGCTCTCATTTATCCTATCTTATCCAACGAGCCCACCATCCTAACCTCGCACAACTGCACAGTCCCTCTCCCCCGATGAGCAACGCCTCTTCCGACTTTACGGCAAGCTCCCCAGCAAAACCGATCACCTAGCCAAACAACTCAAGGAGCGCAAATACTTCGATTCCGGCGACTATGCTCTGAGCAAAGCCGGCAAGGCCTCCTCAGTCGACACTGGCAAGATCGGTTCCGAACATCCCCTCCCTGAAAACATCCCCCATGCATCATCTCCCGGTATCAGCAGCTCCTCGCAGGGAGGAACTGGGGCTGGAAATTCAACCGCTACACATCACAGTATTGCGGGACTGGGTTTGGGCCAGCAGAGCTCGAGTCCGGTGAAGGAAAGCAGTTTCTTGAACCGGGAGACCAGTGTGGATGAGGGTGAGGGCAAGACAGATGGACAGGTTGAGCAGGGTGAGGGATCGGTCAGTCCTCCACCTGTTAAGGGGGGCATTCCAATCAGCGGTTAGGTTATGGGGATGGAACGAAAGAAATGTTTGCTGCGTACGTACGAAATGGGTTCGGCGTTTTTGGGTTTACGAAGTGAAATGATGGTTACTATTGGTTTGGGGTGATGGGCCTTCGTTGTACATCTTTGCTTTTCATGATGATGGCTTGAGAGTCGAGCAGCAACATACCTACCGAAACGATGACTTTATGATTGTCAATATCAGCATGTTGAACTTTGTCTTTCTGTCACAGTTGAATGAATTAATCAATTCAATGATCTGATCGATCTGCCTTTTGAGACTGTCTATACCACTGTATTTTGTTCCCCGTAACGCCTCATGATAGCTTTATTTTATTTGATGCCCCTCGTGGATATCACAAATCAACCGCCTTTGCTGCCATCTTGCTAGCTCCATCAAAGCTTTTATTTCCGCCGATAAATCCAGCAGCATGAACGAATACGCCTCCTTCAATACCAGTAATTTCATCCAACTTCTCATCTCTGAATCCTCTCCAAGCTTCCGGCAATGGCTTTCTGCTCTGGAAAGAGTCTTTGCTGACTGGTACACACTGGATTCTCCACTTGGCATCTGGTCGCACACTTTCAGGGTACAAAACATAGAGGACCAGGTTCTCGCTGTTCTCTTGTGCCTCAAGAGTGTAGAGATGGTCTTTCCACGGAACAGATTGTCCGTCAAAGACCATGATTCTCCCCTTCGGATCGTATTGCAGACGCTTGGCATACGCCTGTTGAACGATGCTTCGTGCTGGTAGCCATGACTTCGCATAGTAGTCCAGATCCCTCGAGAACTCCTCCCCCATTCTATTGCTGGCAAGAAGGAACTTTGCGTCCTCCTCTGCCTGGGCTTGGACTGGGTCTGCTGGTATCGGATCGTTCCAGTTGGGATTGAGTCTGGAGACCATAGCTCCTAGCGAAAATCCTCCCTCGCTGAACTTCTTCTCCAATCCTGCAGTGGCAATGCCCTTGGGGTCGTAGACAGAAATGCCATTGTCGTGGGCATCTAGTGCTTCGATGAAGTTCTCGTAGATTTTTCTCCAGATAACGTCGACTTCTTCGGCATCTTCAGTTACTCCTAGATGCTGCGCGATGATGGCTTTTCCAAAATGCATGTACACCAAACCAGCAGAGGAAAGCTTGGTCGGACGGTTGGGGAATGTGGTATCGAACGTGCGCTGATGGTGATCATATCTCTTCGTCTCGTCGTTGTATTCTCCACCCACGTCCACCACCGTGTGGCATGTTTCCAGAAGCTTGGGATCGCGAGTCCGAATCAGTTGTGAGCCTTTGTAGGTGGGGAGGAGACGGAGCATGTAAACCGCAAGGGCTTCATCAGCGTGGAAATGACCATTATGTGTGCCGATGGCGATGGGAGAGGTCTTGAGTCTTTTTGCTGTTAATTCGGCCATTCTGTTAGAGATTTTAATCAGAAAACTCATATATTTGTTTGGTTGATCCCTTGAAAAATTATGAGGGGTCTGCAAATATCGATAATGAGGGGCCCAACTTCAGGCTAGGCTAGGCTAATGAAAACAGCGGAAAGACGGTACGAATCCGTCGCGTACAGAGCTGCTGGTGGACGGCTGCTGCACAATTTCCGTTTTGCATGTGCTTAATCTCCCACAATTCGACTTTCTCAAATACCCAAAATTGTCACCCTGGTACGGGACGTTCTATACGGCAGTTCTAATTCAGTTTTAATTCTTCTGGTAGTAGACACTGTGTCTTTCGTTTCTGTTGTGGAATATATTCAAGCACGAAAAGAATCACTTCTTCTATCCTCACTGACAACTGTCCTTCTCCTGTCCTGAATTTGCTTGGCTCTCGTAGCTCTTACGTCTTCCAGCAAAAGTTGCCAACTTCCTGCAAGATTTTATCAACTATCAAGAAAATCGGGGACGATCGATTTGATTTTTTGTTATCGGTTTATCCCCGTCATTTCCCAGGCACGCGACAGGCCAGATCATTGGATCATATCGCTTTCCAGTAGCTTAGGGCTGCCTATTCAAGAAACCGTTTGCGCTGCCTTTTTGTCCAAAATTTATCGTCGTTGAGAAAGGGTGGAAAGCACGAATACCTTCACAGAATTCGAAAGTCACTTCGCTACGCTTTTTGCTATCGGCTTCGCACAGATACGAAAGACCCATACCGCCTTCGCTACGAACTGATAAGGACGTATGGGAGAGGGGAAATAAATCATTCCACCCAAAAACGTCATAGAAACGACAAATCTCGAAATCTCATACCATAACTTCAGCAACAAGACGCGTTTGACGCGACCTACGAATCAAGCTGGCAAGAGTCAGAGATCGAGACCAGACCACTATTACAGGCTGAAGCTGAGGGCCCGCTTCAACGCACGCTCCGGCGCAATCCGCGCCAATGTGGTTATTTCGCGTGCTTTCGTCTTCGATCTTCCTCCTCTCCATTATCCTCTCCATACCTATATCTTTCGATGTCGGGGGTCGAGAATGCGGGCTGGCGTTCTCTCTGAGCCTGTTCGGATTCTACCTATTTTTCTCAACATTGAAACTTGCGACACCCGATAATTCGAGGTTAAGATGGGCTCTGGTTCAGATGATTGCTATGTCGCAATGGATTATACTGCCGGGGCTCTTGATATTCAGTATGAACCGGTTCGCAGTAGATGCAAACAGTGATGGTGGCTGGGTTTCTAGGACCTTTGATGGCAAACGCGCAAAGGATAAGGATGTGAGGGAATGGGTGTTTGGCTATGGAGGTCTACTCGAAATGTTGACTGTGGGAACATGGGACAAATTGCTGCGATATTCAACCCCACTGTGAGTACATTCATACTAAGATACTTTCTTATTTGTCGATTTGAAGTCCTATGGCGCTCTTTCATATCATCGTATGTGGATGGGCCGAGCCATTAAGAGTTCCGTATGCTTGCATAATCTGCAGTTATGTTCAGCTAAGCTAACACTCATTTAGATTCCAGATGGCAGAAGGGTTCTGCTCTTTACTAGTGATCCAAGCAGCTGGTCAGATCACAAGATATCTGGTCAACCGGAGAAGTGATACTTGGATGGTAAGCGTTTTACATCAAAATTCTAAGACAATGCTAACTAGCTTACAGATTGGTCTGCTTGTACTTTCCGCATCCATCATTTCAAGCTCCGTGTATTTCTTGTTCCGCATTACGGGCTTCCCACAAATTAGCAACGTCGATTCTACGCTGATAGGAATCACTATGACCTGCTCGGTCTTTTTATGTGCTTGGGGTATCGGTAGTGGCAGAGGAAATCCAGTAGAGAGTTCATTACTCTTTGCTTACTGCACTCTATGCATTTACCAGATCTTCACGGACTATCTCCCAGCAGCCACCGAAGAAGTTCCGGCAGCTGCAACACAACCCGACTTTCCACCACTCCCACCTATCATCATGGCTTCATACTCAACGCTACTCTATGTACTATCCACTTTACCATCATTTGTCCATTCGAGCTTTACCTTCCTCTACGCAGCCTTCCAAACCATCACTCCATCTATTCTTATCTCCCTCGCATATCGAATTTTCGTTTTCTACGCAGCTACACGAATCATCCCCGCAATTCGAGAATCCGGAGCAGGTGTTCTATCTCACGATCTCGATCTGGACGACAGTGAAGGAGCAGGCAGAATTCTTGGTTTACTGAGCTGGTTCAGCCCCTCGATTCTGATCGCTGTATACACCAGTTTGCTGATGCAGCACTTCTCCACTGTGACGGGAGAAGGAAACGATACCGAGTGGTGGATGATGCAGGGTGGTAATACGGGCGGGAATATATGGCGGTGGATTAATGTTTCGGCTACGATGGCATTATATGCGTTGGAGCTTTATCTAGGGAAGGAAGATATGGATGGTTCCCTTACAGGGCATTGGAAAATTGACTGAAGGACTGATTGGTCGGACAATGAAGATTATATATTTCATTGGTCTTTATCGTGTCCCAACTGTCTCAATCCTTCAGTAATATAGGCCGTGGCCCTGGCCGCGAAAGTTACTAATGGAGGAAGAACATAAAACCGGATTTAGAAGGTTACGGGATTAGGAAACAGGCTGGATAGCCGCAGATGGAAAGAGGAAAGAACGAAGCGCGGATATATAGATGGCGTATGGCAATCTTGGGGCTTATACCGCAGCTCGTGTCGGGTATTTGGGAGCACAGATCAGATCGGATCTATAGATGGAGACAACCGTCCGCGGATGGGATGCGATGCGATGAGGTGGATGGATGGACGTGGACAGAATCTACCAAGCCGAGGCCATCGTTATATGAATGAAGCATAATTAGTTATTCACAAGACAACTTCCTCAGTTTCGTCAGGGATACTGTACTCTTTTTTATAGTTATTTTGAGCTGTGGAATCTTAAAGATGTGGTGTCTTATAGGTAGACGGGAAAGAGAGGGGGAGGAGGGGAAAGGAGATAAAAAAAAATAATGAGAAGATATAATTATCCTTGCGGCTATATATCCTGATGCAGGTGCAAGAGCTTAAGTATTGAGTGAAGTATAGATTTATAGATAAGTTAGCTGCATTGTACTCGGGAGTTTATATGAGAGATAAAACAGGGCTATGCGCGTGGTGTATTCGTCGTCGTCGGCTGACTGATTAGAATCTGTTGTTGCTGTGTTCTTTTTACATATATAGACAGACAGTGAGTGATGGGCATATGGATATTACAATACAGTGTATACACTCTTTATCCCCCTAATAACGCAACGATGCACCTTCGTTAGATCTGCTGGAACTATATATACAAGATCCCCGACCCTTCCCCAGCGGAGTAGTTTTTCATTATGTCACCTCTTAATCCTCGAGGACTTACTTTGAACCCAACCTTTGAAATCTCATTCCGAAAGTTGTCCTAATTGGATTATTCTCCATTCTTCCAAGTCTAAAGTTATTCTGCATAATATACATTCTATGAAAAGATAACAAAATTGTTGTAGAATTCCAAGTAGTATTTCAAAACGCACCGCAACCCCTTCCCCCTCAAGAAAACAAACTCAAAACAAACCGCCCATCCCTCACCCCCTCAACCTAATCAACCGTAACCTCCACCCTCGCCCTCAAATCCCTACTACTCGCCCCCACCTCAAAAACATACCTCCCCCTCGCCACCGCCCACTCCTGCGCCGCCGTATCCCAAAAACTCAGATCCCTCCTCCTCACCCCAAACGTCACCACCTGCTTCCCCCCACTCTTCACAAACACCTTCTCAAACCCACGCAACTGCCTCACCGGCGCATCCGCCTCCTCCGGGAACTGCACGTACAGCTGCGCGACCTCGTTGCCGTCTACTGCTCCGGAGTTTGTGATCGGGAGCGAAACCCGGATGACTTCGTCCCAGAGGTCCGCTTTCCCTCCGACGGAGAGCACGCCGGTGGGGTAGATGCTTGAAAGAGCAGAGCTATTGGTGATAGTCAAGTTCGCGGTCCCGTAGGTGAAGTTCGTGTAGGAAAGCCCATAGCCGAATTCGTAGCGCGGGGTAACGTTGTATTTGTCAAAGTACTTATAATCGATATAATTCCCCTCGGTAAAGTTACAAACCGCAGTAAGACACGTCTGGACATTATAGTCTGATTCATTTTTCGCGAGAGTATAAGGGAGACGCCCGGAAGGGTTGACGGAGCCGTACAGCACGTCGACGATGCTGTTGCCGGATTCTTGGCCGAGGAGACCGCCGTAGAGGACGGCGGTTACGTTGATGTGCGTGATCCAGGTGTCGACGAGGCGCGGGCCGACGGTGTTGATGATTACGATGGTGTTGGCGCAGGTGGAGGCGACGGAGGTGACGAGGGAGTCTGGTTCGGTGTTGCGGAGCTCGGTGCGGTCGGCGCCTTCGCCGGAGAAGGCGTTGAGGAAGACGAGGCAGGCTTCGGCGTCGGTGGAGTAGGCGCTGATGGTGTGGGCGAGGGCGGTGCCGCCGGAGAGACCGGAGATGGTGGTTGTGGTGCTTTCCGTGTAGGTGTTGTTGAGGATCCAGCGGATCATTGTTCCGTCCTGGGAGGCGCGGTATGTAAGAGCTTGTTGGGGGGTAATCAGGTATGGGAAACTTGTCTGTCCGCTTCCAGCACCCCCAGCAAGATGTCCCTCGTAGGTCTCGGGAGTTCCTTGGACACTGAAGATGTAATTGGGTCCCGCCATGGCTGGTCCGGCGGAAATACCAAAGAGTGCCATAGATCTCGGTTTCTTTAGGGGAAGTGCGGAATTGGTGTTCTTGAGAAGAACCAGACTTGCTGCACCGACTTCCCTATTGATGGCACTGTGGTTTCCACGAACATCCACGTAATCGGAGGAGCTTGCCTCGGCTGGCTGTGAACCATTGTTTAAATTGACCTTGTAGTATGCAATGACGTTTCTCACAGCCATATCATCAAGACGCTCTTGTGTAAAACTGCCATTGGCGATGCCAGTAAGGAGTGTATCATTACTCCAGTATTGAGATGACCCGTAATCGAGTCCTGCATCGGCAGAATCGAAAGAACTAGATTGTCCATTCTGGTCGGGCCACACCAACCCAGGAAATCCAAGCTCAGTCTTCAGGAGGGTGTTCAACAATCGGCTGTTCTCGCAGGATAGAGTGCCGTTAACTTTGGTCATGGCGCACATTGTAGCGCCCATTCCGCCCTTGACGCCGTCGTAGAATGGCCATAAGTAGGTTTCGTGGAGAGCCTTATCGTCGACGTTGCTAGTGTAAGGGGCACTCCCGGAGTCATCAGTGGAAGTCGAGCTTCCATCGGAGCCAGCAGATGTGCCATTTGTCTCTTGTCTGGTAGTAAGGCTGCTAGATGTAGGGGCAGTTTCGTTGCCAGAGGTAGGAGCAGTTCCGTTGCCAGACATAGAGCCACCTGGGCCACCTGATCCACCACCAAATCCACCACCACCACCACCACCAAATCCGGACCCACTAGATGTTCTATTCGTTTCCTGTTCATTCAGGAGGAAATGCTTGAGAATATAAAATTAGTTCTAGGTCGAGAGCGGTCTTTCCAGCGCAGAAACAACTAGCCGACGAGGACACACAATAAAGCGATTGGGCAACCAAAATATCAATCTTATGGGGCCTCTGATTTGCCATGACATCTTTTGGGTCACTACAACCAGCTGCAGTGTATTGTCCCAACTCGGCCTGTTGTTTCTGCGCTAAGGGGGGCAGGTTCCAGGAAAGACTTACCTTTCCACCAGCGATAACGCCCACGTCAGAGAACGATTTGGCACCCAAACCAAACGCAATTCCGTTCAGGTAAGAGTCTACTCCTAGGGTTTCAACAAGACGTCCTATGGTCGTTAGCGTGAATTAACGGAACCCCTTGATGAGGCCAAAGTGTAAGACTTACCCCCCCACGGGTTTCTTCCCAAAGGTTGCGAAGTGGGACCAGCGATGACTTGAAAGCCCTTGAGATAGAATTCCAGACCAACTGCTGAGAATTGCTTGCTCATCAAGGCTTTGTCCCAAGTCATAGCCAAGGCAGAAGATTGACACCACCCGGTGACATAATCATAGCCCTGAGGACCCTGAGTTCCATCCTTGAAAGAAAGAGCAGTCCAGTTTGACGAAGATTCTACAGATCCTCCTGTGATGATGCTGAGCTTCTCGGCATTGGTCATACCAGAAACAAGGGTCACTGCTTGGTCATAGGCATCCTTCCATTCACCTAGATCGACTGTAGATTGTTCAGTGTATGCTCAATAGTTTGCCCTAACAGAATCTCACTGGGAACGGCTATCACATACCTAATCCATTAGAGAGTATACCTGTTGCTGTCGAGGTTGCATTGGAGGTAGCGACTGTATTGGCCCTTTTGGGAAGGTTATTTCCATGAATGGCACTTGGCAGCAATGTTCCCACGGTCAGGAGTTGCTTGAGAAGCATTTTGAAAGAGTGTAGTAAGTTAAAACGAATGAGTATGGTTGGAAGAAAGAATGGCCTCAAAGCTGGCGACCATCGCAGACCTTCTTATGGGAAATACTGGGGACGGAGTGACGCGTCTGCCGTTGAAGGCAATCATTGCACTTCATTTTCTACAATATGTTGTAGTGATCGTAGCGCCTCGATGGATCATTACTACGGCGGAAAGCAGATAGGGTGAAGGCATTCATCTGATGTGAATGACGGATATGATGATCTGAACAATTTCGTAGTGTAAAGTGGACGTGGAAGTGGACGTAAAAGTGGACGTGGACATGGAGGCTCACGTTCTCTTCGTCCCAAGTCATCAACTAGATAAGGTTAGTACTCAGCTTAATCTGGTCGCAGGGGCTTGGGAATGGCCTTACCTAGTCTTTGAAAGGCTCTGCCAGATAAATCGAGTATTTCAAGCTTACGTCCTCATGTTGTTTCATCAACTTCCTTTTCAATGCTCGTCCCCGTGGCTTGTGGTGCTGTAGGGCTGTGAAACATTTATCCCCATCGCACTTACTGTCTGTGCCCTTCCCTCATTAAACTCAAGTAGCGTTAAGTCTATATCCGTACCCACTTATCAGTGCCGGTGACGAATCACAACCTAGTACCAAGAACTCTAATACCATGAGCTTACGTCTCTTCCCAAATGCCGTCCGAAGTTTCAAGCATTACCGGCGAGTCTAGACGTTATGGAGTATAAGATATCACTTTAGACCCTTGAAAGAAACGATTAAGATATGTCAGTGTCACTGGCTAAGGAAAAGAAGAAGCTAGCTAGAAGAAATTGCGTATGCTCGTGCAGGTTCTGCGCCAAGGGCCCTGACTGGATGTATTCTTCCACATCCGCAAGGCCTGTACCCAGCAGCGAACTGCTATCAAGCTTTTTGTTTCTAGATCTATTTTGAAAACAAGATTCAATTCATAGCATTGTACTTCGTAGCATGGGAACATATATACCCGTGCTGCTATGGAAGATCAACCCGGCTTGTAGCTATCTTCGAACACCATAGCCATAGCATCGCAGGGGATATCTTGTCAATTTGACATGAAAAGGCCGCACAGGACGATTGATTGTAGACAGTGAGAGATACAGCACCAAAGAGCTATCGAGAGAGCAAAGACAGCTTCGAAGAAAAAAGAGAGCACGTTGCTGAAGCTAAAGCCCCTTGCGATACAGATCCTGATTCTTTGAAAATGGGGACATTCGACGGGAGAACACTTAAAGTAGTTAAAACAAAATTCCCAGACCCGTGGATATATACTTCCTTTGACATTACTGTAAATGTCACCGGTCCACATCCCTCCCAGGGAGTTGCACATGTAAAGCAGTGGAGCTTCGGCACAGCCACTAACTGCGCTTTTTGGTAACTGTATTCTCACATACGTGCTCGTGCTTGATTTGACGTTTATGCTCTGCTCCTATAGTGTGTTATGCATGCTGCGCACGTCAAAGAGACCATTTTCCGGTGCGGAGTGCGGTGGCTGTTAACAAGAAGATACACTAGTACCACCCTGTTTATTCTCCTCCCATCTATCTTGTTGTATCTTCTATGCTCGTTTTATATCCTTCAATATTTCATCTTCCATTTGTCCCGCTTGATTCTTCCGCTTCTCCCGAACCGCCTACGCTAGACCGTGTTCCTTTATTTCTTGCCCTTTTACTTTTGCTCTCTAGTCTCTACACATTGCTCTTTCAGCGTGCTCTCTTCGTCACTGTCTCGTATCATCTACTTCTTCAGTTTCGAGCTCGGATTATTCTCATCGAGACCTTCCCTTGGCTGACTCACGCCATTCGGACAACATGTCATCAGCTCATCCTAAATACGACCCATCACATCGAAGTCATTGGAAACATGTGCACACTGATGCACTTTTCGATATTCTTCCATTCAGTCGCTGATCGCAGATGGAGACTGCCGTCTCAAACTCCCATATGGTGGAAAGGAATCGTTATCCCCTCCAAGCTCATTGCTTCATCTACTTCCTTAAACAATATGCGGCGAACTTCCAGGTTCTAGTCCGTGGTGGACTTTGATGCCCATTTCTCTAACTACAATCCACTACTTATCTGCAGTAGCATCAACAACCGATACTCATCAGTCATTATGTGTCTGCAGTCAGTAGAAGATGGTCCCAGAGATCATAAGAGTGGAAAGAGAGAAACGTATGTGCCTTCATATGATATACCTTGAATGCAGACTGAGTAATCACTCGAAAGCTAGATTATATTGATCGTCAAAGTTTGACTTTCTTGACCACAGCGAGAACAAGCGAACGGTCGCAGTCTTACGAACAGATGGTCAGAGCACTTGCTTTTCCCCAACCTCTGACGTTCCCAAAATAAGACATGACTGGCGGGCCAATCTTCGTTCCAGCCTAATATCAAATTGAAAATGTCAACAAATCAAAGTCTCTTTCCAGAGACGGATAAGCCCACCAGCGTCTTACGCAGAGAAGGCCTTGACAGCGGCTATCAGTAGCCTATCCTCTCTTCCGCAACCTGCCGAACAAGTGACACCATGATGACATGCATTGAAACGGGTGAGCCTAGCTTGTCCTAAGCTCACCCACCAAATCAACGCCGGCATGAACTCTCACCTCATATCGAATCATAGCAAGCGGGCCACGCCATCCTTATCTGACACCATGAAGATCTGTATCAGAACGGATCTTACAAGTTGCGAGAGTCCGAACGCACGAATGATAACAGTCAAGACGGGAGATAGATAATCTTGTCAGTTTGGGTTCATTCATGCATGCATGCTATGCAATGCGAAGGCAGTAGAGTAATCTTCAGACATGTAGCGTTTCGTTTCGTTCGATGAGCTTCTTGCTGTTCTTATCTGCTAGGTTGGAAGCTTCCTGAAGATTGAAGTAAAGCGAAGCGAGCTCTCATGATCAGCGGGTAGAGGGACAGGGCGTTCCTAATACAGGTACGGGCTCGGGTGATTTGACATGAGAGCGCCCATAGACTTTCTTGGGAGCTTAACTATGGCGGGATCCGGTCGCCGTGGCTGTAAGCTTTTAGGTTAATATCTGGTAAGTACAGTACTTCGTAGAGTTGGAAAACGGTAAGGAGGGGACTATTGCCTTGATGCTTCAGGAGACTGGAATATTCTATTCCCTCCTAATTTCCTGCTAAGTCGCATTCACCTACCCAGCCGTCCATCTAAGTAACTAAATCGCTTCCAAGAACTCACTATTGATTGTACGATATTGTGATGTCTCCTTCCGCGACTCCTTTCGGACTCCTTCTTCCAGAATTTCCATCTTCAACTTCTCCTCCCCACTTCCGGCACACCAATTACGCCGGTACCGGTGTCGGTACGACCATAACATGAGGATACTGGGATTCGGAAACGCAAGGAATAGTTCCCCAGCATCGGTACGTACCCCTTTCTTGTCCAGTATCCAGGTACAGCAGCAGGCGACGGGCAACGAAGAACACAACAAACATTCTAGACTCCGAAGCTCGCAAAGAAAGTGGAACATGTCCAAGTAACACTCAACAAAAACACCCTTCTTCCACTTTCTCTCCTCGAACGTGCGCACCTGGTCATTCACCACCTCGAGGCGGTAAGCAGACATGAAATGCACTGTGCGAAATCCAAGTGCGAAGTCTAAAATCCATAAATCCACCCAGCTCCACTGATTTACACGTCTGTGCATTGAAGCATGACAGGGCGAATTGCAATTTTATGATTGGCTGGATACGGAATGCTAAGTGCACATCCTTGCGGTTGAATGGATCCCCAGCTTTTATCGGAATCCCGAGCTTGCGAGCAGAGCTCAACATTTTCGGGCCTGGAGGATAGGGAGCTTTGTAAACAGACGGTGAGCTTGGTAATATATAGAGGTCTAGAGGTCATTCGGACAGCGAATACTACTCTTTCGCCTTGCTCATTTTATTTACTTGCTCTCCTCGATTTGAACCGTGGCGAACAGCTTCAGAATTCATTGGTTCTCGTAACTCCGGGTTTCCCCAATTTCTCCAGTCGTGCAACCACACCGCACCTCCTCATCACAGCTACGAGTACATACATAACTAGGGCCAAGTACCGAAACGTTAATAAACGCTGTTACCCCAAGTCATTCATACATACATCTATTCATCCATCTTATCTTCATCTCATCCAAAGCACATATCAATCTCAATCTCACCAACATCTACCATCACCCTCCATCCAAAATGTCCCGCATTACTCCCCCAGTCACCAAATTCACCCACCAACTGCAATCCATCCGCCGCATCAGTTCCTCTGCCACCGCCGCCCACAGCAATATCCTCGACTCGCAAGTCCGCTCTTCTGTCTACCTTCCCCGCAAACTCTCGGATCTGAAGGCCGAATGCAGTAAACGGGCTTTACAAACTACTGGCTCGAAATCTGAGGTATGTTTGTCTGTTTGCTGTCTCTACTTTTTCATACTCTTGCTTCAGCGATAAGAACTAACACCCCCCTCACAGCTCATCTCACGCCTCTCCGCCCACGACACCATCATCCGCAGCCAACACACCACCAGCGGACACCGCCCCCTCACCAGCAGCATCAAAACCATCCCCCTCATGCAAGGCTTCCGCACGAGCGCCCCCCGCGCCGCCGTACCCCGCACCCCACCCATCGACTACTTCATCCTGCCCTCCTTCCCCCAGCCCGTTCAAGAGGTCACCCCCGCTCTCCGCGTGCCCCTCCTCCCCGACAACTACTCCACCACGCACAGCGCCAGCGCGCCCGAAGCTTCGGATCCGGCGCTCCCCAAAGCCGAAATCAACATCGTGGCTGCGCATCCCGACAACGTGTTCAGTGCCAGCGCGCTGACGGAGGTGGTGGGGAATGAGGGGTTGGGGGAGATGGATTCCGGGTTGAATTTGGGGGTTATGTTGGAGGGGGTTAGGAAGAGGGGAGAGGAGATCGTGAGGGAGGTGAAGGAGATGGGGGGGAAGGAGCAGGGGTTGTTTGGGGAGTTGTGGGCAGGGATTGTGGAGGATGTGTTGGGCGCCGGGAAGAGGAAGGTTGCGGTTTAGGAGGGGATGTGTGAGTGGGAAAGCGATTTGATTTTTCAGGCGATTTGATTTTATCTATATTTCTTTTTTTATTATCCTCGCTCGCTCGCTATTTATTTGCTGGAGCTTGAGTGGGGAAGGAGGGGTACGAGTTTATGAGTTTCATTTGGTGTCGTTTATTTTCTAGGGAAGACAGAGCACAGCATATTGTTGTTGCTGGAGTGGATTGGTCGTTTCATCGGACCAGTACCGAGCTGCGTGAGGTATATATTGAGTTTTAATTGATTTCATGACACCATCTATCTATCTATCTATCTCATTTCATAATCATCGGGATTCGTTGCCCCTCTCCCTCTCCCTCTCTTCGGGTTTGCGATGGGGAGACTAAGCGAGTGCCGATGAATGCTTTTGAATGGTTTGTTCTTGATTAATGATTACTATATACATATGTGACGACCAATTGTTGAGTGAGTGTCGACGCTTACTAGGAGGAGGAGAAGCGGTCAGTTTCAAAGCCCCCTCTCTCCCCCCACATGCTCTCTGCTCTCCGTACTGTGTGCTGTGTGAGTTGTACTATCACTGATACTCCGTTTCACCATGCATCTGATCCCAATCCCGTCCCCGTTTTCCCATCTCAATAGATGCGACATTGAGGATCAGCATCATAAGCCTCACTTAAGCCACTCAGCCAACCTCTTTCTCTCTCACTTTCCAATCTCGGCAGTGATATGATATAGAGCTGTATATTTCCATATCTACTCGAAGTTCGTAGCTATCATACATACATACATCCAACAAGATCTCTCAACTTACCTCACCATCCCAGTAAACTTACCCTATACTAAACAATAGACCATCTCCTCCCCCTCCACCCCCCACACTCCCAGCATCTCACCTCATCTCATCTCTTCGTTTCGTATCTCGGATATAGATAGGCCAGCCACAAGAGAAAAACCGAAGCACAGTACAGACAGCAGCAGTGGTAAATTTAAGGTATTTATTTATTTTGGTTTGATCATCGTTTGTGCTATGCTATGTATGCTACTCGAACGTCGATTCGATATAACTGCTTCTTTAGTGGCAGGCTGGCATCTGATCTCCTTGCTTGCCTAGTCACAAAGGATTTTTCCTTCTCTCGCGGTTGAGTTCGAGCGCTAGATCCAAGGATGAAGCCACACGGTTTGTATATACCTTATTTCAGAATTCTCAACACAAGCAACCGACCATATCCCCCCACTCCAAGTTTATCCCCCTCGCCTAGCCCATCTAACCCCAATCCAAGCCAACCCAAACGCCAATACACCACCACGCCAACCCATGCATACAATTTTCCCGTCCCATTCCCTTCCATTGCAGGGCCTTTACAATTGAACATCATTATTAAGCAATCTAACCTCCTCGCCCGGCTTAAACGCCGGCATGCCAATGTACGGACATCCATCGCAACGGAACGCATCTCCCAGACTGCAGTTCCCGCACGATCCGACCTTTCCTTTAACGGTGAAATCCACTTCTGCTAGATCGTCTGCGTCGAGCTTGAGTGCTTGCAGCTGGATGTCGGCTGTGGCGCGTTTCTCGGCGTCTTCTTTGGCGATGCGCTCCGCGAGGCCGCAGGTGCAGTCTTTGCAGGCGCGGCGGCGCTTTCCGGCGCGGGGGATGCATTCAGCGGCTAGATAGGGGGAGTTAGAAAATGTAAAGGGTTGTGGTGGGGGTGGGGACTTACGGATGTTGACGGGTCGTTTCATGTCCTCTTCTGTGAGGAGGGTGTCCTCATCAATCAACTCATCGTCATCCTCCGCATCAAAGTCGTCGCTGAAGTCAATGAACCCTACACCCTTTGGCGCATCGATCTTGCCGTTATCTACCATATCCACGCTCTTTCTCTTGCCATGTAGAGGAGCCGCAGCCATAGGAATAACAGGCGGCCCCGCATCCGAAACCGCAGCAGGCTTGCTGTTCTCCTTTCTGCGAAGTCGCAGCGGCACGGCTACGCTCGCGCTATGATCAGGCTTGAGCATGACCCCTCCTTCTGCGACTAATCCAGCCAGAATAGCCTCACGGTATTCCGCCCCGTCGGTTTCCTGCCCAAAAGTTCCATCTTGTGCTTGCAGCTTTCCGCCCGTCTTCAGAGCCTGCGTGATCTTCCCAAATACATCCCGTGTTAAGAGTCCTGTAGATTCGGCACGTGTGCCGTCGGCGTCGGTGAGGATCAGGATCAAATCGTAAGTCGAGTCGGGAACTGTGACTAATCCGGCCGAGAGACGATCCAGCATCTGCAGGTCAGTGACGGAGCGGTCGTGGGATGCGAGAACCTTCTTTAGGTTTTCTTCATGGCTGGCGATGGATGGAGGTGCGAGTAGCAGAGTGCGCGGGGTGAAGGAGGTTGTCTTGGTGGTTGACACGACGGGGTTGAAGTCGGAGGTATTGTCAATGGTGACTGAGGGGGCCATTGCGGGGTTGGTGTGGCGATTGAAGTCGCTGTTTCTGTATGGAAGAGACGAAGCGAGCACTCAATTGGTGATAATAATGAAGAGTATTTGGAAGTTCTTCTTGCGATGCAGATTCTGGAGAGTTGAAGGTTCGTCTTGAGGAGGAAATGTCAATACTTTCCTTACAAATAAATTTTCCTTATCGTCAACTATTCTTCGGAGATGCTTCGTGCAAAGAAAATGAAATAATTATTAAGCCGTCCGTCTTTCGGCCACTAGCAATTGAGGTAACGAATGAATTTCTACGCTCGGATTGGCAAGCAGACACAATCATGGCCAACGAGCAGTGACCAATCAGAAAGTAGATCGCCCGCTGGCATTCGTTTACCTAAGGGTCACGACGTGTCATGCGTTGCTGAATTGGGAATTTGGGAATTTGGGAATTTGAGAATTTGGTCGGGCCCACAGGTACAAGACTTAGCTTGGGATTCCCCGCATTTCACTTGTACCCTGCCAGCCTGCCACTCCTGCCCCTACCTCAGTGACTGATCGAATGATTTGATATGGGGAGATTTCGGACACTTGACTCGACACTTGCACAGCTTGGCTTGTTGGGAACTTTGGAGAATGAGGAGCACGACGAATATCCGTATTCTCCGTGCAGACTCACAGAGCTAGAGAAGTATCAGGATACATGTATTGGATATTGGATATTGGATATTGGATATCAGATCATGCCATGTATTTGGACAAAGGAAATGGCATCGAAAGCTACGTAGGTATTTGATAAGGGAGTGCATAACAAGTGGACTACTCGCATGACGAGCGAGCAGGCATAAAGAGACCTCAAGACCTCATCTTTTACCGATCAAAGAGGACAGACAAACAGCCACAGCCCATCGGAATGCAGTGGAGAAACGAGTGGAGATCTGCCCTGAAAGATGAGAAGATGGTGGAGCATAACGTGATTACTTGGACGCGAATATGGCAAGATGGCAAGATGGCAAGATGGCAAGATCGATCGCGTGATCATTACTCTGGAGTAGCTTGGTGGGTGTAACCGTTACCTGCTCACGCTGCTCTGACTAGCTGCGTAACAAAACAAACAAAACAAGCAAAACACGATTGAGGGGTCAGTCTAACCGAAACTGAACCTTCTTCTACTTCTTACCTGAAGAGAGCACTTGAGACTCAATTCAATTCCTCTACTCTACTTTACTCCTCATAAGAACTTCATCTTCTTCATTTCCCCTCATCTCCCTAACTCAACCATACTCACTACACTGACTCTCATGATACTCGACATTTGACTTTGTTCATCGAACCAATAACACCTTCATTGCCAATACAGCAACGACAACAACTACAATCTTCATCTGCTCAGTTTTAATCTCTCATCTCTCATCTCTCATCTCTCATATCCGTCAAGAGTAAGTTGTCTATTTGCTGATGTTCGCTTTGTTGATCCTGATACCCCGCCTTGTTATGGCCGTGCTACGACCATCCAACCTATTCACTTTCTATTGCATATCTTGCTGCATTCTTTTTATCTCTCAACCAATTGATCCCATTCATGTAATCTCCCACTCATACTAACTTTTAAATTACCTACAGTGGGGAAATCACATAAATTCAACGATCGTGACCATGCCGGCCTCGCCGATGGTACCGCTCTACCTGAGGAGCATCTGCCCCGCTACTTCGCCAAGTCCGGTCACATCGACATGGACCCCAAGAAGACCAAGAAGAACGGTGCCGGTAAAGGTGGATGGTAAGTAAATACTTCCTTTCCACTTGACTCAATTGCACATTCCCATCGTGGTCACATATCAACTAACACACCACGCACAGGGGTGTAGATGGCGAAGAAGTCCAAGACGAAGGCTTCACTATGACCAATGCTCGTCGTCGCTCCAACAGTAGCTCTTACACTGCCGGTCTCAAAGACTTCAAGACCAAGTTCGAACAGATCGAAGCCGATCCCGTCTTTGAAGAAGATATCCACGGTGCTATGGAGGATCTTCCTGAGACTACTCGTGTCAACACCGATAGCTCGGAGGGTGGCAGTGTTGATGAGGATATCAAGTCTAAGTAAGGATAAATGGGGATGAGACTATCCGTCTGGGGCCTTGATGATGATTGCTGTCTACCTGCAGACGGGAACAGCTATCATTTCTCTGCTCTAGTTCGGTAGTTGATCTTGGCTGAATAGGGATGATATGGTATGATATTTGCGAACGTTGACGTTATCGGTGTGTTGTGGACGACACTTGAGATCTGCGGATGGATGAATCACTTTTCTACCTGGCATGATATAGTAAGACCAGATGTATTATCAGAGCTTCTCGTAGCTATTACCAAAGGCATGGAATGAATTGCCCAGTAACTTGTTTGTTCGTTCATTCACTGATGTGACGTGATACAAATTTTCATTGTGTGAACAGTGAACACTACATCAATTCCATTATCGTAGATGCAAGGGCACGCAAATATCACGAAGTTCCACCATACGACGGTAGTGCGGGGTCAATTTCATCCTTTCTTAGAACATAAATAAACAGGATCAAGAGTGAACCCCAAAATTCACAAAAATTGTCCTTCGGTCCTTTACGCAAACAACCAAGCAGAAAGATAGACAATATGCCATACAAACTGAAGGGAAGAAATGTACTCGTCACGGGCGGAACACGGTACGTAACCTTGCATTCCTATTCCTATTCCATTTCCCCTCCCTTCCCTCTTAACCCCACGTCTCGGATTTGACTCTCGACTCCGATCTGCCGAGACTCTTGCTTGGCCGTAGTTAAGCCATAGGCCTCTTGGAAGTCGGGATATATCCTTTCACACCTTATCTCGACTTCTTCCAAGCCAAACGACTGCATCAATTCCAACTTGTACCATTCTGTGATTCACTATTTACTTATCACACTTTCATCTCCCAAACACTCCTCTCCCCGATTTCTCACATTCACCTACCCATACCATCATCTGACTCCACAAACTTCCAGCGGCCTAGGCGAAGCCATATGTCTGAAGTTCGCAGCTGAGGGCTGTAACATTGCTATCAATTATGTGTCCAGCGAGCAGAAAGCAGGGGAGTTGAAGGAGCGGATTGAGAAGGAATTTGGTGTTCGGGTGGTGACTTTGAAGGCGGTGGGTTGGTGTTTTTCTTCCCTTCAGTGCAGGGTGAAGGGGGAGCAGTGATTACGAGATGGATCATGGAATCATCAGTCCTATGTGCCGATATACTAACCATGATGACCACATAGGATATGGCAGTTGAAAAAAACTGCATCTCCGTCGTAGAGGAAACGATTAAGGGATTTGGTGGCTTGGACATTATAATTTCTAACGCTGTGAGTATTCTGATACACATCAATCACAACCCGAATTCTAATAACCTTCAGGGCTACACCCGTTTCTCCACCTTCTCCGACCTCGACGCTCCCACCGCAGACGATTGGCAGAAATGCTACGCCGTTAACGTCGTCGCTCAGTCTATCCTGATGCGGACTGCTCTTCCTACTTTCGAAGCTAATGCCGAGGGAGGCGTGTTTATTATTACGAGTAGTATTGCGGGGGTTATTGCGGGAGGGAGTATGTTTTATGTTTTCTCTCCTTCCCTGCCTGTATGAGAGTTACAGTCATGCAGAAAAGAAGAGCTGACGAACACAGGCTGCATGCCCTACTCCGTCACCAAAGCTGCACAGCTTCACTTGATGAAATGTTTAGCTGCGACGCAGGGGCCGAAGGTTAGGGTTAATGCTATCTTGCCGGGTTTGCTACTTACGGAATGGGTATGTGTTTTCTTCGCCTTCTACTCAGTGAGGAGGAACAACGATAGTGGTGATAGTGATAACTAACTCAGTAGTAGGGAAACAAATACGGAGAAGAAAGCATCAAAGACCTAGAGGAAAAGGCCTTTTTAAAGCGAGTGGTAAGCACTCCTGCTCTTACTCCTTGCCGAACTGCAGATTTCCGCAGGCTCGAGTGATGGTGACACCGAGACTAATGAGTTGTGTTGTAGACGGACATAGAGGATTGCGCGCAAACTTTTGTGGATGTGGCGAGGAATAGTAGTATGACGGGACAGAAGATACAAGTTGGTATGTTTTTCTACATGATTTGGGTTCTTGATCCTGGGGGATGGAGGTGGTGCAGCGGGATGGGTTGGGGTTAGGGTTTGGATAAATGAGGGAGAAATATAGCTAACGTGGTATGTATAGACTCGGGATTGGCGCAGAATGTTTGATGGAGTAGTGGTTACTAGATGATGAGGTGTGGAATGATCGAGGAGGGGTGAATTGGCGAGGGTGCTCTGAGCAGATGTTGCGTCATTGCTGGAGAGATTGCTACAGTGTGAAAGTGTTTATAGATATTCTAGCTAGAGAGGTTTAGATAAATTGAGATTAACAGACCCTTACACACATTGTTTTCCACTACTACATTAATCGAGGTGACTCCAAAAGATATAAGTAGGTCGATGAACTTAGTTTTACCACATGCTGCTACAGAACTAAAAGCAAATACGAATGTGCCAGAAGTTACGAATGGATACACAATATGATACAGCATACATATAGTGAATGAACGGCGTGGTGTGGCGCGGTGGGGAGCATTCTTTGAGGTATATCTCTCTGCAGTATTTGAGAAGAGCGAACTCGGAGGTGGAATCATGGCTGGGAATCGGGATACCTAGGGGCTTTCTTGGTCGTAGGACGCGGACATGGAAGCTGTGTGTTCGTAGGTGGAGAAGGATTTTGTTTGCTGCATGTCTGAGGGCGAAAGTGAGGTGGCTGAGAGTGTGGTGTGAGAGGAGGAGAGGAGTGAAACACTCTGGAATTGAGGATGATAGGGGGACGGGGAAGGGAGCGGGGGGAGAGTCTAGGGGAGATTAGCTTTGGAGGAGAGGGATGAATTTGATATTGATAGGTAGGCTTGGGAGAGGAGCGACGACCTACAACGCATTGGAGGGGTTTGGATCGGTAAGTAGGTAGGATAGGATGCCTAGATTGCAACATATCATCATAGGTAGCCTAATCAGCCATCACAATACCACAAAGCGCAGCATGGAGCAAGTTCGAAAATGAACTTCAAGAGGTGTCGTCAAGTTGAGATATGCAACAAACTGATAAAAGCCATCCCAAGGTGTAGATTCGTAGATAACCATCGGACGGTGACGACACATGACGGCAGCTTGGATATATATAGCAGCTGGTTACTAATAACCTTAAATGAACTCCAAAAGCTGTTGAGATATGCAACAAACGGGCAAGAGCCAGCCCAGGCAGGTGCGGAATAGTGGTGCGGAATAGTGAATGAAAAACCATCGGACGAGAGTGACAACACAGGCGCGAGCTTGGATACGCTATTTGGTTAGCGACAACCTTAAATGAACCTCGATAGCCTCTGAGACGTGCAACAAAAAGAGTGGGAAGCAACCTCTACAGGTGGGGATTGGTGAATGAAATAACTATCAAACGACGGCGACAACATAGGCGAGGACCTAGAAATAGCATCTAGTTACTGAGAACCTTAGATGGACTGCAACAGCCTCTGAGATGTGCAACAAACGCGGCGAGAACCGTTCCAAGCAGGTGCGGAATAGTGAATGAATAACCATCAGACGACAGGAGAGTTTCTAACCGGCAAGCGAAATGATTTCTGGCTAGCGACAACCTTAAATCAACCTCCAGAGCTGTTGAGATATGCAACAAAAGAGTGAAAACGGTCCCAAGGTGTGGTGGGTTGGGTGAAGGTGTGGGTTAGTGAATAGCCATCGGACGACAGTGACGACACAGGAGAGTTCCTGACCTGGAACCGAAATGACGTCTGGTTAGCGGTAACCTTAAATGAACTCCAGAAGCTGCTGAGATATGCAACAAAAGAGTGAAAAGCATCCCAAGATACGGATTGGTAAATGAGTTCGACGTCGGTGATAATACAGGACGAGAGTTCTTGACTGGACAACGGTATAGTATCATATATTTTTACTTACTAATAACCTTAAATGAACTGCAGCATCTACTCAGATATGCAACAAAGTGCGAGAACTATCCCAAGGTATGGATTGGTAGGTAACTTCAGACGACAGCGAGAGTGCCTGACCTGGAAACGAAATGAGATTTGGTTAGCGACAACCTTAAATGAACCTCGACAGCTGTTGAGATGTGCAACAAAAGAGTGAAAACCGTCACGAGGTGTAGATTAGTGAATAGGTATCAGACGAGAGGTTCTGATAGGGCATCTGGTTGCTGTTTACTGTGGGCTAGAAAGGAGGTGCAACGGTGGTAACGTTAGCGACAGCAGTGAAGATAAACGACGGTGGTAAACACTAACGACGGTGGTAAACACTAACGACGGTGGTAAACATGATGAGATATGCAACAAACGTATCCCAAACAGGCATGGATTGGTCGCTGGTTGCTATTCACTGTAGGCTTGAAAGAAGCAATGGTGTAAACATTAGCGACGGCAGTGAAGATTAACGACGGTGGTAAAAAATCGACGGTAGTAAACGTTAACGACGGTGGTAAATATTGTGAGACGTGCAACAAAAGAGTGAAGCCCATCCTAGGCAGGTTTCTATTGGTATCTGGTCTGGTTGCTATTCACTATGAGCTTGGCAAAAAGTGCGATTGGTAGTAAACAATATCGACGACAAGTAAAAATCGACAGCAAGCAAAAATCGACGACAAGCAAAAATCGACGACAAGTAAATATCGACGGCAAGTAAACATCAATGACGGTGATAAACATTATGAGATATGCAACAAACGGGCGAAAACCATCCCAAGCAGGGTATGCACTGGTGTCTGGTTACTTATTCACTGTGAGCTTGACAAAAAGTACGACGGTGGTAAGTGTTAGCGACGGTAGTGAAGATTAGTCGACGGCAGTGAACTTTGTCGACGGCAAATAAACATTAACGACGGTGGTAAACAATATGAGATATGCAACAGACAGGTGGGAACTATCCCAAGGTATGGATTGATTGGTATCTGGTTACTGTCTACTATATGCTCGACAATGGTAAGAATTAACGACAGCAGTAAATATTTCGACGGCAGGTAAACATTAACGACGGTAGTAAACATAATGAGATATACAACAAACGGGTGAAAATCACCCCAGGCGGATATTAGTAACTAACCATCAGACGAGAACATGGGACGAGATCGAATTTGAGGCGCTTGCCCGGGAAACAGCAGGGTTACGTAGTAAGTGAGGCTGGAAAAGGAGCCACCACGACGACGACGAATAGCAGAATACAGTCTGTCTGTAGATGACGGAGGGAGATATGTATATGGAGTTTTCAAACGCAAGATCAGAACGAAGACATATGGAAATTAGGAGTACTTTCAAGCCCTGGTTAGGCGGTAGAATTGATTATTATGGAGGCATCATTATTACCTACAGTGTGTGAGGAGTGAGATATCTTTATTAACTACTCGTAGATACCCTTCTCAAAAGTCTCCGTATCGTAGAACAGAGCCGTGATAGTATTCCCGTTGAAGATGCGTCCTTCCAGTGCATTAACAGCCTATCAAAATTAGCATCTGCAGCTTCAAGAATTGCTTGTAGTAGTATAGCAAGTAGACTTACCCTCAAAGCTGATAGTTGGTTGGTAAATTTGACAAATACCTTCGCAGGAGCACTTTGTCTGTCGATATAGACTCTCTCAACTCGTCCATACTGCACCAAATTAGTAGCTGTAAACAACAAACATCGAGCTTCAAGTGAGCACATACCTTCTCTCCACATTCATCCCCAATCTCCTGCATCAGCCCACCATCTCCAGCGCCCTCGACTTCCGCATCAAGATCCATATTATCTACCATTCCCCTCAACACAACCACTTCCGACATGGGTCCAAATCTTCCGCTTTCCTCCCCTTCTTTAACCTTCTTCTTCCCACCAATAATCTTACCCCGTCCCCCAGAATCTCTAAACCCACCACCCTCTGCATCTGATTTCTTCTTCCGCTTGTCAAGCTTGACTTGTAGTGGCGTAAGCATACCAGAACCATCCGCACCCAGTCCAGATCCCTTGGTCCAACCGTACTTAGACATGAGACGTTCAGCGAAGCCTTTTTGTCCTGGACGGCTTGACCGAGGCGCATCTTCGTCGCCTGGATTTTGACCGTCTTCTTCTTCTTCGGGTTCATCCGCTAAAGCCTGCTCTAATTCTGCTTCCGAAGCTGGCAGTTCGCTGGGAGCAGCTGGTAGATTGTACCTTACAGGTGCCCTAGAAATCGCTCCAGCCGGCAATGATGCAGGTGGTGGGGGCATTGTCGCAGCCTCAGGAGGTGGAGGAGGTGGCGGTTGAGATTCGAGTTTGGGACTGTATCCCTCACTCCCGGGGCTCCTTGAACGTTTTCTAGGAGGACTATTTATTGGTGGCGGCGCAAATGAATAATTTGAAGGCGGAGCAAATTGATCTGGTGATTCTTAGCAAGAATGTATAAATACCGAGAACGGGATACATACTGCCCATTTGCGGCCGATATGGCTCATCGTCGTCATCACTTTCACTTGAAGCTTTGCGCGCCGTTCTCATTCGATGCGCGTAAAGTCTATCCTTCCATTCTCGTACCTCTCGTATCTTCTCATCGCTATGCTTATATTCCTCGTAATTGTTCGGTCGCGAAGGATCGTATATGTCGTCCCAGTCTTGATATACTGCTTGCTCCTCTCTGTTCTTCTTTCGTCGTTTCCTGCCGCCTCGTTGCCGTTTCTCCCCAACATAAAATCCGTTCACGTCGTCGTCATCGGCAGCCCAATCGGCCAATGTACTTTTCGGAGCTGGTCTAGCGGCATTGGGTGCTGGGGCATTCGCTGAAGGTGCATTATTTTGCTCTGCGACAGGTGCATTCGTGGGGATAGCCTTGGGGAAAGAAGCTTTGGGTTTCGGTTTCTGGGAGGAAAGTTGTGGTCTTCTTGTAGGCTGGAATCTCAAAGCAGCTGTTTCGTGTCAGTAAAAAGCAAGTCAATGTCTAACAGCTGGAGAAACTAGCTTACCCGAATCAACCTGTGGCTTTTTAGCTGAACCCTCTTCCTCTGTAGAAGATGTCGCATTCTTAAACACGACCGGGCCTTTGGTGATAGAACCCGGCGTATTGCTTGATGAGGGATCCAGCAAATTAGCGTATAAAGAAAGACCACTGCGCGCAGGAGTCGAATTGGGAGGGTTCGACATTGTCACCAGCCACGAGGTTCGAGAACGTGCAACAACAAGGGAAATAATTTCCAGAACAATGTGCTTGTTTGTGAAACTAAGCTTACAGCCTGGCGCATGAGGCTGGGTTTTTGCCGATCAGGTGTTTTGTAGCTCCGGCGTATGAGGAGCGACACCGGCGATCAGACGGGACGGGAAAGACGGGACGCAGCGGACGTTTTGGTGACGTCCGGGCCTTGTTGACGTTTGAAAGACCAGTAAAATAGTCGTCGCCGGTTTACTCGATTTTGAAAGCTTCATCATCAATTGAAGCATACCTTTTTTCTCCGAATATCATCCATCAATTGAGCACCAAATCTGCAGGTTATCTAATCAATTTTGCTTAATTGTTCCATTTCCGTACATCCTTTCGGCCGATTTGTCCAAGATGTCTGCAACTACGCTCGCCAATTCCTTCTCCCAAGACACCGATGCAACCGCAATCATCATCCCCGGAAAAGAGCCCCTCATCGTTACATACACCCAATTATCAGCTGAGGTCTTGTCCTTCCAGAAGAAACTTGCCAAGCTCGGCGTCACAGCCCAATCCGCCGTGTCGATAGCCCTGCCCAATAGCTATGAATTCATTGTAGCCTTCCTGGCGGCAGCTTGGCAGCGAGGAATCGCCGCGCCGCTCAATTCCGCGTACAAGCAAGAAGAATTCGAGTTCTACATCGATGATCTGAAATCGGCCGTTGCGCTGGTACCGAAGGACTCGTTCGCAAAGGATGGAGCTGCAGTGAGAGCTGCGAGGAAATATAAAGCTGCGATTGCGGAATGTTACTGGAATGGCAAGGAAGTTGTGCTGGATGTTAAGGACGAGGGAAAGTTGAAGGGAAAGGGCAACCAAACTGTCGAGCAAGCTCAGGCAGATGACATTGCACTGGTTTTACACACGAGTGGGACGACTGGGCGGCCCAAGGCTGTTCCATTGACGCACCGAAATCTCACGAGAACGATGAAGAACATTCAGACTACATATAAACTCACACCTGCGGACAGAACCATGCTGGTCATGCCTCTGTTCCACGTCCATGGGCTTTTGGCTGGTTTTCTAGCTCCTTTACTCTCCGGAGGTTCAGTCATTGTACCCCCTAAATTCTCCGCTTCCGAGTTCTGGTCCGACTTCATTACCCACAAAGCAAATTGGTATACGGCTGTCCCTACCATTCACCAAATTCTGCTGAAGAACCCACCTCCCACAACCAAACCGAACATCAGATTCATCCGCTCCTGCTCATCACCTCTCTCGCCCACCACCTTCCACCAACTGGAAGAACAATACAATGCCCCCGTCCTCGAAGCCTACGCCATGACCGAAGCCGCCCATCAAATGACGTCCAATCCCCTCCCACCCGGAAAACGTCAACCCGGCAGCGTGGGTATCGGCCAAGGAGTCGAGATCCGCATTCTCGATCTCGCCGGAGAAGAACTCCCCACCGGTTCCGAAGGCGAAATCTGCATTCGCGGCGAGAACGTCACCAAGGGGTATCTGAACAACGAGAAAGCCAACCAAGAATCCTTCACCAAGGACGGGTTCTTCCGAACTGGTGATCAGGGAAAGAAGGACCAAGATGGGTACGTATTCATCACCGGACGCATCAAGGAATTGATCAACAAGGGCGGCGAAAAGATCTCTCCCATCGAGCTGGACAACGTCCTTGCTCGTCACCCTGCCGTATCCGAGGCTGTTAGTTTCGCCATCCCAGACGAGATGTACGGTCAGGATATTGGTGTTGCGATTGTGTTAAAGCCGGACGAGAAGCTGGATGCGAGTGAACTGAAGAAATGGGTTGCTGATAAGCTGGCCAAATTCAAGGTGCCGAAACAGGTATGTAGTTGCTTGGAATTTTCACGATAGCGCAGCTATACTAACATAGCTCTCTCTTTGTAGGTCTACTTCACAGAGGTCATGCCCAAGACAGCTACGGGAAAGATCCAGCGTCGTATAGTCGCGGACACAATGCTCAAGCAACCCAAGTCTAAGTTGTAGAGCGGAACGGAAGGGAGAGGAAGCAAAAAAGTACCAATAAAAAAGACGCTGAGAGATGGGTTCCAAGGCTCAGACGAAGACAGAATTGTCGAATATACCAATTTCCTAAGCGCCAAATGTAGATATACACGCAGCAATAGCAGACAGACTATGTAACATACAAGCTAGAGAGCGTAATAGATTTTCTCGGAGACTCACTGTACGAAAAGGGAGATGAATGTATCTCTGCTCGCTCTGGACCTGACCTGATACGACTCTCAGTGGTATATACAGACGGCCTGTGAAAACTGAAGGCCTTCACCCGACGTGAATGACTGACTACTTTTTCTTTCTAGTCATGTATATATGTTCCTAGGTAATTCATTCATCCATCTCAACCCGACTGATCACCATCCATCCGACTTTCTACTTGCCCTATCTGTAGATGTCTATTCTAATACATCTCTGTATGTCGACCAAAAGTTTCCGCCGTAGAGTAAGTAACCAAGCACCAAACCCCTCATTCAATTTCAAAGCCAAAATCTTCATCTTCATCTTCATCTTCCTCTTGCTTCTCCTTCTCCTCCTCTTCTCCTCCAGCAAACTCATCTATTCTCTTCGTCATAGCCAACTCATCCCAATCCCAGGCTACTCATCCCATCCCCACTCCTCCGAGGCTCCCACGCAAGCATATCCCAACCCCCAACCGGTCAATCACTCTTACTCTCACACTCAACCTCAAACACCCTTGACACCATCAAGTTTCACCCCCGAACGAAACGACACCCAGAATCCTAGATTGATCTACGCTTCACCCAGCCTCAAAAAAACTCTTGTTTACATTTATTTGCATCTACATTTTCTTTTCCTTGGTTCACATATTGTCTCCACATCGCAAAGTCTCAAAAGTGATTCAAATGATGAAAAGGACAAAAGAGAGTCTGTGTTCTAGAAGTGGTGTATCATTTACTGTTCATTCGATTTGTTAAGCAAGTCTGCAATGGATAGAAGTACATCGAAAAGTCGACCGACCAGAGGTATTCACACACATAAACAATCAAAAAACCTTCATATGAAATAAATCCAATCGTTCAATTAAAAATGTATACAGTGCAATAATTGTTAAGGTAAAAGAAATTCATTATTATTCTCTCCACACACCGAATGATATTCAAATGTACAATTTGGTATTCTCTCTTCTGACAAGCCTAATGTTTCCCTTCCATCTCGCATATCATGAATTTTTTGTCTTCCAGTCCATCAACATAGTAGATGCAAAAGTAAAAGCAACCAACAGCAATGGATAAGCAAAGACACACGCCCCTTGATGATCCTAATGAAGGTGAAATCGCTCAGAGACTGATGACAGGTCGCGTAAAAAAGAGAGAACGTGGCAGATTAAGTCTAATTTGATAATCAAAGAAAAAACGCCAACGTCCCAATTGTTTACAACAACATTTGCAACAGACCACCAACGAAGGAGACACCGACGAGAGCCTCATTGACACCGTAGGAGGCAGCAGCGGCCTTGCTGGTTGAGGAAGATCCTGAGCCGCTGGTGGTAGATGATGATCCCGAGCTGCTGGTTCCTGACTTGGCATCGGCAGTGGTCTTGCAGGTGAAGGTACCTTGAATGTTACCGCTGGAAGCTTCGGACTTGAAGCCTGAGCAGTCGATCTGGGCAGTGGATTGCATGTTGAAACCACCCTTGACATCGTTGAGGGCTGGCAATTCAGGGCTGGTAAAAGGGTTAGCTAGATGTACAAAAAAAAAACCATAGGAATAAAAATACTTACGTAGAGAAGTTTCCAGAGAAGTCAATGGCACCACCAACTGTGGCCAATTTGGCGAATGAGATGTCCTGAAGAGCGGAGTTGTTGGCAATTTGGAAAGCACCGCCAACCTTGGTAAGACCGGGAATGGTGATGTTGGCGAGAGATGGGTTAGCAACGAAGGCCAATGAACCTTGGCCGTTGGCAGTGTTACCGACGGTGGTCAAGTTTGGTGCAGAGAGGTCCTTGAAGTAGTTCTCATAGAATCCAAGAGATCCATTAACGGTGGCCAAAGATGGGATGCTGATGCTGGAGCAGTTGCGGAATGTCATGTTAGCAGCCCAGATGAGGTTAGGGAAGCTGACATCCAAGTCCTTTCCGTTAGAGTCGATGTTGAGGAGATCATGGATGGTACCAACTTGGGTACTGAAGGTCTTGAGACGGTTGTTGTTGTTGATGTTCAAGGTGTTAACGGTGTCCAAGTTGATTCCATCTAAGGTGTTCAAGAATGTGTTGGTGATGAGAACGCTGGCTGCTTCTCCGATAGGTCCACCCATAGTGAGCTGAGGGAGGGCTGGGAGAGCTGACCACCCGATGGTCGCAACCTTGGTAAGTTTCGCGAAGGAGAGGGTAGAGAGTGTTGTCAAGTTGGTCAAAGTGAAGTCACCACCGATCGTCTTGATTGAGCTACTCTCGATAGTGGTCAAGCCACCAGCGTTCTCGGCGATAAAGTCACCAGTGACTTCTTCAGGTCCATCGATGTTGATGGGACCAACCACATTAGGTCCGATAAGAATGCTACCAGAAATGGTAGAGCAGTCGGCCAAAGCAGTGGCATCCGCGGCGGAGTTGATTGTGGCGGTGGCTTGAGTGCAAACAGCGTTGACGGAGCTTGTCGAGGATGAAGCAGCTGCAGGTAGTAGTTAGCATCAGAAAGGCTAAAGCAATTTAGGACGGCTGCAATTGTTCTCCAGTTGGTCTGCCAATTCATTCCGAGCCCATTGAGCGAGAGATATTGTAGTCCAGCCCGTCCCATGCATGTGAAAAGTGATCTTGACTTACCAGCTGCGGCGCCTACGACTGCGAGAGCCGGAAGAAGAGTCTTTGCGAACATGTTGTTGATTCGAAAAGTATGCTTCTGCAAAAAGTTCACGATGTGTCAGCTCAATTGTTGCTTTTCGAATAATTAAAAAGAAGTCGTTGAAGATAATTTGAGGAGAGCAATTGTTGACAGGAGATGACGCGGACGTTGGATCAATGGATCAAATGCCAACTAAGCCTACCAATTCTGGATTCTGTGTTTCGGAGAGGAAGGAGCGAAGGAAGGAGATGGGCAATTAGAGAGCGAGGTGTTGGGCCTGAGCCTTCTCGAATAGAAGCAGATGCAGATGGAAAGTAAAAGAGCGACTCGAGATTCAATTGAGGCTTGATTGATGGGTTGATGGAGAAAGAAGGATGAAGAATGTAAGTATGAATGAACGTACCCTTTTTATTGATGTCTTGATTGTCTTGTTGGATGAAGCAGATGTCAACAATTAATTAAACCTTCTCACTCCTTTTCGGCGTCTGGTCTGATGGCGATCCTTCCTGTTCTCTTTCTTTTCCGTTGGGTGAATATGTGGTTTCGGTATTAATGTACTTTGAAAAGGGAGAGATTATTATCTTAACGACAGTAATGAAGAAGAAGCAAAACAGACGAGTATAGACAACGTTTTGATGAATGGGATATCGAGGTAGAAGAGGAGGAAAAGAAGGTGGCTTTTCTTAAAGTGCAGCGAAACGAGCGAGCGAGCGATGGGAGATGGAGGCCAGAGCTTTGGGTATGGGTTGAAGACTAAAGGGAGGAGCTAGTACGTACGAAGAAGTATCTGCTGGATCTGCTGGGTACGAAGGTAAGGGAAGCTGGAAATGCAGTCTCCCCCTAGTCCCCAGTCCCCCTAGCCGTGGTGACTCCGTGTTGTTGGAGTAAATAAATCGCAAATTGTAGCAATCCCGTTTGGCCTGTTTCGGTCGTCTGGGTGGCCGAAAAACCTGCTTTAGTGCTGCATTAGTGTGCAAGATGTCGGTGCGGTGGTGCGGTGGTGCGCAGCGGGTATCTCGAAAGCCATTTCCCATTTCCAAGAGAGCTCAGGAGAACGCTAAGGATGAATCGGGTATTGTTTGATTGGCCGAAGAGCCCGGCTAAAGTCTGGCGTTAAGCTACTTTTAGATGCCGAACTGCCTCTCTCAGCAATTTCAAGCCAGAGACGCGAGTTGATTGGCTGCTGTCTACGTCGCGATGTTTGAGAAATGGAATAATCCCTTGTCCATTTCTTCATGCAAGCTCTCACATCCTCTCACGACCTCGCAAATAATATATGGGTCGCGGAAATGAATTGCCTAGGAACGATGGGAAGCTTCTAGGGATTGTGGATGGCTATTAGCACATCGCAATCAAAGAGGTTCAGTTTACGGATATTCAATACTACTTCATTTGCCTCTTCTCGGCGTACATACAGCATACACCGTCGTTTGCAGCACCTCTTCTCTTCTCAATCTTCCATCTCCCGTCTATCTTGAGTTCGAGATCCAACTTCGCCTTATCTCTATCTTATCCGGGATATTAAAGCTTGAGGTCGATAGGCTCGAGGCCATCAGGTCCATCAGTGAATCGAAGCTTTGGGCAGGATTGAGATTGAAGTCATTGGGATACGATAATCACTTGTTCCCCCGTTTATTCTTCTATTTCTAGAACCAAGAGAGACCTCCTCATACGCACAGTATCATTGTTCTTATTCTTAGTTCGCGCAATCGTCCACGCAACCCTCACCACTATCAGCTTAGGTACATATACATATATCTTAGGTCGTACATTGTACTGTACATTGTACTGTACATCGTACATCATACATTCGTCAAAAGCAGCCCGAGTTTTTCAAGCCAGCAACTAGGAAAGGCCGTTGCAAACCCGCGGCAGATACAAACATACACTTTGTCCCGTCGCCAACCACCCACCCTTCTACAGAAATCGAAATCATTTAGTTACCACCGCTTCCATGCCAATCTATCTGTAGCATATGGTCCAAGTGTTTAACGTTCAGCCAAGCTGTGCTGTCGAACTCTCTATGCCTTCTAATATGAATTTCTTCCTGAGATAAATTCATAAGTGGATATCCTCTCCATCCTGGTCTCATTCACATCTCGGGCTCAGATGGAATGGTCCGACACAGCAGCTCATTCTTATTCACAATTTCACATGCTTCTCCTTGATGGCTGAAAGGATAAAGATGGGTCCAGCGCGGGACACTGGATCGTTGCCGGTGATGATGAAAGTATACTTGTAGTTACCAGTTACAAGTACTTCCGTTGGCTGGATAACGCAACGATACAATTGAATTACCAGTACACAATCCCGACCATCAAAATAGACCGAGTCAGATGGAAAGACAGTGACGGAGTCCGTTTCTCTGTTCGTGTCACTGTCTTTGCCTCTATGGAGCATCCTCACTTCTTCACGCTAAGTTGCCGCTTTTATCCATTTTCCCTGGACATCGATCGAAAAGTGCATGGAACAACAGAGGAACCCTTTTCCCAAACAACCTCAGCCTCACACACTCAACTCTCGCCTTGTGGCTTAGAAGTGTTTATAGACCTCCTAACTTACAAGTACAGTACATATACTTGTATACACCTACGCTTACTCTGTATGCTTCCAGGGCTCCCATTCCTCATCCTTATCCTCAAACTCACTCCTTTTCAATCCCCCTTGAGAAAAATGTTTTAGCCCCTCGACCTTCCGTCAGTCAGTCATCCAGCGCACTCCTCGAGACTCATCCAACCAGCACACGAACACACAACCACACACACACAACGCGTTCGGTCTCTCAATTTTTCGTGTTCATACTTCCGTACAGCGTACGCATTCGTGATGACGATTGCTTGGCTCCACACACAGACAACCACCGAATCGGGATAATAATAGCTCCCTCCATTTTTCCAGTACTGTACTGTACAGTAACTAGTTTCCCCTGCAGCTTAACATTGCACCAATTTGCCATCCTTGAAATTTCCACATGATGGAGAGATAAGCCTTTTTCTTTTCCTCCCTCCAACCTCCTCCAACCTCCTCGATTCGCTCCGCATTATTGCGTAGGCAATTGACGTCGTCTAAGTTATCGATTTTCTTTCTCGAAAATCCCCATCCCCAGTGGAAAGTAAACCGGAAGATCGACGACCCCATCGGATTCGCTCGCAGTTGTTTGTTTTTTTGCAGGTAGGTGGGCGGAG
Source organism: Rutstroemia sp. NJR-2017a BBW (assembly GCA_002946425.1). NCBI lineage: Eukaryota > Fungi > Ascomycota > Leotiomycetes > Helotiales > Rutstroemiaceae > Rutstroemia > Rutstroemia sp. NJR-2017a BBW. The sequence goes on from NJPT01000010.1 coordinate 288,611, forward strand.
GTGGGTCAGGCAGATCACATCACATGCGCTGCAGGTACACGCACTATGAAGAAACTGCATGGAGATCTATCTCTCAACTAAATCCAATCCTTCAATCCCAAGATTTGGAATATGCGGCGCGGCGCGCCCTGTTACGTGACCTCCGGATGGATCATGCTGACGGACTTCTTTTGCTCTGCGCAGTACGCGGGCTAAGTGGCGTGATATATACTGTATGTATTGCGAAACGCAGCGTTCTGCGGCTTTTATGTAGGAAGTTTTGCGTGTGATGTGGTTTTTCTTTGCTGTGTAATGCTATGTATATATGCTATGCAGACGAGACATGGCATGGCATGGCATGGCATTTACGAGAGTTTTACATACAGTACGGCAAATTAGGTCACGCTTCCAGGTGCATAGGTCGATTTCTATATCTACTGGTCCGGTATGTTTGTTTGAGAGGGTAGGACGAGACGAATAGCCAAGCCTACTGTGGTGTAAGCTTTTTACGATGTGCCGCTTCGGCTTCGGTATCCGAGCGAGAGCGAGAGGAGGCTGAGCTATGGAATACGTACGGTAGTGTATGGGAGGGGTGGGTGGCGAGGAGGCGTGGGTTTGGTGGTGAGGTGGGGGGTGCGGATTTGATAGTGTGTAGCACGGTAGTGGTTGGGATGGAGGGCTTAAGGTTAGGTCCGCTGGGCTTGGGGGGTTGGGAGGTAGGTGGACGTTGGTGGACGATAAGTGGTAAGGGTAGGTAGGTATGAAATGATTCTTTTATCTCGTGGAGCATATCTTCATTGAATCGAGTTGTCTCTGCGTCTTCTTCGTATCCATCATGGGAACTGAAGTATATCAAGAAGACGCATAATCGAACTTTATCTCCGTTCTCATTTCCTTGCGTAACCTATCTTTGGTATCCTGTGTCCCATCCACGTATTTTATAGCCCATAGTTAAAGGCACATCATATCATGATAATATACAAACCGACCCGCAGGAGTCACCCAGATCCAACAACTTCATAAATACTTACCATGTATCGAGTCTCGAAGCAGGAACTCATCTATTCGAGTGAACTAACCTCCACGTCTTCTACTCTCCACATATACCACATGAATATGCTCCTGTTATTTGTGTTAGCATTGTTAGATCAAGTATACCCGTTATTCTTCGCTTCCCGTTCTCTGGAATGCCATGCCATCTGATGAATCCCGGCTTCGTTTTCAAACTCTCCCTCCCATTCTCATTCTCTCACCCAATCCTTCCACCTCGTCTATCTCCTCCCCATCTCCTCCCCTCCACCTCTCCACCCCTCCCTAAAACATACAACCAAAAGAAGAAGAATAAACAAAACTCACCGATACGGACTAAACTTCTCCGCCATCTCCTCCATCTCCTTCTCGCCCATGTACTTCCACTTCCCGCCCTTCCCACCTTTCTTCAGTTTCTCGACGTCTTTGCCGATGAGACGCGCCATGCCTCTTTGTACACCCTGGGGTGCGTTAGATTTGGGTTTTGAGACTTCGGAGGAGTGAGATGGAAAGGGGAGAAGGGGAGGAGGAAAGGGCAAGATCAGTTGGAAAAAGCACACTTACAAGGTCACCCGTGCTAAACACATCCAGCCGCTTAAGAGCAAAGCATGCAAACATTTCCACTGACCAGCGGCCGAGACCGCGGATTTTGATCAGTTCTTCGAAGACTTCTTCATAAGGGGCGGAGAAGAGGAATTCCGTTGTTAAGGAACCTAGCGGTGTTTCGTTAGTCAATCTTGATTTTGGGCAATCCTGAAGTGAAAGAAAGAATACTGCGTAACTCACCAGAATGGAAGGCACTTGCAAGACCCTGAATGTATTCCGCTTTCCGTTGCGACAGGCCCGCTGTGCGTAGGAGCGGTATGTCGGCTGCAGAGATCACTGACGGAGGGGGGAAGTAGTTGGATGGTGCGGGGGAGGGGGCAAACAGGGCTATGAATTTGGCTTTTATAGATGAGGCTGCTGCTCCAGAAACCTATTCATTTTCACTAATTAGGTCCATTGCACCTTCATTATTCTGATGATTTCCCGTGCCTTTGAAAATTGCGAAATATCAATCATACCTGCTGCGATATAATCCCACTAACAAGTGCCTGGAAGGGATCTATCTCCTCCGCTAAACCTTCGGGCGAGAATATCCTGCACGGATACTTCTCAATCACGGGTTTTAGTTTGGGTTCGATTTTGATGAGATGCTCAAGGGCTTTGGATAGGATATCCGTGGTGGAGAGTTTGATGGCCGGCGCTTTGGATGGGGAAATAGAATCCAAAGGGGGTCGGGTAATTAGACGATGTGTCTCGGGTGTCACGAGAGGGGCGTTGGTTCCTAAGGGGAGTGCAAGACGGTCGTGGGGAACGGGGTGCGCGTCGCTGTCGTCGGGGTTGTATGGATCGGACATTATAGTGGCGGCTGCGGGCGTGGGGGTTATTGGTGGTAGGATGGTTTTAGCTTTGCTCTTGGTTCTGGGAGGAGTCGCGGGAGGTGCATCATTGGCCGCGGGTTTGGATGCTTTTGCCGCTGTCTTCTTCTTCTTGGGTGGAGCTTCTCCATCTCCAGATGGTAGTTCCGGCGAGGGGTCCTCGAGGACGGTTTTCCGCTTCCTAGAAGCGGAGGTTTTCGTAGGCAATGGAAGATCAGAATCACTTGGCGCTCCAGATTTGACTTTCCTGGCACTTGCGCTTTTGGTGGTTGCCCGATTGATATTCTTGGCGGCTTTTGCCACAGTAGTAGCGGGACCGGCGTCTTGCTCGGCCCTGACTGAAGCTGCACTGAGCCGGGCTGATCGCCTTGAAGACATTGTGATATATCTTATAGATGATGGATTCAAGATTCTGGACAATGTTGGAGAATTTTGTGTAAATAGTTGAAGTCGCTGTAGCCTAATATTTTATTGTAAGCAAGAGATAGCTAGCTATCAAGAGCTGCATGGCCCTGCTCTGAACTCTTACATTCTTCGCCACTGGACTTGAAACGTATATTCAACGTTGAAACTAATCGTACACAAATAGATACCAAGGCCTGGGAAGGAAGGAAGGATTCAAGCATTGGATGACGACGGGTTGAGAGCTTTCACGTGATGTCTCTCCTTTTCACAAGTATGCGCTCGGAGGCTAGACTTGTAAGAATCGGGCAATGTAACATACTGATCTTTATTTGAACCGTTCGTCCTATCAAGACCATTGGAAAACCTAAAATCGACTTTATCAATAAACCCGGAGAGATACAAGCTGATTGGTTTTGTGGATTTTCCTTTACTCCTCTGTTGATCTTTCCTGGCGACCCATCCCCCCTCAAATTCTAAGATTACGAGTTCCGACGGTTCTCACTCGCTTAGACATCTTGGCACAATTTCTTAATCGGTGCAGGCACTGAAGGCCACTGAACGGATCTCCCTGCCACTCACGACCTCCCGACATCTTCAATTTAACTCACTATTCCAGCCTCACGAGCTTCCGATTCGGCTCATTAATTCCTCCTCGCGACAATAACGTCCCACGAGCGCTTCTCCACTTACTCTCGAATCTGTTGGCTTGATATTTGATACCACATTTCCATAAGAAGTGGTGGTTCTGAAGCCACAGGGGGTTTCGCCATGCTCGGTCCTAAAGGCGGCATAAATTGGAAGGCTACGAAGGCACAATTGCCGCCGGCGAGAGCGATATGGGTAGTTCTCACAAGAACGCGGTTTCTGTTGTGTGTAGCGCTGGCGGGAGTTGTCCTGTTACTGTGGAGAGGAATCAGTACATCAGCCCAAGAGATGCAGAGGTAAGCACTCCAACGAGTCCGATTAATGATTTTCAGACGAATTACATACTGATTTTGGGACCGCTTTGAAGGTATTATTGCTGGGGACCCTCGAAACCACCGATGCAGATGACACTGAATGAACAAGCCGATTGGAACGCGCATTTACAAACACCAGTTATCTTCAACCACCACGAGCCGCTTGAGGTCAACTCCAGCACTATTAAACGAGTCGACCTCAACCCAATTCGCTCCACCCGAAAAGCACTCGAGAATGAAGAACGAGTTTTGATCCTGACCCCTCTCCGGGATGCGGCAGCTTTCATCCCGACATACTTCGATTTGGTATCTCAGTTGACCTATCCTCACCATCTTATTGATCTCGGTTTCCTGGTTGGAGATTCCTCTGATGATACTCTTGCTGTTCTTGCCACGGAGCTCACCCGAGTTCAAAGTGGAAAAGATACAGAGGCTTTCAACAGTGTTTTGATCGTCGAGAAGAATTTCGGCGCTATCGCTGGCCAATCAGTCGAAGAACGACATGCCTTTGCCGCACAAGGACCCAGACGAGTGCTTATGGCTCGTGCTAGAAATTATCTTTTGTCGGCAGCTCTGAAACCCGAACACTCATGGGTTTACTGGAGGGACTCGGATATTGTTGACAGTCCAGCGAAGATCATTGAGGACTTCATTGCGCATGACAGGGACATCATTGTACCAAGTATGAACAACCCCCCGGGCGAAAATCTGTTTACTGACTTTAGCAGATGTCTGGTTCCATCGATACCACGACAATGTGGACATTGAAGGTCGATGTAAGCAGTTCATAGGGCCAGTCGCTGAATGTTTGCTGATCTAACTAGTTGACTACAATTCTTGGATCGAATCCCCCAAAGCTCTAAAGCTGGCATCAACACTCGACAAGAGCGATATCATCGTTGAGGGTATGTTCGAGACTCGAAGACACTGGAGGAGATTATGCTGACGGATCTTTCAGGATACAAGGAATACGATACCGGCCGCACATACATGGCTTTGATGGGCGATTGGCGATTGAACAAAGACGATGAAGTTAAGCTAGATGGAATTGGTGGTGTTAACATTATTGTTAAGGCAGATGTTCATAGATCAGGTAAGGACTGGTGCATTACTTTGCTTTATTCGGGAATTAACAGATCACAGGAATTAATTTCCCTGCCTATGCATTCGAAAACCAGGCCGAAACAGAAGGGTTTGCGAAAATGGCCAAACGGGCGGGTTATGAGGTTATCGGACTGCCCAATTATGTTGTATGGCATCACGACACAGAAGAGAAGCCCGGCAACGCAGGATAAGTCGCTACTGTATTAAAGGGGCTGCTCGACCATGTCTTCACGCATATACGGAGTTTATAAGTGGGAATGAGATTTGGATTTCACAACCAAACCGACGAAAGGCGAAAATACAAATCCCCGAGGTTCGAAGATTTTCTTCGAAATTCATTGTACCGAATTACCTTCTCCTTAGGGATGACATTTTGAATTTTTTCTGCGGAGTTTGTTCGGGTGCCTTCCTCGAGATTATTTCCTGTTACTGTCATGAAGATAAGGGCAGCATACCACTGTAATAGAATGCCCATACTGTTTATGTTTCGTCAGTTTTCCTATGGTGCGGAGTGGTGTGGGTATTGGATGGGACATCGGGGCTTGGAAGATAATGAAATGCAGGGCGGTTGTGCAGTATTGCAAAGTCTATGGATAACGGGAATGGTGGTGTGGTTTTGGAAGATAAAATATTCCCTCCCAAAAATGGCAGGTCACTTTGGCCCGTTTTTTCCTCAACGTCTCACTTGTCTTTTCCCTTTTCCACCTTCATGTTGTTTACTCTTCTCTTTTCCTTCTGATGGCGCTTTGGACAAACAAACATATGGATGGATTGGGGAAATGGGATATAAGAGGGGTGGTCCACGGCTATGAGAACAAAGATACTACTCCTGATACCTTCATGCACATTACCCCCTTTTCTATTCTTCTTTTTAATCTTGAGTTTGCCCGTGGTTGATCCAGGGGGAAAATGTTATGAGTAAGTGGGATGGGATGAATGATGGGATGGGATGGGAGGGGGTTAGGAATTACGGTACTTGGTGACTCCTGGGCGGGTGCGGGTGTGGGAACTTGTCATGGGTTCGTTTCCTGTATATAATGCGTTTCCGGAGAATGGCTATCATACATATGACTCTTGCTGTGTTCTTGATTGTGTGTGGGCTTCCTTGTGAGATAGGACTTGATTGTGATCGGTCTTCACTACATGATATGTTGCAAGAACAGCCATGGACTGACTGTATGACGTGCATGAGAACCTATATGGATCCGCTCGAATATTGGCACTGTATCAAATGGGACGAGCAGAACGGTCTCTGGCAAGCTAATCGCATGTTAATCACATTTCTGGTTCCTTGAAGTGAGCAGTTCCCACTGACCGCAGTCCACCGATGTCTCAAACATTCATAAGCATTGAGGTGGGTGACTGTTTATTTTTGACTTGAATCATCAACCATCTACAGTACAATGCATCTCTTTCCCCTGCGTTCACCAATGCCAACGTCTAATGTCCCAATCGTTCCAAATATACAATTTCCCTTCCTCACAGCCAACCCCTCCTCTACTTCTTCAAAATGGTCAAAGACTCCAAATCCGCACGTTCCTTGTGCTCGGCTTGGATTTCTGCGATGATCGGTGAGAGATATGGGTAGTCCTATAGGATACGTCTGTTAGATGTTGTTTCATAGAGTGAGAGTCGAATATGAAAAAGAGAACGTACTTCTTCTGGCTTGGTCTGTTCCTCCTTGGGGAGAAGGGTGTGCGAAAGAGAGCACTATATCTCGTCAGTCCTGCGTCCGAATCCGTACTCATAATTCTCAGGGTAGCATACCTGCATAGCTCTTCTCATACGGAAAACACGGTCGTAAGCTTCCTTCTTCTCAAGACGGCTGATCGCAAGAAGCACGATTTCGGACTCTTCGGGGATCAAATCATCGGCTCTGGAAGGCGGTATACGTTAGTTCTTCTTCTCCCTCACGCGACACTCCGCACAAGCAATCCAATTGCGCAGGGGGAAAGAAAGCCTTCTCCACGAACCTCAAGCCCAACTGCCTGTACCCGGCAGCGTTGATGTACCAGTGCGCCACGGGCTTTAGCATCTTGTGTAGCCATGGCGTCTTCTTGATGAACGGGGCCAATGATGGTGCGGACATGGTGGGCGATGTGCTGGTGTGGTGGGTTGGTTCAGTACGTCGCTTTGCTACCGTTCTGTAATTCGGGATTGAGGTTCAAAATCGTTGATGGGTGGTATATTAGTAAGCGAGTCAGCTAGGTTAGGCGATTGTTGATTGGTTGGCTGGAAGGTAGGATGTTTGGCGGGGAGGTGTGGACATGACCTCAACTTTTTGGGGTCTTTGTTTGCTTGATTGGGAACTCGGAATAGGAAATCTTTCTACTGGTAAATGCTAAACATATTTTATTCTTCTCTATGGCCTGCATTGCTTGCTGACGGATTTTTCATATATCTGTACCGGTCACTTCCGTCTACGCTGCTCTGATTTCGGATCTCACCCGACGTCTTCATAATGTAGAATCAGGCGCTCGGTTGCGGCAACAGGGAGAGCAGCAGGCTTTGGAATGAGAGAGCGCCGGGACAGCATAAACCAATGACAAGATGTAGATCAACCCACTAAGTTATCAGAAGCCTTGGAACCTGAAATAGCATAATACTCACTACCACTACTCACCTCCCTCGCCGTACTCGCACTCCCCCACTTTGTTCGAACCACCGTTAGGTCATCGTAGCACCTCCTGTGAATTCGTCCATCCCACACAATTGATTTTCTTTCTTCCCTTATCCAGATAACCTTGGCTATTTACTATCTTTATTTTGTATCACAGGATACAACTGCCACAGTCGGCTTTGATTCACTGATTTCGTTTCGCACAACTGCGTTCCTGCTTTCTGCTCCATATTCCTTGGCAACGCAACCCTTTTTCTAGCGATCCAGTACAGTAAGCTTCCGCGGATTCGTCCTAAAGCCGTGCCCGAATCCCGCTTCTCTTCTAGAAAATAACATCCATACCCACTCTTCTTTCAAAGAAAACAATCTCATCTCGCAACAAACTCAAGGCCTTCACCACTCCACGACCTCTTTCAGTGCATCCCCAGGCGATTGTCAATGGACTGCGATAACCGTTAGCCGTTGTGTCACTGGCGTGCTGCGTGGGATCTTTCCCCGCACACCGGGACACGAGATTGCAAAAGAATACCGAACGGCGACAAAAAGATTGACGGCTCCACCTTCGTAAGCCGCATTACTTCCGCTCTGCGCAGCAGCGGCCGAAGCAGCAGAAGCTCAAACAGATACTCGCGCCCATTATTACAATTACAATGTCACATGAACGCAGCACGCCATCACCGTCGGGATCTGAGGATTTTGCTTCCTCTCAACAATTCGCTAAACCGTCGACAATAGGGCTTGGAGGGGTGGATTCTCCGATTACAAGGCTTGAGAGGATAGCTAGGACAAGGGCAGAATGGGAGCTCAATGCTTTCGCTGGGGCGGTGGGGGGTTTCACTTCGGGTGTCGTTACTTGCCCGTTGGATGTTATCAAGACGAAATTACAAGCTCAAGGCGGTTTCAGAGCGCATGCGAAGGGACCACATCCTGCCACGCAAGCCGTTTATAGCGGTCTCCTGGGGACAGGACGAGTGATTTGGAGGGAAGAGGGACTGAAAGGATTATATAGAGGTCTTGGTCCAATTATACTTGGTTATTTACCTACTTGGGCTGTTTGGTTTACAATCTATGGTAGATCGAAGCAAGAATTTAGCCAATATACTGGTATGTCTCTTAGCTGTTAGAGCTGTTTAGGGGAGCAAGAGCTAAAAGTTTCACACAGATAATCCGAACATAGTCAATTTTTGGTCTTCAATAGTTGCTGGAGGGTCTTCAACGCTGGTTACCAATCCGATATGGGTAATAAAGACTCGTTTAATGTCACAAGTCAGTCGGAAAGCCACAAATGGGGCCAGACCTCCGTGGCACTACCGCTCCACGTGGGATGCTGCTAGAAAGATGTACAAGACCGAGGGGATTCTATCATTCTACTCTGGTCTTACTCCAGCGCTACTCGGACTGACACATGTTGCTGTTCAATTTCCCACTTATGAATATCTGAAGACGAAATTCACTGGGCAGGGAATGGGGATATCAGTTGAAGGAGACAAAAGCTCTCATCTGTTCGGTGTTCTCTCAGCAAGTGTGCTCAGTAAAATCATGGCCAGCTCTGCAACATATCCTCACGAAGTAATACGAACAAGACTTCAGACCCAGCAAAGATCCATGCCATCGGCTTCATCAGAATATGGTGCTTTCAGAGGAGGATTAGAAGGACACCAACAAGGACTTCCCAACATTATCGCTAAGGAAATGATACCAAGATATAGGGGTATCGTCACAACTTTCAAGACCATTTTACGCGAAGAGGGGTGGAGAGCATTTTATGCGGGGATGGGAACGAATATGATGCGCGCTGTACCAGCGGCCACGACTACTATGCTTACTTACGAATATCTCATGCAACATCTAAACCAAGCAAAGGCCGAAGGCATACGGAAATCGGGAGGCGAATGGTGAAAGCACTCCATGTGGACAGTGCTTAAATATGCACTCAAAGATGCAAAAGCATCTCTGAAAGGCTTCAACTTCTTCGACTTGAGGATACAAGGACCAAAGAAGTCATCCGGCATTTCATTGTGTAAGGCGTTCAATCATGTACCTAGGCCAATGGGCAAGATGTGGTACCATGATGTGGTTATTGTATGTACTTTTTGAAACATATTACAGTCTCGCGCTGGATGATACCTGTTTGTGATTAGGAGCATGTACTTATATGTCGCCGCTAGGCATGTCGAAAGCAATGTTTCTCCACACCGGTCTTGTTCTGGCTTTTGTTGAATGATGCGTACTCTTGCGATAGAAAGCACTCTGCGTGCATATACCGCGCACATGCCCAAGAAATCCATCTCAGATGGCAAATCGGTTTGCTTCCACAAACACCCTCAAACGCCTTTACCACATAGTGATTCGATAAAAAGGCTTCATGTAACCAATTCCCTTTGCACCAAATATTTTCATACTCCACCACCTCTTCCCTTCCCCGCTCTTTCTCTAATCTTCTCTTCCGCTTCCGTCGATTTGGGCCCCGGTCCCTTTCCCATCCCTAAATTTTCCCTTGCCGTCCCCATCAACTGCTTGATCGAGTTTTGTTCTTCTGGCGCCTCCAACTGTCCATGGCGTCTCAAATTCTCGTTCTGCCAATTGATCTGTCCTCCATCTGCCTCTCTATGCTTTTGCGCATTTTGTTTCGCTGCTCGGATTGAGGTGCGCGTGTATGTGAACAGGAGCAGAGCCATTGTTGCGGCTGCGAGAGGGGCAGTGATGGTCTTGAGGAGGGGTTAGCGGTTGCGATGCGAAAGATGGATGGAGATGAAGGGGAAATAGGTACTCACTCTGCTATTGAGATTGTATCGTCGTGGAGGAGCCATCTCGACCTAATTGTACTACTACATGTGTTCCCTTACACAGAATTGAATAGATTTCAAAATCGCATTTCACATTGTTTTGCGACGAGTTGATCGAATGTTCTCTTGAGAATTGACGAATGGTCAAAGCTTTCCCTTGCAAAAAAGCCGAGGAGACGTCATGTCATGCGATCAACAGGGATGCATGTTTTTGACAAGGGGACTTTTATCTTTTTTTGTAGTGTGTACTCAACAACGTTCAACAATATTTTTCTTTGCTTCGCGCATACATGAGTTTTTTACTTGCGGAAATGATGATCTACTGAGTGATTAGTCTTGGGCGAAAATTGCGCGGAAAATCCGCATAGCTGTCAGCATGAAGAGACTTAATCTGGCCTCGACTTGGTTGAGGACAGCGAACCCGAGTTCTAGGGCAATTCCAATTCCACAGTGGACCTGCAGGAGTTGTACGCAGAAGGCGACACGGCGGACTTGGAACCAAGGGCAGAGTTCGCACTATTCAACAGGATCGAGGAGGTCGTATGCCTATGGGAATAATGGGAGGCGTAAAGGAGTACTTACGGCTACGGCGCTGGGAGGGGCGACATTGACGGGCTTGGCTTTTACGGACGATGTGAGGCATGCTTATGAGGCGGTGGAGAGGACGGGAAGGGTGGTTAGTACGTTGTTTGTTTGTATCAATGAGTGAGTGGTTTATTACTCCTGATTTCTGCGTTTGGAGTTCGCAACTAGGGCAAAGACTGATGGGGGATTTGCAATAGTTATCGAGTCACATTGAAACATAATGAGAAGATCGAGAATGAAACCGAAAAGTCGAAGATGTTGAGCGATTGCCATCAGAGGTGCGCAGACCGAACATTGAAAGTGCTGGAGAAGAACGGGAGTATCTTCATCAAACTTGGGCAACATTTGGTATGGGAACAATGTCTCGAGAAGCGTGAATGCAATTGCTGACTGGGATTCTACAGAGTGCTATGAATTATCTTTTACCTTTAGAATGGACGACGACTTTTATACCGCTGCAGGACAAATGTCCTGTGTCTTCAATGGAATCGATAGAGAAAATGTTCATGGCGGATACCGGTGAGCAGCTATCAGATTACTTTTCGGAATTCAACCCACAGCCGATTGGGGCGGCATCTCTCGCGCAGGTACATTTGGCAACAGTGAAGGAGTCTGGACAGAAAGTGGCTGTCAAAGTGCAGCATCCGAATTTGCAAGAATGGGCACCTCTTGATTTGGCATTGACTAGATTTACTTTCTCGACACTGAAGCGGTTCTTCCCGGAATATGATCTGGAGTGGCTCTCCTCGGAGATGGAGGTGTCGCTACCCATCGAATTGGATTTCACCGAGGAAGGGAAGAATGCCTTGCGGACGAAGGAATACTTTTCGAAGATTCCAGAGTTACCATTGGTTATCCCTGATGTTTTATGGGCCAAGAAACGCATCCTGGTTATGGAAAATGTATCTGGCCACCGACCTGATGACCTCGCTTTTCTTGACTCTAATGGTATTGACCGTGACGAAGTGTCCGCTGCTCTTTCCCGTATATTCAACGAAATGATTTTCGGAAATGGTGCGCCTTTGCACTGCGATCCCCACGGCGGAAATATTGCAATTCGCAAAAATAATACTCGGCGCGGCGCAAACTTCGACGTGATCCTCTACGACCATGGACTCTACCGCGACATCCCTCTCGATCTCCGCCGTTCATACGCCAAACTTTGGCTCGCGGTGATCGACGCCGACGAATCACGCATGCGCAAATACGCTAAAGAAGTTGCCGGTGTAACAGATGAACAATTCCCCCTATTCGCCTCCGCCATCACGGGTCGTGACTACCGCGTCCTCACATCCGACGTTGCACAAGCGCGCTCCGAGGAAGAAAAGCAAAGCATCAATGAGGCGCTGGGTGAAGGCATGTTGCAGCAGCTTATTCAGATGCTAGGACAGGTTCCTAAGATTATCTTGCTGATTCTAAAGACGAACGATCTGACGAGGAGTTTGGATGAGAATTTACATACGCGACAGGGGCCGGTGAGGACGTTTCTGATTCTGGCGAGATATTGCTCGAGGACGGTGTACGAGGAACAGGTGGAGGAGATCGGGAAGAGGGGCAGTTTGTGGTGGCCGGCGAATGGGGTGAGGTTGGTGTGGGCTTGGTTGGGGTATTTGAGGGTGGAGTTGAAGTTGGAGGCTTTTGAGGTTTACTTGAAGGCCAGGAGGATGGTGGGGTTGGTTTGAGGTATCGGATGGCTGAGCTGGGCAGCTGATAACAGGCATATACTTTGTATAGAGTAGGTGGCTTGTTTTTATACTACTTTGTATAGAGTAGGTGGCTTGTTTTTATACATATAGATTAGACGGGATGAGAACATGGCGATGGCTGTACTTGGATTGAAGCGTTATGGTTGGTTGGGTCGTCTTTACTAACGTGCATAGATATGATAGACGATAGATAGATAAACAGCGATAGCGACAGCGGCAGCGGCTCTGTGTATACAGTTCAATTTTTGCAGCGTACCTCTTCATACTTTGGTTAATTTTTTCTTCGGGATGTGCTGCTAAATGAGTCTGGCCGTTTTTACCCCTTTCATTAGCGATGTATGTGAGTGAGACAACCCCACATACGACATGTTTGTTCACATTGTCAGAAACAGTCTTGACCTTCAAACGATTATACTCGCATTGAACTTAGTGAATCAAGGAAAAAATAAATAGACATGGTAAATCTTATGTCCATCCACCTTTTAATGGGCGAAAGTGCCTTGTTTCGGTGAATGACAGCCTAAGGATCAAGCACAAAAACAAACATGCGTGATCGATGTTGAGCTGCGGAGTTGAATCATCTCATTCACAATAAGACGTGCTCTTTAGCAATGGGACTGGAACAAACAACTCCGAATGAGCTATTTAAGTTGTCCTCCCTCCGCCGCACTCCTATTCCATCCCATCAAGTATCTCCATCACGAATACCCCAAACCTTGAAGGAGCTGACCAAAAACATAAATAACAAGTACAAAACAAAATATTAACTCATTCACATCTATCCACCCACCATGCCATGCAAATTCAAATCTTCAAATTCGAAGCCGGGAGCTTCTTCGTCTGCCTCCTCCACGGGGAAGGAGAAGATGAAGGATAAGCCCAAGGCAGCTACGACGAAGGACCCCAATGTGGCGATGAGGGCGAGGCGGGTGAAGAAAGGGGAGGTGGTTAGTGGGGAGATGAGGGATGGGAGGTTTGTTAGAGATGTCAAGAAGGCTGAGGGGGGGAAGTAGGGGGGGGGAAAGATTGGGCGGGGAGGAGAATGCTAGGATGTTGGGGATAGGGTTGAAGGAGATCGAGGAGCGAGTAGAACGGTGAGATGGCGGGGAAATGGGAAGACTTGTCTCCACTGAGGGAACATAGACTGTTTATGTGGTAAGGAAGCCAGATCTTCGGGGCTAGGATGGTACATAACAAGAGTCGCGGAGGGAGGGGCATGGAAAAGATGTTCGTAGATGTAGTTAGAGAGGTTTCAGCATAGAAACTCGACAGTGATGAAATAATACATGAAGCCTGGCACTTTAATGCTATTTTCCAGTATTACACCAAACTAATTTCCTCGCGCATGAGCGTGGACTTTGAGTGATGCTCGCCAAGGACTGGATGACTTTCCAACATCTTCCAGGTTATGGAAGTCACTTAACGACTCCCTCTGTATCTGATCCCCAAGCTTTTTCTAAAGAATTTGTATCATAAATATACTATAGACCGAGAGGAAGTATGCAAACTATGACGGTAGCAAAGGAGAGGGGGAGGCGACGAAAGCACTTGTACTCCCATCAGCCATTCAGTGAGCGAAACGACAAACCCCCAAGAGATGCCAATGCCGGCATACCCAACTTCTGGGTTCCAAAGAATCCATTCCATAGTCGAAATATATGAGCGTGGGTAGTTCAGTCCATGCGTTGTTGGTATCGAAGAACCTGCGCATGAAGAATTTTCGACAGCTTGGTGGCCTGGCCTCGATAGACAACGATGTTTCAGCAGCACACAGCATGCTGCCTAGACAATGAACGCGCTTAATTTAGGCCCTCATTCTTCGGATTACATGAACCATTCCGTTGGTACTGCATCTGTTACCGAATGATGGCTCGAGGAATGCGGGTGAAACCCATTTCGAGGCCTCTGTGGCCATCGACCACGCCTCGGTTGGAGAATTTTTACTGCAATAGGACGACGCGTAGAAGTTTTTACCCCACTGATTCATGGAAAGATTGCAGAAACTTTTCTTCTCTTGGATGGTCATTTCTTCGCGATGTTGTCCAAGAGGTCGGCGCAGGATTTACGGTCGCCAAGTGGGTATTGCAGAAAGTTTTCGAACACGATTGGGGCTTGGTCGCTGCGACTGCTAGAACAGTGTTAGACGTAGATTTAGGGCAGATTCTGCGTATTTAAAGGTGCAGGGAGGATTTGGAAAGGCAGAAAATCCACACATCATCATCTGCTCTTCAACCAGCTACACTTATAGCACTTGAATCTAAACCTACTTATATAAATCACCTTCACGCTTCACTAAAGCCCAAAAGTACTATTTCGAAGTTCTTCGACGGACCTTTTTCATTATGCCACATACTCCGAACCCAAACAGCAAGAAGGCTGTGAGAGCCGAGAAGAAGGCTGTTCCGCCGGTAGTTGAGGATCACGGACCAAAGCTTAAAGAGAAGAAGGCGAGACGTGATGAGCTCTTGACAGAAATCAAAGAAAGGACACAGGAACTCCAGGACGAGCAAACCCGGCATCCGACGAAGACGGACTCTTACAAGAAAATAAAGGTCGGGTTGAGTAACTTGAAGAAACAACTTAGCAAAGTCAAAGATGAGATCAAGGCGCTACAGGGAGAGGCGGATAAGTAAAACAACAAGGGTCAGGCGTCTAATTAGATGATGAAGTGATGACTATGGTGAAGGTAGTGATGCAGTGCATTATGAGCACGGAAAGCAGGAAATGGCGATAGAGGAGGAATTAGCCAGAACAAGGGGTATCATCGGTGGGGGAGAGTAGGGTAGTATGGGTGGAAGAAAGGAACGTGATGACAGAGTAGAGCTGGGCTCGAGACGTTGCGCTAGAATCAGAAGCAATGAAAATCATGAAGTGGAACGATTTTGCCAGCCAACTTAAACGTGACCACAGATTGCCAGCTTCTCGTGGAAGGTGAAATACGATAGCACGAGTGAAATGCCTGTCCTTCATGTAATCTCGCATGTACCAGATATCTAAACTTGCAACTTTTTAGAAGAACTAATATTTAAAAAGCAGTGCATTATCTGAACAAATTATTGCGCAAGGTGCCGCAGCTTGCGGAGACGAGCTATTCTGAGGCATTCCACGGTTTGGACCTGTCGATGTGCATATCTCCAGCTTTCATTGTAAGAGGAATTTTGGACTAAGTAGAACGGTCAAATCATGTGATCCCGACAAATGACACTGACCCAACACCCCTAGTAAACCCGCTTTCCTCGAAGGGCCATTTCTTCACTAAGTTGGCATATCATCCCATCCCAGGCTCGGCTGTTGTAACTGTAGGTTGGTATGAATATTCTCGCGACCACTTTATGACCATAAGAGAGAAAATCCCATCGGTATTTTTTGAGCAACTAGATTCATGATCTAGAACATGCAGCATATTGCTGAAGTAGCGCACACCTTCTTGGCGGCCACCAAAAAGCCGAATTGCTGGATATCCAACAAGCGCATAGCCCCCACGCACACCCGCCACCTGGAGGCCAGCGGATGTTACCGGCGCAGTTAATATATACTAAGGAGGTATATAGTAAACTGTTTTTTACCTATTTAGGAAATCAAGACGGTGATTGTCTGCTGGTTGTCCTTTCACAGCCCAAGCCTTGACCATCGAATTGGATGGTCGACGTGGCCGTAACACCATGAATTGTGGTTTATCGTTGCAGCTTACCAAACAGTACTTGGGGTTCCAAATAAAGCTGTTGCGTGCATTAATGAAAAGTTACTCTTTTTGGAGGCGTCGGGTATGTTGATAGATGGATCTTTTTCGTATATATAGTGCGACGAATGTCGAGGAAAGTAGGACAGTCACACATCTATATTTCATCTTTATCATCTATCATACAACCTACCAAAAAAGCACTACCACACTATTCCTTGAAAACTTCAACTCCTATTCGCAGCAACTAGACTTCGCATATCCACTTCCAATACCTCTACAAGATATTAACTCACCATGTCCGCAAGAATAACTTCAGACATCCAAGTCGAGATCGACAATAATGGGAAAAAAATTGACGCTTTAAGAACTAGAATTCAAGAACTAGAATTCAAGAACTAGAACAAGATCTGGGCAATGTTTCGCGTAACAATGATAAGGCCAAGTACGACAAGTTAAAGCTCAAGATCACAGGAAAGAACACTGAGTTATCTACCTTGGTGGGCAAGAAGGTGAAGTTGGAGAAAGAAAAAAGACAAAAGTTGGAGGCAGCGAACGCAAATGCACAGGGAAGCAAGGGACAGCCGGGCAGAAAAATAGCGAAGTAACCGACGCACTATCTAGAGGTAGAGATGGAGTGGGAAAAGAAGACTCGCAGTGTTAAATAACTTAGTTGTTCAGCCAATACTACAAATATCTAAGCCAAAATCTGCATCCTAAAATACCGTGAAAAATAACAGATACCTGAGTGAATCATTGACATACAATATGGCGTTCGTACACGCTTACGATTCAGAGTGTCACAGCGCTACATCCTGAACCGATGTTGAACAAAGGAACATGTCTAGTTTCTGACGACGAGGTCTCTTGGGAACAGGAAGTGAACAATATTTCTTTCCAAACTATTAATTCACCTGAACCAAACAACAGCAGGATCTGACTACTAAATAGATTGCCCAAAACTTGTTTGACCGAACGGACTCATGATACTCCAGAAACCGACAAACTAAGTCGATTTCCAAGCCAATTGAACCAGACATGAGTGCCCCTAGACAGGAAGGCGGATCGGATCCATGGTCCGACACGTTGATTTTCTATCAGACAACCCATACCGAGGCCGATTTTGTTTATGAACAGAATGCTCCACCTCCTCCTGAAAACTGCTGGATTGTTTTGCTAGTCAGTCGCAGACTCGTACATGGAGTGCCTAGGTGTTTCTTTACAATAAATAGGGATGGGTATTTCCGGGACCTTCCATATGCCAATGCTTACGTACTGAACCTCATGGACCGTTGGAATGCTCAAGAAGTAGGCGAGGCCTACGCTCACTCGCCAAAAGATCTAAGACTGGATATGAGAAGATATGACGATTGCGAAGAGAACTGGTACGGCTGTTGCACCCAGTATAAGAGCGGTAATACAATTTACTGGGAATTCTGTAAAGACTTTTACCCAGTCAATGAGCCTGTACTTTGGCATCCGCCCGTCGAGGAGTCGGAGATGGACGAAGTCGCTTTGAATCTTCAGAATCTTGCATTCTCTGAGGACTAAGTTGTGAACTTACGACAACGGAAAATTCTCAAGATACACCTTGTCGATGTTCGTAAAGCTCCATAATCGTGATCAATCTTTGAAAATCTTGCGGGAAGTTCAGATACACTTAACATCAGTCGTAGTGTTCGCTAAATAGGAATAGGTGTGCGGCCAATCGACTTCCAGCCTCTAAAGCGGGTATGTTTGAGGCTGCCGCTGGCCTGCTCGAAAAATCTGAGTTCAGACCTGACATGGTAAGGGCGGCTCTATGAAAGAGATTTGCATTGGATCTCGTTTGCTCGGGAGACACCGCTTGGCTCCTCGTCCTTGACGACGTTGGTAAAACTCAAAATAAAAAAAAGTAAGGAATTGAATAAGTAGCAATTATTGACTGCATTGAAGAATTGGGATGGATGACTTGACTGTGAAATCTAAGATATAACCCAGAAAGGACTTGGGTATCATCGCGCCAAGGATAAAAATGCTGAAGACACCTCTTCATCTTCCTCGAGCATTCCGTGACATTCCTTGAACGACTTCTGTGTTCGAGTGGTATAGTTGACTTATTCGAATCATGCTACGTGACCAACACAACTGCTGTCCGCAAACTCGAAGTGATTAAAGAATGACTGCCCGTCCTGAACTCCTTTTGTGCTTGATCAAGCAGCATCGGGATGCATCATGATGTTGTGCTGTGCTTTGGCAAGCCAATCGTTTTTTGTTCATCCAAGGAGATTGATTCACGGGAGCAGAGCTGTGCAGCCCAAGGCGATCACCCAGGCCATACCGCTGTCGCGTTCTAAAAGCAGTCCAGTTAATTATTCGTCTTGAAACTCCAGCATGTCTATGAAATGCTATCAGCCCAACCATGCCGCTCGGCAATTCGACGCTGTGTGACTTTCGAGTGATTGACTTAACCTTGTAGAATCGTTTTCATGCCAACTCCCAGAAGAAGAATAAGCATACCATATTCACGGCCGTGCAACCTTGAGGGAAGTAAGACCGGCTTCTAGTATAGCAGCATTGTCCAACATTTCCCGTCGAAATGTTCAACAAATATTCATGAACATCATGACAGTAGAGGTGGAGAAGACACGAAATGGAGTACGATGTCACGAAGTACCAAAGTGACAGAAAAAGCGGGGCAGCTTATAGGTCCGTGCTGCATACGACATAAAAGTACAGTAGAGTCAACTCCAAAGACTATCAAATATCCAAAAGATCTTGTATCAACGCGTTAAAGGATAATAACAATGAGTACCGCAACTCGATCCCAGAAACGCACCGGTAGCTCTACCGATAATCCTACCGCAGAGCTCGAGAACAAACGCGCCAAAACCTCAGCACCTCCCCACAAGCAATATGTCCACATCGTGCTGCATGAGGTAGCGATGGCATATGGTGAACCCTCCACCGACGTTTGTGGTGTTTATGCATCTGTGGAAGATGCAAATAACTGCATTAAGAGGGTGGTGGGCGAGGATATAGTGGCGGGGACCAAGAATATGTCACCATATCGACTTCGAATGGAAAGGTACGCTGGTCATCTTCCGATACTGGGGAAGGTGATCAGGCTACCCTAAGCATTGAAATGCACGAGATGAAGCCACCGGGCTCGGAAGAGCCATGTGAATGGCCCGTTTATGAGGGCTCGGGAGACGGCGGTGATGAATATTAGATCGGAATGCTGTCTTCCACCTCTCAAATATTTGGAGAGAAACGGCAAGAATGATTGAGCGAGATCTTCGTTACTTTGGACAATCATTTCCTTTCATCAAAAGCAGGCTCTTTCTCAAACATAAAATTTTTCCTTCTTCCTTGGCTCTTGGTCAAGACTGCGAGCACAACCTCCTCGCCAGGTTTTCACTACGCAACAACCTCTTTACAATCAACAAAACTTTAAGATTCAATTACAACAATTTTCAGTATTTTACACCGTCTACCCGACCCAAATCTCGGTGAGGGTGCAGAAAGGCCAACTGACAATGGCCGAGCCCCCACCAACGGCCACCTCTTCACTCCAACACAAAACTGTGCGTCCACAGACTGAGGCACAACGATTTATTCCGACCCATATTGACCACCAATACCAATGATGCATACATACATGAAATATAGTCTTGGGCGCCGCTGCATGAGTTTGTGCAGGGTATGTGGAGGGGTCGAAGAGGGAGAGGATTGGTCGGTGGTCAACAAGTAGTTATCATTATATACAGTGTTCTTCGCACCAGGGAACATAGACCCAGAAGGCGAAGGAGGAGACATCCATGGGCTGAGCCGTGTTTGGATAAGTTTTAGGAATTTAGTAAATTTAAGGATGAGTATGTGAATGTAACGATGGAGGCATGATAAGAAGACTATGTACGTAAAGGAATAAGCGGGCTGAAGAAAGGGGATATCATTTAATAGCCGATTTGGTTGGACATGTGAAGACATCCGGCGTGGGTGGGAAACTATTTCTATCGACTGGGAAGAATGTGATAACAAACACTACAAAGTATCATCTAGATGGAAAATGTATGTATCATTACGTCCAATCCAAATTGAATCGTCCATCACTCATATTCGTTAATTAATCATATTCATTAATCATCTCCATTCATAACCCGTAAGCTAAACACGAGGCTACTTCACCAATTCGTATCATATATCATAGTTAGATCAAACAACCACCACAACCACCCCCTAGAATGCCCATCCCAGAGTCAACCTATAAAGCCTCTCCATCTTCGTCTCCGGGCCTCCCTTCTTCGCCGCCTCCTGCGCCAAATACTCCGCTTCCTGAGCATCGATAGCCGCCTTCCCAGAATAAAGATCTGCCTCCTCCGGCTTGAGAACCTTGGTCTTCATAATGATTTTATATCCGAAGAACATGATCAAGTACAGCGGGATGCCCAAATACGTGGTGACGAACGTATCGGTGTCGAACACGGGCGTCGTGCCTTTCTTCGCGGTAGCTTTGTAGCAGAAGAGCGCGAAGCCCTTGAAGAAGGCAATCAGGATGCTGAAGATCAGAGCTCCGACCGAACCCCACATTCCGAGCGGTGCGACATATGCGAGCGCGGAGTTGGGCACGCCTTGAGCTTTGCGGGCGCGCACGAATGCGATGTGGGAGATGAGGATGGAGATCCAGGTCAGCAGACCAAACATGGTGACGAGGTTGACGAAATAGCCGAAGACGGTATACGAAGCGGTGTTAACGCCGAGGAAGGCGAGCAGACAGAAGGCGACGCTGAGGCCGAGGGCATAAATAGGAACGCCGCGCTTGTCGGTCCTTTTGAAGATGGCTGGAGCTTTGTTCTCGTGTGCGAGACCGTAGAGTGTGCGCGATGCGATGTACAGATCGGAGTTGGCGGCGGAGAAGACGAAGATCAGGATGCAGGCGTTGAAGATGGCGGGGAGGTATTCGATGCCGCTGATTTGGATGGCGACGACGAAGGGGGAGGCGGCGGCGTTGTTGGACTTTTTGTTGCTGTCGATCAACTTGGGGGAGTTGTAGGGGACGAGCATGCCGAGGAGGAAGACGAGGACAACGTAGAAGAGGAGGATTCGGTAGAAGGTCAATTTGATGGCGCGGGGAATGACTTTGCGTGGATTGGCGGCTTCACCGACGGTTACTCCTACCAATTCTGTGCCGAGATAGGCAAACACAGCTGTGGTAAATGTGCTCCAGACTGCAAGGAAGCGTCCAGTGTTTCCAGCTACTTCTCGTTAGTGTGATACAAAAAATATACTTATGGCATTGCTTACTATCAATGTATACATGGAAAGCACCAGGATTCTTCCAGTACTTAAAACCAGTGGCTTGATGATCAGGTCCTCCTCCGCAAACAAGGACAAGACTGAGCAGAATGAGACCGAAAATGATGATGACCTTAGCGCTAGACAGGTAGAATTCGAGCTCTCCGAAGAACTTGATACCGAAGTAGTTGATGGCGACGATGGCTACCAGGAAGATAGCTATGAATACACCAGGGTTTACTGTGTCTCTGGAAACCCAGTACTGTATAACCAAAGATGCTGCCGTCAAGTTGTTCGGAGTAACAATGATGTACTGCGAGGCGTTTGAATTAGTTACTTTGCCTTTCTTCACATGGCTTGATATGTCTATGATATCAAACTGACCTTGAACCAATAATTCCAACCTATTTAGAAATTAGTAAGTGTATTCAACTTCCATACAAAGAACCAGAACATACCTAAGCAGAATCCCAAAGCCGGATCAACAAATCTGGTAGCATAACCGGTGAATCCACTCGGAAGCGGCAGCCAAGCAGCCATCTGAATCCTATATCAGTAATCGATATCCTCCAAATAGGCTATTCAAGAATTGTCATACCTCACCCAGCGCAGCCATAACCAAAAAGCACAGAAATCCAACAATCGTGTAGCCAATCAAAAGCGGCGCTGGTCCAGCCTGAGCAAGTGGCTTCCCCCTGTAACATTCGCGTAAGCATTTACTGCGCCCTTTGGCAAACAATACGAGCAGCACTTACGTTCCAATGATCAAACCAGTGCCGATAGCACCACCGATAGCAATCATAGTAATCTGGCGAGATTTGAGACTTCGGTGAAGGCTGTGACCTGGCGCTTCCTCGACAATATCGCCGATCGAGTCCTGGGAGTTCTGTCGCAACGTCTGGCCATTTTTCGCATCGTATTTCTCCTGCTCGTTGCTCGAGGGCGACGAGGCTCGATTAATAGCGGCCATGATGTCTTACGAAGGGGAGGAGGGGAGGGTATCTAGAAACCCGTTCGTCTGGGAAGTCTCCTCGCCGCCAAGAAAATAGCAACCAAAGGATCCGGAGAGGTGAGAGAAGGAAAACAAGCAAACAGACCAGCAGAGGATCTAGCCTTTACTTAAGAGATGAGGGTTCATCTTAACTATGATATATGACCACATCATGTGCCGCCGCCAAGACCCAGATTGATTAGTGTAGCATTCGATACCCGGAAATTTGTCCGTATCCAGATGGAGTGAATGATAGTTGTGGTCACTGAAACATTATTTTTCAGCACTGCTACCTACTCTGTACGCTACGCCCGAGGCTCCCCACACGAACTGCAAACTTCTCGTGGTGCCCTAGACAATGTCAATCCACTGCAGTGTGGAGTACACAATCAGCTTATCTCGGACCCGATTAATTACTGTATCTATTAATGTAGAAAAAGGCTTGATTGAGTATTCCATTGAGAGACGATTTGAACAGAGAATCTCAAAAACTCGAATTTAATTGTGGATTAGAAGTATGGCGCGATCACCACGATTTTCTACTTGTGCTGCAAACACCGAAAAGCCCCAGAGAAACCCACTCTGCCCACCCCACATGGGGTTGCGGCGCTGCGCCAGCCGTTGGGGAGAGGCGAGCGAGGACGCAAGGGTGTGGTCTAGGAGCAGGTAGCGACAGTATTTGTGCTCAGTGCTCACTCCCTGTATCGAGGGGTATCACCTATCCAAAGCAGGGAGTAGCACCGAAGAAACACTGGGCGCCCAGCCTTCTTATCAAAGTAAACACACATGGACCCAAGGGAGGATTTGGTGGCAATTTCTTGCTCGAAAAAAAGTCGGTCTGAGCTAAAAGATAGAGCGTTACTCATCCCGTGTGCTACGGACTTGGCATTAGTAGTGAATGGAGGGCAATACAGATAAGGTGCTTGGCAGCTGAGCGTGCCAGATTCCAGAAGGCTATGGCAGCTCTCTCCACTGTTGCTGTTGCTGGAGGGTTTTCATACAGTACGGGTAGGGTAGCTTTGGCATACTGTACTACTACTGTCTGTACGCGTACTAGCCAGCCGTGCCAGCGCTCGGCACTACTCGAACACGCCGTATGTAACCGGAGCTAATTCTACTGTAAGGAACCTTTCTTCGGGGCGTTGAGATTATTGAAATTTTCATTTAACGTTATTTCTTGGACTTAGTAAAAACTTTTAGATATCGACAATAGACTTTACCGCTTCATCTTCGCCAGTAAATTCAATGCACTTCCCGCCAAGATAAACCCAGCCTGGTCCGCACTCAACGTGTGCTTCGTCTTGATAATGATCTCTTCCCCACTTCCGTGCTTCTTGACCCGTAAACTTACGTCGCCCTTTCCTCCATTCTTGAGCATGTCGTATAATCCAATCGTGCTGACTTCATCACAAGCATCGATCTTTGCGTAGTCTTCTCCATTTGCGAACGTCAGGGGCACTACACCCTGTTTCTTCAAGTTGGTTTCGTGGATTCGTGCGAATGATTTGGTGAGAATTACTCGTCCACCCAAATAGCGTGGTTGGAGAGCAGCATGCTCACGTGCTGAACCTTCACCATAATTGTCTTCCGCTACCACGAGCCATTCTCTGCCTTGGTCTTTCCATTTTTGAGCAAGCTCTGGGATGCCTGATTTGCTTCCATCAACATCATATGCGACATTGGTCTCGCCGGTGGCCGCATTGATGGCTCCGATCAGAGTGTTGGCAGAGATGTTCGGTAAATGGCCTTTATACTTCAACCATGGACCAGCAGCAGAGATAGTATCAGTGGTACATTTCCCAGTAACCTTGTATAGGACTCGGAGGCCTTCAAGGTCATGATTAGGGAAAGGTGCAAAAGGTTCCAGGAGAGCCAGACGTTCCGAGGTAGGTGAGACGACGACTTCCGTTGATGGGGAAGGGGCCGCCGATGTGGGGAGGAATTGCTTGTTGCCTTCCTCGAAACCATTTCGTGGAAGCTCGGCACCAGTGGGTGGTGCGAAACGGAATTCTTCACCAGAAGGGGTTTTGATAGAATCAGTGATTGGGTTGAATGTCGTGCTTCCAGCGTAGGACATAGCTGTAACGATTTCCGGGGATGCAAGGAAATTCATTGTGTCTGGATTCCCATCGTTTCTGCCGCTGAAATTACGATTGTACGATGTGAAGATGGCATTAGTGTCACCCTTCTTGACACCATCGGTTCTCTTCCACATCCCTATGCAAGGCTAGAACCTTCAGTGTCAGCAAATTGCAAAGTGCATCAGGACAATATAGAAGGGAAAAGCAGAAGCTACTCACACCACAAGCATTAGCAAGTACAATACCACCAGCTTCAGAAAACGTTGACGAAATTTCATCACGCTCAAGTGTAGCACGAATTTGCTCACTACCAGGTGTAACGAAGAAGTCGGTCACGGGTTTGAGCCCAGCAGCAGATGCTTGCTTCACCAAGTCCTGAGCGCGTGCCATGTCTTGGTAGGAACTGTTAGTACAGCTACCAATCAAACCTGCAGATACGGTTTCGGGCCATTGATTAGCCTTAACAGTGTTTGCGAAGTTCGAAAGAGGCGTAGAAAGATCGGGAGTAAATGGTCCATTGATGTGAGGTTCGAGTTTAGATAGATCGATCGTGATAACCTCGTCGTAGTGGGCATCCTCGTCAGCTTTGAGGAGGTTGTGAAGAGAAGGAGTAGAGGCGATAGTTTGAGCTTGTAGAGCAATAGACGAACGATGTGTGGATTCGAGGTAAGGAATGTGTCGAGGAGAGAATGGGAAAATGGAGGTCGTAGCTCCGACTTCCGCTATACGAGAATTGAGTTAGTAAGCTTTTGAGAGGATTAAGACGGAAGGAACAGAATGAGAGATATTTCGCTTAGGGCAAATTTAGGGGAAAGTTGGCCGGCCAGTTCGCGACGGGATAAAGAAAAGACATCAACGATAAGATCGAACTCTTCGAATGTACATCTTTCAAACATACATCTGAAAGACGACCATTGGATCGTGTTGCTTATGTGTGAAGGGAGCGGAGGGCAAGACTTGCTCAACGTCCGACGCTCCAATCAAAGACTTCCGATCACCACTTCTCTCAGGGAAAAGATTCGATGCTGGATTTTGTTAAGAAGGTATTCAAAGAAAGAGATAATACGAACCCCCCATGTTACACACGGTTGCCATGCCGGTGCAGCTTAGAGTATCAACTCCAGGTCCATGGTATTCGATTATGAATCCGGTGCCACCACGAACTGTCAATTTTCCGGCTAGGTATAGAATAATGTCCTTGGGGGATGCCCAACCACTCAGCTCCCCCTCAAGACGAACACCTAAGATTTTTGGGGCCTTCAGTTCCCAGGGAGCATCAACCAAAGCATCTACTGCATCAGCACCACCGACACCAATTGCAATAGCACCCAAACCTCCAGCGTTCGGGGTGTGACTGTCTGTGCCAAGCATCATCAAACCAGGAGCCGAATAATTTTCCAACACAGTTTGGTGAATGATTCCTGCACCTGGCGGCCAGAATTCGATACCATATTTCTTTGCCGCAGATTCCAAGAAGTCGAAGACCTCCTTATTTCCCTTGATAGATTCCGGAAGATCAACATCGGCACCTCTCTGTCCAACAATCATATGGTCGCAATGTATACTAGCAGGAACAGCGGTCGAAGGCAGGTTGCATGTCATGAACTGTAGAAGGGCCATTTGCGCCGAGGCATCTTGCATAGCAACTCTGTCAGGTTTGAGCTTGAGATTTGCGTTTCCTCTAATGTTGATGCCATTGTCGGTATTCGAAAGTAAAGATTCCTCGGGATTGTCCAAATGGGAGTACAAGATTTTCTCCGCGAGTGTAAGATTCCTAGATGAGCCTAATACCCGTCGAACTTCATGTAATCGTTTCAGTAATTTGGGATATGGTGGAGTTCGCGATTCGATATTGGGTTTGTATGTCGAGCTCGAATTCACAGTCGCCAGAGTACGAGCGCCGCCACTGACTCTCAGAAGGGTAGAAAGATGAGTCCTCTACATAAAGTTAGTCCATTGAGCGGAATATTCAAGACTTGAAAAGGAAACTGACCCTGATAGCGAGCCCGCTACTCCTCAGAAGCCCGCCGGACTTCATATTTGCGTTCTTCAACGATTGTTGGAAGAAATTGAACCTCTTCCAAAAAGATGGAAATTCTTCTATCTGCAAACCGCGATATCGGCAGAACTGACATTCGGGTTATTACCGATTGGTTGCACATCCCCGCAATTTTAGTTCAAGTGGGATGAACGCCGCTTTTTGAATCCCCAGAATCGAGGGCGTGCGAGGACACCCTCCACAGGGCGGCATTGAAATGTTCCTGTGTCCTCAACGTCAAACCAACCTGGAAGTCAAGATACTGAGTACCAAGTACTTTTCTATTTAGAAGGAACTATATTATTATTAGAGAATACGTCTCGACGCCATGGAATGCTGAAGGATAATCTGCTATGGACTGGGTAATTTTGAGCTACAGTTTTCTAATAACAAACCTCACTCCATATTTACAAATCGTCTATCAGCACCATGCTGATCTTTGAAGGTCTACCGCGACCATAGGGCTGCAGTGTAGCTTGCGTTTTCGATAGCATATGGCAGTGTCGCGACTCATTGGGCTTTCACCAATCGTTGCAATGCTCAATTAAATCTACCCTCCATAACTTCTGCACGTGTTGCGGGCCTTATGGTTCTCGCTGGTTGAAGTTGCGCCTTCGCCCTGCTTGGTCGTCGAGTCCTGTTCGGAACAGGAATAACAAGACTTTTTGAATCGGAGTAGTCGCCATCATCAGTTTGATTTTTCCGTATCATCATCTACGATATTCGTAGGAGTTGACGTCCATTATTCCGGGACCTTCCGACAAGACTTTCAGGCTACAAGTGTATTTATAGCAGTTGGCCGCCGCCATGAGCAAGAAGTATCACGAAGTCTTGCAATGCCGTCAATTTAAGATGACCCAAATTGTTATGCTTGTCTCTATATGTAAATCATTAGTTGAGAGTTGAGCAAGTTCCCGTGAATAGTGCTTAAAATCCATCTGAATCATATATGTTCCATCTTCCCTTCCCCGTAAACATTCACTTTCCACCCCTCACTCGTCACCTTCCATCTCCCGCTCCTTCCGAATCCGGATATCTCACTTGAGCTCTACTTACCAAGTTACCGTCGACGAATTTCCAGACAGATACCTGATCGTATTGATCACACCGTTGTTAATAATTGGCATTAAGGCCAGGCCACTTCCACTTCCACTTCCACTTCCATTTCCATTTCCATTTCCATTTCCATTTCCATTTCCATTTCCAGGTCCGATTTGGACAAGTCAGGTCTGCTGTAGGCCCTTTCCGAATCGGAGCAACCATTACAACAACCACAGCAACCTGCTCTAATTTACCGACCTTCTTCTTTTTTTCTGTACACATATCTCTCTGAACATATTCAATTTTCCAAACTCTTCCATCTTCGTCATTCCTTCGTATTTTCCTTCTTTGATTATCTACCTTCCATATCCACCATATTCTCCCCGCGTTTAGTTTTCCTTCGACTTTGCTGTGGAATCTCCAGATACTCTCCGGTGTTGTTCTTGTCGCACCATCCGTTCCCTACAAAGTTTGACCTGTGATAGACATCGACGGAGAATTTGACCCACTCATCCAGGTACGTATCTGCTTTTTATATCTATGATTCAGATTGGAATATTCACCTTGGGAGTATCGCAATTTTGTGCCATTGCATCCACAAACTCCCTCTGATCGCGCGGTGTTCTTTTTCTCGGGCTCAATGATTACTACGTACACAGAGTCATTCGCTGCACAAGACAATTTCTTCTCTCAGAAAGCACGATGACTCTCAGGCACATCGTCAAATTCCGTTTCACCTTTACCCTACACATCAAAAGTTTCCTTACTTCAAAGTAAGCTATATTTATCCTGCAGTGAATCACTGTTTACTTGACCTTCCCATCTATTTATTATCCTGTCAACGCTTTTATGGAAGCGTGCTCTGATAACTTCAAAGACATCTCCCCTCAGCTCCAGATTCTCGCAACTAATTGACTTTACTACCAGAGCATCGACAGACATAATTCTCCAAGATGGACTGCGATGAAGACCTCGACCCTGAAACTAAAGCCATCCATGCGGCAATGATGGTAAGTAGTGTGTCATCTTAAAGAATTCCGAATTCTTGCTCTATGTCTATCACTCAAATATTGTTTCAGAACCTAGTTGAAGTTGCTGACATCATATTAAGGAGGAGCTTGGTTTGGGACGTAGAGACGCTTTGCCGCTCGAAGATAGGCACAATGGACCTTCGATTGGGGTCTTACCGACTCCAAAGAAACGTTTACCTACCGACAGTGCTACAGCAGCATGGCATTGTGAGATGAAACCCTTTTGACTATTTTGCATTCATTCGCTAACTTGAGCACTTTAGGTGTGGAAGATGAGACAGACTCAACAGATGAAAAATTACCCGATATCGCAGGCGGCCAGTTATACCGCGAGAGGAAAAACGCTGTTGATAACGGCCGTGGAAGAGGATGCCACGCTAATGGCAGTTCTGGTCGTAGTCGTGGAGGTATATCAACCAGAGGTGGTCATTCTTCTACAGGTGGCCGCGGGGGCCAGTCGGCTCAGAGAGGCAGTGGCAGAATTGAGAAGTAAGTCGTCCGGAAACACCATTCATGACATAAAATTATGTTGTTTTTTTCAATCTGACCTGATGTCTAGAAGAGGAACCTTCAACCCCGGCGGCACTCAAACTTATTTTAACGATGCTAGACATCAAGTCAACAATCACCAAGAACTTATTCGGGGGATGGCTCGCCTACATTCTGAAGCCAAACACGGTAACGCAGAAAAGAAGATTGGCGTCTCTACCAAACTTCCATCAAAACCTTCTCGTGCACCACCGCCGTCTACAAGGCGTCCTGCGTCATCGTCATACAATCTCGCCAGTCCCGAGGCATTTTTAGCGCATGCGCAAGTTGGCTCTAGCCCCAGCGTCAAACCTGCGCACACTGCTGCATCCGAAATACTCCCTAGCAGTGCTCTGGATACTCTAGCCACATTACCAAGCCCCGCACTCCACTCGCAGCAGAACGTTGGGACAGTGACATCGGTGGCCTCGGTTTCTGAGAACCCTTCTTCTGATCCGCTGGAAACCGCCAACCGCGTTGTGGTGGAGGAGCGCAATAGCGTTAAGATAAGCATGAACAAGAGTGCACCTCGCAGTGGAATCGCGAGACTAATTAAATTCGATGACGTTTCACCATTACGCCTCGAATTGCAGGTGGATGACAAGTTGCTGGTTAACGACGTACTTACAGAGAGTGCCACACTTCAAGTTGATGGCAGTTTCGTGACTTATCGGACATGTCATGAGACTGATCGCTCCAACATGTGGCGTATACAGTTTCAACTGCCTGGTCCTGCTCAGAAATTTGCGAATACTCACAACTTCAGGCTTGGATTGTTGCGGCGTTCAGGTTACTCATCTCGACCTCTAGAGCAGCAACGAACAACTCCTCATGTGACCGTTCCTTCTTCAGCTGCATCCACTACTTCTAATACCACAAATGCATTCCCATCTGTGCCCACTGACTCATTCCGAATGAACAGGATCAGCAGTGGCACGTATGCAGATCTTGCGATAATAGACGGCCATCAGGTCCTAGTATCACTCGAAGAAGATGAGAGACACTTTACGCAGGAAGATAATAATGAGAAGCCCGCCACCACTTCGCTCTTAGAGGATCTACTGAGCTTAATGGATGGGGACATCGTGTCGCATACACTTCAAAGGCTCAATGCAGACTATGGAGGCTCTTTTATTGACCATGTTTCCCAGATGGCTAAAGGAACAGACCTGGAAAATGACCAAGATTTTTTGGAACGTTCCAAGAGAGTCTTTGGCGGTGGTTTATCGTCTTCTCGTTTCGCCAAACCCATTTCAGAAATCACAGAAGAGCTTGTGGAGAATTTTTTCAAAAAATCTGAGACTTTTTCTAGCTTTCCACCAAGTTCCTATAGAACTTATATCCAGGAGACCTCGAAGAAGATTCTTGAGAAAGCACAGAGTTCTCGAAATGATAAAAAGACTTCAATCAAGGTCGAGTCTGCAGGGGTCGTCGCAGAGCTGGCATCGCCGAAGGTTGTAGGGGAAAAAATCTTGCAGTCTATGGAACCTGACAGCGGGGACACCCTGAACAAAACTGTCCAGTTACAGGTCGATAGTGATTCGGATAACCTTTCTGGCGCTTCACGTATCGTCTACTCTTCAGATCAAATTCTGGACCTGCGAACTGGCTACGAGCCCATTTCCGGAAAGCTTCTTTGCGACTTGAATCAAATACCCCGTCTTGTCCAACCCAAAAAGCCCAAGTCGATTACAGCACCTGCCGCTTTCCCCAAGCTGTCCCCTGAAGAATGGAAGACCAGGTTCGGCAGCGCTCAGGCCGATCACGATACGGCGCAATCTTCAAAAAGTAGCAATATTCATGCAAAAGAGAAAGAGACGAAGAATAGTGAGGTGCCTTCACCAGCCGCTCTTCCGGAGACTGTTGTCAATAATACTGGCCAAAATGTGGACCTGAATGCTAGCCAATTCTCCGACAAGCACTCGCATTCTAAGCACTCGGGTGACGTTTCAAGTGTTACATCTGCTGAACCCCAAGAGATCAAGAAAGAGGTACAAAATGATGACTTGATGTTGGCCCTTCGGAAGAATGGAGGATTGAGCTCTTCAAAATACGCCGACAAGAGTCCGGTGAATCAGGCCAGCGTTCTACGTGCAACTTCTGGGTTCCAA
Source organism: Rutstroemia sp. NJR-2017a BBW (assembly GCA_002946425.1). Classification (NCBI taxonomy): domain Eukaryota; kingdom Fungi; phylum Ascomycota; class Leotiomycetes; order Helotiales; family Rutstroemiaceae; genus Rutstroemia; species Rutstroemia sp. NJR-2017a BBW. Next base: position 319,979 of record NJPT01000010.1, read on the forward strand.
GTGACTTCGCGTCAAACCACACTGGACGCACCACGCTCCTCCAATATCTCTAGCAACAAATCAAATTCGTCTCTCAACCCGGTTGCACCAGTACAGGAGCATGATCACAGCCTCTGGAATACACTCCTTGCGACAAAAAAGAGTCCTGAGGTTAAAGCAAGCAAGCCCTCTGTGATAACTCCGAAGGAGATCAATATCGCTTCCACAGGCGACCAAAAGTTTGCTGTTGGATCAGAGCAGGAAAAACCCAATTCTGCATATAATGCTAAGTATACCGATTATGAAAAGCTCATCCGTCCTACTTTGGTGTCCCAGAACGAAGGTAAAATACTTGCAGCCTCTGGTGCGCAGGAAACCAAGAGCAATGAACCCGAGACCATCACTTTGGTATCGAAACCGAAGGTGCCTACCAGTACTAATTTAGCGCATGAGAAGCAGCAACCTGCACGAAAACCAGGTGGAGCCCGACACCATCCCACCGATTCAGACTGTGAAAGGCTCGTGGCATGCATGGACGGACTCGACCTGAAGACAGAAGGTGACAGTCCTGACACGAGTCCAATGAACGCGCCGAGGAAAGCAAGCCCCACTGCCGAGGAGCTACTTGCGAGAAAGCGTCCGATGGGCCTCGCGACGTCCAAATGGGCACTTGAAGGAGGTGCGCCTGAGTTCAAGCCTCCGCCAAAGAACTTGACACCCATAGTCACAGAGTACAAGCAGTCAAGCAAAAGTACTTACCAAGACTACCCGGATACTTGGGCCTCGCACATGCCAGCAGCTCCAGTACGGGCGCCTCTTCAAGTGAGTGATCCAGTCTATCAGACCGTGCTGATTCCTGATCCTGTAACCGGTGGACTTATTGAAGTCACTGGAATGGTCAAGACCGGGTCTGTACCGGTTGTGGCACATATGCCAGTACTATCCCCGCCTCAGCAGTATTTCGGTAACTCAAATAGCTTTTCATCACCAAGTTCAGTACCATTCCCACCGCGTCCATCAATGCTTGAACCACGTCCTTTTTCTGACTCCGAGAGCGAAGAAGGCCTGAAGCCGACTGCTCAGGTATTCACGCCTTCTCGTACGGTGACTTGCGGGACTACCACTGCACTTAGGCCAGCATTGTCGCCGGTTAGACGGGAAAATTCTATGACCCAGCAGGATATCCAGGAGCGACTGAATAGGAGCTTGGCAAGACGAGGTGGAAGCCGTGGCCGACAATGATGGGGTGTCCAGAACCTCGTTTGTTCTTATTTCCATTGTGGGATTGATGGTAGGCAGACGTACGGAAGCTTAAGAGATGATGGAGTTACAAAGCGATCAGATAATTACCCGTAAGGCGGATAGCTTATTCCCAGCCTAAAATGTACATTTCTGAGATGAAGCGAGCACGAAGGTACAAAGTAAAACATCTGGCATCATCTGCTTCGTAGTACTTCTAGAGCAACAATGAGTAGGCAAATACAACCAGCGGCTAGTTTTCTCCCACATGTGACTTGCTACTAGTGGAAAGAGTAGACTCCTTGACATGACACGATGGTATATACCCAATGAGACTGAGTCTGATGGGGAAACTAGTCTAATTTACCATTACTGTATGGAAGCTCTCTAGAATGCCTGCCCTACCATTTCTTCAAAGCACCGTAACTCCCGGCAGGTTACTAAATACGTAGTGGTGCTGCACGATGCGCTTCCTACTTTAGTAGTTCAACAAGGTTGGGAGCCTCAACGTCCAATAGAACGTCCTCACCCAGCGGATGGTGGCAGGTGATGTCAGAAACATGGCGCAGTCAGACGTTTGATTCAGAGGCTCTGTCAACTGGGACTGGAGTACCTTTGTACTTAAGCAGATATCGTCAGCAGCGTAGAATGTTTTAGTAAGGTGAATGTCATAGAACGGACGGCTCGAGCTAATTCTGGAATCATCAAGCATGAAAGGTTTGGTACAGAGCTGTACCAAAGTACTATGAGGTATTGCCCTACAGACCCGTCCAGAGAGCTTCCGTCATTAGTAGCATAGATCGTAGGGTAGAAGTTACCTTTCATAAAGGAGATTCATCGGGACGGACGCTTGTATGCCTGCATCCGACAGACATTCTTTCTGCGGAGGCGGCACGTGTCATCGATTGATTTGGGAAACAATCGGCCTCTGAAAAATTCCTTTGCAATGCATATATTAAAGTGGGTTGGAGCGCCGAGGTTTCATTATATACCTATGAAGTAGTGGTCCTCTCATTTATCGTCTACTGCCGCGGCTTCGGCGATTGTAGCTGAATAGATGGGGAACTGTGTCGGTGTCGATACCGTAAACAGATGAAATAGCTACTCGGTTTCGGAGGGCCCTACGGTTGCTGAGCTGACCTGTACAAATCATTTCGTTCGTCGTTCGTACTTGGTACAGAATAAGTTACTGTGGTGCGGTGGATGTTCGTAATGTTTTGTTTAGCGTCCGACTAATCTAGCGCCTCTTATTACCCGAATCATTAACAACGAACCTCACCTGGTTTCTTGGATCTACAAGAAACACAACTTCTTCTTACTCTATTATTTGAAAGCACCAGCAACCGGCTATTTGGTAACGCTGGTAGTGAGACAACACTTCTGATCTCTTTCGCGAAGATGAATGTACTGCTTCCATCGCAAGTTCCGTTCTTCCCTTCACCTCATCGAAATTCTATCCACAACCCAAGTAAGGATCGATTTCCATCCCTTTCACCTGCTCGACGTTATTGTACTAACAACGACTCTCAGTCTCTCCACACACAAATATAAACAAGATGACGACTCGCAAGCGAAAAGCTGACGACGATGGCCACGACGATAGCATGTCGATCTCCCCTCAAAATTCCCCCGCTATGGCTACACGACATATCCCACGACCAGCGAAGAAGGTTAGAGCAAACGAAGTCACCGGCCGTCCCCTCAGTCTTCCTCGTCTCCTCGAAACCCTTGATGCTCAGTCGCTGAGATCAGTCCTGCAAACAATTTGCGAACGACACCCAGATATAGGAGCGGAAGTCGTCAACTCCGCACCCCGGCCTTCCGTGGCATCAACTCTCGAGATACTCAATCAATATCAGAACAGGCTTCGAGAAGCGTTCCCTTATGGCGGAAATCCTGGATCCGACTATGCATATAATCGAGTCAAGCAACAGCTGACGGATCTTATTGATGCCTTGGTCGACTATACACCGCATTATCTCCCACCAAACGAACAACAAACCACAACATCACTTAATTTCCTTGATAGCGCCACCAAAATCGTTCATGAGCTTCCCAACTGGGATAGCCAGTCACACAGGCACCACAAAGATAATGCATACGATGAGATTTCAAGGGCATGGGCTTTAGTCATTAGCGAAGCTTCCAAACGTGGTGGAGGATTTCAGCTGCACTCTGGTGGATGGGACCAACGACTTGCTAGGCACAACGAGCAGAGTGGAGGAAAGATGCAAACGGCGGTCAACGCACTTGGCACCAACCTTGAATGGATGGGTGGCAATTCTGGCGTAGGCTCTAACGATCAAGATTCCATTCGAAATCAGTTACTTTCTGGACGATATGGAGCAAATCAGAGTGTTCCGGTCGGTTTATGGTAGATTGAAGGCAGATTGAGGGTAGTTCTGGGACACTTCGAACTTGCGTACATATGGACTTACTGGGAATTTCACATATGAGCTTCGATAGATTATTAGGGGGGAAGGGCAGCATTAGAAGGCCAATACCATATTGGCGTCCTGGTCACAACATGGTACTCGACACACGGCAATAATCACGAACCTTACGACGATTCCCAATTTTTCCTTTGTTCGGCATGAGACTTGAACTTCAGGAGTTACGGTATTATAGGCGGGGTTTCTGTTCTGCATTCGGGGAAGCAATACCGGGGGTGGCAATAATTATTCAGGCGTTCTCGATTTGGTCTTTTTCTAGCATAGCGAGCATGGTTACTGTATTCCGCTGGAGAAATAAATTAAAGCATCATAGTGTAAATGAAATCATACCAAATCTTGATAGCTATTTAGAGTCCGAGGCAAACGGACGAGGCTGCCTGATTGTAACCCACGTGATGGCGTGAAGTTTAGCGCGACTGTGAAGTGATGACGCGAGCGAGCAATCAACACCCATCGCATTTCATCGCGGGACGCGGATCATTTTTATATCACCACCCACTCTAATGAGGCGTTAAATACAACTGATTGCTGAGCTTTCATCATGCCTGCGTAAGTAAAATATTTTATACGATCTTGAACTCAGCTCATAGATTGTTTTAGTCCCGGCGACCAGCACAATGGACGAGGTATCGCAAATCCATTTGAGGAAGTCAAACCACGCATTAGTGAATACACCGCGCAAGAAATCGCCACCCTGCAAAGCCGATTAGAGAAGCAATTAGGACCCGAATACATATCATCTCGATCAGGTCCCTCAGGAGCAAAAGTGCATTACATTACGGCGGAGAAGTGCATTCAACTGGCAAACGAAGTATTTGGATTCAATGGCTGGTCGAGTCAGATCATCGAAACACAGGTGGACTTCGTGGACGAAATTGCGACAACTTTGAGGGTTAGCCTGGGGCTGTCTGTGATTGTGAGGGTTACGCTGAGGGATGGCACCTTTCATGAAGATGTGGGTTACGGACATATCGAGAACTGCAAGGGCAAGGCTGCGGCGTTTGAGAAGGCGAAGAAGGAGGGGACAACGGATGCCTTGAAGAGAGCTCTGAGAAATTTTGGGAATGTGCTGGGCAACTGCATTTATGACAAAGATTACCTGAGCAAGGTCACGAAGATCAAAGCTCCTCCGGTCAAGTGGGACGTCGACAATCTACATAGACATTCAACAGTTGCTCAGCCGGTAGTACCAAAACAGGCAGTGGAGGCGCCCAAGGTGGAGGAAAAGAACCAGGCCATGGCGCCACCGAGTCTAGGTAAGTTTTGTGTCATGCTGACTGCATTATCATTACTGACTCTTGAATAAAGTACCGGAAGAATCTATGGACGACGAGTTTGGAGGTATGTTTAAATTTGATCTCGCGTTGTGTAATACTAACAATGTCTAGACTTTGATGAAGCAGATTTTAGCGTGGACGATTCAACGCTTCGACCGGATGAGGTTGCTCTACCTGCACCAAGAACGGCTTCGCATCATTTCAACAATGCACACGGTAACAATACCGCGGCGACAAATGGTGGGACATCTAATCCTGGTAGACCTGTTGGAGCTCCTGCGCCATCATCAACCCGTGGACACCCCCTAGTGCAACCAAATCGACCACCTGAAGCCGGTAGCTCAACGGCTCGAAACAATCATCCACCTCAACAACCTCCAAGAACACCAAATGCAGGCTTAGCAAGATCAGCAAGTGCAGCCAATGCCAATGTTCGCCAACCGCAAGAGCTCAACCAACCTAATCGTCCGATCAACCTCGTCACCACAGTACCTGGTCGCATTCTCAATCAACCAAATCGACCTCAATCTACGTCCGCACCTCCATCCCCTACCCGTAACAACAACACCGCCTTACCCAACTCCGCCGACACCGACACTGACATAACCGACGAATTACCTCCTCCAGGAGCCGGCTTCTTCTCGGCTCGCGCCGCCAACCTCCTTCCCCAAGAACACGTGCCAGAGGGTCAACCTCCACCCATCAGTCTCAATCTCCCGGCCTTCAACCCCAATCTGGAATCGCCCTCCATCCGCCGCACACCAGGCATCGACCAGAAATCCTCCAAACCCCTAGCCAAGAATCTCAAACCAGTAACTGGGGCTCAAACCACCGGAGCGCCTGCCCCTCTTGCTAGACCTGTCAATATTGTGAACCCGCAACTGGATTCCACCAGAAGAATCGGTGCGCCGGGCATGGGATTGGGCAGTCCGGTTAGCAATCGTAATTCGTATAAACCGCTTACGGTGAAGAGACCGATTGCTGATGTTAATGGAGCGGCGGCTGGGGCTGGGGCGGGTGCGGGTGGAAATAGAGCGCCGTTGGTGGATTTACAGACTAATGGGCCGGTGGGAACAGATATTGGTGGAGGTGGTGGGAGTGATGCTAAGAGGCAGAGGTTAAGTGGACACATGAATGGATGAGGAGGCAGAAAGATTCTGTGTTCGGCTGAGGGATAGATGGATGAATGGTTAGTTGGCGTTTGCGGTAGGCCGGACTGGGACTGGTATTATTATGGACGGTCTCTTCTTTCTTTGCTGGGCTTGGGTTGGGCGCTTTGATCAACAGGTTTTTTTGTAATGCTGTGTGCTACGCTGCGCTGCGCTACATGGATATGCGGAGGAGAAACGAATCGGCTTTGGCTTTACTTTTTACTTTACTTTATATTGGTCTGCGTCTCCTATCAGATTCTCCTTTGAGCTTGGGCTTTGGGAGATCGTCGATCATGGATTTTGTTAGACTATGGTACTCGAGGGATCATTTGATATCTATTATAGGCGGGTAGGATCACTTAAGGATCAGAATGGAAATGCTATGCTCTCCTTTATTGATTGGGAATTTTAACGACATTGGAGATGATCAGTGAGGGTTACTATGAACGGAAAACACACATTTTGGGGGTGGTTGTGAATTGGTCTTGATTAAGCCTTTCTTTTCTGCTCCGTGATATCTATGCTGAGATAGCAATACGCTATACACAAGTTTCCTTTCGTGAGTCATGTGTCTTTGAATCCCACCGCAACCTTTAGCTATGCTGTATCCTAAGAAGCTATTTCGCTCAAGATAGGATCATATCTCCGTTCCCGAAGCCAACTTCTTGTCTTTCTTGTTCTTCCTCTTCACTATCTCTCCCATCACCACTAACATATACTCCCCCTCATCCCCATCCTAGCTCTCACCACCACCTCAATTCACAATCAAAACCGCACTCGGCACCATCCCCGCCTCCTTCAACGTCATCCCCAAATCCACCGGCCCAGTATACGTCTTCTTCGGATACGTCGTCGTAAAGCTCTTGACCTCGGCCCCCAGCCCCAGTTCCCCTACAATCTGCTCCCCCACCTCAAACAGCGTCGTCTCCGCAGGGAACGTCTTCATCACCGTCCCATTCGCCGTCTGCAGACGCAGCCGCGCTTCCGTGTGGACTTTCTTCTCGCCGGATGGTGCTGCCGCGGCGGGGGCTGATACGGCTTCGCTCGCGGGTGCGGGGGGCGCCCGTCCTTCGCGGAGAGCACGCTCGCGCTCCGCTTTGAGTCGCCGCTCTTCTTTGTCGGCGGCGATTTTTTCTTGGATGCGCTTTTTGGCCAGCACGTCGGCGGCTTTTTCGGCGCGTTTGGCGGCGGCTTCTTTGATTTGTTGGTCCCGCGCGAGTTTCTCTTTGGCGTCGGATACTTCTTTGGTGGACTTCATGCGGATTTTCTGGGGGGAGGGGTTAGTGGGGTGGTTTGGGAGGGAGGGAGATGGGAAGAGGCGGGGGCGGGAGGGAGAGCGGGGGGCTACTAACTTCATTTCTTCGGGCTTCTTCTTTGTCGATGATGGCTTGTTTGGCTCGCTTTTCGGCGAGGGCGACACGGAGTTCTTCTAGTCGGGCTTTCTTTTCTTCTTCGGTAAGAGGGGCAATTTCTTCTGTGGATTGCTCGAAGTTCTCGTGTTGGCTAGAGTAGAAGATGGAATTAGCATCTTGTAGTTCGGAGTGTAAGCATATGACACATGTTAAACAAGAACATACGTCTTCTCCGCATGGAACTGAACTTGCGCCATCGATCTGAACTTCTTCCCGCAATCTGTGCACACCATCGATTTGGGCTCCTCGCCTTCCTTCAACGCCGGTGGCTCAACATTGGGATTCGTTTCGTCGGATGCGGAGGGTGCTGCGGTGGCGCGGAGTTCTTCGAGAGATTTTTCTTGTACGTCTTCGAGCCATTGTAGAGCTCCGTTTACTGTGAGGATGGATGTGTTAGTTAGGAAGAACTGTATCGATCACTGATGGGGCAGAGCGGGGTGGTTGTACATACATCCTCCGGACTTTTTGATAGCGAGCTCGGCTCGTTCACGCTCGAAGCCCATGTCGATTAACTGGTCCAAATCACTGGGAGTAGACATTTTGTATGCGGTGGATTCGGTTGAGTGGTGGTACTTGGATTTTGGTAGTTGATATGATTATAATATGTATGTAGTAGGTACTGGATATGTTGGGTTTTGTATGAGGTAAGGAAGGTAGGCGCGGGCTGGTTGTCAAGATGAGGAGGGGCCGAACCTATTAATATCGGTACCGGCAAATGCTTTTCGGGGTCGATCTAGGGGGAACGGAGGCGGGGGAAACAGGCTACTTTTCTGTTATATTTCTACGCTTTTCTGCTATGTTTCTGCTATATTTCTGCTATATTTCTGCCGTGTTTCTTTCTCCTGTAATTTACTCGTACAGGACTACCTATCAGGATTCACACGCCACAGTTACATACACGCATATGTGTGGAGGGAGAATTAAAACATGCCTTTTGCTGTGGCTTAAAGAGATTTTTTGGCCACAAGGGAAAAGCGGCTGCTTTGTAAACCTGGGTCTGAAATTGTTAACTTACCCAAGAGCGATGGCGACTCCATCAGGCGAAACCTCAATGACGTTTTATCTCCGCTAAACAAATAGGAAACTAACCACCTAACCTTACTAACCACGAAACTACCTCCGTACAAGTATTCTGGAGAGTGACATGGGCAAATCTGGCTTTGGTCCTTGGGCGGTCAATGTTCAATGGTCAATGATGAACAGCGAAATAGTTACGAAGTATGAAATAATTCCGAGACAATAATTTATTATCTGCCACATTTCAATAAGTTAGAACCTCTGAAGATAAATATAAATCTTCTTTTAATCTCTAAATCCTAAATCTCCTAAAAACTAAAAAGTCAATTTCACTGTCCGCCAGATTCCGTCCTCTGCCACTCTAATTATAAATTCACTCGGGATCCAAGGCACCGTGGTATTGGTCAACGGGTCAACTGGTCAAACAAACCACCCGGCCCAGCTTCTTTGTCGCTCGGCCCTTGATTACAATTACATATCAACCAGCAACACCCAACGCCCAACGCTACACTACGCAACGCAACGCAACGCAACGCAACAACCCTCTTCCTCACCACCTAAGAATACAAATCTACAAATCTACAAATCTACAAATCTACAACAACACTCGGAGCACAGTACAATTATTCGTCGCCCATCATGTCTGTCGAAATAGACTCTCCGGAGCTTGGATTTCACCGTATGCTCGCTCGATCTATGCACACTTTCGGGAGGACATCATTTTGACATGTTGGCAGGTCCCTTTACTACTGAAGTGTCGCAAACCCTCCGAATTAGGAATCCAAACCACACACCCGTTGCTTTCAAAGTACGTACACCCAAGGCATTCCTTAAATCCATTCAGTACATCTGCTGATGACATATCCCATGGGAATAGGTCAAAACCACTGCTCCTAAACAGTTCGTTCTACTGCACCACACATAACCAAGGACGGGTTTTAATACTTGTGAAATAGATACTGCGTGCGACCCAACTCAGGCCGGTTGGAGCCAGGTAGAAGCATAGATGTTACTGGTATGGCACATTTGGGACAAGAGAGATCTATCTGTAAAGCTGACTGACGATGGGATAGTCCTTCTGCAGGCGATGAAAGTGGAGCCTCCCCTCGACGCAAAGTGTAGAGACAAGTTCTTGGTTCAATCCGTGGAAATTACTCCAGACAAAGAGTTTCTAGACCAATCCGCGAGCGTACGAAGATCACTTTCCAGATTATAAATACAAATTGGATCGGAATTGTGCTAACTTGGCTGGATGTATAGCATGTCGATCGAGCAGACAAATCTCAAATTCAGGAGAAGAAGATTCGCGTTGTCTTCCTGCCACCAGAGTCATCTAACTCGTCTACAACTCCCTTGAGAAACGGTATCAATGGAGCAAGCAGCGTGGTGCGTTTTATTCTCCACTTGCACCACTTCTATGACTTGTTGGTTGGAACCCACTAACAGCGAATGTAGCACTCAACGCCAGACACTGCCCCTCCCGCGTACCGATCACCCTCTCCCGAAGAACAGCACTACACACCCGGTAACCGTGTAGTCAGCGGTGGGCCCAGTCCAGCACCAGCCGTTCAGATCAATGACGAACCCGCCGGAAACCGCAGTCTCGCCGATGCTCGATCCTCCGCTTTCAACCCCGCAACCTCGACCTCATCTTCCGTCCGAGATACCGCAGCATCCACCGTCGCCGCCGTCAGCAATGCCGTTCCTACCAGTGTCGAAGAACTCAAAGCCGAGCTCGCCCAAGCAAGAAAGACAATCGCATCATATGCGGAACAAGGCGGCTTACGCATGCGCAAAGTAGTCAATGGAGAGACATCAAACGAGACGGTCAACGAACTAGCCATTAAGATGCAAGGCACCGAGGGCGTTCCCGTCCAGATCGTGGCGGCGTTGTGCTTACTCAGCTTCTTACTTGCATATCTTTTCTTCTAAGCTTTTGAGGCTTGAGGTTTTAAGGGCACGTGGATGTTTCAACTACGACACAGGTCACTCTTCATTGTATTTGCCTACAAACAACTTGTGAAAAGATAGGCATCGGCCGGGTTGTGAGACATCTGGCCAGCCTGTCATCATCACGGGGGTTCTCATGTATGACGAGGACAGATCAGATGCTTTTTCTTTTCTACTACTACTACTACCACCACACTGTATTCTATTGATTGCTGCTGGTCCGTCAATGTTTTTGAGGTTTCCGGGGTTCAGGATGGATGCGAAGGTTTTTACTGCCTTTTCGTCAAATGTGAGTTGGTTGGAGTGCAGAGGTGATGGGGCAAGGGATGAATGATGGGGGTTTGCAGGGTAATACTGAGTCTATAGTAGGAAAGCGGGAAAGTACAGACAGATGCGGGATGGGCAAAAAAATAACTCTGCGAATGAGCGCGCTATAGTCCAGTGGAAATCCAGATTACATTAAAAACGTAGAATGTCCCTCTATTCCTACATTCACCTTTTCATGCTGGTATCTATCTTCTTTGACTGAAACAAATGCGCAAACCTGAGGAAAAAGTCTATGTCATAACGTAATATGCTGAGAAAATATGTGCAACTCTTAAACTCTCTACTGTGTACATCCCTAAATGCCAATCCGACCCAATCAAGCTTGAATTTCCTGCTGAGTCCATCCACCGCCAACCATTCTACCCCCATCCTTTCTCTTTACTCTACTGGTCATCCCAACCTCTTTATCCCACACGAACTGCCAGATCACATAGATCCAACTCTTGTGCTGAGGCAACTCGGCATAGAACTCCTTCGCCATCTCATGCAGCGCAGGTAATCTCGTCCACGGCACCGCAGGGAAATCATGATGCTCGTTATGCAAGCCCACATTATAAGTAAAGAAGTTCAACGGCCCGTAATAGCTAAACGTCTCGGGGATCTCAACGCCCGTTCTCGGATCGCGTGCTGCGAGCGGCTGCTTCTCGAAGACGTAGTGCTCGGCGATGAAGTGCCCGGCGCAGGGGTGCAGCGAGCCGGCGAGAAACGCGGAGAGAATAAAGTAGTAGAGGGAGTTGAGGGAGCCGGTGCTCTTGACGAGTAGGATGTCGAAGAGTACTTGTACGACGATGTTGATGATGTGGATGGATGTGAAGGGGACTTTGTAGATGAAGATGGGCCGCACGGCGTAGAAGAGGATTTGGAAGGTGCAGAAGAAGGCTTTGCCGAGGATGGAGTCGAGGAAGAGGGCTTCGAAGCGGGTGGGGAGGTCGGTGTCCAGACCGTCGACGCCGAGGGATTTGTGGTGGGTTAGGTGGTATGGCTGGTGGGGGGTGTTAGTTTGTTTGCTTGTGGTGGTTTTCCCGTTTGATTGTTTGTAGGAGGGGGACATACTCTGAATGAGGCGGAATATGGGATTCCGATGGGGAGATTGGCAAATACAGCGAGTGCACGATTGGCATTGGCATTCCGGAAAGCGAGGTTGTGAGAGATTTCATGGATAGCGAGAAACAGGTTTTGGGTCGCCGTGGCGCCAATTATGTAGGCTGTGAGGAAGAACTTCCATGAGAAGAATGGCGTGTCTCGCAAGAGGTAGGCACAGAGTACTTGGATAGATACGACGAGGAGAACAACGTATTTCGTGAGAGGCTCTGGCCCGCAGAGCTTGGTGACCTGCGTGAAGGTTTGTTGGTTAGCTTGCAAAGTACACTTTTACAGGACAGTAAAGATTTCAGATAGGTTGGATCATACCTCTGGATGTGCCTTGATAATTGCCATACGCCTTGATCGATGAGGTTCCTCTGTGTATGTCCAGAAGAAGTCATGTTCCTTAACATCAATTGACGGCGGGGCTTTCGTATCTCCATTCACCATCGGAGCTTGCTCCTCAGCGACTCCACCAACTCTTAATCTCGGAGTAGCAGATCCATTGGAGGTTGAAGTAGTCGTGATCGTAGATGTCGCGACGGGAGGCATGGTGAAATTGTCGTGCTATGCCACCGAAATTTGAGGTTCTCGTCGTATGTGTTGGGTGGTGAAATGCTCCAGCGGTTCGTAGTTTTTGTTCACAGCCTACCTTTATCTTGTTTCGTACCACTCGGGTGGGCAGATTTTCAGGGGTCCAGTAGGCTTAACTAGAATGGTGCCGGGCGAATAGGAGTGGTGGATCTGGGAACGAGTGCGTGGGTTCGTTTATCTAAGCTGGGGCGCTAATGATAGATACGCGCGCGGTGAAAGTTTCGTTCGCCCCTTTCCACAACAAGGGGGTGGGTGGATTGATGGTCTTCGACTTCTCAATACTCAGCTAAACCCCGAAGTTTCTTTTGAGAACACTCACTGCAGTACTACTTTCCTCGGCCTTCTTTTTGGAAGCCACTGTCACCTTTGGGAGCGTCCGGCAGTTACAATCGATCATATGTCATCGACTCAACGTCCGGTAGATGAGCGCGGGCTCCTTTTTCCATAAGGAGCTTCACGCTGCTCAGGAGTTGAAGTGACTTCACGTCATATGTTGATGCGAGCCATCATAATGGAGGCGAAGGAAAGTTTCTTCATGGCCAGCAGTCCCCCGCATCTTAAAAGGCATAACAGCGCGGGAGTCATTCTTACACACTCTATATAGGCTCGAGGTAGAGAGGTATCGCAACCAAACATGGGGAATGTGGTCTAGTGGTCATGACGCTTGTCTCAGAGTGTGATCTGGGAGAGCCAATATAATACTGACGTTACCCCAAGCGAAGTGTTGGTTCCTGGATCTACCGTGAGTACAAGAGACGGTAGTTCAACTTTATCCATACCCATTTTTTTTTCTAAGCAGGGCCTTTTCCTCGAAGTCTAGTCTGGGTGGAGTGATGAGCTTATCTACACCAGACAGGTTGCCGACTCTTGGGCCTGCCATGAGTGCTAGAGGTGAAAGTTCGATTTATATCCATCCCTAAACTCTTACTTTGGACTAAGAGGACTTCTTATTTTTATGTCATTTAAAACCATAGATGCTGAACAATGTGCCATTTCTTCTTTCTGTGCTATCTACATGTATGCTTTGCGACGCTGCCACTGTGGCGAGCTGCAAGCCTTGATATGTACACATTGTTTGGAGAGTCATCAGTAAACCAGCTACAATGCCAATTGACGCTCAATACCGCGACCGCAAATCGGAAGTTGTATCATCTGCAAGCGATTTCTCCGATCTGACCAAATGTGCTTGAATCTGAGTCCAGGGTCTTGTACCTCAAAATTCAAACGAGAAATACAGTATCATGAAGTGTGAAATTTGAATATGGTGCGAGCGATGAGGGAAGGAACTGTTCGGTTGGTGTATTCCAATTCGGGAAGAGGATGCTCAAGGAATGTAGCGTCTTCTCGATGAGCAAGTGGGGAAGCAAAGAGCGACTAAAGGCAGTGTAAGTGCTATTCCATACTTCGAGAGTAAGCTTAACCATCCATTCTAGATGATCTCAGAGACATTCGCTGAGCAGATGGCATCGACCATTTCCAGTAGATCCTCATGAAATACACACAAAATTACTTGCTCTCACTCTTCTTGTGTGCTGCTGCGAGTGAGCATTCGAGTCTAGATGGGCCCCGCATGAGAAGACGGACAGTTCAATGTGGTTACACAGCCGAAGCATTCCCGAATCTTGAGATGCAGTACATTATTCTAAAAGAGCAACTTCACTATCATTAACCGTGTTTACTACAATTCCTTCGTATGTATCCAGGCGTCACCCAACCAAACCATCTCTAAAAGTGCGGAGTGTTCAAGGCAATCACCATCAAAATCCCCGAAATCAACCCCGCAACCGGCAACGTCAAGACCCACCCACAGAAAATAAAGCCAACCTGTCTCCAGTTCGTAGCACCCAACGAGTAGTTCATCAACGACACTCCAATTGTGGAGCCAGTCAAGCACTGAGTCGTACTAACCGGCAATCCCAACCGCGAAGCCAACAAAACCGTAATCGCAGCTCCAAGCTCCATGCTGAATCCTCGAGTAGGCGACAACTGCGTGATCTTGTTACCGAGAGATCGAATGATATGATACCCAAAGACCCAGAAGCCCAAACCCAGCAGAAGACCAGCGACAACGAGCATCCATGTCGGTGTTGGGGATTTGGTCGCGACGGCGCCGGCTTCAAAGGTGGCGTAGGCTGCAGACCAGGGGCCGACGGCGTTGGCTACATCGTTGGAGCCGTGGGCGATGGACATCAGCATTGCGGATGCAACTTGGGGATAGGTCCAGAGGTGCTCAACTCGGTTGTCGTAGTGCACGGCGAGCTTGTGCGTCTTTGCTAGTCGTTCGGAATCGTGCGAGACGCAGTCACGGAATACACCTTGCAGGGTGATAAATTTGAACCATGACCATAATCGCTGGGGATGCATAAGTGGAAGATGAGCCGTAGGTGCAAGGAAGCGCTCTTTGGGTTCCATGAATCTCTTGTCCTTTGCCGGTGGTGGTAGTCTGTTTTCCTCGGGATCTACTGGTAGGGAATTGGAGTTTCGGCTAGCACCAGAGTCCTTTTTGTCGAAAATCTGTTCTGATTTGGGCTCCACGACTGGCGAATCCGAGTCAGTTCCGCTTTGCTTGTGAGCGCTTTCATAGTAATCGATGACGATAGCTCCGTCTGGTTTAGCTGGGAACCAAAGCCAAGGGTCATCTTTGCGGAGCATGGGCCCAAGAGGAATGTGCCAAAATCTGAGCCTGGCGTCACCTTTGATCAATCTTCGGTTGAAATATGGCATGAAGAAAACATAGGCGATGAGTAGTACTCCAAAGAAGACACCAAGGATGATACCAGTTGCCTTGCCGGCGCCAAACTCCTCGAGCGAAGGTGCTGTTGGTGCTTCAACGACGATGAAAAGTGCGAGCATCGCCGCTGTAAACGCTAGGTAGAATGGGATTGCTCTCAACGCCCACTTCAAAGGCTCCTTACGACCTAGGATTCCATGCTTGATGGTCCCGAAGATGATAGCCGATATAGCACCAGAGATAAGCGGGGCAATCGCCCAAGATGCAGCAACCTGAGACACACTTCCAGGAGTCCAAGCCCACTTCACGCTTGCTTCCGAAGCAAAGCCTACTCCGATCAACGCACCAACAACGGTTTGTGTGGTTGAGACAGGGAATCCAAGACGAGTGGCAACCATAAGCCAGGTTGCGGATCCGACTTCCGCACAAGTCATTGCTAGCATCAGGACGCCCGGACGGCCCTTGAATCTATCAATGGAGATGATTCCATTCTTAATGGTCGAGGTGACACGAGCGCCGAGGGCGACAGCTCCTACGAATTCTGTGATGACTGATAGGAACCCGACTTGAAGCATCGTCAAGGTCCGCGCTGCCACGGAACTGGCGTATGAGTTGGCGACATCGTTTGCGCCATTACCAAAGGCACTGAAGCAGAATGCGATCGTGATGATGGCAAGAAGCCACTGTATTTGGATGCATTAGTAAGCATATGATCTCTCCAATCATCATCGATGGACAACTGAAGGTAATAATGGAGGGAGGGCGACATACGTCATACTGTTGGAGGACAGCCATATTGCCTAGCAATACGCCTACTCGAAGAGTTCGTAGAAGTGTAAAGACAAGAACACCAGGAAGATATCAGAAAGGGACTGAGACGAAAATGAATGTCGAATTCAGACACTGCATAAGTACGACTTGCCAACCCTTATATGGCAAATCCCCGCCCCAAACCCATATATTATCATCAACATGCCAATACATACCAAGCCCGTCCGCACCATGGCCCCAAAAGTCTACAATCCATTAAACCGTACCACAACGCGCACACCAAGTCCCTCCTCCATTGCGCTTGTTGCCAAGCGCTTGGCGCCTAGAGAGTCGAGAGTCTTGGAGCGGAAACCAATGTTGATTTAGGGCAACTTTCTCATTGGCTGCTCTGACCACGTTCCTCGTTTAACGAGTATCATAGGTAGAAAGGGATGGGTTTTGACATCGCCGCGCCAAAGATGTGATACAGTATTCCCAGAGGAATGGCACTCGCCCACCACATCGCTGGGCGCAGCTAGTGAGTGTGTACTACCTACCATAAACATTGCCACGGAATGAGAAAAATATCTTGCTCTGTTCCCTCTTGGGCCGTGTCAGGCTTTCCCAGCTGAAGAATAAGAAACTTCTAGAGCAGAGCTAACTAGTCGTAACTCTTCCACGTGTATTACATGTCGGCTTCTGATTCCTTATGTCTGTGGCCGCGTAAATTTTCGGCTATCTCCTTTTGAAGACGGCATCACCGTTCGCCCAGCTTTTCGCACACATCTTTGACCGAGTGAAACTCGATGCTAAGATTGCATTCGACGTTGAGACCAAGTTAGCTTTTGGATCAAGCAGGATCCTGTTCATCTAGGCAAGGATATGCCATCGGCACGTGTTTGTGCTTTTAGATTGTGATACCGGGAAGTTGGAACTGTGGCTAGCAAGTGGCCTATACCTTCCAGAGTCCACTAGGATTCAGAAGAAAACCACTGAGAAGATCCTTTTGGTAGGCAAGAGTTAGACTAAGAACATTACTCTTCAGGCTCTGGAGTTACGCTTCATGGATACAGCGCTCGAAACATACTTTGTTCCCGAAAGTCGCGCAACTCTTCCATTGTTGGAGGTAGCAATGTGTAAGTTTGCCGTTTAGAAATGGGTTGTTAGTGATCAGTGAAGAGTGATGATGGGGATGTCTTCGGTGGAGAATTACTTACTGTCTTTGATCATTTCGTCCTCGAGTTCTCTCAAGACAAACATTCTAAATATATCCACATCAAAAAAGCGCTGACGATTGAGGCGTAGGAGAATGCTCGAGTAGAAAAACTATCCATTCAATTCCCCTCGAGCTCTCATCTACTGCAAAGATAAGAGTGCCTGTAATACCAATATATAAACCCCCTAATAACCAGGACTCCTCGCAGTATATGCAGAACCACAATGGTCAAAAGACCCCTTTCCACATAATTTACGCCGTCGAATGCAATAACCACCCAATCCATTTAGTTTATCCATCCAACCATCCGTCCAACCGTGTGTCCCATCATTTTTCCCTTCCTACCCGTATATCTCCTATAAACACCTTGTAATCACACTTCATATCACGACCACTTACTATCACCACTCGGCGGTCTTGTCGTTCTCCTTCTTGACTGCAGCTGCGGTGTCCCTCCACTAGTTGCACTTGTGGGTCTTTGTTGCGGGTCTCTATCTCTTATCCTTGACCCGTTCTCCCTCCTCGCATAAGCGGGATCCTCGCGAAGTGTTGGAGTGGCCATTGAAGATCTCGATGGACGAAGGAGAGCGGTTCTAGGCAACCGGCTCTTGGTTACCACTTGTCCATTAGACATATCTCCACTAGGTTTCCTTACAACGGAGGTTGTGCCCTCGGTAGTCCTAGGGCGATACTGCAGCGACTCGCTGCTGCTCGATGCCGAAATGGCAGCTGAACGTCGAGGCGTAACACTTCCATCTATGAAAGCTGACGTCTGTGACATTCGACTTGCTTGAGTTGGCGTCAGAGGAACAGGGGCACCGTGTTGCATTATTGATGGCGGAGTAAACGAGCTTCCACGTCTTGAAATTATTCGTGGGCGAGATGCACTCCCATTTTCCGAAGCTTTCTCCAAATTGAACTTAACTAATTCACTGGCCATATTCCTCACCAGAACAGCGCTGTCGCTCTCAGCAAGTCGTTGGATGGCCTCAAATAAGACATGGTTTTTGATGTTGTCTGCATCCTCACCGCTGGCATCGCATATGCTTCGAACAATACGTAACAAATTCAGTCGCACGACAGCCTTCTTGTGGTTTAGCTTCTGCAAAATACCAGTGAAGAGATCTGTTCGAGCAAGAGAACCTGCCACGGGTGAACTCAATCGTAGAAGCTTTTGCAAAGGCTCGAGTAAATTGTAATCAAATGCGTTGGCTTTCGGTGCATTGAAACATTGAACAATTGCCGCCGTGAAGTTTCCTTCAAGTAAGCATTTCTCAACTCTAGCGGTCTCTTCTTGAAGCCTAGCCGTATCATTAGCAACATCACAAGTCAACCAAATCATCACACGCACCATATAAATATAGCATCCAGAGCAGTGACCTGCCAATATTGGTCTTCCAAGAGCGAGACATAGAATGGTAGACCCTTGTTCTGCCAAAGATATTTCCTTCCAACCTTTCCAGAATGTGCCATGTCGCACAAAATCGGAAGAGCAAACTCCTTCGGCGGCCTTTTTGTCTTCATTATACGCTGAAGCAGTGGAATTATACCATTGAACGCTGCATCTTCTTGTCGTTCCTTACTAAGTCGACATAAATTATACATGGTGTTGAGGACTTGGTTCGAAATTTCGCGGAAGTGCGCCGGCGTCTTCTTCATACTTGAGCTGAGCAAATCAATCAACAGCTCTATAGCATTTGCTGCGTGGAGAGACTCCAATGTTGTTGACAACATAGACAGGTTCTTTATGAACTTGAGCATTGTGATCTGGTGAATTGGTGTCATGCGCCTCAGGTCCTTGAGAACTCCTACATGGTATTAGTGGTAATTCATGAGTTGGGGAGGCCATTGATGCATACTTTTCAGGACCACATGATCCGCAACGACTTCTTTGACATAGTTTTCGGCCTGCGAAAAGAGGTAGAAGATGTTGACGATGCGACCTTCAATAAGTTCTGAAAGCTCATCCTCCTCATCCAGAACACGATCCAGCACTAGAGCTAATGGTGACAAGATCTTGCTCCTCGAAAAGATACGACAGAAGTCATTCTTTGGTGTTGGTCCCTAGGATATGATGAGAAATTGCCATAAAAGAATGAATAGTGTCATTTACCTGAAGCTCGAAAACGTTCCATATGCCGTTGACGCCAATGAGGACAAGATCTCTAGCGTCATCATAATCCTCATCAAGGAATTCTACAAGTACATTAAGCCCACCAGCACTAACAAACATTTGAAGAGTTAGCGTTGAGGTCTGATACATTTGTCGTACGAAAGCAGCAGCTTCTAGTCGGATCTCGTTGGAATATTGCCTAGCAGCAAATTTTGTGATGATAGGTATACCTCCTACGAAGCACAGGTTTTCTTGGATCTCAACGTCGTTCGAAATGATCTTGTTAAGTTAGTAATTGGCCTTTGAATTGAAATTGACAATATCCAAGGGGTTGCAAAAACTGCATGCGAGAATATAACACGCAACAAAAAGTGAACATACCGCATTAACAACCTTCAGCAGCCGTAAGATCATGCTTTGTCGACTCTTTAATGTACATGGCTCCAGTATTTCGAGGATAGGAAGCATCCCGTGAGCACTGATGATCAAGCCCTTTGCATCTTCTGATTCGTAGAGAAGATCAAGCTGTTAACCATTAGTAGAGCGAGCGCATCAGTTTGTACGGTATTCAAGCCTACCAGTTGTTCCGATAAATCGGATAACACTTCCTCTGCCTGCGTTGTCTTCAACGAACTAACTAAACCTTCAACCAGGGCACAGAGCCTTGCATGCTTGTCTCGAGCAATGTTAGCCTGAAGATCCATTTCATCGAAGCCCTGCTCTAGTGAGGCAAACGGATCATCCTCGTCGTCCTCGTCACCGAGCCAGGAGTTATTCGAAAGCTTGGAATTAATCATTAGAGCATCATCGTTCACTTTATCCGTTTCGACTCTCGCAACGACAGCATCCCGCGGATCGAAAATGTCAGAGAAGTCCTCATCATCTTCATTCTCGGCGTATTTCTGTATCTCGACAGAGGATCGTATCAGACGCCTCGAAGTATCAGCGTCGATATTAGGTGTTGTTTTCCTTCGCAGGCTGTTACCTCCATTGGACACAGGAGATTGTCCAGGGCGAGGTGCGCTTTTCAGGTCAGAGGGATGGAAGAGTTTCGGGGAAAGCGCATCATCCTTCAGCAATAAGTTAGCAAGAATAGTGAAAATTGATTGAAGGATTTCGGACCTTAACAATATTTAGCCGTTTATCGAAGACACTGTCGCTGTCAACAAACAGATCCGAATAGTCTTCTACCGACTGTTCACGATACATAATAGCTGGCTTTGATGGCAAGACAAATTTCGCTTCCGCACGAGCCTTGACAGGCGATTTTGGACGCGGAGGAAGAGGGGTTTGAGACGGCCGCCGCGAGTAGCTTCTGGGAGAAAGATCATCATCAGTTTCAACATTAATACTAGGACTTATTTTGTATGGTCGAATGGTCTCAAGCTCGTGGCCGTCTGCTTCGATCTGAGAGTTGGGGCCTTTGATTGTCACAAGATCACCCTCGAAGTTATTATCCCAGTTGTCATTCTCTTCATTTGAGAATTCAAACGAAGCGAAAGATTTCAAGCGATCGGCAGAAAGGAGGCCCCCGAAGTTATCATGTGGTTTCAAATGCGGGAGTTGAAGAGCGCTTGGCGAAATGGAAGATGCGAAGTCATCATCCCAATTGTCATCCTCTGGTAAAGTCAGTTTCTATATACGAACTTTAACATTGACTTCTGCTTACTGGTGGTTTCAGGCGACCTGAATATATCTGCTGAGAAGGTTCTAGGCTTCGCTAATGCAAGGGGCCCTTTTGTCGGTGTAACTAAGTTCATCGCGTGTTGATCATTATGGACATTTCGCAAAGGAGGATCTCGTCGAGTGGGCAAGGGACTGCCGAGCTGTGACAGAGATTTTGAACTCGTGGAATTACGAAATGACCCGGCACCTGCTGGCGATTTGAGGGCCTCATTCCATTGTTTTACTTCTTCTACGGCTTCGTTGAAGTTTGTAGGAGGCTTCGCCACTGGGGCGTCTGTCCTCCTCGAACCCACAATCCAAGCATGTTTCAGTAGCTTTCGAGCAGATACTCGCAAGTTTGGATCTTTCTGAAAACACTGAATGAGGAAGTCTCGAGCTGCCTATGAGAAGGGTTAGTCCCTATTCTAAGAAGTGGAGGGGCAATGCTAGACGTACCGGCGAAACTCCTTCTGGGAGGGGAGGGTGGTCGTCATTAACAATGGCGAACAGGGCCGGCATAGGAGCCAGTTTGTGATACGGCGGTTTCCCTTCCAGCAGTTCAATGACTGTACAACCCAAACTCCAAATATCAGAAGCGGGCGTTGCACCAGAAAGTTGAATGATTTCAGGAGCCATCCAATATGGAGTTCCCACAACTTGCGCTTCTTTGTCTGCTCCAGCAAGAGTGCTGGTAGAAACACCAAAATCTGCAAGCTTGACCTTCCCATCTTTGGTCGTAAGAATATTCGCGCCCTTAATGTCCCTATGGATGACACCCTGGTCATGAAGATATTGCAGACCAAGAAGAATCTGTCCCATGTATACTCCAACCAAATTTTCGGGGAATTTTCCATAACTTTTGCATATCGAATGTAATGATCCGTTTTCGCAATACCTAAATAATGGTCAGCTAACCGTAGCATAAAGCAGAACACAAGATGTCTTACTCTAGTATTATATTCAGGCAGTCCGACGACTTAACGAAACCAAGATATTTGACAATGTTGTCATGCTAATGAATGTCAGCACTGCCGCCCTTCTCTCCAGACCATGAAAACACACGTTAAGGTTCTTGAGTAGATCTATCTCAGCCTAGCGATCATGTCAGCATCCACTCCGAACCATTCGAACCATCGTGTGTACCTCAATCATTCGCAATTCGCTTTTTGGCAGATCTCCCAACTTTATCTGTTTCACCGCCACTGCCTCCCCTGTTCCCCAATTGAACGCCTTGTAGACTGAACCAAAAGCTCCCTTCCCGAGACATTCTCCTAGACGCTGAACATGTATAAGTAGGGCAATCTGGGTCGCCAAAGTCGTGGTAACCTACGTAGTCTTTGAGACCCGGATCCTGCACTGCCTTCTCCTTCCTTTCCCTTCGCGGAGTCCCCGGCGTTCGCTCTGACTTCCCACTCCCATGAACATCTCTTGGTCTGCTGTTGTTCTGCCGGTCGGCTGAAGAAGGCGGATAAGAGACCATGGTCGGTGTGCGCTGATCCGAAGGCGGGGTTTCAAAGGGCGGAGAGCAGAGGTCGATTTCGAAGGGAGGTGAAGGATCTCATTTGAAGCATCAGCTTTTCGCGTTTGTGGACTAGGTTCCTGTTTCACGACGTTAATTTGGCGGGGTTATAGTTCTATATCAAGGTTGTCGATATCGGTGGATCCTGGCCCTCACTGTGGGAACAGCACGCGAGGGTAGACGGGAAGTATTCGTTGTTCTCAATAGGTTGTTCTATGCTCTGGTATATGTAATTCGGGGACAGCATTATCTGTCAGAATGCGTTGTATGTATGTTCGTAAAATCATTACAAAAAAAGGGTAGAGAATTGGAGAACTCTAAGTTGTGACAGAAATTAATATTGGGCAGTAACAAAATTGGCAAACAAGCGCCATGCTGCATGGGTGTGGATCGCGGCGCTGGCGAGCTGCATGCGAATAAGGCTGATGGAGATTAAATCATGTCAACCTGCTCAATAATAAACCCATATCATCCCTTTCAAACGGCTTGTTCATTTTCTATTTTACTCTATGGCAAGAACATTTTTTATGTGGCATATGCTGAAGCAATTGACATCATCTCCAAGACTCCAATCAGTGATTAACAATCAATTAATTATCTTATTACGGGTCTGCTGTTTTCCTTTCTGCATTTAGTACGCTAGATGTCAAGGAAGGCTTGTATAGCAACTTAAACTACTGTAGGACGACCAGAGTACGTGTAGTCTTCGACTAATTGCCAACCAGATACTTCCTTTCACCTCCAAGTTATCGGCCGGCTTCCACAACCTGCATTCCATTCTTGTCTATCGTAGTATAGACGCCTATGGTGGCTGCTCTGATGATATACTCCATGTTTCTAGTCCCGAGCCAGAAACTGGTCTTGTATTCTGTTGTTTAAGTCCCGGCTTCTGGGGAGCTAGGACTGGTGCGAGTGAAGATTGGACGAAGTAGTTTGGGGTTAGGACAGCATTAGCAGAGAATTGAGTTCTGGTTCACAAAGTCTATCGAATTTGAGATCATGTTGATAGGCTGTCTCCTGATCGACTATGTATTCAGGACATAGCGGCCTCGACCGTAGGCCTGTACCTGCAGCCATGTGTCAAGCTGTTCTCAGTTTATGCTCGAGTACGTACCGGTTTGTGCCTTGGCTGAGACAAACCACCCTCCTGCTACATCGTATCACACTTTCACTTTTCTTTTGGAGGATGACGGAATCTTCTGTTGTGATGAGCATCTGCCTCTGACGAGTAAATCATATGAGAACGTCGCACTTCGATTTTTTGCTCCCGTGATTGATAGCTTGGAAAACCAAGGGCAATTAGGCTTTGATTTCTAAAAGTGTGGGTCCTGTATAGACCATAGACTCGCAGTTCCCAAGAATGGGGATACGTATGTCCTGATGGGAGTAGTATCCCTGTTTCGTTTATTCATCGCATTGACGTATCCCTATGTCAGTCAATGCTTAATAAAAACAACCGCTTGCAATAGCAAGAAACGCCTGAAAAAAATACAAATACATCATGGTATCACAGTTATTAGAGCTCAATTGATGTCCTGCTCGCCTCGTCGTGCTCGTATGTGCGTGGGGGCCGAAGAAATATTTTCAGGTAGCGGGCTCGCTGGGACGATAGCGTAAGAGCCGAGAGTGCGCTCGCCATTCATCTGGAATCTCGTCTCGTGCTGCTAGACGTACGATTATACGATGCGCTTCCCTGTCTCCCACAATGCTATCAGTATCGCCAGCAGCACGGTCACCTAGTCCCTCGGGCGCTGTTACTGCGTCTGCATAACTTCTCCAACGTCTACTAAGATCTCTGCGAGATGCGTACTCCCGAAGCGCATTCAATTCCTCGTCATCAAAATCAGTGCTGCTAGAATCTGACATGATGTCGCAATCCCCCATTACGGGGCCATCGAGTCCTTCCAAACTTGTCATTGAGCTATTCCCAGTATTGGAGTTGGTGCCAGTTGGAGCTGCCGCTGCGGAGGCGCTTGAAGAAGCGAATGATGATCCCGCACTCGGTGGTTGGGGATCAGGCGGTATGCTGGTTAAGAGGATATCCCATGCTCCGCTTCCTTCGGGGCTCAGGCTGCGGTCTCGGTCACCAAGACCGTTTAGACGACTATCGAGCCCGTTGAGGCGCTCACCGAGGCCGTCCAAGCGACGCGCCTGGCGCACAAGTTGTCGTGAAGTCTGCATGTTCCGGTTGTTGAGTCTGTTTAACGTTGCGACTCTTTCTGACAAGGCTCGCCTTGTTGATTGCTAAAATTGCAGTTAGTTTTGTGTTATTTCTGAACTACAAGACCTTTATACACGGAGATCTGGCGCTTTACACAGAGACCATGAAAATAGTTAGGCTTACCATTGAGCTGATTTCTGAATCCCATTGTGCCAGCCTGGTCTGTGTGGAACCTTCGGTGGCATCTTCATTGGGAGGGGTAAGTCTAGGCGTACTTGAAGACTGACGAGGCGGATCTGAAGAGGAGAGTCTCGAGATAAAAGCAATATCTGTATCTGTATACGGTGGTGTGGGGGCCGGCCTTCTGCGCGCCATTCTTCGCAGGTCTTGCCTGACCTGATACAATCTTCGGAGGTCTCTTTGATGCTCTGTGGTCGCCGAGTAATCTCTGGATTCCGGAACTGGGGGCATTAAAGGTCCATCGGCGTCGGTAGTGGGGGCATGTTGGCGCTCGAAGCTCCAATTGTCGTGTAGATCTATGGAACTTGAAATCGCGTCTGGTGGGGGAAGAGATGCTACAATCGCAGTCATCTCGTCTGATCCAGGGCGCAAGTATGATGACCGTAGACGGTCAATTTCATCGGTTATGCCACTCGATTCTACCATCCCTAGCATTCGTCGCCTTCTCTCTGAATGCGTCATGCGGGCAGCCGAACCACGAGTGCGAGTTCGGCGTATCGAGGATCGCGGTGCGGCAGTACTTTTCTCAGCAATTTTGGATGCCGTGTCAGGCTCCGTTGGCTCGATGAACATTCTATCATGTTGGTTAATTTCGCGACAAGTGACGGGGAGGCTGGCTGCAAAAGCTTACGGTAAACCCATGATTAGAGATGATAAAAACACAGGAAAAGTTGTAGGTTATAGTTGGCCAATCTCAGCGACCACGAATTTGACGTTTTGGATTGCGGTTTCGATAATTTCGCAATGCACAATTGATGGATGGTTTGTTGTATTATATCTCGTCGGAGACAAATCGCGAAACGAGGAGCGAGAGAGATCTACTCGAGCGCGCTAATCAGACGCTAATGCACGAGATTTTGTGTTAACCCTGCAGGAATTATTTGAACGGTTATCGATAGCTTTACCTGCTCTGTGCTTTCGAGAAGTCTGGGGATGAGTGTGAAAGGTTGACTCATCGGGATACTTCATCACAATATTAATATTTTCGTTGGTTTCTGTAGCAATGCAGACCCAATCATAATGCATTATTCGACTTGAAAGAGCCGCGAACTTTCACATGCGATCGTAGATCCAATTATTGTTTGTCGTCATCAGAATGATTGAACTCGGCCTAGGACGAATCAGTCGCCTGTTGAGGCACACTCCTCAGCCTTGGAAGGCTATACACGTTTCAGGTACCAATGGCAAAGGGTCAATATGTGCCTACTTATCGGCCATGCTTCATGCGAGCGGTGTTCGCTGTGGCAGATTCACATCTCCTCATCTGATTGATAGGTGGGACTGTATAACAATCGATGAGCAGCCAGTTCGAGAATCTATCTTCCGCGAGGCCGAGGCCCTGGTTCTGAAAAGGAACGAGGCTGAGAAAATAGAGGCTTCTGAATTCGAGCTGCTCACTGCTACCGCTTTCGAAGTATTCTACAAGGAAAAGGTTGAGATGGGAGTGATTGAAGTGGGCCTAGGAGGACGATTAGATGCGACAAATGCCATGGAGAACAAGGCCGTTACTGTGATTGCGAAGATAGGGTTGGACCATCAGTCACTCCTCGGAAACACAATCGAAGAAATAGCACGAGAAAAGGCCGGTATAATGCGGCCCGGAGTGCCTTGCGTTGTCGACCGTAGCAATATACCTTCTGTACAGGAAGTGATTTTGAACCACGCCAAAGAGATTGGAACCGACGTAGTCCTTAGCTCAACAGAATCCGCATTCTTAGATGAGATCAAAGCGCAGGATCTTGTGCCTCACCAAATGGACAATCTTGCTTGTGCATACACTGCGTTCCATTTAGCATACACCAAATTGGAGTCACCGTTGCATCGACTGTTACCAGCGATTCAAAACATCCAGTGGCCTGGGAGGCTACAAACTACTGATATCAGAGCTGTGACAGGTCGACAAGAGTCCATTTTACTTGACGGTGCACACAACGTTCAGTCTGCAGAAGTCCTTGGCTCGTATGTTGATGGAAGAATCCGCACGAGTTTAAATAAGGTGACTTGGGTGTTGGCAGCCTCACGAGGAAAAGAACTTGACGGCATCATGAAGGAGATCTTGCGCGAAGGAGACTGTGTAACTGCGGTTGAGTTTGGCGCAGTTGATGGAATGCCGTGGGTGAAAGCTATGGCCGCCGGAGATATATTGGAGGCTGCTTCTGCTGCCGGTATTGATACGGCCCGCTTACACAACTCTGGAACCGACTTGCCTGGCGCTCTGAGATGGGCTGCCACTGTTGCTCAAGGCGGCCCTATTGTGATTGCAGGTAGCCTTTATCTGGTCTCTGATACACTGCGATTGTTGCGAGATGCAGAAAACGTGAAGAGTTCACTGCTAGATTAGATCCAAATATAGAGATACCCACCCGCTCCAAGTATC
Source organism: Rutstroemia sp. NJR-2017a BBW (assembly GCA_002946425.1). Classification (NCBI taxonomy): domain Eukaryota; kingdom Fungi; phylum Ascomycota; class Leotiomycetes; order Helotiales; family Rutstroemiaceae; genus Rutstroemia; species Rutstroemia sp. NJR-2017a BBW. The sequence continues at coordinate 347,233 of NJPT01000010.1, forward strand.
GGAACCCATAGACCTCATTGCCTTTATTGTCCTCTACTTATTCTAAGTGTGTGGAAGGGACATTGAAATATCCTGCATGTACCACTGCAGGGAAACTCCTAGTCAAGCTGCAAGTGTCTCCATTCCGCATTCATCATATGTACAAGTCTTCCTCGTTCAATCTACCTGCCCATCTTCCCCGCTTCCAACTTCACTTGACCATTCGTCTATTTGAATGTCCTGCACGGGTACCTAGTCATCATGTTAGCCACAGTCCGCGTCGACATCCCCAAAGCGTCACTCACTCCTCAGGATAAGCATTCTCCTCTGTCAAATTGTATTTATCCATGCCCTCCCTCAAATTCGCACCACTCGGCAGCGGCGGCAGGCCCCCTCTCCCCAGCGTCTCCAAAGCCCCCGAATTCCCACCGTTAAAGTATGCCGCCAACCCTCCCTTCCCCTCTTCTCCTACTTTCGCCAATTCCTTAGTACCCGCCTCCCCAATCAACTCCCTCTTCGGGGCAGCTGCACTCCCCACACTGAGCAATCCCACCACATCGCCCTGAGTAATGGCGCTGTATTTCGGATACGCACGACGCGAGTCGCGCTTCCAGTATGGGTTCTCGGCGATGTCGCCCGCGGGCACGGTGACGGGCTCGATGTAGGAGAAGGGTTCGTTGGAGCCCGGGGGTGGGTTGCGGAATTGTGGGTTCAACGGGACGCCGTTGGAGCGAGTGGGGTCGACGGCGAAGAAACGGCGGATGACTTCCCAAATGCCAGTTGACTGGACTGTGTATTTCTGTTGAGGAAGGAAATTGTGGTTAGTGGTGGTGGTGCTGGTGGTGGGTAGGTGGGCGAGGGTTTGCAGGACTGGAACGGTGCGTATTTACCTTGTTAACAGCCATGACGCGGTTCACTGCTTGAGCAGCCTTTGCTGCGGTGTGCGACGACATGGTGAATGGCTTGCAACGGGATTAATTGAGCTCGTCGACTTCAGATCGCGATGTAGTGCTCGATGTTAGCGTATGAGGTAGTGAGGTTGTCGTTCAAAGTTCGAGATTCGTTAGGTGGACCGAGCGTTTCTGGCTTTAGAGCAAGTATGTGAGAATTGCTCGGCGGGAGTTTTACATCCTCAACACACGGCAAGGAAATTGCTAACCATACCAGTTACAAGACTTTCTGGCCTGTAGCAAGGATATCTAATACTCTCGTAAATTATGTGAAATGTTATATTGGCGGACTTGTGTGTCTGTGTATCCCCATTATCAAGCGGATTGTCAAGTTGAAAACACAAAAACGATGTGATGTGCAGAAATGTTTCATTTAATGAATCCTATTGTGTCGATTGCGTCCTGCATTACCCCAAAGCTCCATAAACAAAGGGCCCTGATATCCGGGAAAAAAGACTAAAACAAAAAAAAACGGTTTCCATAGAGCCATGCCTTTTGGCCGTCCATGGCTTCCGTGGGATGCCAAATCAAGTACATGCGAAGCGTAAAATTACGAAAGCTAGCTTTCCCAGTCATATATCATGCCTCTGCGGGTTTCTCCTCGTTGCTGTCCAACTTCTCAGCCGTATCGGCAACATCAGCGGCAACTTCGGCCACAGCAGCATCTTCCTTGGAGACTCCGTTTGTCCCGTTAGTCTCTGGTGCAGCTGCTTCCTCGGGCTTATCATCAGTCTTCTCTTCAATCTTCTCTTCGGTCGTGGCCTCCGGCTTTGGCTCCTCTGGCTTTGGTTCCTCTGTAGCTTCGGTCTCGGCGACTGGCTCAGCAGCTGCACCACTAACCAATTTCTCGACAACCTGAAGAGTGCCTGCAGGAGAACCTGGCTCGGCAGCTAGGATCTTTCCTGACTTGTCGATGACGAAGACACCTCTGACGGTAGAGCTTGGTGCTTTCTTGAGGCCAATTGCAGTGATGAGTGTGGAGCTTGTGTCACACAGAAGCGGGTAAGGAAGCGCGTTATCGGTCTTGAACTTGGTGTTGCTTTTTGGTGAATCCTTGGAAAGACCGTAAATAGAATATCCCGTGACCGTGATAGACGTGTATGAATCTCTGAAGAAGCAAACTTGATTTTTACCTGATGGAAATTAGTGTTACGAGCAGTAGATTAATGGTAATCATGTTATGTTACGCATTCCGGGTATCACTTACATCCAGGTGTAGAAGCTTTGGGATAAGTGAAGAGCACAACCCCATTTTTACTCTCATCAACAAGCTTCTTCAAGGTCGTCTTCTTGCCATCGTTGGTCTCAATTTCACCACCGAAACCCTCAAGGTCAATGATATCACCAACTGCGACTTTGGTTGGGGCTTTTTTCGCTCCATTGACTTTGGGCGCAGGTGGTTCGGCCGGTGCAGTTGGTGCAGCCGGCTCACTCTTTGCTTTTCCCTTGGCTGCTTTAGGTTCAGGTTTCTTAACTGTCTCTTTGACTTTTGCGACAGCCTTTGCGACAGTCCCCTTCTTCTTTGCTGGAGGAGCTGGAGCTGCTGCCGGAGGCTCCTTTGCTGGGCGCTTGCGTAGAGTGACAGGCATTTTTGTGGTTGGTAAATGTAAAGGTTAGAAGAGAATTGAAGTGGCTGGCTTGAGCTCAAAGAACTCGACGGCTTAGACCTTATCAATAGCGAAGTAAGACGAGATGAACGGATTGATAGAGACACGAAAGTCACTCGAAAAGGCGGAGTTACTTTGAAACGAATAGTGTAATTGAGAGACAAAGGAGGGAAAAGAAGAAGTGGAGGAGAAAGGAAGAGAAGATGGAAGGTTGGGAGGAGAGGTAGGTTGAATTATAAAGCTGAGCAATTAAAGCTATTATGGATCAATGGGATAATCAAATAATCTCCTCACTCTGACAGCCTTCAAAAACAAGGTCAGGGGAATTTAGGTGCACAGCAGTTTATGTACGGTACGGTACAGACAGTACAATACCGTGCGATCAATGACTGGAGGTAGGATCCGGATGCTCTCGCCTGAGCCCAGAAGTAAATGGGACAGACATGGGCACAGCTACAGCTACAGCTACCGCGACCGCTCCAGCTAAAGTTATCAGCAAATAGGATGTTGGTCAAGGAGCACGAATAGAGCAACATGGACCTAGCTGCTCTGTGCATTGTGCATGCAAAACATCAAGCGAAGAATCAGCAAGCCGGGGAAAGCTTCGGTGCACAAAGCACACAGAGATACTTCGTATAATAGAAGTAATTTGTGGAGTATCCATCCATTATTGCATCTTTTCCTTTCGCGAGCCAACCACATCTGGCGACTGTACAGTACAACCATTAGCGACCATACCGCCCAAACATCATCCATGTGGACTCTGAAGGAATCCTCTCTCTCCCAGTTTAAATCATGAAAATACCTCACACGATGGAGGTTCTATCTCTACGGTATGTGCGTGCATAGCGTGTATCGTGTGTATTGTAGGAAGTAACCGTTATACAACGATGCATGCATCTGGACAGAACCCTAGATACATCAGTAACAATATCGGTGAAAGAATATTGCTCCTTGACTTCCGCAGCTACTTTCTCTTTCTCTTTCTTCTACACCTCCTCTACGCTCGTAGACCTCCTATCTTGGGCTGCCGGGCTGCGGCACGTGCTTGATTGCAACTTCTGTAGTGTAGTTGTCGTGCAATCAGAAGGACTAACGGGCGCCCCGCAAGCTACTAGAATGTATTGCTGAGAAACCTGCAGGTTCGTCAAGGGTTTCTGACTTTTGACATTTGCAGGCCTCGGATAAAGCTTTCCCAGCCACTTTTACTGTAGTGTACGTTTTCTGGTATCACGATACCACTGCGAAACCCAAACTCGGATTAGATGCCGAGTTGTCTCCATGATACAAATATGATGCAAAAGACAGAACAAGACAGAACTGAGTAATCCTTCCAGCGTTCTTGATTTTAAACGCCACATGCGACATGGCGTAAGAACTCTCCAGTTCGCTCCGTCCCCACGTCTCGATGATGAAGGGACCATGCATTGATAAACATTGGAATATTCTCGATATGGGTCTCCGCTGCCAATCTCAGGTCGTGAATTGGTCAAAGGGCGCTACCGGAGAAAAGTAGTTTCGAAGATCGCTATCGGTGTAACTTAAGCGAGACACCGGGACGGATGGCAAATTTTTCTGGGTCAATCACAAGCAAGCCCAGAACACAACTCCGGCCATTTATCTTCGAGGAAAATTATTGTCTCTCAAACTCCTATATATCTTCAACCTTTTGTTCTTCAATCACCGTTTTTTCATGTCGCGATAAATAAAAAGGCTGTTGAAGTCCCTCACAATCCTTTTCGCAAACTCTAAGCTGCTACTTGTTGTTATTTCGCACAACAATCCTTCAAATAGAAATAGATCTCAGCGTTACTCATTCGACTAGCGGGGTTTGTAAAGCGCTCAACTCAAACTTGCGAACTACTACTGCAACGCGCACACGATCAAAATGAAGGTGTTTTCGAACGAGTGCAAATTCGACTACTCGTGGGAGGAGGTATCGACTGCCAACTGGAGAAAGTACTGTCCTTGGAACGACAAGTCCACACATGTTATCGCGGTAGACACATTATCGCGGCACGTTGATGCCGAAACCGGAATTGTATGGATTCCTCGTGCCTTCTTCTCTGATATCTTTTGCTAATTGATAGTTAGTTGCGTACCGAACGTCTCATCACCTGCAAGCAAAGCGCACCGAAATGGCTTCAATCATTGATGGGTGGGAATGAGACTTCTCATGTTTTCGAAACATCTTACGTTGATCCGGTTTCCAAAAAGGTCACGATGACCTCAACCAACTTAACATTCTCCAACATCATCAACGTACAAGAAACTGTTGTATACAAGCCACTCTCTGCTACTACAACACAATTCGTACAAGAAGCCAAGGTCACAGCTCTCTGTGGAGGATGGCAGAAGGTCAAAAATGCAGTGGAAGACGCTACAGTCACAAGATTTTCCGAGAATGCTCGTAAAGGAAAGGAAGGATTTGAGGCTGTACTTGAAATGAGTCGAAGGGTCTTCAGTGAGGAGAAGCAGAGACAGCAACAACAAAAGGCACACTCGTGAGAGTGAGTCACAAATGTTGTGGTCCCAGCATTTGATGCTCAAGACCCTCTGGATACACTCACGACCTCATGCATTTCTGCCCTTCAGTCATCTTCATTTTCACGGTATCAGCATTCTTGTACATGGATCAGGTTATACAAAAGTCCCCTTCGGAGTTCTAGGGCAATCAAGCGCGGAGTTTAAAGGTTATTAGAATTGGGTGGTTTTACGACACGGACCGGGAAGGTTGAAGACTTCCTTCAGTCCGGTTTCAATGGTTGCGCGTCTGCTCGTTTCTTCTCCGCCAGAAATAGGTGGACATCAAGATAAAGAACAGAGATGGTAGAATTAGATCGGAATGGAAGATACCTATAGACTTCGTAGAGAATCTAGCAAAATAATAAACAAAGACTTTGTTACTATTTCGAGCATCAATGAATTACCGGGCATCAATATTTTTGCATTGCACGCGAGCTTTTAAAATGGATTTCGATTTCATTTAGGCGGAATGACCTCCAATCTCTTCACGCATCTTGCCCTATATCCTTCCACAACGCTCCTAAATTCATCGCCCAGTTTCTCACTGTCAAGTACCTTTGCCGCAACCTCAATCGCTTCCTCAAACCTTCGTAGAAAGTACAACTCTTCAATCGCGTATAATACTTGTTGCATGTCCGGCTTAGAAGGCATATCTAATGGAAATTTCAACGTCTTGTGGATCTACCGGACTCATCATCAGGATATATTATAGATAAGAAAGCCTAGGTAGTTTTCTCATACCTCGCCAGTCTCGATCTTAGCTTTCCATTCCCTCCTCACGGCTTGGAAACTCTCTTCAGATTGGAAGTCGCGGGGAACCTCGGCGGTGGATGATTCATCGGAGGAGTCTACTTCGATGTTGAAGAGTCCACTCTCGTCGCCCTCCATCCTGGTCTTGGTCGTCTTCTTTCTTTTAAGGATTCCCGGTGATGGCGCCGACGTGCTCTGCTTGTGTGGACGATGGCAACAGGGCACACAAGAATGGCGACTAATTCTTCTGAGTCGGTGTCTGAGTCTTCCCAATTTTCTCTGAGTCGTCCGAGTCCTCTGAGTCTTCTAAGTCTAGATCTTCATTCTCTGGGCTTTCATCACTTGTCTCTACATCCAATTATTTTGTTCTCCATATTGTCCTACTTAATGTTAGTTTGTGCGATTCTATGATGTGCGGATTTCATTCCTTATCGATAAGATACTAAGCAATATGCTAACCCTAATTTGGAAAAGTCGGGATGCTGCTTAGAAATGGATCTATGGACTGGAGGCATCCTCTTGTAGATTTACTACATCCTTTCGCGTATTGTTTCTTGACTCATTTTGCTAGTTTATCATAGACATCGAGGACTACTCTTCTCATACCACGCCATGGATAGTGTCTCTGGAGATGCGCTTCGCGGCCAAGTCGAGGATGGCGATGACTGGCGTAATGTCACTGATGCCAAAAAGAGGAAACAGATCCAAGACAGGTGAACAGTCATGTTCTCACATCTTCAATAAGTTATCAAGATCTTGTCTATTAATCTTCCTGATATAAATAGGCTCGCTCAACGTGCACGACGTAGGTGTTGTTCTCGACTTCAATATAACCTATGTCTTGAATTGTCGTCTGTTTTGTTTGTCTTGTCTATGATTCAAGGAATCTCAGACATTGACACTAATTTTAGAGGAGAATGTGTCTATCGAATTACGATTCTAGTTCACTGGTGCTCAGGCTCAAGGTGTATCTAAGGAAATACTGCTAATCTTCCCTCTCGGATGTTAGGAAAGCGGTTGCGGGAAGCAAAGCAGAATGGATCACAAAGAAACAGCCTTGATGCGATCGAGCATCAGAATGCTCGGCATGGCAACAGACAATCAGATGCGTCAGATGCTAGTCCCGAGTTCGTGTCCTTTGACTCTTCCGGCCTCATTTCGTTCCCGGGGAGTTGTATCACGCTGGCATCACCCTCTCAAAACATGTTACTCTTCTCTTCTGTTAGCCAGGCACCCAGCATGAGCTATGAGCTCCCGTACTCTCCACCTACTGTCTTCAGCGCGCTGTTCACAAATGGCGAAATCTTGGGCATTCTATCTTGTGGCGATCTTCCGAAAATCTCTCCTCCAGCTTCCTCGGATGTCCCCTTGACGTTGCATCCTACTTTGGCCCAGTTGACTACGCCCCATTCGACTGGTGTTGATCGTTTTCCCTTTCCTAGGATGCGCGATAATATGATTTTGATGAATGCATTTTATGATGGTGATGAGTTTCAGCGTGATCTCTTCACCATGCCCAGCTTTACAGTTACTCCGGGAATACCGCCATGGGATCCTCGTGGTTGGAAGATGGAGAAATATTTTGCAGAGAAATGGGGATTCTTGTTCTTTTGATTTGAATAAGGATAAAATATTTCGCACAACATACGCAGTGGCAGTGTATGATACACTGCCATAAATTGCCAACCCGCAAGACCTCCGCCAGTCCCCAGCTACCGGGCCTGTCGCTGGAACCTTCAAATATCCTAGGCCTTTGCTGCCACGTCCAGAATCCAGTCTATCACTTTCTGTGGTGCACTTTTCTCATGAACTGGAGAGTGCCCGGTTTTGATACTTGTAACATCCACTTTCTTTCCGCTCTCCTTCTCAATTATCGCGATGCCCTCTCTCTGGATAGCTGGGGAAACGCACAAATCCTCCTCGCATAACAGGTACGACACAGGAATGTTCTTGTACCCGCCATGTGTCAACTCATTGGCAAAACTGATGGCACTGTGTCGAGGAAATCGTTTCATAAACTCCAGGCCATCTTCTTTGGGAATATCGGAGAAACATATCGACGCAGACAAGACAAGATCCGCATGATACATCCAACCTTTCTCCTGTCCTGAAATTAGTCGGACGATATGCACGGAGTAGGAGGACTTACATCAACCCCCAATTCTACATTTTGTTCATCTGGCACACCCACCAAAATGGTTCCAGCTGACCCCCCAACAGGCGGTACCAGACAAGTCATATACGCGATTCTCACAATTCCACCCTTCTTTCCCTGTTTTTGTCTTTCCTCCTTCTCCAAACCCTTGGTACTCTGGCTCGTTGGTATGCCTCCATAAGAATGCGCTACCAGTATCACGTCTTTACCCTCATCTGCGAGTTTCTCGGCCTCTTTGGCGATGTTGGCAGCATCATCGTACATTGTGGGCGGGGCACCTTCCCTACCCTCATTTGGTGCAGTACCGGAGGTGGGGTTGTGCAAAGCTTTGATCTCATAGCCTTTTGCTGCTACGGCATTGACGATGTTGTCATAAAATGAGGGAAGGGCGAATGAGCCTGGAATGAGGAGGATCAATGGTTTAGACATATTGATAGAGGAGGATAGCAAAGCTTGGGTTGATGAATGCAGTTCGAATGAATTCTGTACTTGTCACTTCCATTGCTCCCTTCCCCCCTCCCTATTTATACTCTACTGTTTCTTCTAGCGGAACTGGGTGTAGCATTTACCATGAATCGCCCACGTTGCTTTCAGTACCATTGATTAGCAATTTCTGACTTTTCTGACTCTCATCGAATCATTTCTGACCTTTCTGACAACGTTAAACCATTTCTGACAGTCAGAAATGCGGGGACACTTACAAGCCAAGACTTTATACTGAGATATTTGTTGCCATGCAATTTAGAACTGGTTACACCTATTGATTATCTGCATTTGACTGTTTTGGCCAGCAGAGATCTGGCAGCAATGAGTGGTTGTCCGGAGAGGAAACAGGCGCCACGCCCCACTCTGATGCAGACGTCCTCCCGAGGTTGTTCGGACATAGAGCTGAATGAACATACGCACACCAGATGGAATCAACCTTCTAAAGATCCCACGAATTATTCGTCCCAACTACCCCTCTCCCACTTGAGGAGCGGGGCAGTTTTCGGTTGTCTGCAGATAGTGGTGTAGCACAAGGGGAGACACTGCAGTAATTTATGGACGAGTCCCAAGTTCCGAGAATCATCTCTTATGACTTTGGGAAACTTATTTTGCAGCTAGAGGTCCAGATTCTCAACACTCGATCTACAATAGAACATTCAGATATTGTTTGTGAGGGTCTAAAGTTCAAGGTATCGTTCGTGCTGTATATTCGGATTTGGGAGGTGGGTGTGGGTTGTTTGTCGTTCTCACCCTGTTGTCTTGAGCACTGCGGCTACTCCTCCCTAGACTTGCCAGTTGATACGTAAAAGTCGCACTTTATCAGTATCTGCAGTGACATGAGAATACCATGTATTCGTGTATCCTCAATATGAGTAAAAGCAGCGTCATACTCTACTAAACAGCGACAGCAACAACTGTGCTCTTATCGATAAGAATGTGATCTCATAGGTGCGGGGCAGAAGGGGTCCAATGTTAATTTGATTGCTTCGTATACTTTGTTTCATATGGTATACTCGAGCATCTATTCTAAATCTATATACAATCCAGTCCCTTCGGTTTGTTCAATACCATTCTTACAGATTTAAAAAATGGAGGATCAAGTCAGGCGATTAACGGAGAAAGTTTGGGGTAACTACTTCTGTTCAGACCTGCGGAGGGACTGCAGCTGATGAGTTGGTGAAGGGAAATTCCAATCAATCCCTCCTTCTGAACGATTTCTCGTCGCTGTTTCTGGAATTCCTGGATCTGGTGAGTATCTTTTACTTTGGTTACGGGTTACAAGCTTTTATTACTGTCAGCTTCTTTACTGACGGATCTTAGGCAAGACGACGTTAGCAGCAACCGTAGTCAAACGTCTCAATGCTATTCAATTTTCTCTCAGCAACAAATCCTCACTACCCCCCATAGCTGGATTCGTTCCAATGGATGGATATCACCTTACTCGTGCCCAGCTCGACGCCATGCCAGACCCCAAGCATGCACATGATCGTCGAGGTGCGGCATTTACCTTCGACGGAGAGTCATTCCTGGCACTTGTGAAGAAGATTCGAGAACCTATCACGCCTGATTCAAAGACACTTTATGCACCGTCATTCGACCACGCGGTTAAAGACCCGAAAGAGAACGATATACCCATTGAGCCCACTTCTCGAATCTTGATCTTCGAGGGAAACTATCTAAGTCTAGACAAAGAGCCGTGGAAGACGGCGGCCGGCATGATGGATGAGTTGTGGTTTGTGGAAGTAGACTTCGAAACGGCAAAGGATAGATTGGTGCCAAGGCATGTCAAGGCAGGAATTGCAGCAAATGAAGAAGAGGCTGAGAAGAGAGTAAAGGAAAATGATTTGGTCAATGGAGAGGAGATTGTGGGAAATCGTATGGGAGTACACGAGGTTGTTGTGAGCCGAGATGACAAGGCGTGGGCCCCAGAGGCGCAAGGAGGAGTTGAAAAGTAAGCTCTAGATGTTGGACTTCAGATAGCTCGGCGGGATGAAGTCGGGTGGTTGGAAGTATGAAAAGTTGTTTCTACTGGAGGCCTCGATTGCCTGTTTGTATGCCAGCATTGACAAGTCAGGTGCCCAACTTACAAGTACCGGAACCTGCTATACTCCTAGGAGGAGTTTAGGGCTGCATGTTAGTTGGCCTCCAACAAGCCAACATGTTCACCTTCACTGGAAATTTACATTTTCTCCACTCCAAGCGACGTTGCTTCAGTAGGATAGCGGGCTAATCACGAAACGTTTCCCCACAAGTATCGTGTGCTTAGCAGCAGCAGCAAAATAGCGACCGCATGCCGTCTAGATCAGCGTAGTCAAACAAAGTAGTAAAATACCGCATCGCGGCCATGAGTAAAGCGCCCAGGCTAGACGTACACTGGGACCGGCGCATCCTAAGGGCTACAGCGCGGCCGCCTCCTACGATAAGTTGGAAGGCTTGTACACACTTTATCTCGTATCTGAGCTGCAATAGGGAAGCGGAACGAACATTCGGTATGCCGCGAACCCTGAGTTCCCAACCGTGGAAGGCCTTAGTAGGTGTATAACGTGAAAGACGGGCAATCTCTTACAACACCTCTTGGTCGGAGATCTGGCCCGCCACACCAGCGAAGGCGAAAACATGAATCCTACTGTTGCATTGAGTAAGATCTCGCGACCCTGTTGCGGGTAATCCCCTGGAAATAGAATCATGAGAAATAATACGTGAACCACGACTAACTCGAGATCGATAACCAACAATAGAGGAAAAGTTTGCCATGAGGTCTTGTTGTAAGGCTGACCAAATCAATTCCCATTCGTAGGCTTCTAGAACCTAAGCCGGTCGATAGGGAGGCCACCGCCTATTGGTCAATCAACCGTCAAATTTACGCGGGTCGCGTCCGCCCTGCAGGCGCGTTCGGGTGGTATATGAGCACTATGAATGAACATCAACTTTACCCTCGCAAACATCATCGTCAACCACAACCACGAGAAATTCGGTCCTATCGGTAGATCTTTTGTCAAGATGTTCAGCATGGTTCAGACTCCTGTGAGTGTACACAAACAAATTCATCACTACACTCCGCATGTTCCCTCTCCTCTTGCCTCTTCACCTTTGCGTTCTTCGCCGCCTGTGTCGCCGCTCGAACCCCGCAACGCGAATATTCCAACTCAGAGGGAGAACGCGGGGGAGCAGGCACATTTTGGTTGTATGATGTCGCCTAGCTCGTCGCCTCCGAGGGGTCAGAGCCCGGATCGTAATCGCTCATTGCATCTGCAGAATAGAAGGTCGCCCTCGCGTGATAACGGACCGTACTGCAAGAGAATTACAAAGACGAACCCGTTAATACATGGGCAAAGCGACGGACGCGAAACGAGAAGGAAGTTGTTTTTGAGAAGAGTCCGTGAGGACTCGGAGGAGCAGAGATGGAAGGCTAGAGGGGGGGACGATGAGATTTTGAGGACGATTTGGACTGCGGAACAGAGAAGGAGAGCAGAGAGACAGGCTAGGGAGGCGCCATGTTGGGCGATGGATGAAGGCCATGAGGAAGTGGATATGGACTTGCAGGCTTTTGGGGCAAGTTTAAATCTGGGTATGTTATGTTGCACCATTTACTGAAACTATCTTTGTTTCGATTGTGAACTTTTTACTGATGTTTGGTGGTCGCAGATGAGGTGATGGCCGAAGAAGTGGCGAGAAAGGAAAATGAAGAGTTGGAAGCGATACTGTCATCTATGACTGAGGCCGACAGACGACAAACACTAGACGCCGCGTACGACAGTGTACTGATATTGGATGAAGAAATTGGTCCGATTGATGAAATGGAAGCTGCATCCTGGGCGAGAGGCGATCTCCAACCGTCGCTGAGCCAACACGATGCGATGGTTATGGATATTCAGCGACAGATGAATGCTTCATCCCCAGATACAACTTATGGTAGTGATGATGGGGAATATGATGCTATCTTCTTGGACGTTATGCAGGATGAGTCGCTGCTGTTAGGTTCGAGTTTCCAATCCGTAACCATGCAGACAGATCAGGAAATGATGGACATGGATATGAGTTGATGTTAGATTTTGTCATGAATTTGTTATATACGGGCAATTCTGTTAGCGTAGGAGTATGGGTATGGAATGGTCTAACATGGCATTGAGGAGTTAACGGGGTCGGACTACTTGGTTTTGGCATCACAGCCGGTAAGGGACAGGGCATCACGCGGAGTTCTATAAGACGTATATATATTGAGGATATGGCATTTTTTCATTGTGTTGGGCATCCCTCTTCTGGACCTCCAAAAGCCTCCTGGGCTGCGGCCATATCTCCAACGAGGTCTGCTGGTGGTGATCCAGCTGCTTGCATCTGGGGAAACAATTAACACAATGTCAAACAAGGTTGAATTGCTCGACAGTAGACGTACCTTCTGCATTCTCTCTACGATATATTCTCGATCCGCAGCATTTTCATCCTTGTATGTCTTCTGCTCAAATCTAGCCACAATCTCCCTCACGTAAGTTTGTTGCTCCCTATACCGCTTTAGGTCATCCGCAGGAGTAGCGTCAGCGTGCTTCTCTAGCCACGCCGGGAATTTGTCATCTAATTCCTTCATCGGCTCATATAATATCTCCTTGTTGGTCAGCTGTTCCATCATACCCAACAGCATTTTCGAGAAGTCCTCCTCGCTGGCCTCGCCGTCTAATCCACTGGCTTGCATAGCCTTCATCATCTCAGCTAATAAATCGTTCCCATTATCCTCTGTCGCGGCAGCTGTGGCCTGGTCGCCCGATGCTTGCATCCGCTCCATAGTCTTCTTAATAGTTTCCTGGAATGATTCTTCCGCTGTTGCGCTCTTGGTCTTTGAACTTCCCGGCTTCGGTGCAGAAGGTGGTGGAGGTGCTGTCCCCGTATCTCCTAGTCCACCCATGTCTTTCAGTAGCGACTCAAATTGCGCCTGCATTTCGGGAGACGTTTCGAGCTCGCCCATTAGTTCTGCCATTCCTGCCTGCAGTTGCCTTGCGAAATCATCGTCAGACAATCCTTCGAGTGGGTTGTCTGGGGCCGGCGCTTTGCTAGAACTGGGTGCTGTTGTGGGTGCTGGAGGGGCTGCTTTGGTTTCTGGTTTTGTTGGTGCGAACTCATCGAGCATATCTATGTCCTGTTAGTATATTGTCCAACTTCGCATAGTAAGAAAAGTGTTGCGCCATACCATCCAAATCATCCAAGTCATCCTCATCGGGATCGGGAACGTCCTCGTCTTCCATAGTAGCCCCTCCCTCTGCGGGTTTCGGCGCAGAAGCCGCGCTTGCTTCGCTGGCCAGAGCTTTGGTTGATGACTCTGCCAGTCCCTCGAGATCCCCAGGTTTTGATTCCATCTTGGCCGTCTCCAGAACAGAGTTTGACTGTCTTTTGCTGGGATCTACAAAGTGGGTAATTTCTGCAGGGAGGGATAAACACGACCTGTATGTGTGGAGTGCGGGGTATGGGTTTTGGCTTTAATTTCGCAAGCGCTTTGTTTCGCCTGCTCGAGGAGAAAAGGTTGGGAGAAGTGATCTCAATATGATCAAGAAATCTAATAAAACATAAAATATCTAAAAGTCAAGATAGCATTTGAAGTGTGGGAATCATGAGCTTTACCTTTGGGACATGTAGGGCCGAGGCTGTATTGGGCATCGTTGACAAGGGTGTCTGCGCTAGTCTGAAATTCACGGATTGCGAGCCTTGTGGTACAGTAACTTCTCTATCTTTCCACCACAACCTCTGGAAACTTTCACTCCAAGAAGTGCAAAACAAATTCCTTTATTGAAGCTTCGATCAACTGCGATTCCAATCCGATAATTTTTATTTCATCAGTATTTTCCTGAAATACTCACAGCCTCGCGCCCCAAGATGTCTCTTTGCAAGAACCGTCTTGCGGAGGAACGGTATGGTTTCCGCTGCGAGTTTGCGAAGTCATACTAATAAACCAAAACAGAAAGCAATGGCGAAAGGATCATCCTTTCGGGTTCTCCGCCAAACCCATCAAGAATCCCGGCACGAATGATTTTAATATGCAGATCTGGGATTGCGGCGTGCCTGGGAAGGAAAAGACCCTATGGGAGGGTGGTCTCTTCAAACTGAACCTCACGTTCCCCGATGGTATGGCGCATCTATGAAGCAGCGAGTGTATCTCTGGGCATGTGCTAACATTCAAATCATGCAGAATACCCAACAAAGCCACCAAAGTGTATGAATTTTGCCCCTACTCCGATCTTGCACAAGTATGAGCTTTGGTGCTGATAATTCACACAGGCAAATTCGTTCCTCCTCTCTTCCACCCAAACGTCTACCCATCTGGCACCGTCTGTCTTTCGATTCTTAACGAAGAGGAAGGCTGGAAACCTGCAATCACGATCAAGCAAATTTTACTTGGAATCCAAGAATTGCTCGACACGCCGAACCCCGAATCCCCCGCACAAGCTGACGCCTACAATCTTTTCAAGAAGGACAGAGCTGCGTACGAGTCCAAGGTTAAACGGATCGTTAAGGACAACCCAGCTGCATGAGCCAGTCGCGGCGGAGAAGTGAGGTTTGGGGTTGAGTTTAGGATTGGGGAGCTGAGGAGATCTTTCTGGTGTCAGTGAAAGGGAGTGGGAGTATCGGCGTTGAGGGAATGCATCGCATTTAAATCACAAAGGGATAAGGGCGTAGCAAAGAGGGTTTTGATATATCTGACTTTTGAGCCTATGATACCACTCTTACTATGTGCCTATAATTTTACACAAGAGTCAATTTAATTGGCAAGCTTTGCAGGTCAGTTTCCTTCAAAGGAGCTTCTCGCCCGTCTTCCGCCAGCTTAGTCAAGACAAGAAAGGCAAATGGGATTATTTACAAGCACTTTTGACAAACTGGAAAATAAAGCGCCAGAAAAGCGGTGATTTAACTGGTCCCCGAATTCCACAGCTGTGGGAACCCCCATGTCCCGACTCGCAGTGACGCTCTTCCCTTTAACTAACCCTGCCACTTTTTTCTGATACGTTCCGACAATCGGCCATGAGCTAAAATATATTTTTGCCGAAACTACTAAACAGCAATCTATCTTCCGGAATCAAAACACCCAAATTATTACTCACTTCTCTCAACGTTTCCCTCCCATACATTTTTCCTCTGGTACGAATCTTTACAGAGAAAGGGAATAGAATATCGAGAGAAGCTTCCAAGATGTGTGGTATTTTTGCTTGCCATTGGTACGTTGTTTCCCTTGCAATTGCAAATTCCCATTGCCACATGCATAGTGGGGGCCCCGCGATTTTGCTTGATGGTGAAGATTAACGAGTTGGGCAGTCACCCAGATGTGAAGGCTTTCAAGCCTACGGCCTTGCGGATGGCGAAGCAGTGAGTCTCCTACCATATATTCGCAAATTAGGAGCAGAAAAAACTGACTGGAAATTGCAGAGTCCGTCATCGTGGACCAGACTGGAGTGAGTCACCTACGATAAAAACACCAGCACTCGAGAGCAAGACTGATTATCCTTAGGTGGAAACGTGATCGCCAACAACACAAGTAGGTAGTATGCTGGGCTTATCGGGGTGTTGGCTAATATCGCATAGTCCTTGCGCATGAGCGTCTGAGTATCGTCGGCGTCGGTAAGTGCCCAGCTTGAGAAAAAAAAACCATGGTCTACAGAAGCTCATAAGATCACAGAAAGTGGAGCGCAGCCTCTTACCAGCCAAGACGAGTCAATTGCACTTGCAGTTAACGGCGAAATCTACAATCACAGAGTGATCCGAAAAGGACTCGAGACCCCATACCACTTCAAGACACACTCCGATTGCGAGGTCATAATACCATTGGTGAGAATAGTCCGGGCAGATGAAAGAAGCAGTTGCTGAGACATGGCAGTATATGCAATATGATATCGATGCGCCCAAACATTTGGATGGAATGTTCTCTTTCGTTTTGTATGACAAGAAACAAGATCGTACGATTGCGGCACGCGACCCAATTGGAATTACCAGTTTCTACCAAGGATGGTCTAGCAAGACACCAGGATCCGTGTACTTTGCCTCTGAGTTGAAGTGCTTACATCCTGTTTGCGACAAGATTATTTCCTTCCCCCCAGGACACATTTATGACTCAAAAACCAACAAGACAACAAGATATTTCGAGCCAACATGGTGGGATCCTGCCAACGTGCCCTCTACACCTATCGACTACAAGCTCCTCCGGGAAACTCTCGAAAAGTCAGTCCGCAAGCGCCTCATGGCTGAAGTTCCATACGGAGTTTTGTTGTCCGGTGGTCTTGATTCGAGTTTGGTAGCTGCTATTGCTCAAAGGGAAACTTTGCGCCTGAAGGCTGCTGCGCAAGCTCAACTTGAGAACGGAAGTGCAACACTGGACGAAGATGTAGGAGAAGGACTTGTCGGTATTGATGATGAGAACAAGCTCTCGACTCTGACTTTCCTCCCTCAACTCAACTCGTTCTCTATCGGTCTGCCCAACTCCCCAGACACCAAGGCTGCAAAAGAGGTGGCCAAGTTCCTGGGTACCAAGCATCACGATATGACCTTCACCATTGAGGATGGTTTGAACGCACTTTCAGACGTCATCTTCCACTTGGAAACCTATGATGTGACTACTATCCGTGCATCAACTCCCATGTTTCTTCTCTCGAGAAAGATCAAGGCTATGGGTATCAAGATGGTGCTCAGTGGGGAGGGAAGTGATGAGATTTTCGGAGGTTATCTCTACTTCCACGCTGCTCCTGATAAGAAGGCTCTTCACGAGGAGACTATTCGCAGAGTGAAGAACTTACATCTTTCGGATTGCTTGAGAGCTAACAAATCGACGTCTGCCTGGGGTCTGGAGGCTCGTGTTCCTTTCCTTGACAAGGAGTTCCTGGAGGTGGCCATGAACATCGACCCACAAGAAAAGATGATCACAAAGGACCGCCTCGAGAAATACATCATCCGCAAGGCCTTCGATACTTCGGATAACCCCGACGAGAAGCCATATCTCCCAGAACATATCCTCTATAGACAAAAGGAACAGTTCAGTGACGGTGTCGGCTACGGATGGATTGATGCTCTGAAGGACACCGCCGAGCTTCATGTTACAGATGAGATGATGAAGAACCCTAAGCCAGAATGGGGCTCTGATATTCCAGATACTAAAGAAGCGTAAGTCCTTGAAGCGAGCCGAACTTCTATAAGTGCTAACACATGTGACAGATACTGGTACCGAACAATGTTTGATGAGCACTTCCCACCATACTGTGCCGAAACTGTTATGCGATGGACCCCAACTTGGTCGAAACAAACGGACCCAAGTGGAAGGTAAGAAACTTCAGTCCTCCATTGCGAAACCCCAATGCTAACGGGTGAAAAGGGCGATTGCTATCCACAACCAAAAGTACGATGCGGAGTAAATTGGTAGTATTGCCGGTGATGCCGGGGTGCTGTCTGGAATACTAGGAGAATCTGCCAATTGGTCTTATACCTTGGGCGAAATTCTGCGATTGATGGCATTGAAATAGACATATTGAAAAATCCGCAGATAGATAGTTGATTCCCCCCAAAATTCAAATCTCGTTCTAGAACTGGTGGGACAGCGGGTTAAGCCGTGATGATGCCATCTGGGGACATTAAACCTTACGTCCCTTGTAGCTCAAGATTGCACATAAGATGGACGGACTGCTGAAAATCTAGCAAAATTGAATCACTAATCGCATAAGTCCTCAGTCTCGTTAAATAACTCAAGATTTGATGGACAAATTTCTGAAGATAAATAGACGTTTTACGGAAGTATGGCTGGCTGCATCAGATTGTTGTCGCTTATGGGCAGACTTGAATACTTAGCCAATCGCAGATGCACGTTCCCGCTCCGACTTCTGCCGCTCTCAAATTTTGAATTTGTTTAGGAACACCACTTTACAACCTCCATCGCACTCACACAAACTCTTGTTTCCATCTCTACACTCAACCCAATTCTTTCTAGCCAATTCTTCCCATCATGTCTGTCCCAGCTTTCACAGATATCGCCAAGGCGTCAAACGACGTAAGAGCCCCATGTTGCGTGTATCTACAAAAAGTCAGACACTAATATTACACCTAATCAGTTGCTCAACAAAGATTTCTACCACCTCAGCGCTGCCGCCCTTGAGGTCAAGTCGAACACTCCCAACAACGTTGCTTTCAAGGTTAACGGAAAGAGCTCCCACGATGGAGCTACAAGTGGTCTGGTACGAATAACATATCAGGGAGAAAGCATTCTGAACAAACACTGATGGGAAATTCATGCGCATAGTTGGAGGCCAAGTTCACAGACAAGCCAACCGGTATATTCTTCCAGAGTTTTATGTTACAAAGAGCTTCGCGCACTAGCCCTGTTACTTTCGCCGTCGTTATTAAATCAGAATGTGCTCGTATACTAATGCAATATCGGCATGCAGGCTTGACTCTCACCCAAACATGGAACACCCTCAACGCTCTCGACACCAAGATTGAGATCAACGATTCCATCGCTAAGGGTCTCAAGGCCGAGGTCTTGGGTTCTTTCGCTCCCAACACCCAGAAGAAGGGTGCTAAGGTCAACTTGCACTTCAAGCAGCCAAACTTCCACGGCCGTGCCTTCTTCGATCTTCTTAAGGGCCCAACTGCCACTGTCGATGCTGTGATTGGACAAGATGGTTTCTTGGCTGGTGCCACTGCTGGCTATGATGTCCAAAAGGCTTCCATCACCAGCTACTCTGCTGCCGTTGGATACGCTGCCCCCACCTACAGCGCTGCCATCACTGCCGCCAATAACTTGAGCGTTTTCTCCGCCTCATACTACCACAAGGTTAACTCCCAAGTTGAGGCTGGTGCTAAGGCTACCTGGGACTCAAAGAGCAGCAGCAATGTTGGTCTTGAGGTTGCCAGCAAGTACAGACTCGACCCTCTCTCTTTCGCCAAGGTAAGAAGATGCCATTGTATGTGACGTCGATTTCGCTGACCCAAAAACTATAGGTCAAGATCAACGACCGTGGTGTTGCCGCCGTTGCTTACAACGTTGTTCTCCGACCTGGTGCTACACTTGGTCTTGGTGCTTCTTTCGATACCCAAAAACTTGACCAAGCCACCCACAAGATCGGCACAAGCTTCACATTCGAATCGTAGAGTGTTCATCCATTGAATCTGGGAGGTTCCAAGTACATTATTAGAATAGAGATGTGTTCTGACGAAACTTCTGTGGCACAGCATTGCATAGTAACTGGAAAGAATTGTCTGTAATATAAACGACTCGAAGGTTATTCTGGAATGTCAGATGATTTGTGGTCTATACCGTGTACCTCTATTGTTATGTGACGCTCTTCTTCTCTGACCTCGTTCCGCTTGATATCCTGTTATAAATATATGATGGAACAGCCACCGACATGAGTACAATCCCCGAAACAACGACGAAGTTCATCAATGTACTCTTCGACTCATCGATCGGTATGAAGTGCTTACTCATACGCCTTTGTCTTATCCTATCCTGCTTCTGATGTGTCTTGGTATGTCCTTCTCTATCAAAGTGCGGGACATCTTCCGGCGCACCCCAAGAATGTTGGCCAGTTCCCATGCCTCCGCCCATCTCTGTTTGCGGTGGTGCTTCTGCTCCTGGAGCCCCGTTCTCTTGTGCGGCGCGCCTCTTCGCGCTGTGTTGACCCCATCCTCCACTGCGATAAAAACTAGGCGGTGGTCCACGGAATTGCGTACGGCGCCGACTCAACCCACTCGCGGGTCGTCCACCTGCTGGTCCATTTGACGAATAAGATCCCCGTGGATGATGATGGTGGCCAGGTCCATGTTGTGAATTCTGGTTGCCATGCTCGCGGTCATAGGCTTGACGTTTTGCGGGTGTTCCTAGGACTGCCCATGCCTCGGAGATTTTGATGAACCGCTCGGCGGCAGTAGGATCACCGGGGTTGCGATCGGGGTGAGTGGCTTTGCTGTGTGCGTAGAAAGCCCTTGGGAATATTAGTACGGCATCAATTAAAGGGAAGATTAGGAGCAATACTTCTTTATCTCTGCTGGTGTAGCAGCCGGCGAAACGTGCAAAACTTCATAGTGATTCTGAACCGCAGCTCTAAAGCAAGCACTGCTGTGAAAGAAAAGTCGCTGGAAACGCGGAAAGAGAAAAAGAGAAGGCTTTAAAGAGAGTGGCATCCCTCATCCTTAGACTTCAAATATCAATTAACAAGGAAAGTTTGTGAAATCAGAGAACCAGTTTTGTTTCTCACTCTTCGCAATTAACTTTTCGATGCTGGTGACGGCATACACTCGAGCCTGCTGCAAGGTGCGCCACATTTATGACTAAGCGATGCACCTTGCGAAGTTAGTCTTGGCGGCCCGCAGCATTGGATTTTTGACTTCTTTGCTCAAGACAAACTTTTGTTAGCCGCTTGTGAATTGCGGTTTACGAATTCAATTAAAACCTCGTCCGATTTTCTCAAATCATTTCTACCTGTTACATCGTCTAATAAAATAAGATGGCGGCCGAGGTCTCGGATGCGCTGAAGAACCTGAAGGGTAGGTAGAAATTGACCCCTCTAGTGGGGTGTCCAATGGGTTTGAAAGACCTCCGACTGATTCAACTCATGTAGTGAAGGACCCAAGTGCTGTTGCAGAGTCTGCAGCTGAAGCTCAGGCCAATGGCAATGGAAAGGCCGAAGCGGAGGACTCGGACGACGAGGAAGAAGAGAAGGGAGCAGCCGGTGAGGGCGGGGGAGAAGGCGGGGCAAAAAAGAAGAGAAAGCGCAAGAAGAAGTCGAAGAAGGCTGGAGGAGCTACACCAAAAGTACAATCATCGCCGCCTCGAGTTCTACTTTCGAACCTATTCCCCAGTGGCGAGTATCCCGTAGGAGAGGAGGTTGAATACCGGGACGAGAATAACTATCGTACGACCAACGAAGAGAAACGACATTTGGATCGCATGAACAATGATTTCCTGCAGGAATACCGCCAAGCTGCAGAGATTCATAGGCAGGTCAGACAATATGCCAAGGCGAATATTAAGCCTGGACAAAGCTTGACGGAGATTGCGGAGGGGATTGAGGACAGTGTTAGGGCTCTGAGTGGACATCCAGGGCTGGAAGAGGGTGACAATATTCGGGGAGGAGTGGCCTTCCCAACCGGTGTGAACCTGGATCATATTGCCGCTCATTACAGTCCAAATGCTGGAAACAAGACTCTTCTGGCTCAGGACAATGTTATGAAGGTCGACTTTGGAGTTCACGTCAATGGCAGAATCGTCGATAGTGCATTTACCATTGCGTTCGATCCGATGTATGACAACCTGTTGGAGGCTGTTAGGGAAGCCACCAACACAGGAATCAGAGAAGCTGGTATTGATGCTAGGATGGGTGAGATTGGTGAACGGATCCAGGAAACTATGGAAAGTTACGAAGTCGAGATTAAAGGCCAAACATATCCAGTCAAAGCTATTCGAAATCTCAACGGCCACGATATCCAACAATGGAAAATCCATGGAGGAAAGAGTGTGCCTATTGTGAAGAGCAATGATCAGACCAAGATGGAGGAAGGCGAGGTGTTCGCCATTGAGACCTTTGGAAGTACTGGAAATGGATACGTTCGCGATGATGTGAGTCCCTGCGACTAATCTGTAATGTCATAGAACTAACAAGATACAGTATGAGTGCTCGCATTATGCTAAGAGAGCAGATGCTCCAACTGTACCATTGCGCATTGCTTCCGCAAGCAAGCTTCTTAACGTCATCAACAAGAATTTCGGCACATTACCCTTCTGCAGAAGATATCTAGACAGACTAGGCCAGGAGAAATATCTGCTAGGGGTGAGTTTACACACGCATGTCTTTGCTCGAAGAGAAGTACTGACAATGACTAGTTGAACGCTCTTGTGGCCAACGGTATCGTAGAATCATACCCCCCTCTTGTGGACAAAAAGGGTTCATACACCGCACAATTCGAACACGTAAGCCATCTTCCCCGTTCCCGGTGTCGTCCTTTCTGCTTGCTAACTAACCCACGTAGACCATCGTTCTACGACCAAACGTTAAGGAGGTGATTAGCAGAGGTGATGACTATTAGACCTTACATGAATTGTCTCGGCCGGATAGGCTTGGCTGACGGGGAATTTGCAGATGAGGGTATAGATTTGCGGCGTTTGGGACGGGTTGCATATTTGTCTCTACTAAAAGTTTGTGATGGCATGTGGTGGGATGGATATGTAGGAGCATTTATAGGAATTGAACTATGTCTTCGATGTGTTCGGATATTTTTGCATGCATTAAAGTGATGAGTCCGTATTCTATATTTTATTTGCCTGTTATCTTGTGGTATAGTGGTATGATATACGATGAGATGAGATGAATTCAGTAGCATGGGGTACCATGTGCCAAGATGGGATGGTTTTTCGTTTGCGTAGAGCGTACGACACTTTTGTTCCCAGAGTTAGGGACAGAAACAGAGGAAAAGCTTATTCGGCTCATCCTATACACATATCAAGAAGATCTCAAGTGAGCAAACGGCCAGAACAAGAAAGAAGGATAGATAGCCAGCTCATCTCAGTTCTTAAAAGTGAAGTACATGGTTCCATTTCCAAGGCAATGAAAGAACAAAAAGCAATATTCTAAAAAGAGATAGCGGAAAACACATACAGCAGAGCAGGTAGAAACGAATCAAATAGAAAAGCAAAAAGAAAAAGAAAAATTAGGAACGGTGAGCCTCGAACTCACTTCTCACATGCTCACGGTAGAGCTGAGTTGCCCCGAAATTTAATTCAAGACGCGGGTTCCGCTGTCGGCAGCTCGCTCACACTTTGAGATGGGTGTTCTACCAGTTGAACTACGTTCCCTGTTTGGGGTTGTTTGATGAGGGGAGGGAGGTTAGAGGGGGTTATGTTGTATGGGGTTGGTTGGGTTGGTGTGTGGTGGGTGGGAAGGTTGAGGAAGGAACGAAGAAGGAAGGGAGGGAGGGCGGAAGGGCGGAAGGGCGGAAGGAGGTTGGTGGTGGTGAGGGAGAAGGAGACTAAGCTGCTTTTCGTGGATTCTAGCTAGCTTGCAGTTTGGATTGCTTGGTTGGAGAATCACATAATCAATGTGAAGGGAAGCAAGTAGAGATGGTTGGAATAGCGAGCCTTTTAGTCATGTATGCACAACAGATCTGATACTACGAGTTATGTGGAATTTGTCATACATTTAAGAAGGCGGTGTGCAGACTGTGCTTGTGAGAGAAGATTTGAGCTTGAGACTTCTGATTACTGTGGCATATGTGTGGGCAAGAAGTGCTTGTTCTCTACTTTGGTGAAATCCAGCAAGACAGAGCTTACCTTCCTCGGCCTCATTTGAGACTCATCGGTCCCCTTAAGCTGTCCCACGGCAATCCAACACCTTTCGGCATGGGATTATTTACAGTAAAATGTTGGGCTTATCAAAAACACATGGTTCTGTCAACCATGCCTATTCCTCTTGTGGCTTTTCCGGCTGCTCTTGCGGCTTTCCCAGCTCAAGTTCTGGTAGCGTCCAAACAATACATCTAAGCTCTCCATGTTTGTATCCAATACTAGATAGAACATCTGCAGCTTTCTTGCTTTGTTGGCCTTCAACAGTCATATCTTTGATCCGAAGTCCCTTTGCTCTTTCAGGAGTCCGGATGATAATGTCTCCTTTATCCTCAAGATAAGGCGTGTACCACAATTTAGGGCCGTTTGGTGCTTTTGATGGTAAGGAATGGATCGCATTCAGATCTGCAGATAATTTGCCTCGCTTTCCTGATTTCTCGGGAAAATGGTGAAATTCAATATGGTTGAATATGACCCTTTTCTTCTCACTGCCTGTCCACAGATAACTCCACAGTCGTCCAAGGGCTCGATATTGTCGACTAATATACATCGTCATCCCCCGCCGTGGGTCGATGTATTTGTGATCAGGCCGAATTTTGTGGGCATGTATTGGGAGGGGCCCGGTTCTCGGCTTAGATGTCTTGGGAGGATTGAGGAAGAGCCGATCTCTTATACCATCTGTGAGCAGTTTTGTTGCTTCTGGCGTGACTAATTCAAGAAGTCCCTGAAACGTTATTTTGTCTGGTCTTGGGATTCGTATTGGCACTTGACTGATGATATCACCATGGTCAAAGGCGTGGGGATCTAAGGTCTGCAGTGTAACACCAGTGTACTTGTTGCCTTGTAGAATGGTATGCTGTAGAGGAGCAGCACCTCGGAATCTGTGTATGATATTTAACTTCGAGGAAACAGGATCAGTTGGGTAAGACGTACTGTGGTAGAAGAGATGGGTGCACATTCAGCCCTCCATATTTCGCACTTTTAAGAATGCGTGGTGGGACGAAAAGACCGAAGGATACTGCCACAACGAGGTTGATAGAGCTGCCATTGGGCTTTGGGGGCTAGATGAATATTCAGCATTAGAACTGGGCAGTTCAGTGCGCTATCCTGACCTCCCATCCTGTAAATGTATCTCTTTCATGCACAGGCAGGTTCAATTCTTGCGCAACGCCGCTTATTGGTACTGAGAAGTGACTGTTAGAGTCATAAACAAATTCGGAAACGGAGCACGATTACCATGACGGATGGTTTTCAGGCCTCTATCAACTCTTTTGGCCGGTCGATGGACAACATCAATCGAAGCTATGGATTGTGGGTCGCGAAGATGTTCAGCATGGAGAGCACGAAGTGACGCGGAACTAAACTCGTCAGATCCGCAGAATAGAATCCTTAAAGGCTCCCAAGAATCATTTGTACTGTAGAGTCGAAAGCGAGAAGGCACATGATTTGCCGATGCCCTCGAATAGGGGGTTTTGAGGATGGCTACAGATGCCCAGGTTCTGCAGCGCATGGCATTGACGACGTATTTGGATGCTGCTTGGTTGCCCGTTCAAACAAATCGTATTTGCCCCCGATATGGAAGTATTGGTCGTGTTGCTTGCGACGTTTCACCCACTTTACGGAGTACTATGCTTGACGGGTCCTCGAATGCGGATGGAGGTTCTCCTGTGCTGGGAGTGGGGAACCGAAAATTCCAATTCATGGCAACTTTACGCGACCGTTCTGGTGAGTTCCTGTTTTCCTTGCCGAATTGGCATAAATTTTACATGGCATTTCATCAGATCACAGATCGCAATATGACGAACTCGTCTCGCTCGTGTACACGAGCAACTCTGTGCCCCAACCACCAAAATTTCATCTCGATAAGCTCTTCTAATTCCGTCTGGCTCTTCTTAGCCGGTTGTAGATATTATCAAGGGATGAACTTACGTAGATTCATATAGTTTTATTCACATTTCTTTTTCACTGCATCTATCTCTACCGTTTCAATCTTCTATACCAGAGTGAGATGTCGGAGCAACGCCAGAAGGTCGTTCCCGCACGATTGGGCTTCTTGGCCATCTACAACCCTTCTTTAGGAACCACGGATGAGGAAGTCGAGAACCAAATCGTTTATTACTACCCGTTGCCCAAGCAGAATGGCCAGAAGAAAAGAGGCAGTCTTGAAACCGAGGAAGAACGCGCAATCGCGAAGGAGCAGAAGAACGAACAATTGAGGCAGATTGGACTTGCGCAGGGCATGGTAGAATTTGGACGAAGCTTTGCAGATGGCAAATCCGTGGACACGGTCGAGACTGAGAAATCGCGTATCATATTGCATGAGTTGGAGTCAGGCTGGTGGATTTTGGCCGTTAGTATCATTGTTTACTTGTTGTGACGTTATGCTAACAGAAACAGTCTGTCAGTCTCACGATATTGCCCAGCACGAGTAAACCTCCAGCCTCGAAGGATAAAGCTGCCGATGAACGAGATGCTGTCGAATATTCCTCACGAGAGGTCAAACCAGCAATCTCACTGCTAGGCGACCTTCTCCGAGCTCATTCGAACTTCCTCCTTCATCATTCCTCTTCTTTAAGCGCCCTATTTGTCCGAACAAAACGATCTAAATTCATAAGCATACTGGGCAAGTTCTGGGACACATATATCTCGACATGGAACGTGCTTATGCACGGCAATCCAGCGAATGACTTATATGGTGGAATAAAAATTGCTGCGTGCGGAGAACTTGGAGTTGGCGTAGGCGAAGAAGACCGAGGTAGTGGTGAGCGGGAAGTTCTTGAGGGTATGATAGAACGAACAGATGGGCTTGTCGATATGATAGTGTCCAAGTTTGGTGATTGTCGACCAAATCCAAATGACGAGACGAACAAGAGTTTTGCGGAGCAGAAGTCAAAACAGTCAGAACCTTGGCTTGGTTCTGGCAATGAACTTTCCGCGGAGGATGGAGCAATTTTTCTAGGCACTGGCGCAGTATCTAGAAAGTCTCTTCGGGATTTATCTCATTGGATGGAAGATATCTACCGGTGGGGACCATATGCTTACGGAGTTATCGATAACCCCTCTTCTTCAAGGAAGGCAAAGGAAGGCAAAGGCAGGCCGAAAGCAAGACAGAATCCTTCTATGGAGCAGAATGATCAAGCGTCTGTCGATTCCAAAACGCATGGTCGGCGATCATCGATCCTCAGTAACGAAGTCTCGACCACAGATCAAGATGTCTCTGATCGCCCTTCAAGTATGAGTGCTAATGAAGCCAACCGTCATTCAGAAGGTGGAAGCCAGTCACAGAGGAAATCTAGATTTAGCCCACGACGTCCGACTTTCCAACGAAATAACCCTAGTCATACTAGTACCGAGAGCGAAGGCTCCAAAAGCAAGAAGTTTACCAATTATTTTAAGTTTGGTTATGGAACTCACTGGTCACTGGGCGGATCAACAACTAAAGATGAGGGGCATGGTATGCCTAAAATCACAGAGTCTGGAGGATCAACCCAAAATGTTGCGGCAATCAATGCCTCTCCAGACGCCAACAAGAAAGGCCAATTTATACCAGAGTTTGATGATTCTACGCCGCACTACCTAGTAGGGCTTATGGGCAATCTCAATCTTGATGATGAAAAAGATGCTCACTCGGATGCTGAAAGTGGCGATGAAGGATATAATTCAAGACTAGTATTACGGACTCTGACAGTGGAGCTGGAGCGCGAGGAAGACGCACGCCAAGAAAACGAGATCAGTATCGACTATTCTGGGGGCAATCGATCATCCTCGAAACTTGATGGCTCTGAACATACAGGGACGTCCAACACCTCTTTCGAAAGTCAGGATAGAAATAAGACAAAGAAACTTCGAGTCGTCGTCTATGTCAACCGGCCATTCATATTTGTACTCCTGTTCGAACTCCAAGCCGGATCTCTGGCATTCCCGGGTCTCTACAGTTCCCTGCACAAACAGTTCCTACCCTTACACAAGCCTTTGCTTAACTCGACATCTTTCCGGGCTGCTAAGCCATCGATCTCACCAACCGACAATAACACCACATCCCCAGTCTACGATCTCCTTTACGATCCCGTGACACTGACTCTCCACTCCACTATCCCACCAATTCCTGATCCTCACCAGTTTGCCTATCCGGATGAGCTTCCTTGGTCCCGCATTGAAGCATTAAACACCCACATGCAAATCCTCAATACATACATCGCAACAACCACTGATCGCAACACTCTCGA
Source organism: Rutstroemia sp. NJR-2017a BBW (assembly GCA_002946425.1). Classification (NCBI taxonomy): domain Eukaryota; kingdom Fungi; phylum Ascomycota; class Leotiomycetes; order Helotiales; family Rutstroemiaceae; genus Rutstroemia; species Rutstroemia sp. NJR-2017a BBW. The sequence continues at coordinate 375,204 of NJPT01000010.1, forward strand.
ACGCACCTGCAAAACCAGTCGAGGCTACTGGATCCTCTGGACTCGCATCCCTTCACCCCCTTCTCCACCATCCGACCACGAATCTACACCCCAAGCCAGCCCCTCTGTTCGTCCTCCCAAAATACCACACCTGATCCCCGAAGACTCGGCCGAAAGCCAAACCTCGCATTCCTTCTTGCGACCAGGCGTAGATCCCCTCCAAGCCAAATCCAGGACCAAAGACTCGAAAGCAGGGACCAGGAAATCAAGCACTATGAAATCAAGCACGCGCAGTGGACCGGCACATCCGTTCTTGGATTCTACGGGGATAGAGGACAACGATGATTCGTGGGCGAGAGATAAAGAGATCTTTTTGGTGAGGAGGGCGAGTGATTGGGTTGGGGCGAGAGGGGTGGTGGGGAGATTGAGTGGTGGGGTTGCTGGGGGTGGAGGGGGTGAGGGGTGGAGTGCGGCGGGGTTGGGAATGGATACGAAGAGGTATATTGAGGGGTTGTTGAGTTTGAATCGGTAGATTGGTTGAATTTGCTGTGCTGAAGAAAAGGAGTTGGAAGTTGAGAGTATAATGGAAAGAGGGGGGTTTTCTTTCTTCTTTTCCGCTAATGTTGTATATGCTACATATTTTATTGTATTATACCTATTTGACCTTTTCTATCTCCTGCTTCGTAAATGACAAGTGGGATATTTGCTCTCTGTCAGTTCATATCTCGCACACTCTATGCATTCTTCTCTATGCCTTCTTCTCTATGCTTTCCCGCAGTTCTGTGCAACACAGCATGCCCCAATCCAAGCATTTCGAAGTCTCGGAGCCCTCCAGTCCCACCCTTCCCATTCATCGATGGATTCCCAACATCATCAGCACCAGCTGCACCACTATCAAGAATAAATCAATCATCCCGCATGATACCAATCGTACCATCATACCAAATCGATTGCCTTCTAAACACTAACCGACCCCGTGTCGGCGTCTGCTTCCTTCCTTTCAGGAATTCGGGGGAAGTCGCAGACTTTCTACAACGGGGATGCAGAGACGCATTATTCCCAGTTGATGGTGCCGGTAATGGGGCCGTCCTCGTTGTGGAATAGGGATTATGCTGGGAAGGAGTCTGTCGGCGAGGATTTTGGCGTCCTGCGCATCGTCAATCTGGTCTTCGTCGTGGTCGTGGGTGGTTTGGAGGAGGATTCTTTCCTGGTCGGTAATAGCTATGGTGAGGTCTCCATAATAGAAGAACATTGATACTATTTATCCCAGGGTAAATGGCATGCATCTGTCATGATATTCCTTTAGCATCAGCAGACAATCTACCCGCAGACCAATTCCCCTCACAAGTGGAGATTCCGGAGTAACAAACAAATATATCCCCAATAGCAGAGAACTTATACTTGGTTGGTATCGTGCCATCTACTTGGCCAACTCCCCCGGGACAAATTTCCTCTTTTTCATTTCGTTCGCACCTTGCCACCCCACCACACCAGCTAGCTAGCATCGTCATCAGAACCCAAGCTCGTTCTCACCTACCAGTATCAGTATTCTTCCGACGCACAGCTCTAGGACACCAGTAGTAGTAGTAGACACATATGAAGTTGATATTCGCTCCATTACCTCAGTGTTTGTTGCATTAGAGGAATCGACAGGCACAAACTAAGAAGCATCCATCCATCTTCATCCATTCTCGACTTTATAGATTTTATCTCATATCCTTTGAGCATAACAGAGACTATTTTCCCTAAGGTTGAGGTGCGTTCGAACTTTTGCAATATCCGGCTCAGATGGATGGCCAACACGGCTCGAGATCACCGGTTCCAGTCCATTTTGGTCGATCATTTTATGTGTGCCAACTTCAAAGGAGAGGGTGTTGGGTTCCAATGTCGATCCAGAGCTCCACGAATTGTGATCGGAGATCCGAATGTACATTGGACATTGGACTCGTCTGGCTAAAGTTTATAACTTATATCATTCAGATATATGACCGTTCAACCCAAATCGCACCAGTAGCACAAGTTGTGGTGCCCGAGATTCGGGGCTGCCACAGCCGGATGGTTAGCCCATATAAAATGTAAAAACATTCACATTCACATTCACATTCACATTCATTATGACAAGTTATTTTTTTAAAAATTCCATTTTCCCTATCGCAAAATCCTGCAAACAAAAAAGGTCTAAAAGGGGTATTTACAAGAAGAGTATTTCTTTTCCGAAATATGTTTCACCAATCCATTCAACTCCAAGCCTTTGCTTTGCTTTGCTTTCCATTCTGTTCGCTCCTCCGCTCCGTATCCAAGGTGATTTCCTGTTCAATGTGTATGTGGGATTTTGTATGATAATTTGTGGTGTAAAAACGAAGTGTGGAAGACGCCAAACGATGTGATGTGATGTGAGGATGTATGCTTTTTGATCCACCAATGTATGCAGAATATCACCCAAACTCGAGCTTTCGAAAATTCAACAATAAAAAAACCCTATCCATCCCAAATGAGATTCGTTGACCGTTTATTAACGTCGGCTAGCGAGATAAATAAGCTGCCATGCAAGAGAGGTCTACTCTGTAAAAAAGATAATATAAAGATCATCGACTGGCAAGATCATTTATATGGCGGGAAGAGAAGATAGGCTTTTATGTAGTGCATGAATTTCCTAGTTGAACCACCACTCGGCCTGAGTGCGTCCGACATCTTCGCTGGCAAGTTGATTCCATGCAGCTCTGCTAAGATCAATGGAGTTACCGGTACAACCCATGCATTTGTCAACCACCTTTGCGTTGACGGTCTTTCCGCCGTATGAAATGGTGACGTAAAGACCACAGTATGGGTTGCCGTTGGATTGCGTTCCCATCAATTCATAGGGAAGAGCGATAATAGCCTCAGTAGTTCCATCGGTCGTCCACCCGCAGGCTCCAAGACCGGCATCATAGAAGGTGATGTCTCCCGTGCATGGAGCTCCTGAAGTGCAGACGGAAACAGATGCGCCGGCTGAGACTCCGCTAGAGACAGATCTGGTGGTTGGCGCAGCCGCAACGGAGCTGGATGAGGCTACGGTTGGGACGACGACGGGAATGGAGATGCTGATTGCAGCTTGGATGTCGGCAGAGGTGGAAGAGCTGGTGGAGGATGGAGGCGCAACGTAGACGGAAGAGGATGAAGAGGAGGAAGTCGTTGGCGCAACGGAAACGGAGCTGGATGAGGAGGTGGTGGTTGGAACCACGACAGAAGAGGAAGATGGTGTCGTAGGAGCAACAGAGGTAGATGATGTAGTAGGCTCGACAGAGCTAGTGGGAGCGACGGAGGTAGATGGTGCCGCAACGGAGCTGGAAGATGGAGACTCGTTGAATGCACCACCTTCACTGACCGAGCTGGAAGCAGCAGCCACAGATTTGGACAAAGTCGAAGCGGCGGCCTCTACACTGCTGGCAGCGGCAGAGGTAGCGCCAGCTGGAACCCAGACAGTGGTGGTGAAATCAACAACTTGAGTGACGACTTTCGTCTCGGTGACCCAGACGACGTCGCGCTTCTCGTGCTTCTCGTGTCTAGCAGCATGTTGATGACGAAGGTGAGGTTGAGCTACAGCGGCAGTTGCCATGAGCGAAGAGAGGACGGCCATGGAGTACTTCATGTTGACTGATTTTTCGGAGTCTTGGAGTGTATTCTAAGTGACGGGTAAGGCTTGTATTGTTTGTGGGTATCTTCGATTTTGTTTCTTTCTGCGTCGAAGGAGTGTAGTATAAACAGTGAGCAATCAATCGACTTGCGATAGTAATTGTATTTCTAGATCTCGAACGGTTCGAAAATGAAAGTGGTGGGAAAGCGATATTCACCGGAGGTATTTTTAGGATAGGGCGCTGAAGTAAGGAATGTGGTGTCGTTGATCTGGAATTGGACGATTGAACGATGAGGTAGAGAGGTGGGATGGAGGGAGTTTAAGAAGCTTCAAGCTGACTTTATGGGAACGAGTAGAGCAGGCTGGCTGGTCTCTATTTTAGAAAAGAAGGAACGTGTAGACTGTGCTGTGCTGTCTAGAGTGGTAGTGGAAGGACTAAGGAAAAGGATCGTCTTGAAGGAAATCTCTTTTCCCACTTGACTAGCGTGGCTAGCGTGCCCTAGTAAGTTGGTAGCAACGAGTGAGCTGAGTAGTACTTTGTGTGAATCGGTACGGCAATGGTAAGAATGGTAAGAATGGTAAGGGAATGGCTCGAATGGGGAGTGAATGGTACAGCACGGTAAGGAAAATAGTGGCAGTGTGGAGATTGATAGTCGCCTTTAGCCAGGAACAGCCAAGCAAGAGCGGATTTCTGACCAGGCCAATACGGCACAACCCTACGGGAATCCCCTGAATGGATCGAATAACCCAATTACAAGTCAGGAACCAACCAGGGGAAGCTGACACGGACTGTCGGGGATGAACGATGGAAGATCATTTTGGGATGGCTTCCATTCTGCTCTGTCGCTCGCAATGGGGAGAGACAGAACTATTTACTGCGCGGACAAAAATACGTACGGACTAGAGAGAAACTCTGCACTGCCGACATTCTACAGAGTACAGCTCCATTCTACGGGACTGTTGTCGCTGTTTTCGCTGTTTTCGCGATGGTATAGTACCTCCTACCTAGTATCTACGACAACCTAAGGAATGAAGGCGAAGCAGATATTCGGTCATCTCTTCTCTTGACCTCACCCATAATCCTTGAAAAACTCTCCTAATGAGGCCTACCTACAACGTATGCAAGGTTATGTTGTGTGCCTGTTTACAACATACTGCTTTTGGCCTGTTGCCTTTTCTGTTCCTGTTATTCGCGCCTTAGACCTCTGTCCCCAACCGGCCTGCCGCCCATAGGCCTTGTCGGGTACTTCCTAGGGGGCAACCACATCTGGAAGTGGGTGTGCGAGTGAGCTAAACATCCTCCATCGTACTTTTGGGGGCTTAGTCAGGTACAAAGTCCACAAAACCTGTCCTGCTATTTGCCCGATCCAATCAGACATCACCGTATTGCTTCTACGTTTCCTTCATTGCCCCGGTTTGTTTTGACATCAAAAAAAAAAAGAAATAGTCGGCCTCCACGGCAGTAGAAAAAGTTTCTCGTTCCGCACAGCTTCAAGGAATGTGGCCCCCGGACCCGTTGGGTGTTGTCATGAATTATGCAAGGCACGCACATTTGCACCAAACAGAAAAACCACGCACGCAGCTAGTTATGCGTGCATAGTCACAATCCCGTCACTTGTCACTTTACGCACTGTACCTGCATCAAGGAAGATGTTTTCACAAAAATGAATAATCGAACCGACTGGCCCATCCACCCATCCGCTGCCCGTCCATGATCGCCAACTGTTCTGTCCAACCGTCGAAACCATCCCGTCGAAAAGAGTTGCAGTGGTGGATCTTGGCTGACGACTACCAGTATACTTCTTTTTGGACAAGTGAACGATCGCTCTGGTCCGTCCATTCTCTGAAGAAGAAGTCCCGAGCATTACGCGGTATGTGCATGACCATGACTTGTCCTCCCGGTCAGATTGTCGGTGGCAATTGACCACAGGCAGCAAGCTATGAACTGTTTGTGCCTGTGCCTCCCTCTGTCTGGAGAGTGGAAGAGTGGAAGAGTGGAAGAGTGGAAGGGTGGAAACGATGAGTCCAATTGTTACTCCAAGGCGCTTAGTCTACTATTGATTCTTGAAGGTCTCACGATAGTTTTCGCACACTCACGAGTCAAAATAAAATTGATGAGAAACAACTCATTCATCCAACACTTCCTCCATCATTTCCGTGGGGATTATCACGATAATCCTCATCACAGCAGTAGCAATTATGGCTCCTCGCATAACAACGCAGAAGATTGCGATGAACACAGCCTTAACCTTAACTCTAACGAAAACCTTATGACCTCCTCATTCCCGGCTTCTTCTCCTATGGGATGGAGTTGATGGAATCAATCATTTCTCTCGGCCCAAGCAAAATCGCCAAGGGGGAATACGAACGAGTTTCTGAACATCCGTTCTGGGCCTTCTGAAACTTCGGGCAAAGCCTCTTGGACACGGCATGCTGGATCTCACGACTCGAAGGGGGGCCAGTTCGGCTCGGCAGGATCCCATCTCCTGTCACCGTATAAACACGAACAGGTCCGTCGACAGCTGTTATTGGTTGGTAATGTCAGCCGTCCGCCCCGTACTGCTGTACGACGCGGAAATCCTACATTGGAAAGTGATCCAGTCCGGGATTGTTTCAAAAATCTACTGCCGTGGTCTCGACCTCCAAGAGCAATAGCTCACCACGTGTAAATAGCCTTGGTATTGGTCTATCCAGCATTAGGTGCTCGCTCGCTACATACATCAAGGCCTCGGGGATTTGTAGCTTCGAGAAGAAGGAGGGGTAGATAACATTGAATCTTCGTATCTCCATGTGATTTCATTCCTCCAACCTTACTTCCAAGGACGACGCTCGTTGGACGTCAGAGCACACCGACAATGGCACCCATCCAAAGAGCGCACGATTACCAAAGCGACAGAATAGAAAATGGGGGCTACAATTAGGCATTGTTCACCTACCTCGTCCTCGTTGCATCTCATTTTCCTTTTGACTTCTTCGCCCCAATCCAAAATGTTTTATCTTCCTTCAAATGCTTTCCAAAATCCCATCAATCTCTCTCGCCGACCCCTAGAAGAAACACTGAGGATCATGAACTGAAATTTGATTCTACAACGTTGCAGTTCGCAGTCCTCGGCACAGCCTTCCAATCTCAACCCCTCTCGAGACGAAATCCCGTGATACAGTCAAACTTGGTATACCGGATTAAGAAATCGAGCTTTTCGATTTCGGAATAAAGATATTCGGTATATCAAAGTGGATGCCTTACTACTTTTAACTGGGCGTGCTAGAATACTCTATAATTTCCAGGCAAAAAGAAGAAATCTAGGCAAAAATCTGAAAATCCAGACCGAAAGTCATACTATATGATATCCTACCTTCGACAGGAGTATACCGTTTACCTACCGGAATCCGTTACAAAGAGAAATTCCGGCCTACACATACAAATACCGGAATAACGAGGCTTCAGGTACTCAAACGATCCGGCATAACGAAATTTGACTGTATTACTAATTCAACTCCGTGAGTCAGGCGGCGAACCACTCTAGCGCAAAGTTGTCACTCCTCATACAATAAGTCCATGATTCGCAAATGAATTTTTAAAATGATAAATCTCATTCGACTCGATTTCTCAAACACTGGAGACTTCTCGAGACCAGAGCTATCGTACTGTACAATGTCGGGAATTGATAAGTGCAAGGCACGAAAAGTTCCAGACTTTGGTGATCACCTCTCAAGATGCAGTAGCGCTGCCTTAGGGAGGGGGCTTCCGGTTCGTTTCTCGGAATTCTCGGGAACCAGGCATGGAACGACGGCTCCATGGTTTATGTGGAGATATCACACGCCGTTGTATGCACGTTTGGGCGGCCGTCTTGCAGTTTTTTTTTTCGGTGCAAGGTACTGGGAAACTATGGGGGCGGCTGCGGGACGATGTTGTAGCATGCGAGAAATTTTTACTGTGTTTCGTCATGAGCTTTTGCCGTTTTCTGGTGCATCCGGATCGTGCGAGGAACGAGCGATTGTGGAAATAGTTTTTCATCGGGTTGTTACTGTATAATGATTCATGAGACCATGTATTGCATGGTGTCCATTCCGGAAATGAATCGCGGTGCGGATTTTGCTCAGTTGGCAATATAACTCTTGCATATGACAAACTTTCACATGCACGAGGAAGAGCTTCTTGAGATTGTTTGTGTACTTGTGAAGCATCCTGACATCGACCCTTTTTAATTGAGCATGTCGTTACCCCTCATTCACGTTTCTCTATCCACCACAACTTCTGTTATACTGTGGTACAGCAGTAACCGTACCAGCCTAGAAGCATGTGTCGTCACTGTCGTGTTTGAGATCAAGGAGACCGTTCATCATTTGAGCATCTGGACAATATTAATCCTCCTGTTGTTCTTCCTTGGCCCACCCAGTCACTCAACCTACGGAAGCTTGCTGCAGCTTGTCGTCCATGGGTTCATTTCACAGGTTCCAAGGCGTTACTTGAGCCCTGGTGATATATTATTACCTTAATATCCGTCCTTCCTTCTAGCTTATACCTCCCAGGCGGGCTCGTTGGGTGGCATCGCTGTAAATTCTGGGAGTCATCCCAAGCGATTGTACTCTGAATACCGCTGTAGTCTAAACGGCTGTATGCTATCAGCTTGATAGTCTAAGATAAATGTATCATGAGAGCACTGTCCAGATTACTTTCATCGTTTGAACGCAATTGTCCCCACCAGCAACACTTCCAAACTGATGAAGAAGGATGTGGCAATCAAGAAGTCTATGGGATAGAAGAGCACAAGTCTTGCAGTATACCTATCATAGTCCAAAAATATTCCTCTTCATACTTTCGGCCGTTGGGTATAAATTATATATTAATGTGTACGTACATATGGAGTAGGTACCGCCTAAATCCGATTCGGTGGTTATGCTACATGTACGAGCAAGTCCGTGCTGTATCCGTCCCTTTCGCTTCTACATAAATAAACGCCGAATCCAACATCTCTTCTTCTCACTTCTCCAAGAGGTTGGACATCTTTCAAGATCTTGGATGTCCGGCCCCTTTATCAATTTCTTCCATGTTCTCGCTTGTTGGTTTCTATGCGGACAACATGGATAAACGTTACCCATGACAATTCCAATTCCATATGAACATACTCAGTACGTATGCATATGCGGCAGTAAGAATCGTAACTCATTTTATGTACGTACGGCACAAGGTCAAGTTGACCATTTATCTATCAAAAGCATGTCGCTATATGTCAAGGGTGCACAGCAAAATTTTGGAATTGGTTCGTTCGTCTGCTGTCGGTCGTTGCAGTGCATATCTAAACACCCTCTTCAGTGGAAAAGTTTACCAATTTAACCGCTGAAACACGTGGTAGGGTAGTGCCGCCCCACACTGGGGTATTTCCCTCCAATATGAAGCTGGAAGGGTGCGGCATGATATACCAGGGTTCGGGGCAGCGGTGAAAAGCATCTGCTTTACCCTGCGATAAAGTGGTAGAGTGAAGGCATCATGTGATGGTTCTTGTTACATGGATGGCGTGGGGAAGAGGAGCTGAACAGCAGGGTGCCAGAGATCGTAAGTCTCACGAATCGCCTCCAGGCTCCAACTGTCTTTCCTACTGCTGATTCCTCCGTACAGATGCCGACATGTTGTCTTTCGTTATCTCACTTCCTGTGCCTCAGCCAAGGCCCACTTCCGAGGATACAGTGAACAATAATCAGATTATTGTCGGGTCGTCCCATGATCAGTCGCGATTAAAGTCGCAATACTGGTCTGTGCACGAGTGCTTTTTGATAGCCACCCCTCTTGGTTTTTGCTTTGCCAATGTTCCCAAGACCTGTTATCTCTCGGGGTGGAGCATCGCTTTAGGAAAGTCCTTATCATTCCAGTATCATTCCAGTACCTAAGTGAATAACGACCTTCCCAATCCTCCATAACCTTCGTTGAGGCAAAAACGGTTTATCGATGCAAGCAATCTACGAGGGGTCAATTGTGCAGGACGGGACGCATTTTGCCTTCTGTCACAGGTCTAATTCATTCCAGAACTTCTAGGTCCCCCGCTGTGTTACTTCGGTGTTTAATATCGGTTCCAATCAGAATTTGTGTTACTATCTAATCAATAAATCATTCTGATTAGCAGCTGAAGACGTGCGATTTCACTATCATGGCTTTTCTCGTATCAGTGAAAATATCCAACACGGTCGGAGGCGCCGCCAAGGTGGCAAGGTGGTACTTGTACTGCCCTTCTGCCCCCCTCGGAACTTATATTGCTTCCTCCACATCGAACGGGGTTTTCCTTCTTTCTCTGGGTTTCTTTTTGTCAGAGTAGTCAACCCAGCAAACATGCCACCTCCAGTTGCTGATTCTATCATCCTGGGAGCGTTCAATCCCATTGAGGGGAAGGTCGAGCCAGTCCCCAGTCATCAAGCCATCAACGAGAAGATTCGCATCGCTGCCGACGAAAAAGCAACCAGCAAAAGCGGCAAAGATGATGATCTGGGTATCGAAACCACGGCTATTCCGCCTACCTACGATAGCGACAACCACGAGAAAGACAGCGAAAGTAACGACGTTATCATCATCACAGGTGCTGATGCTGCCACCCACCTGTTGCCTCTGCGAGATGACGGCGACCCTGCTTTGACCTTCCGCAGTCTCTTCTTAGCTACAATTCTCTCTGGTTTCCAGGCCTCCATGTACCAGATCTACCAAGTGAGTACGCCTATGTGCTTGATCAGACCCAATGCATGACAGAAGCTAATTCTTTGCTCTCGTCTAGTTCAAACCGACTGCGGTGACTATTCAGGGAACCTTCATCGTTCTTATCGCATACTTCCTGGGCAAAGCATGGGCCAATCTCCTTCCCCGTGGTGACAGATTCGAGGCACGATGGAGGGAGCGCGGTGGTGTGGGCACACCACCTCTTTCAATTAGAGTGCTGTCCTTCTTCAACTATGGACCGTGGAATCTTAAGGAGCACTCAATTTGCTCCATCACAGCCACATCCGCCTCCAACGCCGCCGCTAGTATCCAGGTATTTGCCGCACAAGATCTCTTCTACGGTCTGAGTCTGAGTCCAACCACCGTCATTTTGAGCGTTATCTCAATCGGACTGTTCGGATATGGCCTCTGCGGTATCATGCGCCCTATCGCCGTCTGGCACGTCGATTCGGTTTACTGGAGTACTCTTCCCACCGTGAAGACTCTCCAAGGTCTTCATTGGCAGGACCTGAAGAATTCCAAGCCGTTGAGATACTTCTGGTACAGTTACGGAGCCATGTCTGTCTACGAATTCTTCCCTGCATACATCTTCCCATGGCTCAATTCCGTCTCCATTCCTTGCTTGGCTGCAATGAAAGCTACCGGCTCCAAGGCGGCAGTTCTCACAAACCTCTTCGGTGGTTCCATCAATAATGAGGGGTTGGGACTTTTCAGTCTCTCTTTCGATTGGCAATATGTAAGCTCTTCTTTCCGGATTGAGGCTGCAGTATGGGGTGAATGAACTAACTAATTATTTACAGATCACTTCTTTCAACACCGCTCTCCCTCTCAAGCTACAATACCATGCCGCAGTCGGATATCTCGTTTGCTTTGCTGCCATGCTCGGCATCTACTACACCAACGCCTGGGATGCGAAATCGCAACCCTTCATGTCGACCCAACTCCGCTCAGAGAACGGCTCCAAGTATCCTACCTCATCCGTTTTCGTTGGCGGTGTTCTAGACGAGGCTGCGCTTGATAAATACGGCGTCCCTAGACTCACTGGAAGTTTTGCTTACTCCATGTTCATGGCTAACGCTGCTGTAAGTACTTGCGTCGCTCGGCCTACATTCCCTGAAGCAAACTAATCTTCTGGTGTTAGATCGGTGCTTTGGTCTTCCATTGCTTCCTCTTCTGGGGCGGAGATGTCGTCAGAGCTTTCAAGAGCGTGAAACAGGGAAGATACGATGATCGTCACCACGCATACATGGTTCAGCATTACAAGGAGACTCCATGGTGGTGGTACATCATTGTGCTTGTTGTCAGCTTCGTTCTTGGTCTTGTGGTCGTTCTTAAGGAGAACATCACTCTTCCAATCTGGGCTTACATCGTTGCCCTGATCCTCGGAACTTTCATTGCTCCCTTGGTAAGTGGTCACCTCGATCCTTTGCCCTGATTAGTCCACTCATACAGTTACTACAGAGTACCCTTCTCTACGCCCGTTTCGGAAACGGTATCGCGACAAACAACTTGTCCAAGATGTTGGCTGGTCTCATGCTTCCTGGGCGTCCAGTCGGTAACATGTATTTCGCCGCCTGGTCGCACAACGTCATTGCCAACGCCGTCAATCTCTCCAATGACCTGAAGATGGGTGAATACCGTAAGTCACAAATATCATACCCACCTTGTCCCCCTCGTCAACCACAAAATCCAATCTAACCTCCACCCCAGTCAAAATCCCCCCGCGTGTCATGTTCCTCACCCAACTCTACGGCACCATCCTCGGCGGCTTCATCAACTACGCAGTCATGATCTCCATCGTAGGCAGCAACCGGGACCTCCTCGTCAACGGCAACGGAAACAACGCTTGGAGTGGCGCTACCATCCAGTCGTACAACACTAACGCTGCTTCGTGGGCGCTGGCGTCGAAACTGTATAAAAAGGGCGGCAAGTACGAGATGGTACCGATTGGTCTCGCTGTTGGCGCAGCTTGCGTTATCGTTCATCGAATCTTCAATTACGTACGTCCTTTCCCCCCTCCCCTCTTCTCATCCACCATTCTCATCCCCACCCCTCGAATACAAACACAAAACTAACCCTCCCCCCCCTCTAGTTCGTCCCCCGCGTCCGCAACTTCAACACCAACGAAATCAACATGCCTCAATTCATCCAATACGCAGGCTACATTCCCTACAACGCGTCCCAAACCTGCGTCATCTTCAGCCAAGTCATCGCCGGCTTCTTCACCCAACTCTACCTGCGCAACTACCGCCCGCGCATCTTCAAGGACTATTCGTACTTGGTGACGGGGGCGTTCGATGGCGCGAGTCTGAGTGTGTTGTTTGTATTGAGTTTTGCGGTGTTTGGCGCGGGCGGACCGAGTAAGCCTTTCCCGACTTGGTGGGGGAATAATGCGGATGGGTATTATGATCTTTGTCCGACGGGGGAGTAGGGGGTTTTTTGAAGAGGGGGGGGGGAGAAATGGATGGGGGGGTGTTGTAGAGTGGTGTGCAGTGCGGTTGTTGATTTGATGTGCTGGTGGGATATTATACCATATTATGCAATATACTACAATATAAACAAACTATCACAGATACCAAAACATGAAGTCCCACTCCCTCACAATCAAACCTCCGTTCAGAATCCAGATCGTACCCTTTTTCTCTTTCTGCTACCCCAACGTCTTTCGCGATCTCAAATTTCGCAGCGCACGCACGCATGCAGTGCATATATAACCTACAATCTCTCGGCCCAAACCCATCAAAAAGCCACCTAGTCTTCAGATATCACAAACCCTCTGCCCCCATCACGGATATGAGAGCTTAGCTTTTGACACTTTCTGTATGTATATATCCTCTCCTCTACGTAAGTTAGAGGTATTTGAAACTATCTCACCTCTCCCCTCTTCCCGGCCTCCCCTTCCAACCGCAAAACCCCAAAACTCATAAGAGCATGATATCATAATATACTACTGATCAAGCGAGCTAGCCGGCGCACTTACAAAGCGCGCTTATCTGTTTGTCTATCTGTCTATCTCTGTCTATCTAGTTGCTTTATATGACGTCTACATCCCCAATCCATCCTCATCCATCCACCCATCTATATCCACAATCATCCCTATATCCATCCATCTACATCTATATCCGTTCCCCGGCCCCAAACCCAGAGCTCCGGACCCGCACCACACGCTAAGAGCCTGCTTCGTACATCCGTCCACTCGCATCCTGGGTGCTGTCGTATGGGAGCCAATGGGGTTCTTGGTGCGTACGGAAGCTAGGGCGATGCGTAGGGATAGGGATGTGGATGGGGGGGACGGAGATAGCAGCTAAGGTGCTGACGGTGTTAGTGGAAGGGCAAGGGGAAGGGGAGGGGTTGTGTGTATTTTTGGTCTTGGGCTTTGGGCTTTCTGGATAGTAGGTTTGTGTAGTTGATTGATTTTATGGGTTAGTGAGGGAGGATATGATATGACCGGAAAGGGGCATTTGAGCTGAGTTGAGTTGGGTAGAAATGTGTTTTTTTGATTCACCTATACCATCTATACGTAAACAAATCTGCCTCATCCACTCTAATACAACCACCCACTCCGCCACGGCAATACCAAAACATAACTCAGCTCAGCGACGATGATTCAGAAAATCCACAGCCGCCACGCCACCGCACGGCAAAACACAAACGCTCACCGAGCGCCATCCGAAACGCGGACAAGGTACTTTTTCGGTCCGCATGCATGTATGCATGTATGCAGCGCGGAGGATTATATCATTCAGACAACAAGACAAACGTGTCTGTGCCTGTCCTGTCATGCATGTTATATCCTGTTGGTAGTCGCCGATTTACGGTATCACACGATTCGTTGCCGACGGGACGGGTCTCATCCATTCACTTGAGTATGCGCCACCCATCCAAAGCAAAGCAAAAGACAACCCACCGCATATTCCCATTCGGCTTCCCGCATTTGGTTTGTCGCGAAGCTTCCGAGCCAACTAGCTGCTACTGCTCCCACCAACGGTTGGACCGAACGCCCGGGACGGAGGGACCCATGCTGGTTCGTTCGTAACTTCGTGGGGCTTGCCGTTCGTATACGTTGGTCCACTGGGAACCATGTATGTGTGTATTGGATTTCAGGTCTTGGTTCTGGTGCATACATGTGTTTTTGGCCATGTGTTTGAGGCTTTCACCTGGTGACTAATTGTCTTTTTTCGCTTCCATGTTCTGCCGAGTAGGGTTACGAATTACTGTAAGTTAGAAGGATGAGTTGTTAAGAGAATTAACTTGGATTTGTAGGTGATGTTTCCTTCAGTAGCGACTGTATTCACTGTTGTCCTTGAGAATGTGTGTCGGGCGGTGGGGTGTGTGATGCTTCTACACTCGCATACAGAACACTGCGAACACAGCACCAACTGTAGCACCAACTGTAGCACCAACTTTGGAGCCAACATTGCAGCGGGTCCAAATCGCACACCTAGATACAGACCCGGAATGGAAAGAAGCCCGCACAGAAAATCCGTGAGATAATAATGTCATCTCATACCACCAACAAATAATGAATCATATCCACGACGAAGGAAGGATTGGCAAGGAAGGTCAGGTCTAACAGCTGTGCGTACCCATCTAATTATAATACGATATGTCTCGCTCGCTCTTATCGTAAAATGGAAGGATGAAAGAAGATTCCATGTGCGGCGCGGCAGGTGAGCATGAGCGAGACTGGACCTAAACCGCGCCGCGTTTATGCATATGCTGCAAGACCGGTCGATGACTGCTGCACTGTGGATAACTGAAGCCTAGCAAAACTACGTACAACAGCGATTATCTTACGTATGGCGTTTATTATCAAGACAATTTGTCATGCCAAGTAAGTAAGATGAGCAGTGTTTGAGTTTGCACTGCACTGCACTGGCAATAACTGAATGACAATTTATCGGAGTGCGATTGACACTGTGAGTACGCGGAACCTTTTGAGCCTCTTCTCTTGGCACCTGCTTCGCCTCGATCGCGCATGATTCCAGCCAAGAACTAATGAGTCTTTCCCAGGTCCAGGATGCGGATCCTAAGGCGGAGTTATTTTCGTAGCAAAGCTGGTCGTTCACGGTTCACCCTCTCCACACAAAGCTCTTTTGGGCCAAAAGGACTTCGGTCGAAGGAATGAAGGAAGGACCCAGCCGGAAACCTTAATCTCGGGGAAAGCCAGCTGTGCTGCTCCATCGAGCCAGTGTCGTCTTTTCTCAAGGTTTACATAAATTGTTAGTGCTTGGTCGTGGCATGTTCCGACATGATTGAGACAGTCCAAAGTGGGATTACCCAACAAGCGCCACTGCCCGCAATTATGACTGTGAAGCGCTCATGCGGAGGCGGATCGTCTTGTCACGATACGGGTCGCAATATCGGACCAGCTGATGGCTCTCAGGTGCAATGCCGATGGGCTTCAGCTCGAGCGGCCGAGGTGGGAGCCCAGGAAACAAATATTGTCTCGTCACATTGCATCTACTGAGTGGCTGCCATGAACCTCTATATAAAGAGGAATATTGATAATGGCCTTGATGCCCCTGATTATTCCAGTAATTGGATGTATCGTACGCGGTAAGGAAGCAACGACAGAGGAGAGGCCGAAAAAGGGCCCAAACATGCCCGAGTCGAGTCGGCATTGTCGATCACTCATGCACATGACGGAGCGAGACGCTGATCTAGCCATTCGACGCATATGATGGGGAGAGAAGGAACATGTAAAACGAGAAGATGAATACGAGCAAGGATATTATGTAGAGGAAAAGAATGACTCTAGGACAGCCGACCAAAGGGACGAATGGGTAAAAGCTCCGATGCAAGATTAGCTGCATGTATACTATAACACGAGGCCCCTAGCACCGGGATGGATTGATAAGCTTGAGTGGAGAGCAGAGCAGTGGACTCAAGTGTGATAGATGGATGTGAATGGTGCATCAGCGTTGAAGAGTCACAGGCGCCTAAAGAAATATAGAGCGCTTAGACAGGCCACACAGCGCCTAGGTTGGGGAAACGTAAATTTATTGACAATAAAGTGCCCTCAAAATCCCGCTTGATAAATGAATGCTGGTCTTTGAAATCTTCATAATTTAAATGTATTTGTAATAATAAGATGGAGTGACAAGTGCGCATCAAAGCTGTCGTCTTGGACGAGAAAAGTTGAAGTTGGAGTTCTTGATGATGGCGCAAGAAGCGATCTTAATTATCCGTCACGTGTATCTGACTTACCAAAGGTTTGGTTTAGCATTTGATCCCTAAGGAAGGAAGAGCGAGGTCTGTTTTCCGGAAACCTGACAAGATATCCCGCGCTCGGGACCTTTAAGGCTTGAAATAATCGCAGCCCATGCCATCCTCTTTTTGCTTGTTTTCCCTTCGCCGTTCGCCGCCCGTCCGCCTCTCGTTTTCTTTTTCCACGACTAAAATCTCACCTGCAGCTGTGCACTGTCAATTAATTGCATTTAGGCAACCAGATAAAAGGTACAGAGTACATTAGAAAGACCCCTCAAAGGCTCAAAGCAGTATGAAGGGCGAGGGCGAGGGCGATCAAGGGAACCAGTTATTATCTCCGTACGGATCCATCCACATTTCGTATATACATGATGATGTCTGTCTACCTCTACCTTAGCTAGTCCTCCTTTTGTACGAAGTACTTTTTACCGTGTTGGGATTGTGCCAAGGCATTCTGCTTGAGGGAAAGCCTGCCCTGCCCGTTCCGTCTGTCTGCGCCAAATGACACCCTCAATGTCAGTCATACGAAAGGACATTGTGGGAGACTTGAAACTAATAGTCTAGGGTATCTCATTTGATAAGGTTAGGCAAGTAAGGTGATGGTTCCGCAGTGAGAGAATGCAGGTGGTCCTACCTCGGTAGCATCCCCACTTTCCCGCGAGATGAAACATACGGTAACTGGCACAGAAATAGCAAAGAGTAAAAGAAAGTAAGTTACGGAAAGACGACTCTTGTCAGTCGCGAGTCCAAATCGCAGATGCAAGCAGATGATCCGAGTGTCGGCCCAGAGGTCGCACACAATTTTGACGGCTACTCCTCCGCAGACCCTCACGCCCCTCACGCCCCTCCAATAAAACCTGGCATATAGCTATCAAAAAAGAAAACAAGAGCAAAACCAAGAAAATGACTTTGTTTCTGCTTCTTTTCCATCGTCGAAGATTGACAGCCAATAGTGCAAAAAAGTGGGAAATTAACACACGCATGGGAATGAGGGAGGTATAATAGAGTGAAATAAGATGCGCTACTTACGCAGGCTGCCAGCACTTTGGTTGTTTGTGCTTCGCTCTCACAGCAGTAACACAGGATGTTTTTGAGTTTCCCAATGTATCCTTGGCGGCTAAATGATTGCGACGTAAGCTACTTTCGTACCGAACAAAACAATCCATGCGGCACCGGTCGCTTGAAGCCTTGCAGGTGGGAAATATAGCCCAATGCGCGACCTGCAGCAGCCGGGCAACCACAGGTAAGAGAATCACGAGGACAATGTCGCACACACGAGAGGAACAATCAGAAGCAGAAGGCGAAAAAGAGGTTCCAGTTGTCCTAGCTCGAGACAAAAAATGGTGTGGGTGAGGTGAGATGCCAAACCCCGCCACGTCGAACACACTTTTGGTTCCCCATCTTTTCTTTCGTATATTGTCGAACGACAAATCGGCCATTGATCCGAGGTGAGAGATCAACAGAAGTGTGACTCTTGTCGCCCCTTGTCGCCCCTTGGATTGTTACTGCGGCACATGGAGATGTAACGCCTCAATTTCCAGCGTTAGTTTCGTACAAGTGGAGAGCGGTGGTGAACCTAGTAGGAGTACACAATAAATATCAAGACCTTTGGGCCAGTCTTGGGCCAATCGACCTTCCCCGGCAATGAGGTCGCGTCTAATACCTCTTTTGTGTATTTGGTGTCAGACGGGGATCGACAGTCAGACGCTCCGAATGTGATGATTCGTCGATAATGGTACGAAGTACATACATGTTGTTATACAGTCATCCATCCTGTGTGCTTTGAAGCAATATTCGACGATGCGGCCTTCCTCGAATTGGTTCTGGTCCGTGCAACCAGCATGAACAAAGTCGTCATAGATTCATCACCGGTAGATGCCGGGGAATTGTACTTTTAAGGTATTATGCGTGTTCTTCTTCAAAATCAGATGGATGTCTGCTTTTCCTGGTTTGGCTGCGGGGATAATAGTTGGAATGTGTCTGACTGTGCATAAAAGTCCCCGTTGGCGAGCCTTTTCGGTGAAAGAAAGAAGAAAACATGATGCAGTACAAGGTGCAACGTGATGTCGAGAGATCGAGGGGGCAAAATTTATGCACGGTATCTGTGATCTGATTTAGTGTGGCCGACTCGGAGGCCTTCTCAGCGCTTCAATAGATAAAGTTGCTTCTCGTATAGACGCAGCTCGGCAAAGGAGGGAAGGAGAAATAATCATGTTAACGCTATAGGCGGGTCTGCAAGATCCTTGTTTATTGACTGTCCAATCCTTACGAAACGCTGGCCTACCACTGAAGTTACCTTTGAAATTACCTTGAAAGGATGAGCAAGAGAAGTAATGATGGTTAGTTTGTGCCTTTGGTATCTACACAAGCAACGGATACATCACAGCGGGTTCACTGTCATATCCCATGATTCCGTGTCGGTTCGTACCGGCCGCGGTGATCAGTGTGAGAGGTCGGGTTCTCGTTCATCATTCCTCCAATCCCTGATGATCCTCGCAATCTATTCCAGTAATCCTATCCTTGTATGTGATCCTTCGGACCTTTCGTTTCATAAGAAGAGACGCAGTCGGGGTTGATGGCGGAAACCACAGCAATTCAGGGGACGCCCGAAAATTAGTTTTGGGTGCATTTTATCGTGTAATCCATCCGGGCTAAATCCACAACCTCTTGGTCCTTGGGCCATTCAGGGTGGAGAGATGGTTCTGCTTGGTATGTGCATTGTGCATCCTGGAGTTTAGGAAAAATGACCGACATCCTTTTTTCTGACAGGGCGCAAAGGCGGCAGATTAATTCCAGCTAAACCACCATGATCATTGATGTGTCCAGAGCCCACTCTGTCCCATGTGTTGCGCTGCGGTCTGATTCGCTTGGGTCGCTTGGATCTTCTCCTGATACTCAAGTAGGTTAAGACAAATGCGGAGTGCCGTACTTTGACACTCTCACTCTCACAGGCTGCCTCTTGGGCCGACCAGCATCCGGGACTTGGAGAGTCTCATGTAGCCAGCGCGCCAAATGATTACATAGAGTAAGTGGTTTGTAAAATTGCTGACCCTGGCTGGATAAGTCAGACTCTCAGGGTCACGTAGAGAAAGATTTGTGTGCTGCAATTGAGGAACAGTGTAATGGCGACTAGGGGTTCAGGAAACGCAATGTGACGCGAATGTACCATGGCACAGCCTCGATCTGGAAAGTTAGTTCGTACTTCGTAATGTGATGGGAGCGATTCCAGACAGCTAGAATGCTGGATTGCTGGATTGCCGGATTGCTTGTACCGAGGTGCGAAAACAATGGACGCTCCTAAAGTACACGAGTACTTCGTACGTTCCCAGTGGCTTCCTACTAGTTCTCGCCTCTTTTTTCCTGCTCGCAGACATACTTTTGTTTTGCCGGATCGAAGCTTGTGCACGCTTCTCACAGTCGAGAGACTCTAGAGAAACTCTAGAAATTGTTGGTCCGCGAGTGAATTGTAGCCTTGCCTAATCGAGATAACCGCCGAAAGCAAAGTATTGAGGCGCACCCAATCAAACGCATGCAAGATGACAGAAACAGGGATCCCATCGTCGCGGGTAGTACGCGGAGATGTGATGTGCCTCAGAATGGCGCTGATGCAGTGCTTCGCAAAAAAGCGAGCAGCCGCTCAGCTCTCTTCTGATACCGCTGCTGATTGGTTGATGGGGGCAACTGGGTACGTCCTGTGCATTTCACAATTGGCGTGAATCAATGCTTTGCGAACAAGGAGGCCTGCTCGGAATTCAAGTGGTCGCTGTGCACAATCATCATTATCAATCATGCCACTACTCCCGCGGTAGACCTGTCGAGGCAACACAGTGGCAACTAGGTCTCCAGATTGTGATGAGGTCGGATGGAGGTAAGTTTGCCTCTTCCGAGAAACGCAACAGTCGCAGTCGTAGGCTTTCTCTAGGCAAGACATAAGACAAGACTATTATGGATCCAGGTTCTTAGTATCAGCTGGTTCCACGCAAAACCCCAACTTACGGTGTATAGAAGCACGTACAAAGTATATAGGGAACTGCCTACGTAGGGTACAAGAAGCAGCAGAAGAAATCAAAATAATGAAGCGTGCTATACATAGCCGATAAACCCATACAACTCAAAAACCATCATATTTTTGGGCTAATATGACGGACTGACTGACTGGCTGACTGGCTGACTGGCCGATCGGCCGACCGCGGGTACAGTACATACATTTACGAGGGAAACAGGCGAACAAGCTTTGGATTATACTTCCCATCCTTTCCTGCTCATCTCGACCACGGCTATTACTACCCACCTAATGTAATCTAAGGAACGCACTCCGTATGGAGGCTGGATGTGATGGATGAATCGAGCTCCTCTTGCTTCTGACACCTCAAATATATAGGAAGTACCGTACTTTATATTATCTTCGTTGTTTGAAACGGTCCCCTCCCTTGGTAAAGGACATGATCCACTCTGGTTTCCCCATCGCTCGTTACTCATCACGCTCCAGGTAAACGTATTCCGACGCCTTTTCCCAGGGTCAGGATAAAAAAGGTAGCCGTAACCGTCCCAAGCTGAACCGCCGAGGATTTTCTTCTAGCGACCATTTGACCTTCGCAGTTCCGCAATAGGCGCGCTACATGGGGCCCACTTTAGAAAAAGCCACCGAGCAATCGTACTTGGACTTGGGCTGCGCTGCTAAGTTATGTGGGAGCAAGTTAGAACTGGGAGCTTAAGAAATTTCACGTTAGCAGGGAGCAAGGAGCAAGGAGGGCATGCCATTTGAGGCCATCCTATCTGAGCTTGAGAGAGTGAATGAGTCTGTCCCATCTTGTGCTCCCAAGGCTAACCGGGATCCAATAAACAACAAAACCACCCAATTATAGTCCTGGACGCGTCTGTCCTGATTAATCTACAAGGTATTAAATGGGTTTGGATCCAAAGAACTTAGTTAGGAACATGAAGGCAGGTTGAATGATAACGGGTAAAAGACGAAGGACAGAGGATAAAAGAGAGAAGAGAAGAGAAGAGAAAAAAAGAGAAGAGAAGAG
Source organism: Rutstroemia sp. NJR-2017a BBW (assembly GCA_002946425.1). Taxonomy (NCBI): domain Eukaryota; kingdom Fungi; phylum Ascomycota; class Leotiomycetes; order Helotiales; family Rutstroemiaceae; genus Rutstroemia; species Rutstroemia sp. NJR-2017a BBW. The sequence continues at coordinate 396,736 of NJPT01000010.1, forward strand.
AGAATAAAAAGCAGTACAGAGCACATACAGACTCGCGACTCGAAAGGAGCGTGCAGAGCGTGCAGAGCGTGCAGAGCGAGAGTTATCCGCACAGTTTTTTGTCTGGACTGACGCTGCACGCTGCACTCTGGGCTCTGCACTTACCAGCTGCGGTAGTAGTCCCGTACTAAGAGAGCTAGAGGTTAGCCGTGCTAGCCAGCCAGGTTAAAGTTGAATAACCTTGAATAACCTACAGACGCTCGCGCTCGTCAATAATATATTGCGCTCCATGAACCCCAACGCCCAATCTTTCTCTCTTTTTTTAATTTTTTTGCAGCTCCGTCGTCTCGTCCTCACCTTACCAACTCGCCGGTACCAATCTGCTGGGTCGACTACATGCCTTTTCTGTGAACAACTCCATAACGCACTCGCACTTATTCACTCACGCACTTGCTCGCTCTTACGAAAAAGGTATCTCTCGTTATCCGATTTTATTATTTCCCTGTCGTTCAACATCCATCTTCCTCGTCTCGCCTCGTCTCGCCTCGCCTCACGCCTATTTTCACACGAAGATATTCGCCCACCCACCACCTCTAACTACCTCCACCATCACCCACCATCACCCACCTCCACTACTTCCTCTACCCACCCCGTCCTGTCCAGCCGTTTCTATTCTAAGAACTACCGCGACGCACTTGAGGCCATTGAAGATAACCATAATCATCCTCAACCGGTCATATACAAAAATACTCCCGTCCCCTACCGATAATCTTCTACATTTAGTACTTCTCTGTTCATTCCAGAAGATTTTCAATTTCACGACCCCGACTTTGGCTGGCCCATCCTCCCCATCTTTCATCGCGGACCGCACCAAGTTACTTTCCTTCAAATCCACGTGAGCAACAAAGTCAATGTCATTAAGATACAACGAGGTCTCGATCATTTAGTTTTTGCATTCTTTCTTCCTGGCCGACACCACTTGAAATACTTCTCTGACTATCAGGCATTTCTTCGTCATTGACTTGTACTCTTTTCGACCATCCCATCATTCAAACGGCCAACCAAGTGTTTCAACTTCACTTCGCCCTCTGGAACCTGGGTAAATCAATTCGGCCGTGGGAAAACCGTCGACAGTCAGCTCACCAAGTCCAGGAGTTTCCAAATGTTTTTGTGTTGATAAGACATTCTTCTTGATTCGCCCTGTTTCACCTGACGCGCAACTGACCAACGGGACGGAACGAAACGAAACGATCTTGGGATTAGGAAAATTGATTGGAGAGTAGACTCGAAGAATCGATCATCTCGAAACGTGTTTGGGGTGTGTTGTGGGATTAAATTTTGTGTGAATCGAATCGACTCGGAAGTTGAGAAGTGCTGTCTGTGAGGAAGGAATCGCAGGAAACTGACATTCCTCGTTTTCATCGGAATTGACGGACCATTGTCAAGAATTCCACCAGACGGGAAAAGCGTGATCTACATTGATTACCATCCGTGTTTTTCCCAATTGGAACAATAGTTCCTTAATATATCAGCTATTTTTACATCGTACGTTTAGCCGCCGAAGAGAAACCTTCTCATTTGTTGATCGCTAAAGAGACGGATCAACTTGGATGAAGGCGCCTAACACAGTTACAGAAGAGAGTCCCCTTGGACGACAGGATCTTGTGGATCTTGCACGAGAAATTTTAAGTAGTTCTAGAGAGGGTGAACATACTTCGCAAAATTCTCGCAACATGTCGAAAATGACGAATCAAGATGATGGCGAGAAGCAGGCTGAATCACCTACGGCTAGATTTACTGCGGTTAACGGAAGGGATCAGAATGGAAACGTAGCTGCAACGAACGGCAATGGAAATTCAAATGGCGTAAATGGAAGCGCATTGCAAAGAAGAGCTTCTGACGATCGAGTAAATGGACACCAACGAGTCTCACCTCCTGGTCACGAGCGATTAACAATCACCACCAATCAAGATCAGGACTGGCACTCTAAAAACGGAGAAAGAACTCACTTGCCTGACCGTCAGATGAATACCAGCCAAAATTCAAATGGCTACTCGGAGGAAGGGTCCCACAAACGAAAGAGGTCAAGTTCCATGGACCAAGGATCGTCTTCTGCAAATTCATACCATAGTCATGCCTTGCCAAACTCTACCAAAGCTACGCCAACAACAGCAACCACCGACTCCGACGCTGCTCGTGATGATGGAAGTGCTCGACCAAAATCTCACACGGAATCACGGGATCCATACGCATCCGATTCTCAGTACCGACAATTCATGTCTGCTAATGAGCCTAGTAGAGATTCATCTTCCAGTGATATGTGGCACTCACGACCGCAATATCCTCATCATTCACATGTGAACTCCGATGAGCATATTGGAGAGGTGCTCCAGAGAGCCTCACAAAGTATGGATGCAGCAAAACAGCATGATTACGACCGTCGCACGCTTTCTGGTGACGATGATCGATCAGCCGATCCATATTCTGCGTATCCTCAGGAAAGAAGAGAGCTATCGGCGCAGTCGGCGCAACAAGATCCAAAGAAGAGAAAGCGAAATTTCAGCAATCGCACCAAGACCGGATGTATGACTTGCAGGAGACGAAAGAAGAAATGTGACGAAACTAGACCAGAATGTAAGTCGCATCTCAGCATGCATGCTAAGGAAACAGAATTTACTACGCAGATACTAACGTACTTCGAGGTAACAACTGTCTTCGTGGTGGATTTGTGTGCTCAGGATATCAGCAACGTGGTTCCTGGCCAAAATCCGAACAGAAGCAGCCGCCTATTCCATTACAATCAAAAACTGAGTACGAGAGCCCTTCTTCATACCCATCAGCATCACCCTATGGGCCTCAGCCAGTCAGTTCCCGTCGCGAGCCATTACCTGGGTATCGTGGACAGAATTTGCGCGTAGACCCGCAACACAGCCGCGCTTTAATGGACGGAGAAGACCAACAAAGCGCAACGTCACTGCCAAGTGCCTCTGTCAACAGCCCAGAGGCCTCGCGACTCCCAGGATCCGCGTATTCAGCCCATCAAACGTCAACGCCTCTCAGTGCATCAAACTCTGGCTACCCTGATCGTCACAAATACGATTCTCAAAGAGTAGGACCTTACAATGATGTTTCGAGAACCGAGCGAGCAGAGGCTGAGGCAAGCACACCTCACCCTGGCCGCGAGCCTTCGTCTTCTTCCTTACCTCATCTACTACACCCTCAGGTACATCCAGATAGCCCTCACAGTAGTGCGCAGGTTGCGGCGCAGCTAGCACTTTCTCATCCCGCTAGCCGACAACGAACGCAAAAGGAGGAAATGTTGGCAGGCCGTCATTATTTCCCCTTCGATAAAGAACTTGTTCTCGAACGCGAACGATGCAACGGAGCCTGCTGGCGTTTCAATAGTAGCACAAACCCCAACAATGGAGTATCACCTGAAGAACGGGCACGCCTTTTCCGAGATATCTTGCAACCCAGGGATCACGTCATTTCTCCTACCCAAGCATCACCAATCACTCCTGTCGGTAAAGTAGGCGATAACGTGGTTGTAGAAGCTCCTTTCAATTGCGATTATGGCTACAACATCAGCATTGGCCAAGATGTTGCGATTGGAAAGAACTGCACAATTCTCGATACCTGCGAAGTAAAGATCGGCGACAGATGTAACATTGGACCGAATGTCAACATCTACACCGCGACGCTGCACATCGATCCAAAGAGAAGACTGGGATCGCGCGGTCCAAACTTGGGAAGGAAGATTACGATTGATCCTGATTGTTGGATTGGTGGTGGAGTCACTATCTTGCCTGGCCGAACTATCGGAAAGGGTAGTACGGTGGGAGCTGGTTCCATTGTTACAAGGGTATGTTTAATTTCTTCTGCCGAATGTTGCACAACGATACTAACATATCCTGAAGGACGTCCCACCATATACTGTCGTCTGCGGTAACCCAGCAAGAGTGATTCGAGGTCTTTATCCACCACAAGAATGAGTGGATCTTCGACTTACTGTAACGATTCTCTTTGATTAACACTTGCGGGCGGCTCCGCGAGTATCAACTCCCACTGCCTCTGTTGTTATATATCACCTTTCGGGCCTTGGAGTTCTCGCATAGCGTTTATTATTTCACATTTCTTTTTTTTCTACGCGCTGAATTCTTGCCTTCTTGCCTTCATAATTATACTGTATCTTTCTCTGGTTATAGATGGGAAAGAAAAGGGAAAACGTGCGTTATGTGGTGGGCTGCTTAGGACTTTTTTTTACTTATTCCCTGTTACAATATTATTTGGCGCGTTTGGGGGCTCTCTCTGGCAGCTAGGGCATGGATGTCAGATGGATTTTTTTACTTGATTCTTTGTTTTACTTACCTTACTGGTTCTGCGTTTATGATATACATGTGCCAAGATGATGAGATAAGATGAGGATGGGGACCGGGGGAAATGAATGGGATGGGGTGATGGATGGACGGGACGGACGGAAAAGCGTATTGTAATGTAAATCTTTGGAAATGGAAATTCTCGTTTTCAAGCGACTCGTTGAGACTATTGCACTTGTCATCCTTTTGATGTCCTCTGGAATGTTACAGACAGACTAACAAATACAGAAGATCGCATGTAGTTTATATCGTGTCAATGATAAGAACGCATATACACTCATACCAAGCAAAAGATCAAAACGAGCCAATACAATTCTATTTTTATTAGATCTGGCCAACTAGTCCCCCTCCCTCTCATATCTATACATCATCCCTTACCACTACCATCACCAGCACCATCAACAACATCAACAGATTACTATCCCCCGAAACGCAACCATAACTCATCCTCCCCCTCCTCTCCCCTTTTCCGCGTCATAAACTAATCCCACCCATCAAACCCACCAGCTTTCAACCCCCTCTATCAAATAACCTTTCCTCCCCCCAGAACTCATAAACTCACTCGCTCCATCGTCTTCCTTTTCCGTTCCCTTTCCCTTTCCCTCTCTAGCTCTCTCTAACTGCTAAGATGAAGAAGTCCTTACTCTTCCTCTCTTGGACAATGTCCATTATCCATGATCTCCGCCTACTCTGTTTCGTCTGGGGATGCATATATATATATATCTAAGTATCTCTCTACCTCGTTCTACTCCATGGGCTAATGCATCTGCATCTGAATCTGTGGCAGAGTATATTGTGGAGTACTACATACATATTCATCAGCTGCAGAATCCGTGATCCACCAAAACCAAAACGCCGTGGTCAGAGCCGATAAGATGAGGCATGTTTGTGTATAGGATCAAGATCATCGTACTTCCTTCCTCTCTGCTCTCTACTTCTTTCATTTATTTATCCATTCGTGTTAAATTTCCACTTCTCTTTCTCTCTTCGCCTCACCTCACCTCACCTCACCTCACATCCTTCGATTCCAATATGAACCCTCACCCCCTCCTTTCATATTCCCTATCTTCACTCCCCTAACCTACTCCAACCCTCCAAACCAACCGACGAATACGATCGCATCCTCCTCACCCTCACCTCATACCATCCATTCACCCCTCAGAACCCACACATATACACCGCCTCCTATCCCCCATCCCTCAGCTCAAGCACTCACTCCACTTCCCCCAAGAACCTCTCAACAATACCTACCATGAATCGACCCAGATCCTATAATACAAGTCCCAACCCCCGCCTGCAAAGCTACTCAACACACAGCGAACATACAGACCCCACCAGACAAGGAAGTGAAAAAAGGAAAGTTTATATACTCACACTACTCATCCAGAAATACAAACACCAAACCAGAAAACTACGTCCCATCTTACCCTATGAGGATTGTGGTCTTTCTTTCTTTCCATCCTGGATCTTGAATTATAACATCTCACCAGCAGGAGTAACATATATGCAGAAGCATAAGCACAAACCCAGAAAATCAGATGAAAAAACCAAGAAAATACTTCATCCATCACCCCCGTGAGTGATTGCGTAGATTTAATAGTACACTACACTACACTACACTACACTACCCTACTTATCACCTAAGTACCTCTCCCCTCCCCTCTCCCCTCCCCGCAAACTCTACTATCTCCAAAGTCCCCCTTTCACCCCCTCCTCATCCTCCCCACACACCTCTCTCCTCATCCCTCCCCCTCGACCTCCTCTACTTCCTCTGCCTCTTCACACTCCCCTCACTCCCCTCACTCAACACACTCGCGCTCCTCTTTTGTGGTAGCGCAGATTCCGAGTCTGCAACTGTGTCTGCACGCGGCTGATCTCCCGCTTCCTCTTTGATGGTCTCATCATTTGCGAGCGCTTCTCCATCTGCGTTTACTTCTTCGTTGAGGTTTGCTTTGGCTTGAGAGTCTTCGGTTGTTTCTCCTTCTCCGTTTTGGTTGTTGTTTTCATCGGCATTCTGATTCTTTTCAGCTTGTTCACCCTCACCCTCACCCTCCCCATCCACCTTCTCCTTCTCCTTCTCCCCACTCTCCTCCCCCTTTCCCTCCCCCTTCCCCCCATCCTCATCCCCACCCCCATCCACCTGCCCCCTCTCCATCCTCCTCCTCCTCCTCTTCTCCTCCAACGCCTCCCTCGCCACCGCAATCTCTCCTGCTAACTTATCCACCACCTTCCTCGTATCCAACAGCCCCGCAATCGCCGCAAACAGCGCCTCATACCCCTGCGCCACCTCCGTCGTCGCCATCATCGCCTTCTCCGGGATCCCCAACTCCATCAACGTATTCTTGATACGCGACTGCTGCACCGAGCTCTTCATCGTGAGGGGGCGGGCAAGCTTATCCCCGCGGAAATACGGCCCGCCTTGCAGACGATCGTGATGCGTTACGCCGTAGATGCGTTCTTCGTCCTCCGACAGCTTGCGCCGTTCTGACGCGTTGTTGGGCGTCGAGACGCTGCCTTTTTTGCTGTGGTTGGCGGTTGTGGATGGAGGGGGGCCGGAAATCGATTCCCGGTGCGTGGTCGATTCGCGGCGGTCGGTGTTGTTGAATCCGCTGGGTGTTTGAGCGCCAGGTGTACCGCTCGTAGGGGTTTGGCCTTCCTGGAGTGCTTTCCTCTTCTTGGCTTTGTCTGTATTCATGAGCTGTTGGAGGAGATTCTGTAGGCCTTGGCTGGAAGTGAAGACACTGATGTTGCCCACGCTCTGAGGGGTATCCAGACGCGCATATAGCTCTCTTCTCTCCTCGTTGAGCTTCTCCGTTCGTGCCAAGATACGCTTGAGTTCTACCATCAGACTTTGTTCCTCCGATATCTCCTCCCTTGTCCGCGTGAGTGCATGCTCGAGGAAATCTTTCCGGATCTTCTCTTGTCGTGGATTGAAATGTAACATCTTTTGGTGGATGTCGAATTCCGATACTGTCATTTCATGTAATGGTGTTGCAATCTCCATCATTTTTGCCTGGATGAAATAGAATCTTGCTTTGAGATCTTCCATCGACCGTTCTTTCGGGGCCACGATCATCGCATCGGAGTCTGCATTCTCGGGTTCAGGTGGTGTGTATTCGTATCGGTCCCATATGTTATTCCATCGCGAATCGTACTCCGATACCATCTCCATCAAGTAATCCGTTTCGTGTCGCGTCCACTCATCACTCTTCAACTTATCCTCGTACTGCTCATCGGTATATGTGTATACTTTCTTAGGCACATTGTACTTTGCAAAGAGAGAATCCTGCAACTCTTCCTTCTTCCCCTCCCCACCATTCCCACTTTCATCTCCATTACCCTCCCCATCCAGTCCCTTCCCCTTCTCTCCCTCGCCCTCATTCTTCCCCCCCGCATTCGCAGGAACCTTCCACCAATGTTTAATCATCAAATCGTCCTCTCTCCCCGCCCTCGCACTATTCTTAAACCGCACCCTCTCCCACCTCGCAGCCGGTTTCCGACTCGTCCATCGCTTCTTCTTGAACACTGTCCCTTCCGGCACGATTGAGATGGGATTGTCACCTCCTAGACTCTGCACTTCTCTCGCCAGACCCGCCAGTTTCGGTTTATTCGCTGCGACCTTCGCTTTTTTCGCGGGTCGAGGTGCGGCCGTGCCGGGCAGATCCAGCATGTCGCGCACATCGTTGGACGTCATATTGAGTATAAATTAAGCTGAGTAGATTAGAAGCGCTGAAGAGCGCTTCGAAAAGAATCAAAGTGGTGATGAGAGCAGGTATACGAGCGCGATGGTTGATAAATGAAAGAGGATGAATTAATTATAAACTCGATAAGTGAAATAAATCTACCAAGTTGAATTGACCATCGCGAAAGACCCAACCAAAGCCCAAGTAAAAACCACTATCGCAGCAACCCATTCCTTATCAGCACGTGTCGCAACTTAATTTCAATTCACACCCCTGACAGTTGTGAAAGTCGCGAACGTGTTCTATCAATCTACCAGCCAAGCTCCAGCTATCTCCAGCAACACGCACGAAACAACAAGTCAATTCCCGTCAAAATGCGCTCCATACTCCCGCTCCTCTCCCTCTCCGCCCTCCTCGCTCCAGTCCAAGCCCTCTATTTCTACATCGACGGCACAACACCGAAATGTTTCTTCGAGGAACTGCCTAAGGATACCTTGGTCGTCGGGCACTACACCGCAGAAGAGTACGACGAGAACCGCAAGCAGTGGAGCACGCACGAAGGTCTTAATATCTACATATCCGTCGATGTATGTGGCTCCCCTCCATCCGCACTCCCCCACAAAAACTAACCATCCCCCTCTTCTAGGAACTCTTCGACAACGACCACCGCGTAGTTTCCCAACGAGGATCCTCCTCCGGCCGCTTCACTTTCACGGCCGCCGACAGCGGCGACCACAAGATCTGCTTCACGCCATCGTCGACCTCGGGGTCTACGGGGTGGCTCAGCGCGCTGCACCCAATGGGGGGTATTAAGTTGACGCTCGACATGGCGATTGGTGAGACCAGCCAGATCGAGAGTGATGATAAGGGGAAAATCAACGATATTGTGCAGAAGGTGAAGGATTTGAATGGGCGGCTGCAGGATATTCGACGGGAGCAGGTTTTCCAACGGGTGAGTTTTTCTATTTGGTTGTTTCTTGGTTTTGGTGCGTTGTGGGGGGAAGAGGGAAGGGGATAGTGGAGGGAAAGAGGGGAAGGAGTCGTGGTATTTACGAATTTGTAAAGCAGTGCAATGGCACAGCAGGATGATAGAGGAGAAGTCAAAAGAGAGAGAAAGACAGCCAGAGAGAAGACGAAAACTAACGAGATACATCAACAGGAACGAGAAGCCGAATTTAGAGATCAATCCGAATCGACAAACGCAAGAGTGGTTCGATGGACCTTGATTCAATTGGTAGTCTTGGGTATTACATGCGCATGGCAGCTTTCTCACTTGCGTTCTTTCTTCATCAAACAGAAGTTGACTTAGATCTGGGGACGGAAGAGAGCTACGTTGTGGGGAAAGAGTGTAAAAGAGGCTGCTTTGAGTTGGGTGGTATTAAATTGATTGATTGATCGATCAAATGGCTTGGTTACGTTGGGATTTATCTGCCAGTGGTAAAAGGAAAATGTGTTCATGTCCTCATCCTTCCGTTCAAGAGTTAATGATTGAAATGGAAACGGAAAAGCTATATGAAGCAGACTGGGGGCGGATATTTTGTTACAGTTTATCACTGCAATGATAGTCACGAAAAACCATGAAGTCAAAATCTCTGCCATTTCTAAACACACATCAATTATCACATAAATATATTTCTATTACACTGCCCATTCAATGAGAGAAAACCCCTTTTTATCATTCGTAGAAAACCTGAAAAAACAAGCTGACGTCTTTCTCCAGGCCCAATGCATCTAATTTGAATTCACTCCCAATTCGCCGTGTGCTTCAATCCGCTCCGCTCCGCTCCAAAAAAGAACAAGTAGAAGAAAAGCTATACATCGTAAAAAGAGTCCAATCCTTGAATTAAGACCACGTTTCTTTGTACGTAAGAGAGCCATGATGTAGTGGGAGAAAGGGGGTAAATGATGCCATGCGATGCCGAGGATGATGTAGTTGACGGAGGAGGAAAGCGTAAGAAAAACAAATATTAGTTTGGAAAATTACTTTCGTTGAAAAGGTCCCCCAAGATGCCAATCGACGGTTGTGGTAGGATACGTAATCGTGTTTTGAGCCAAGCTGTTGCTCTGAAGAAGGAGGTATGTATGTTTCCACAACGGAAGGTACGCCGCCAATTCTGATACTGCTTTTGGTACATGATCTTATCTGGAACGATTTGTGAAATGAGGGCTGTTCATTATGACCGACTATCAAATTTCAAGCCGGTAAAAGTTAACGAGTAGGTCCGAAGATGATTGAGTCGCTTCGCGGCCAAAATTAAGGGAGAGGGTTCATCCTATTCTTGAAATTAGTATATTGAGTTGATATATAGAAAGAACTTAGACAAGAAGTACTAACCGCAGCAGAGCGCTTTCATGATTTTCTGCATAAACGTCGGTTGGGCTTCTGTCGCCCTCGGGTTCTGGTTCACGTTTGGTTGCTGAGTTGACATTCTCTGTGGAAGGTTGTTCGAGCTGTTCTGGAACTGTGCCTGGGTTGAGCCGGCTGGAGTTGCGGCGTCTTGCAGGCCCCCCGCCGCTACGCTGTTGCGTTTCGGGGCCAAGGCGCCTGGGGCGTTTGGCCGATCGCGCGTCTTCCCCATCCCCGTCTTTATCGGAGATGGCGGCGGGGGTTGCGCGGCGTTTAAACGGGCGGTAGTGAGGTGAGCTGGGGTGGTGTTTCCACGATTTGAGAGTAACTCTCTTTGTGTTGCGCCTGGGCCTACGTTTGGTTGGTGCATCATGTGTTGTTGAGAAGGATGTTGCTTGGTTGCTTCCCATCCCTTTCCGCCGTTCAACTTCATCCAGTCGTACTCTCCATCTTCAACTTCGCCAGTGGACTTTAATGCCTGAGTGAAAAGCTCTCGCAAGTAGTCGTAATCTGGAGTATCTTCGAAACCCAAATTCCTGACGTAGCTCAGGTATTTGTTGAATTCTTCCGGGAAACCATCGGCAAGATCCTTGATTGGAGTCGTCTGCTTTTTCTCTCCAATTTTCTCGTACTTCTGCTTGTTCGTAGCAGCCTTGAGTCCTTGCCATGGTAAACCGCCTCGTAAGAAATACATGAAAACATGTCCCAGAGCCTCCAGATCGTCACGACGCGATTGCTCCCTTCCCAAATGTGTGTTGATACTCATATATCTCGCGGTACCGGATAGTGATTTTCGCTCACGATATGGGATGTGCTGCTTCGTCTTAGGATCGCGGTATTGCTTGGCCATTCCGAAATCAACGACATGGATAACATTTGCGGACTTCGTATTTGGTCGGCCAATCAAAAAGTTATCGGGCTTGATATCACGATAAATGAGGTTCTTTTCATGGATGGTCTGTACCCTTGAAAGCTATTTTGATCCAGTCAGCATACATCCCATTACCAATCCCCTAAGCAAGGAAGACCAACCATTTGCTTTGCTACCATAACCACGGTCTTGATTGAGAATCTCCTTTGGCAATGATCGAATAAATCCTCCAGCGATGGACCGAGCAGGTCGATGACCAGGATGTTGTGAAGACCTTCTTGACCGAAGTAATAAACATTAGGGATACCGGCTATTTTCAATCAGTCATGTCATCTCCAAATATTATGGCTCGAATACTGACGGCAGCCGACAAGAATTTTGTATGTTCGATATTCGTCTCGCAATTGTGGTGCATCACTCTTTCGAGGCTCCTAATGAGTGTGCACAGCGTCAGTAAATCTTCCCGACATCAAAACCTCCTGCCCCTATATCTTGGCCCATGCTTCCATAAATGCCGACTTGGATTGAACGAGGAGAGGAATGTAGAAGTAGAACGTACGAATTTAATGGCAACTTGTTGATTGTTGAGTAAGTTGGTTCCCTCGAAGATCACACCGAATGAACCCTCTCCGATTTTCTTTCCCACGCGATAATGAACGCCAACGACATTGGATGAAGAGGAAGCCATCGAACTGGTAATTAAAAGAGCTCACGATAGAGCTCTGTAAGAGAGAAGAATTGAGAAGGTTGGAATTGATGTCGAGAAAAAGGAAGGTTGACTCGACAGCCTAATCGATTGTTGCTGTTGCTGTTGCTGTTGCCGATAGTGTTGCAGAAACCCAAGACACAACAACCTCTGAAGGGAAGAACGCGACGACTGTGGCCAAGTTATTATTATCGGCCGACTGAATTAAAGCGCAAAAGGGAAAACATTCAATGAAATGAATGTTCAAAAAGAAGAATCCCAAATGAAATTGTAATCCCCAAAGACGATTTGACGGTTTTTTCGTGGATTATTTAGGAATGGGGATAGGTTGGGATGAAATGGGGGATGGGATGCGATGCAGGTGGCAGGTGGTTTTCTTTTTTTTCGTTAGAGAAGGCGAAGCGGTGATGGGTATGGTATAGATGGGTTGTGGGTTTATGGGTTATGGGTTATGGGTATGGGAAGTGGGTGTGGGTTGGTGTGGGTGTGGGTGTAGACGAAATGGGCGAAGGGTGTTGGATGGATAGCCTGCTCTTGGGGCTGGAACTTGGAACTCAGAAACTCACATGAGAGGCTGCGGTGCTCCCGTGCTGCACGCGAGTTGAAGATTGCGAGCAAGTCGGCAGGCAATCGGAGGCGAAGGAGAGGAGAGGAGAGGAGAGGAGAGGAGAGGAGGAAGTAGAATAAAGAAGAAGGAGAAGGAGAAGGAGAAGAAGGACGAAGGAAGGAAAAATGTCAGGACTCAGATGCAGATGCGAATACTTAATTGTACACCCAATTCGTGCAATTAATCAATCAATCAAATCAAATCAATGCTTGTGCTTGTTGCTTGCCTGGCTGTTATTACTTTTCTTCACCTGTACCGGCACCCCAACCGAAGGGACAAATTGGTCAATCGAACCTCTTTTAGCACTAGCCTTGTCAATTGAGAGACAAACGCCCCCTTCTTGAGTTTAGGTGCGAAGAACAGGTAGGAAGTAGGTGAGTTGAAGATTTATTCGATTTATTGAGGTTTGACTCGTCCCAACCACCGCTGTTTGTGTTTATTGTCTTTCTGGTCTTTCTGATGCGCGGTTTGGGAACTAGTTGCACAACGTAAGTTACAGTAGACGGTAGACAATCCAAACCGACACAGCCATGATAATGATACAATAACGGGCATAATCGCAATCATTCACACGATAGAAGGTAGCTAGAAACACAACCTCGCTCGCTCTTCATAAGGCTAATCAAATGAAATGAGAAAGGAACAAGAGATTGAGTCCGGGCAAGCGCACAGGTACCGGGCGTTCTCCGTGGGAAGGAAAGTGTCGACGGCTAGCTACTAGGTTCCCAGCCAGCCAGCCATATACAGATCGAAATCCGAAATCAGCTACTCGTACTTTCGTCCACCTACACCACAACAGCTATTTACTTATCGCCATGGCCAGATAGATACCTCAGGTAAGAGAATAGACATAGCCATTGTCATTGGAGAAACTCGGTCAGAATCAGGCTGGCAGACGTCGATAGGCACCGAAATGTTTTACCTACCAACAACAATGCTACTCGAGCTTGTCCTCTGTACTAGTTATTCCACGGGCCTCATCCCTGACCTACAAAGTACTCGTTCGGATCACTGACTGAACTAGCGGAACTTATTCACCAAGTGCAAAGCTCCTCCAACTTCCAGCATAAAGACCAAGGGGCGGCCATTCCCATTGGATTACTTGAACTCAAAAAAAAGCGACCTGTGCATCATCATCCTCCCTCCATCGATCTGTTTGCAGCTGACTCCATACTTACTTTTACCACTCAGCACTTGTCTAGGTTCCGTAGGCACACAGCAAATGCGACCTCGATCCAAAGAACAGCTACTCCTTCACTGTTGGTGCTACTCAAATTCCACCTATCCCAACCCCTACCCGTCCATCGACCAGCACACTAACCCAGACCGGTCCAGGGCGACTTGGGCAAGTGCCATAGCTCTCTACCATTCATCCATCTCCGACATCTCGTCTTGTCTCATCTCATCCCAACTAATTGTGCCAATGTGCCATACTATACCACACCATAGCATACGACCTACCTTCTAGAAATACCAGATCTTGAACCCATCCATCATCTCTGCAACGAGTCCTCTACTACGTCTCGCTACCCTCTCTTTCAAACAACATCCTCCATCCCGCAACCGTTGTCCTACACTACCACTACCGTCCGGATTACACGCTCGCAAAAAGGAGAAACCGCGGCACTCATGCGATTCAGCGTCCAAAGAACGGGACTTGAACCTGTACTTGAGCCGAATTGGGCTGGACTTGCCTTCTCTACCACCAGTACCACCAGGGGCTTTTCCACTCAACGCTACGCTACACCGTACAGCAGGCTACATAAACTCGCAACCTTTCTAACTTCATTTTCTCTCTTTTCGCAACCTGCTGCACCACGCACATGACCTACCTACAGCACTCGCGCCTCCTAGGCCATCCATTTATTTATACTTCCAGCACCTGCACCTGCAGTAGTAAAAATATGTACCGCTACCTATGCAAAGAGTAGGTCCCGGACTAAAATATGCACGTACATGAGTTTCGGTGGCCACGTACGAATCAGAGGCTGTTGTACGCAAAGATGTGGTGACCTTCTCGCACGAAGGAGAAATAAGCATCTTCCATAAATATTCCATCGAAGAAAACCGTTTTTTCCCCTTCTAATTTACTTTACTGTAAAAAAACAATCTTAAATTTTCTTCCAAGGAAGTCGCCAGTTGATTCGGATCGGATCGGATCGAATCGAATCGCACGCATCGATAACTTGAATTGCACGCACGCGTAAACAGTTACACCTGCCACACGGCTAGCAAGATGAAGAAACCTACAACCCTACCTATAAATTCAATAAAGTATACCCCAATGATCCAGTTATCGTAAATACAAGTCCGTATCAGTAAAGCCCAAAACCCAAAACCACCCCTATTATTTATCGTCTCGACTAATTGGTTGGGAACGCAAGCTCACTCACCTTTCTCGTCGTCCCCTATTCTATCCTATCCTTGTCTAGAAGCTATCCCGTTCTTCTTTCAACAACTTCTCTGCTTGTAAAACATCGATATCAGTTATCCACTGGACTATCTCGGTCGTTGTTTTGTAGATAAGTCTGTCTGTCCGTCTATACCATACATTCAAGCAATGAATCAATCAATCAATCAACCACTAGCCACCTACATCACTACCTCTACCGACCAACCTACCTAGCACAAACGGTTTCCCCTCTCCCCCTTCCCGTTCGTTCGTTCCCATCTCCTATTCAACCAATGCCCAAACACTATCCTGTAAACCTATGCACGCAGCACATCGTAGCCTCCAAACGAACGAACGACGAGCGAGCGAGTAAGTTGCCTGCCTACAACATACATACACATACATACACATTACGGTAGTAGTTCGCACCAGCACCAGCACCAGCACCAGCACCTAAACTATGTACTCCGTGTATACGCACGTTAAGCTCAAGCTCTTCCCTGCTGCATACATATACATACATACATATATGCAAACCAGAGAAAAGCTTCCCCTCTCACTTACTCTCACTACTGTATAACTTAACTCTACAAACGCAATCCAAACCACACATACACAAACCCGTAATTATACCACGCTGCCCCTTCTCCCTTCCTTCCTTCCTCCTCACTCCCCAAGTTCATACATTACATGACATCGTAAATAAAATCAAAATCACCCAGAACTTGAACCCTCACCCTCACCCTCACCCTCACCCCTGAACTCCATCCATCCACCCATCCATCCATCCGCCAAAATCTCCACCCACCCAATCCAGCCAAGCCCATAAGCGAAATCGCCATTCCCGTTACCAAACCCAAGAATGTGAGGATCCGCAATATCATCATTGTAATTTTATAAAATACATTCATACGCCTACACGGTCAGCTAGTTGATTGATTTATGGACTGATGAATGAATAGCACATCTTCATAAAACTCCCCAATGCTTTATTCATTTTCATTATTCTGCTTGCCATGAGTATCCGCTCGCTTGATAATTAATCTACACAATTTTACTCTTTATTCTCTTCATCTTCATCTTCATCTTCATCCCTTCGTCTTCGTCTTCGTCATCTCTCCATATCTCGTCTCGACTTATCCTATCTTCTCTCCATCGCTAAGGTATTTCATTTTTTTGCTGCTCCCCTATCCATGCATCCATGCATCCATGCATCCATCCCTCATCCTCTTATTTTTGGGGAGAAAATTTTTATACAACCACCGAATTAAAAAAGTAACAGAAGCATGCGAAAGAGTATATCAAATCTCCCAGAACTCCGTCCGCTGGACCCCATTCCATCCCATCCCATTCCAATACAATCCAATGCATCCTGCATCCATCCAGTCAGTCATTCATATACCCCTTTACCCACCCATTCGTCATCAAAGAAACCCCAAATCAATACAACTTCACCGAACTTCTAAACTCCTCTCCCGCTCTACTCCTACTTCTACTCCCACTCCCACTCCTCGCACTCCCACTTCCACTTCTCCTCCCCTCAAGCTTCACCACCGGCCTCTTCGCCCTAGTCCTCGGTTTCGAAAGCAACAGACCCTCCGCCCTCTCCCTCTCATTATTCGCCACAGATTTCTCCATATCCTCCAGTGCCGCAGCCGCCATCTTCATATCGCCGCCCTCATTCGTCTCCTGCTCGACCTCATCCCTGAAATCCTGACGCGCCAGATCCAGAGCTCCTTGGTGCCACTTCTCCAGTCTGCACGTGTCGATATATGGTTTGAGGGCATCGTCTTCGCTCTGCATGTCGCCCATGAAGCGCTCACGGATGCTGGCGTCGGAGCGGAGGAAGCGGCTGTCGAGTTCGTCGGTGCATGCGCCGAGGACTTCTTGGGGGCTTAGGGGACTCATGGTTGGGTCTTTGTC
The DNA here is from genome assembly GCA_002946425.1 of Rutstroemia sp. NJR-2017a BBW. Lineage (NCBI taxonomy): Eukaryota > Fungi > Ascomycota > Leotiomycetes > Helotiales > Rutstroemiaceae > Rutstroemia > Rutstroemia sp. NJR-2017a BBW. The sequence continues at coordinate 413,620 of NJPT01000010.1, forward strand.
GAAGATGCCTATGATATTGTTAGCTTTAGTGATTCTTCATATTCCTAGTTAGCTTTGGTGACTTACGATTCTTGAAGCATGTCCTTAGAGTCCAGTAAAGTGCTGTTGTCCTCAGATGCTCTGAAACTTGCTGGTCGTCCTTAGACTCTGTATTGTTTACCTCGGACCAGTCGTCCCTCAAGAAACATCTTCGCCAGATGACGCGTTGTATGAGCTGCCTCTCTTCTTTGTCTGATATGCCAAGCCGCGATGCTTCCAATGCCAAGTAATACTTTTCATAACTTAAAGCATCATCTTCCAGAGGTTTCGAATTATCTCCCATAAGCGTAAGAAGGTCGATAAGAGTCAAAGCATTCATTCCTTCATGTTTGACAAGATGGGCCATCGCTTCTTCCAATAGCGATACGAACACCTGCTGTTTCAAATTCTTGTTTCCATAAATTTCCAAGGCAAGTTGAACTTCAGCTTTGTCATCAATAGCCGTAGCAATAGAAGGATAGATAAACTGGAATATCTGGTCTTGGATTCGAATCAAGCCCAATTCCTGATTTGCACGGACAATATGCGCGTCGTCATTTCCTTGACTGCGCTTCTGACCGGCGATGCGCGCAAGTTTTCCGAGACTGAGCTCGACCTTCTTGCTCCACACATCCTGTTCCCGCTCAAGTCCAAGATTGAGAAGCATCTCCGCAGCCTCATCGTAATCTTTCTCTCGAGTGATTTCATGAATCCATCCGATTTTCGCGTACTCAGGTTTCTCACGTAAGAACCCTGTGAGGAACTCACGGTGATTTTGATATTCGTCAAGCATTTGGCGCATGAGGCCCCTCTCGACGAAGAATTCGTACAATGCATTGGCCCAGGTCGCACCAAATTTGGCAAAATACTTGTCCATGCGGTTTGTAAGTGCTTGCATGCGAAGGCCCAAATCATCGAAGTCGTCTTGGGAAAGGCCAGGAAGACGGAGTTTGTCAGCAGTAATGCCTACCTCGAACATCAACACGGAGGCGAGTGTTGAAAGAATGCCATGCTTTTCAGCTAAATTCATTGCTTCGTCTGGAAGGTCCAGCGTATCTGCAAGACTCTGGATCTGTTTATCCTCAGATTTGAGCTGCAGAGCCTGGAGCTGTCCAGCCTGCAATTGCAACTGGGGATCATCCTGCGCCGATACCCACCGTATTCTCTCGTTATTTGTTCGGATGGCCATATCAATCAAGGTAGGATTCTCAAGCCTTATCTTGTCAACTACGTGGGGTTCAGGGTAATTCTCTCCAGCTGGTTTATCCCAGAACTCTCTAAGTAGCATGTCGCAGAGATCTGCTTGCTTCCGAGTGCTCTCGGCGATGTAGTAGGTCGATGTCCAGAATTCCGGTAATCCGTCATACCCGTCTTCGAGTATTCCATATCGTAAAACCTCATTTCCAAGTCCATAAAGGTCCATGTTGGCAGTTCGGAAATCGAAGGCACCTCCTAAAGCTCCAATCGCCACATCGTTGGCTTGACTCAGAGTCTCCAGAACAGTAGCATGATTCTTTGAACCATCTTGATACGAGTATTTGATGATCTGCCAAGACCAAGGTATCGCAAGCTGCAAGTCATGGATATCGTTGATAAAGTAGTGACGCACTCGGTCAAGTTCGCCCTCTTCTGCTACTGGATTGGATTTGTAATCTTCGTGAATGTGTTCGACGAGGTCGGTGAACAATCCGCGCTTTTGACCTTCAGGCTGTTCTCGTACTCTGGCATCATAATTCTTCCATATAATAGTAGCTGCTGCCATCTTCTCTGCATCCCATAGCAATTTCCAGCGAGTGACACGGTCCAGCGCGACACCAGTGACTTTAAGGTGCTTAGCGAGATCATGAAGCGCAGCTGAGCGCTTTCGTAGATTTTGCTCAATCGAGGCAGGCACAGAAGGAATATAGGGAGTTTTCGACTTGAGGATGTCCATACTGAGTTCCAAAGCAGCTGCGCCGACTTCTTCCGGAGTAAACTGTAGCTCGGCTCTTCCAGCGAAACTTAGAGGGTTCTGGGCCATGGTACCAAAGAATACCGCTTGTTCTAACTTGCTTTTCGCAGTCACCTGCTGTGCCTTGCTAGAAGCGAGTTTATCGATATCTGTGGCAGCCACACGAAGTACTCCACCCCCTCTCACCAGAAGGACGGCTGCTGGGTGTTTTGCTTTGTATTTGCGTGCTTTGGCTTCTTCAATTCCATGTGGTTGACCTTGTGGCTCTTCCATCCCCGAGCCCACGATTTCAACGTTCGGATCATCCCTAAAATCAACTACATCTTCGAACGATGGCGGAAGTATGTGGGCCTCCGATCGTAGCTGCAGCTCTGGCAACTCGGGTCGTTTTGCCATGGATAAAACAACGACAGCGCGGTCGAAGACGGCATATGCGACCAGTCCGGGTTCCGGCAGATATAAGCGTGGTTTGGAGATTGCATGGACATTAACTGGAGTGGTATAAGATTTCAGTAAACGAACATTTCCGACCAGCAACTGGTCTTTGTTCAGTACGACGTTGACGAGTGTATAATAACTAGAACGTCGACTGGTAAGAGAAGTCAGTAGCAGCAAATGCGCTCCTGGCGCGTCAATGTCATCGATCATTGACTTCGGCGTGAAAGTTAAGTCAAGGACTTCGAAGGTTTCAAGCAGCATATCTCCTAAGGAAGGCTCTGCTTTCTTGATGGCCATGACTATCGATTCGCGTCCCTCCGCTTCCGAGCGTAAATAGTTTTGACCGTCTCTTTGAAGATTCCAGAGTTGCAACCTTCCTTTCCCTGTCGCGACAACCACGTTTCTTTCCCCAACATGTTCCTGTGGTCCAGCGCGAACAGCTGCAATGTCGCCACGCCAAGCAGAACTAGAGAGAACATTTCGGAGGCTTCCAAATATCCCACCAGCTAAAGGTCCGCTCGATCCCCTCAGGAATTGGATAGATATGTTTGGCCTTCCATGTCCATCCCTAACTCTCAGATATGCTAGTCTTCCTGTGCTGAAAGTAAGTACAAATCCAGCTGATTCCGCGTTCAGTATCTGCGAAACAGTTTCACCAGCCATCATTCCAGGTATCAAAGAGCTAACACCATTGCTCTTTACCTTGATGAGATCAAGCGTAGCCGCACTTGAGATGGTGTCCCAATATGTGATTTTTCCGGAACTAGGAAAAACTACAACAAGGCCAGGCTCGCTGGTTGATGCTGAAGCTGATACTAGGGACCCAAGTGGAAGGGGATCGGATGCATGTTTCGAGGTTTGGGGAAGCGCGAAAGTGAATGTCTCGGGGGAGGGTATGTTGATGGCGTATTGCCAGACGAATGCGTGAGAATGAGTGAGAGCGAGCGCGTAGCCATTGTCCGAATATATCGCGCCGTGCTGACGAGCTGTCCAGTTGCCATTAGCCCATTTGAAGCACCCAAATATTGAACCTGCCTACCTGAGATATCTGTGCGAATGTGGTCTGGAAGCGCAGGAAGCTTGCTGACTGTATAAGTATCATTCGTAGTCTGTCGAACAGTACAAGTCAGTCACCTTTAATCAAAACAAGACATTGGGGAATAAGAGATAGCTTACAAGCACAACACTACCATCTCCTTTACTCGATCTATCCCCCGCTTTCGGTTTCTTCCCTCGCACCGCGATTTCTCTTTTTGAACCTGCGAGCTCTTTCGGGCTTTCGCGCCTGGCAAGTGTAGCTACTCGATTGCTTTTCACCTCATCCATCTCAGGCGAGCTTTCCGGCGCAGCAAATGATGTATCATCGTAAGAACTTCGCATGCGCTTTGTCTTCGGTTGCGCCAGAGTATTTTCATTCGATGTAGGTCGCTGTCTCCTCCTGGTGTTGCGCACAGGGGGAGCTGGACCGGGATTCAATGCGGGCGAAAACATTTTGACTGTTGGTTTGAAGGTTGAGACGTGATGTAAATGATTAGATTGATGGAGAATTAAAAGGTGTAGTTGGCATCCTCCGAGTATGCGTCGGTGTTGTTATAGCAGCTTGGTCAACTTGTCACCTTGTTTTGGTTTCTCGAGCTTGATCTGCCAAACCAAAAGTTTCGCGAAAAATGACAGGGCCCGAAGGCGGCCGCCTCAGGCTTTATTTATTTCTTCTTTGTTCTTTCTTCCTTCTCCTTCCTCTTTTCAGTGCTGTACAGGGTTTCCGTTACGCTCTGTAAATTTTACTCGATGTCTTGTAGTCAGTCGTACAGGAATGATAACTCTTCAGACTTCTTCCTATTCAGCGATCACGTCGCGTGCTGCAAGTCAGTTTGAAAAGTCAACAAAGAAACCCGCCTACGGGACGGCTACGGTAGTTTCCATACTGCGACGCGGAGTTGTTTACAGCACTGTTTACTACCCACCGCTGTCCTCCACGCAAAATTGCAACAGCAATAGCAGACCTTTCTTGAGAGTGAAAATCATGTGCTTTTCAAGAATGCAGGATTCATACTCTATGACGAAGACTACTGTCATCTTGTTACCCCTCTGCGACGACGACCAAGTAGTTCTTGGTGTTGATATCTCCCTTAACGGTACTGGATAGTATGAATGTTTACTCTTCATCATCGGATTCGGAAAGGCACTGTAGCAGCAGTACTCTTCATTGACCCATCTTCTCCCATACAATCAACTCCTGGGTATTTTCAACATTCTTGTTCTGCCATACAATGATGGCATAGATTACGGCAAATTAGTTCCAGCAAAAGTTCTGTCGTCATGGTCTGCCAACACTTTCTACAGCAAAGCTTGAGAGGCGATGCGCATCCAGGGTGAGGCCCTTTATCTTTGTTGATACCACATATTCAATGGGCCGGTGAATGTTCCGTAGCAATTGAAGCATTGAATACTCTTTTCAGCCAAATCTAAGAACGTTATTTTGGTATTTATTCACTTTGGGGTTTTGGGATAGAGCTCACACGGCCTTGTCAAAATGAAAATATGCAAGGCTACAAGGCTGACAGCAAGGCGGAGATCTAGAATTTAGGTTCAATGACGATTACATTTCAACCTCGTCGTCTACAATTAATTCCACTGCATGTGATAACACAACCATGAGACTTCCAAATGCCACCCACCACTGCTCCAATATCTACTGGCCTCACCATCACCAATCCACTGGTTTTGTATCGAGCATTACTTGCTACAAAAGCAATTGACCCCGATCCATCCCAACATCGAATCGCACTACATCTTCAAAAGCTATACTTACGCCTCAAAGACTATGCTCCTCAGACTGAGTATGGAGAGCGTCTTAAAGCGATTAGTCGAGCCGTCGCCAGTAATCCTGGAGTGGAAGATGAGAGGACGGTAGCAGTACCTGGACACCCTCTTCGGAGGAATCCCTTGTTTGCGCATCTCTTCGAGCGAAAAGAACGACAAGATACACTTGCTATGACAAGAGTCCTCACTAGTCATGAAGCTGCTATGAACTTAGATTCCCCCAAAGGTCTATTGCTGCATGGAGAAGTAGGAACTGGAAAGTCGATGCTCTTGGACATGCTAGCAGACAGTCTACCCAATCGTAAGAAACGAAGATGGCACTTCAACACATTCATGCTAGAAACTTTTGCACGTCTAGAGCAGCTGAGACAGTCTCGCTCTGGTCCGGGTGATATCGGATCAGATGAGTATTCCATGTTGTGGCTAGCAAAAGATATGATAGAGAAATCACCCATACTTTTCCTGGATGAGTTTCAATTGCCAGATAGAGCGGCAAGTAAGATTTTAAGCAATCTTCTTACGCCATTCTTTCAGTTGGGCGGGGTACTCATTGCAAGCTCGAATCGAATGCCAGAGGAATTGGAGAAAGCCAGTGGTATGGATTATGCCGTTCCAGGAAGAGGAGGGCTTGTCAAAAATTGGCTGGGGCTGGGTAAAAAGCAGAAGATGGACATGTTCTCCCAAGGAAACGAATTTGCTGGATTCGTTGGGGTTCTGAAAGCCCGATGTGAAATCTGGGATATGGGAAAGGATGGAAGGGATTGGAGGAGAAGGGAGATTGAGGAAGATGATGAGGAGGCTACTAAGATTGCGGAAATGATGAGAGATGAAATGATCGAAGGGTTTTCTGGCCTTGGAAATCTACCAGCTGGCGGGTTTGTCCCCAGCCAGGTTTCTTCACAAGAAAGCGGGACCGGAGATGTGTCGAACACCGTCGAAAAATACGTCAAAGCTAATACCCCTAAAAAGTACCTTCTCACATCCGACAATGACGAAACCTGGGTCTCAGTAATCCAATCCGTCCTCTCATCCACCCCTCATCCGATCCCATGGCAATCCACCACCCTCCTCGTCTACGGCCGCCAAGTCCCCGTCCCCCGCCACCTCTCCGGCGTAACCTACTGGTCCTTCGAAGACCTCTGTGGCGGAAGCTTTGGCCCCGCAGACTACATAACCATGGCCTCCACCTTCCACACCTTCATCCTCGACGATGTCCCCGTTCTCACCCTCCTCCAGAAAAACGAAGCCCGCCGGCTCATCACCCTCCTCGACGCCCTCTACGAAGCCCGCTGCAAACTCGTCGTCCGCGCCCAAGTCGGCCCCGACGATCTCTTCTTCCCAGAAACCAAAATCCAAGCCCCCACCCCCACCCCCACCTCAGACTCCGCACCCAACGACGGCCAAGACGCCGTCTACCCCGAAACCCTCTCCGAAATCTACCAAGACCAGACCTCACCCTTCCGCCCCAACATCTCCACCTACACAGACACCAACCCCGTCAAAACCGGGTACGACCCCGACGAAGACTCAGACTTCGGGCCCATCGTTCCCGGCGCAGGGAATGAGATTGGTCGAACAGTCGATTTCGCGAACACGGCCTCGTTTACGGGGGAAGATGAACGCTTCGCGTATAAGCGCGCTGCGAGCAGGCTGTGGGAGATGTGTGGGGCGAGGTGGCATGCGAGGGCGGGGGAGCCGGAGGAGTGGTGGAGACCGTTGCCGGTGGAGGGGAGGGGGTGGGAGAGGAGTTCGAGGGGGAGGGAGGTGAGAAGGGGGACGGAGGGGAGAGGGGAGGAAGCTAGGGAGAGTGATGTTAAGATGGGGGTTGCTGTAGTGCTGGATAGACCGGCTGGGTTGCAGGGGAAAGAGATGGAGGAGCGGGAGAGGAAGAGGGGGGAAGAAGGGGGGAGGTAGAGTGGCTAGTAGTTAAGATCGTGGAAGTAATGGCATTGAAATTGGCAATAAATACATCATCGTGTTGTTGAAATCATCTTCTGTATTTCAAAGCTGCACGATCCACAGTAAACCACATACAAGCCACCGTAGAAGTCCAAGAAAACAACTTCTGATTTCGAAAGGGTCCAACAACAGAATCACTGCCTTTGATGGCATCCATGACATGTATCAAGCTTGGATTATAGTCATATTCATAGATTTGAGTCCACCCATCCCATCCAACTCGTGTACCACACCACCTATGTATGCCATATCAAGTACCTAAACTTTTGACACATAAAATCAAACAACACATATACCACCCACCCACCAAAGCCAAGCCTATCGTTCTGCTCCCCTCATCAGAATAAACACATTCACCCATTCCCTCTTTTTCCCTCCTCGCCTTCAGCAAACATATAAACAATCCATCCACACCATCCATCCAGCAACAAAACCCATACCATACTCGAAAACCAAACCTCTTCCATCCCACCAAACTCCTCCCAATTCCCATCCCATAACCCGTCTATGTACAGTCCATAATGCATGGGTACGTAACCTCTATATGATATGTGCTCTCTTGTAACCATGCCATCAACCAATCAATCTGGTCCCAATAAAAGTACCCATTCCCATCCATCCATAGTCTAATATCATGGTTGTCCCAAAAAAGAAAACTGAATACGCCGCGCTTTGGGAAAAGCAGATTAAGGAAGAAGAAGAAAAAAGACAAAAGAAAAATATTTTAGAAGCGCTAATGAAGAAGAACATCTATGTGAGGTAAGAATATATGCCACTTTTAACTGGACTATGTAGTCCAGTAAGCAGTAGTAGCCCATTTCACCTCAGCAGAGATTTGCATCTTCATCTTGCGCTGTGCAGCATCCCTCCGACACTGAAACGACGAACGTAAACCCAGGCCATCCTGGAATAATCCCAACTCCGTATCCGGGTATAGACATAACAGCTCACTGGATTCCAACTCCTACAGAAAATTGATCGTGCTCAGCCATTCAGTCGGCTTAATTCCCAGTGATCATCACCAACAAAACGATTCCTGCACCAGAAAGAAGAGTAAAGGTCATGATCACAATCCCTTGATGAATCCACCCAAGCTTATCCTTCCTTTGAAGCATACCTCCCAGCCCAACAACAGCCAGAAACATGCCCAGCATGGCAGCAAGGAGAGCTCCCAAGTCGACTTCAAGTCTGAGTTTGCGTCGTCCGGTAGCGAGGAAAGTTGCGGATAATGTCAAGAATACCGCTGATAGCAAATAGCAAGAAATCGTTAGTATCAAGCAGATTCGCTCGTGCATTATTAAGTTTCGTTGATCCGCAACACTGGGGAATGTAGCATAGTGTGCGACGTAACCACCACCAGGTAATTCCGTCGATGATGCATATGGCTCATTTTCGTTATCGGTGAAAGTTCCGTTCGGACTGCTTCTAGAATGGCTGCTTCCTAGCAAAGAGGCACGCTCGGGTGATGTTGGGGGTGTCATCCACTCTTTCACTTTTTCCATCTGTGCCTTCGTAGCTTCGTACGCTTTCTTCATAACCTTGGCTCCCGGAAACGTCGATTCGGCATTAGGGTCATAGTAGATGTAATATGGTTCTTCTTCGTGTTCGCTTCCATCATCATATTCATTCCAATATCTTTGTGGCAGCTGTGCGACTTGCTGGTGCTGAACGCTGGATCTTCTAGAATTCCCAGGTGGTGAGGTAGGTATACTATGGGCTGGCGTAGAAGCTCTAAGCAGCGTGATAAGGTCGTTGTACTGGCTGTGAAGGTCGCTGAGATCTAATCTCGTAAAGCTCTTTGGGTCTCCTAGGATTTCCGAGTTGAACCGTTCCGTGAGCGCTCGGGAGCCAGTCCATTTCTGTGATTATTGAATGTGAGTCCCTGCTCCTTGTGTGAATGTGACATCGCGCCTTACCATATACTTTTTCAATAACTTGTGGAACGCGACACGCTGAGCTTCGATAAATCTTTCCAATAACAATAGTTCATCTCCACAGCTGCATGCCATTAGTATAAATAAGAAACGCAGGTATCGAATGCTCCCTACCTCTGGATTTGCGCATCGTACTTCGAGAATTTGTTCAATCTCTTTTGCGTTATCCTTCCGTCGCTGTTCGAACATCTTTCCAGTAACTTAGGGACAATTGTCTGGAAAAATCCTACTTCGCCGTTAGTGTCCAATGTACTCCAGAATGTCCCAATCACATGCTCGACTTACGCAGTCTGCGACTGATCTCATCGCGTTTGCTCTTGACGAAGAGTCCGACGCGATCATGTTGGTTGGCCAACTCGGTGTAAAAAGACGCTTCGAACTCGTTCAGGGCAGTATCGGTGTGGCCAGGAATTGCAATTCCTTGGCCATGGTTCCTCGTGGTATTTTTCTTAATCAAGTGTTTCAATTCGTCGTAATCGAGGTTGACTATCACACAAAACGATAGACGTTCCTGTCAGCATAGTGTACATCGGCATCCGCATTTGCGCCTGCGTCATATTCCATCACCAAAACCAGAGGAAATGTTTCACTCACACGCCGCCCATTGTGGCACCGATTCCGCCCGAAAATGTTGACCGTACTTCATCCCTTATCCTCTGGAGAAAAATATGGCCAAGATCAGCGAGTATTGGAGCAATTGGTGCTATTTGTAGCGGCGACGCAACGGGACGAAGATTGGAATGGATCCGTCTTTGTTGCGAACTTGCGATTATTGCGTTCGGGTGCGGGTAGCCGCGGGCGACCTGTGAACGACCTGTAGCGACCTGGTGGAGACCTTCGATTGATATTGCTGTTGGTGCAGTGCCGAAATGCGCAATTGGTAACTGTAAGTTATGAATAGGACGGAATACGTGCGGACTCTGGAGAAGATTTATGGGACAGGTGAATAGTGCCGACGAAGGTTTTCCACTTTGGCTCAGGGCAGTGCTAGGTTCAACGGGCAAGATGCATGCAATAAATTGGAGCAAAAACAAAAGGCAAGGGCAGTGCTGCTTGATTGGGGGCTTGGAGCGTTTTGAACTTTCTAGATAGTGAAGATATATCTCGTCCGGAGAACGGTGTAAGTGTAAGTGTACGAAGTATGGGAGCTCTGAGGTATGGAGGTATGCAATTGGATTTATCTTGGAACTTGGTTGGAACTGGGTCCTGTGGTTCGTCACAGCTGTATGGCGGAGGCTTGCTGGATTGACCGTACAGCGATCCGTTATCCGTCTCGATCGCAAGCAGGCGAGGAAGATGCAGAAGCGGCCGTGGAGTCGCTCGATAATGAAATTGATCTGGATCTGGGTCTCTCAACGGCTAATGTATGTCGGCGGGGTTCTTGTGGTTCCTTCCGCGACTTTCTTTTCTCTCTCTTACGTCTCTCTGTGTTTTTTCCCATATGTCAGGGCCACCCTTGCGTGCCTTGACGGCTACCATGTGAAAAGCTGCAATAAGAGAAAGCGTGTGGACAGGGGAAAGGGAAAAGGCAAAAGATTGAATTGACAGATTGTGATTGGACCGGGACAGTTACCTGCTCAAAAAGTCGGATGGGTTTTTCGGAGTCGAGCTACGACAGGGGTTTCAAGGGTCTTATTGCGCTGTGACTATTTCGTACCGTGTGCCTGGATTCGTCGAATTCAACCGGATTCGCCTGCTTTTGTTGCTTGATTTGCGCTTGATTTGCTTGCCGCAGATGAATACCGCGATGCAACCCGCTATAAAATTGTAACGGTCGTATGCGTGGGTATTGGAGACAGGAAGGTGCTTATCATAACGTAAGGCTGTGGATGAATGGATGAATAAGGGCTTTGAAAGATTTGGGAGACTTCGGTACGAAATACGAGTATGCAAAGCGCCCGAAAAGCAACGGTAGATGCGAGCAAGACCGAGGAGGGTATGTAGTATACTAGTATGTACTCTGTATGTGGGATGTTAGGTAGGACTGCACAGGATATTGGCCATCTTATTTGACTTTCCAATAAACAACTACAGAAGCAAAAGTCTTAGTGTTGTCTCTAGTTGAACCTTTTCTGCGCCCAACTTCGACTCCTACCTACCGTGGTAAAGAAGTAAAGAACGCCGATACCGATTACAAGTGGCTTCAAAATGCAGACGCTCACATGGTGATCCCGACCTGGACCATACTGAAGATGTCCAAGGAGCCAAGGACCGCATTGTCAAATGGTTGAGGCTTTTCACGATTGCGAGACATATCGAGCACACGACAATTGCTATGTGCATGAGCTGATCAAAGCAAGACTGTGGGTGCAAGGACAGCAAGGACAGCATACATGCATGCACCTCAGTATGCATCGTTCTGGATGAGGAAGACCAATCCTATCTGCAATGGTAGATCCCTTTTCAAGCATCTGATATCCCAGGATAGGTGTGGTGAACTACAATCTCTGGTATTGTCTTATCGGACGAATAGGACTTTCTTTTTTGGGAAGGATATGCTAGGACGGACATGTTCCAGATAGCACGAATTCATACTCCATGTTTCAACCTGGTCCAAAAATCGGGAATAACCCTGAGAGAATCTTGTCGCAGATGGCATTTGCTCGAAAATGTGGCCAGGTACTACAGAGTCAAGAGTGGTTTCTCTTGTGCTGTCTACCCCTCATAACTTTATTGTCTCGACTGTTAACTCCCCCTCTTCTTTATCTAATGCCGTGTTACCATGGAATGAACGGTCAGAAACACCCGAATCGGTACCACAGTTTATTAATCTTTGGTTAACATGCATCGTCATTTTGACAACTTTTCGAACGAAGCCCAATATAAGGAGACTATCGGACGAGGTTATTTATCGCATTCAAGGAGCCAGTCGATGGCTCCGTCTCCGATTTAATTTTTAAGAGCTCTAAAGGATTTCGATCAGAATCTGGAACCCGAAATGCACTGCGCTTAGAAAATCCGAATCTACCGCAGCAACGAAGTATATTTCCCACAGCAGTAGGTTTGCGCCTCTTTGGGATAGATCATGGGAAGGAATACCTACTACCGAGACCCAGCTCCTCGACCGTGGTTGTAGGAAAACAATGATTTGAAATTCTAGAACTAGGTTGTCTAGACTTGACGTTCTCTTCGCGAACTTTGGAGAAGACAAACACGGCAACTGCTCACGCGAGCAACAGGACTGTTCACATCAGCCCTGTGTTTCTTGTCACACCGCCACGTCCGATAGATCCCGTGGTATTACGGCGTACAAGAGCACATGGAGAAACAAACGCATCTGTAGTGGTCCAGTAGGATAAAGCTCAATCACTTAATTGAGATTATATATGATAGACAATGATAAAGAACTCATATGTTTCACCGTAATCGGTGTAATCCTGAAATGCTTGCTGCCGGAAGCAAGCATTTAGACGCATTGAATCAAGCCACAAGTCGCCGACGAGAATGATAAAGAAGAAACCTGTCGTAGAGGGAGAAGGGCTCCTCAGCAAGCGAGCGAGCGAGAGTCCAATGGAGATGGCCATACTTAGACTTCTCGTATTATATAGAAACTTAATTCTGTACATAAATACCGTATAATGGATGGGCTGACCGGTTAATATAAATCGCTCGATCGAAAGACAATGAATTACGTAAATATATGGTTTCATTGCTGAGCCCTCATTGTTGGAATATCTTCGTATGCCGAAGCCAAAAATGAGGGGAAACACAAAAGTATTTTGTTTGAGATGAGACCAATTTCACGACGACAGCGATCACACCACGTGACTCTTATCGCAGTCCTTATCGCCGATCCTCAAATGCAAAACTTAAAAAAAAAACTTCAGATTGTCAAACGAGGAAAAGTCGAGGAACCTCACGATGGACACGACAAGTACAACATCCTCAATGACGTCGACTTCGCACACAATGAGCGCTGTACCTGCTGGGGGCTCTTCCTCATTATTTCCTGCGCAGAATGGAGCCAACGCACACTCTTCAATTGAGGAATTGATCAAAGCTCTTACTACCAATAATAGGCATACATTCGTTGCGCCTCCGTCGAGTATACCCAATGCGAGTATAGAATATGCGAAAAGTACCCTGGATAAGTTTGCGGGTAGATTGGGCGATGAACAGGCGGAAAGATTGAAAGAGCAGAGGAAAAAGAGGAAGAGGGGCGAGAGGGATATTGGGGATGCGGAGATCTTGAAGATAAGGAAAATTCATACACAGGGTTTTGAAGTGCAGCAGGTTTGGGAACAGGCGAAGAGAGTTATTGATGCGTTGAAGAGTGATGCGGAGAGAGCTTTGGAGGAGCTTGGAGTTGGTGAGGAAGAGGATAGTGAAGATGGTGAGGGCGAAGGGTTGAATATGATGAAGTTTGATGAGGACGGTTTTGAGATTGGATCTGAAGACGAGGATGAGGACGAGGACGGAGAATCGAATGGGGATGGAGAAGGAGTGGATGGGATGGAAGAAGAATTCCATACGGACGAAGGAAGTGATAATGGAGACGATGACGCTGAAGGTCTGGGACTGGATGGTGAAGATGACTTTGAGGATGAGGAAGAGGACGAAGATGAGGAGGAAAATGCCGGGGTTTTTGTTGAGGATCCGAACAAACTTAATGATGGCTTCTTCTCGATTGATGATTTCAACAAGCAAACGGAATTTCTCGAACGACAAGATGCAACAGCAGATCCATATACAGGAGAAGCGAGCGATGAAGAGGAGATTGATTGGGATGCGGATCCGATGTCTATACCTGCGAAAGCTACTAAGAGCTCCAGCCGAGCTAAAGCTATGGATGTCTCTGATGACGAAGATGAGGAAGAGGAGCAGGGAGCAACCTTTGGAAACATGGATCTCAATGCACCAGAAGGAGACAGTGAGGACGACGAGGATGACGACGACGATATGGATCTAGATGGAGGCGTTGATGCATCCGGAGACAACACAAACGACGTCATGTACAAAGACTTCTTCGAACCCCCACCGCGCAAAGCAGGCAAAGGAGAACGCCAAGCCAAGTACCTCGAGCGACAAGCCAAAAAAGCCAAAGCCGCCGCCCCCGAAGAAGCCGAAGCCGACATCCAACGAGCCATGGCCGACGTCCGCCGCGACCTCTTCGACGACGAAGACGACTTAAACTCCGAAGATGCCCTCTCCGACGTCGACCCCGCGGATCCCAAATCCCGACGCTCAGCCCACGAACGCCGCCAAGCGAAAATCACCGAAGAAATCCGCCGTCTCGAAGCCGCCTCCGTCGCTAAACGCGAATGGACCCTCTCCGGCGAAGCGCGCGCCATCGATCGTCCGGTGAACTCCCTCCTCGAAGAAGACCTCGACTTCGAGCGCACGGGCAAGCCCGTCCCCGTCATCACCGCCGAGGTAAGCGAGAGCATCGAAGAGCTCATCAAGCGGCGAATCCTCGCGCAAGAATTCGACGAAGTCATCCGGCGTCGTCCCGACTCCCTCACCCCCGCCAGCACCCGTCGCGGCCTCTTCGAACTCGACGATTCTAAACCGCAGCAGAGTCTGGCCGAGATGTACGAGGAGGAACACGTCAAGAATACGAATCCTGATACGTATGTTTCGAAAACAGACGAGAAGCTGAAGAAGGAAGAAAAGGAAGTCGAGACGCTCTGGAGAGAGGTCTGTGCTAAGCTCGACGCTCTGAGTAGTTGGCATTATAAACCCAAGCCTGCGGCGCCGAGTCTTACGATTGTGGGCGATGTCCCGACGATTAGTATGGAAGACGCGCAGCCCAGCACAGCGGCGGGGATTAGCGGCGGGGAGAGCATGTTGGCGCCGCAGGAGATCTATAAAGCGGGGCAGGAGAAGGGTACAGGCGCAGGTGTGGATAATAGCGAGATAGTGCGTGGCGGGGCGCCGGTGGCGAGGGGGGAGATGAGTAGGGAGGAGAAGTTGAGGAGGAGGCGGAGGGAGAAGGAGAGGATAAGGAAGAGTGGGGAGGAGGGCAAGGCGGCGGTTAGTAGGAAGACGAAGGAGAAGAGGGATGTGGTTGGGGAGTTGAAGCGTGGGGGGGTGAAGGTTATTGGGAAGAAGGGTGAGATGAGAGATGTGGAGGGGAGGAAGATCGCGGCGAAGGATGTGGTTACGGGGGGTGGTGGGTTTAAGTTGTAGGGGCGTGGTTTGTGTTCGTGTAGTTCTCTGGGTAATATGATTGGGGTGTTGAGTAGTGTAGTGTGGAATGAACATATATCCGTCGTCAAACCAAATTTCAACCATGATCAGGCCAGCGTCCCAAGAGCAAAGAGTTCTTGATTAGATAGCATGTTTTTGCTAGAAGACTGGCTTTGACACAGTTGATTATAGTATCATATCTACATATCCAAATATACATTTCTCAATCCTCAACTCCCAACTCCCACGCTATGCATGTTGCCTAAAACTCACTCAATCTGGGTATCACGCAGCAAACAATCCAAAAACATTCCATCCAACTGACTTCCACCTCTTGATCACTTCTCTTCATTCCCATCCTCTTTCACCGCACCGTCACCATGCTTCCCACCCCTCTCCAACATCTCCCTCCTAAACCTCTCCAACTCCCTCTCCAACTTATGCGTCAACCTCTCCAGCACCCACTCACTCTCCTCCTTATGCCCCATCAACGGACTCCTAGTCCCAACCCAACTCCACTCCTTCCCCTTCTCATGCTGCCTAACCCCCTTCGCACCCCCCAACTCCATATCCGGATTTCTCAACGCCTTTCTATGTTTCTCCGCATCACTTTCGTCTTCGCCAATCAACTTCAGATACCAAGCCCACTCATCGAAAGTGTATTTCCTCGGCGGCGAACTGTTCTGATGTTTGATGACTTTGGCGATTTCTTTGATGAGAACAACATGGTATTCGTGCTTGTTTTCGGGAATTTTATCATTCCCCCGGGCTTGTCGTGCAGCTTGTTTTGTTTCCAGTGTTGCACGTTCACCAGCGGCGTTTTGAGCAGCGGATTCGGGGTCGTTCTTAGAGCGTTCTTGCCCAGTCTTGTTTCCATCCTCGCCACGACGATCGCTTGCACCAAGAAAGCCTGGAGCTTGTTTTTGAATATCATCAGGATCGAAAATCTTCCCCATAGTAATCTTGTTTATCAGGCTTTTAATTTCATCTTTGACTCCTTTCTCGCCGGGCAAAATCGTGGAATTTCCGATATACAGAGTGAGATCCCGAACACCTTTGATGATTGTATCTCCCATGTTGCTGATAAGTATTGTAAGAGACGGAACAGCCAAAAGTGACCAGAAGACGAAGAACGGTTTTCCAGAATTTGACATTGGATAGAAGTCACCATATCCAATGGTAAGAAGTGAGGTATACGAAAAGTAGAGCGACTGAAAGTAACTCCAGTTTTGACCATATTCGGCAGCCTTGAAAATTGCTGCGCCGGCAAACCAAAGCACAAACCAAGTCGTGCCGGAGACCAAGAGGGAAGTCCAACGGCGTTTGGTTGTAGCCTGCTCCTGAATTTGTCTCATCAGCTCAAATTCTTGTTGACGCCTTTCTCTTTCGCTAAGGCCGTCTTCCTTAGCTAATGTTGAGCTTGATTCGGTCGATTTTCCAGTTGTGATAGGCTTTAGGATCTTGGCATTTTTCTTCTGCATCTTTTTCAGAAGCCGTCTTCGTTCTTTCTCTACCATTCGAGCTCCAAGCTTGACCTTTCCACGATCGAGAACAAGTGAACGAATCGAACCAACAACCAAACCTAGGATGATGACGCCGCCAATAGCGAATGGAAATAGAAGCCCTCTTCCAAGATGCGTCATGGGAGCGTAATCTCCGATACCAACGGTCAATAGAGTAAAGTCGGCCCAGTAGACAGCATCAAGATACTGCCACGACTCTATGTGAGAAAATATGGCGGCACCAACCAGCAAATACACGAGGAAACTGATGGTCTGTAACATCAAGGTCCTTTGGCTTATAGACAATTTGAACTCCTTTCTGTAGTGCCCTTTATATGCTCCGTAAACCGTGACCACCATAAGACTGGCTACAATAAAGTAAAGACCGGCGGCCATAATTGCATAATAAAATGCTTGTGTATAGGCGTGCTGTGGTGGTGACGAAAGTGTTAACGGACCAGAGGCACAAGCTGTTAGTCCGATTAGAGCAAATGAGGATAGATACCATCCTATGATTGTAATCGGCTGGGCGATGGAAAACCGAACTCTCTCTGCCATGTTCAGAAGTAGGAATAGATTCGATATAAGGGCTATGGCGAGTTGTGCTGCGTTTATCCCGATCAACCTGCTAAAGGTTATCCTTGACGTTCTTCAATATCCTAGGTGGTCCCTACCATTTTGGATCGTCTATGTAAAAACCATGTTCTTCGACTCCACCGTCGGGTATCCAAACTCTCCAATGTACTACCAACGCGCAGATACTGAAAGCCGAGGCCATAGGTCCGAAAGTGCCTGCTACGAGAGGAAATGCGGTGCTAGCAAACCACCAGCGACTACACCAACAACCATTAGCATTGCTAAAATAAAGCTTCGAAGAAAGCAATCAGAAAATAACAATCGCTGATGCTAGGAAGCTTGTTTGCTTTGCATACCTTGGTTCAAGGAAACTCTCCTCATCCTCCTCTGCCTCCTCTTTCTCGTCTCTCTTCTGATGTTCCACATTCTTGGCATCGTTGGAGATAGGTTCGTCGAGACCTGGATCGTTCATATTGTTGAATGCAGAGCTGTTGACAAGCCGGCTGTCGATGGGCCGCGCAAGAGATGGGAATGTTTTCAAGTATTGTCGCGCGGAGGACGCAGAGCACACTACCTGTGCATGCGACTGTAAAATGTTTTGCCAAGATATAGTATGGGGAAACGATAGCAGATATCTATCGATAACAATGTCTAGACTCTAGACGCTCCATTTGCGTGTTTCCAAAAGTTCTACCAAAGTAGGTTGACCAAGAAAATGATTGGCCAAGCGAGCTAACCTTATGACGTAGTTGGAAAAGCAGGGTCCACGGTGGCTGTCTGGAGTAACAAACCGTCGCATATTGGAGAGGTTTTGGATGAGATATGAGATTCGTAAAAACCATGAAACGAAATGAAAGAAGGGGACACAGACGAATCCAGACCAAGGACGGCTTGACCCAAGCGCCAGGGAATACCTGCATGAGGAGAAGACATCGACAATCATTCGTCTGACCACGGTAGAAATGGAAGATCAAGAAAAGGACTCGCACTGGCGCAAGAGAAGGAATTGATTACAGTGTGGAGGCTAAATGAACAGCAAAATAGTATGAGATGAACACATCTGTCCATCGTCTGAATAAGTTCACGGTTGGAGTAGAAAAGCAGAAAGGCAGAAGAACCTCGAGGTTGAACATTCCCCAAGATCTAGATGTAGCTGCCTCACAAGACCAGGCATTACTATTGGCCAATATCGGCCAATATCAGCCCTAGCACGATCGTTGACATCTACAGGGCTCATCGAACTAGGCAGGTAATTTTCGCATATATTCGTGCTTAAGACTTCATATTTTCAGGACGAAACTTCGACAACCTTTCGAATTTCTTACTAAATGGTATCGTATTGTTGATGATCACATCAAATTTTAGCTTGTAATTTGAGGGCCTTCAAAGGTAATGAAAGTGCAAGATGCCGCCAAAAACAAGGGGACGGCCAAAGAAGCAAACCAATGACGTTGCCACTCCAGGTTCGAATACTGCCAACAACACAAGTTCTCCGTCTACGGAAACACGGGGGACAAGAGCTTCAGCTAGGGTGAAGGGAAAAGGAAAAGCTGCAAATAAAAATGTTATTCCAGATGTTTATAGGGATATGTTGGCGGAAGCCCTGCCCAGCCAGTCGGAAATCCCAGAACGACCTCTGAAAAAGAGGAAGGTTGGGCCGCGAGGTATTGCAGCTCCAAGAGCTGGGCCCTCAACTTCGAGCCCGAAGCAGCCTTCCGTCACTGAATCACATGATCCTGATGAGGATGAGGATGTTGAGTTTGAAGATGTCTTTGCGCCGCAAGTGCTCGATGACGAAGAGCTTGATGACGAAGAACTGGGTAGACCTCAGCAGACGGCATACAGAGATTCTGATGAAGAGACTGCAGAAAGTGATATTGATTGGGAAAATATCAATTTTGATAACAAGGACGACGAACCATCAGGAGACCTGGAACTGAATCTGACCGCCAGCTCCGTTCCGCAGACGCGCCCTACGGCGCCAAGGCGTAAAGCAATCACTCAAGCGGACAAAATTTTGAGATTGGAGATCCACAAACTGCACATTCTATGTTTACTATCGCACGTGGATCGAAGAAATGAGTGGTGCAATGATACTACGGTCCATGATATGCTCAAGCCGCTTTTGACAAAGAAAATGCTTAGTTTTCTTAGACCACGACAGGACATGTCACAGTTTAGCCAGACTGATGTATTCAAACGGGGGTTGGACCTTGCTGCTGTCATGTGGAGAACCCAGTTCGAGGTTACAAAGAGAGGAATGCGGAGAGCTTTATGGGCCGACGATGAGGAGCACATAAAAAATGTGAGTTTCTTGAGAATGTATGAAATGGGTAGCTACTTATCAACTTCCAGTATACGCTTCCTGAAGACGCTGATGCTGCTTATGAACAAGCCGATTTCAGGAAGGCAGCCAAAGAACTTAAGGGTTCTAGAGATGTAGGAGCGCAGCTATTTTGCGCTCTGATGCGAAGTGCAGGCGTTGAAACTCGTCTGGTTTGCTCACTCCAGCCATTATCATTTACTACTGGCGGGCCACCTATGCCAAAACCTATCAAGCCACGAGCAAAAACTCCAGCGAAGAATTTAGACACGGAAAGCTCAGCTATCTCACCAGATACCGAAACCACTGAATCACTACTTGCAAATCCTCGTCGACGCCTTGGCCATCCCGGTGCATCGTCCTACCATCTTCCATCTCTTCCCGCACCCCCGCCACCAGCCAAACCAAAGCCCAAACATATCCATGAATCGCCCTACCCCATCTTCTGGGTTGAAGTGCTAGATGTTGCACATCAAAAATGGATTCCCGTTGACCCTCTCGTAACCGAAACCATTGCAAAGCCCCGTAACTTCGAACCGCCCTCCAGCGACAAAGAGAACCTCATGAGTTACGTGATAGCCTTTTCCGCCGACTCAGCAGCTTGCGACGTCACTCGTCGTTATGCCAAAGCACCGAATTCCAAGACCCGCAAGCTACGCATAGAATGCACACCTGGGGGTCAAAAATGGTGGAATAAAACCATGCGCCACTTCTCCCGAGGATGGAAAACCGATGCGGAACTAATTGAAGATGGAGAGCTAGCAGCATTAGAAGCTCGAGAGCCGATGCCGAAAAATGTTCAGGATTTCAAAGACCATCCTGTATATGCGCTTGAAAGACACCTGAAACGAAACGAGGTTATTGTCGCAGAGCGGGAAAGCGGGAGAGTTGCGACGGGAAAAGACAACACTGCACCGGGCGGTAAGAAACTCGAGAATGTCTACCGGAGAAAAGACGTCAAGATTGTGCGAAGCGCAGACGCATGGTACCGCCTAGGGCGCGAAGTCAAAATGGGAGAAATCCCCACCAAAGTCGTAGCAGCGCGGAAGAAACCCGACGATTTCGACGGCGACGACGAAGGAGGGGAGGAACGAGCCGGTACAAATCTCTACACAGAAGACCAAACGGAACTGTACATCCCACCACCAATCGTCAACGGACGCGTGCCGAAAAATTCGTTCGGCAATATAGACGTGTATGTGCCGTCGATGGTGCCGCCGGGCGGAGCGCATATCCCGCATCCGGAAGCGGCGCTTGCGGCTAGGTTGCTGGGGATTGATTATGCGGCTGCGTTGACGGGGTTTGCGTTTAAGGGGAGGCATGGGACGGCGGTTTTGAGGGGGGTGGTGGTGGCGGGGGAGTATAGGGAGGCGGTGGAGGCGGTGGTGGAGGGGTTTAGGGATGAGAGGGAGAGGGAGGAGGAGGAGAGGAGGGAGGAGAGGGTTTTGGGATTGTGGAGGAGGTTTTTGGTGGGGTTGAGGATTAAAGAGAGAGTGGATGGGTATATTGTTGAGGGGGAGGAGCGGGATCATGATAGAGGTGTTGGTGATGAGGAGGAGGAGGAGGAGGAGGAGGAGAACGAGGAGGCAGAGGAAGATGGCGATGGCGGTAGCGATGAAGATAATGGGGGCGGCTTTGTAAGAGATGATTCGGAGAGTGAGTTGAGCGATACGTATGTGGATGAAGATGATGATATGGCCGGTGGTTTCTTCCCAGAATAAAGCCGGGAATACATCTCTATTTTAGTGTCATTTAGTCTCAGTACTTCTACATGTCTATACTACAGCCAATAATCTAATTTCATACATCTTCAATTTGAGTGCCCGTAAGAGTACATTACACCATATCTACTCATAATCACCTCACTTATCCTCCTTAATCCCCATAACCCAAGTCATATATCCCGTGGGGAATGTATGTCTTTCCCTCCCACTCATGAGCTTCCACCCCGGCGCACCAAACCCATCCTTTCCACCAGCCCTCTTCATCAACGCCTCGACCTCCTTCGCGTTTCGCGTCCTCAAGCTAGAGATCAATCCGTCAAACACCAATACAAATGGGATAACCGGAATCACATATGTGAAGAATAAATGGCCGGGACTTCTCCAGAAGTAAAAGGGCGTGATTATCATCATGAGGATACCCATTCCGAACATAGTGATCAGCGAGGAAATGGTGCGTTCCTGGAGCTCGAAGATGCTGTTTTCAGGTAGATATTAGCAACCATTACAAACTCAGAAGGTTTAAGAGCATAATGAAAGGAACATAAAATAGAGCATAAGAAGAAAAAACCTACGCAAACCCATCCGCAGTATCCATCGTATTCCTCAGTATCTCCGCCGCCAATGCATCCGGAAAATGATGAAAAGCCAAATTATACAATCTAAAAACCTTCTTCCCCTTATCCTCTCTCCCCTTCACCCCCTCCAGCAAATCCGTCGGCGCATTCGCCGCATCCACCGGCTTATCCACAAACGTCAGATTCGCGCTCTTCTTGCTCGCCGCAGTCCAGTCCGGAATATGCGGATGCAGATCCGTCAGCACGAATTTCACCTCGCTGCTCTGCGTGCTCTGCATGACGGGGTGGGGGGTAACGCCATTGGTGCGAGGCGCGGTGGCGATGGCCGCGTAGGTGTTTTCTTCGTTGGAGGGAGGTGCGGCGGAGGAGCTGGAGGAGCGCAGTTGTGAGTTTAGGTGGATTTCGATGTAGGGTGTGGGGCCGCCGGCGCCGGAGCAGAAGTCGACGTAGGTGTAGTTTGTGATGTTGGTGGAGAGCTCGCGGGAGAGGGTGCGCGCGACGAGTTGTGCGGGGGAACTGGGTTGCAGGAGGGGCACGTAGAAGGTCCAGCAGAGGGTGAGGCAGGATTGGATTTTGGAGCGGAAGTATTGGGGGAACCTGGATTGAGGAGATGTTGTTAGTAAAGAAAGGATAGATGGAAGATGAGGGGTGGATTGGGAATGGGGGCTTGAGTGTTGAGGTGGGAAGCTGTGGGAGCTTTAGGGAGCTTGGGTAATTAACGCACCAGAACTGATCGTTGATCTCGAACAAATGAAGGCGTGGGAGTAGGTGCACCATCTTTTGTTTTCCTCTTATATATCAATTGAATTATAGATGAGCAATACAACTTGATTTCGAATCTACAACAAAAAAGAGGCACAGTTGAGCGAGACGTCGACCCTAAATGCTGAAACAGCGGGAGCTCCAAAGTCGTCCAGGTAGTGACGTTCGCGTCGAGGCTTCCTAATCTAGTGATGTCACATTCCTGCATCGGTAAATTTTCTGGTGGACGTTCATTCTGAACTAAATAACCTTTTCGACGACATTTGTCCAGATTTCTTTCATGTGATTTTCATGATTCATTCATTGACAAGATGTATGTTTTGACGTTCGTTTCGGTCTTTGTTGCGTCTTTCATTCTGTATCGTTTGTTTGGTGGATCTAAGATCCGGAGGAATGGCCAGAGTTTGAGGTAGGTGAGCTTTTGGGAGATTTGCTATACTCGCAAGGCGGAATAGAGGAAGACAGACATTAATGTATTTTGCGAATAACTGCTTTGGAATCTCAGATGAAGGAAATTTCGTGCCGTCTTCTCCATAACCAGAATCAACTCGAGCCAATGGTCTGACCAATCATACGATACTGATCAACGTTACAGATGCCCGCCAAATACACTTCCACTCGTTGGCAATGGCCTTGTCTTCTTGCAAGCTCGTCATAAGTTGTTCTCCTGGTTCGTCAAGTGTGAGCGACAGTTTGGTTTCGAGACATTCCAGATCTCAGTTCCTTCGTTACCGCCAGGAGTGGTGATCAATGACCCAAAGAATCTGGAATATGTCTTCAAGAATGAAGGTATCTTTGCTAAAGGAGATTTTGTGAAGAGTAGATCTTGGGATTTGTTCGGTGCGTTGTGTTCTATTTTTCGATATATCCATTTTATGGCACCGTTTTCTAAACAGGAGTTGAAGGCAATGGCATTATAAATGCAGATGGCAATCTATGGAAGGTTCAGAGGAAAGCCGGTCTAGCTTTCTTGAACAACTCAAATATGAAGGTTCTCACAGATACAGCTCTGCCTAAGTATCTTAATGAGATCATAGCGAAGCTTGGTGAAGCATGTAGTGATTCTCGAGATGTTGATCTGGAAGCCGAGTTCCATGAATTGACTACCAAGCTGATGGGGCGCATGGCATATGATGTAAGTATGTTTCTCCAACGACTGATCAAATCACTAACATCCAGTAGATGGACATGCATTCTAGAGATGAATTTTCTCTGGCATTCGAATATGCTTCTGGTGCTACAGGGGAAAGATTCCAGAATCCTCTATGGCCGGTCACCGAGATGATCTTTGGGGCTCGATTCAGATCTTCCATCGCGAAAGTCAAGGCCTTTGGTGCCGAGATAGTCGCGAATGCAGTCAAATCACGACGGGAAAAGATTAAACTAGAAAGTGACTCTCTGGATTGTATTTCAGGTAGTTTGATCAATTCGCTCCTGGATTCCATCGATGACCATAACACGGTGGCCGATGCAGCTCTGAACTATCTTTCAGCAGGTAAACAAGTTCTCGCCATTGCATATTTGTTTTTGGCTAATTATAGTAGGTCGAGATACCACTGCACAAGCCTTGACATGGACCTTCTATCTGTTAATGCGGCATCCAGTGGTGGTGGAGCGGGTTCGACAGGAAGTTAAGCATGTCAACGAGACTTCGGGGATTGATGAGAAAACAGCCTCCACTGCATTCTACCCATCCGCGGTACCATATGTTATGTCTGTCTTTTATGAGACTTTGAGACTCTACCCGCCCATTCCGTTCGAAATCAAGCAATGCGAACAAGCAGCCACACTGCCTGATGGGACCTATCTTCCTAAAAATGCAGTTCTCGTGTGGTGTCCATGGGCGATGAATCGCTCGAAATTGATATGGGGTGACGACGCAGACCAGTTTCGACCAGAAAGATGGATTGAGAATGGAGGCTTGATTTCTAAGCCAGCATTTGAATTTCCGGTATTCAATGGAGGTCCGCGGACATGTCTTGGTAAGAAAATGGCAGAATCCGTGGTTGCGCAAGTCATCTCGAAGTTGGTTTTACATTTCGATTTCGCGCTGCTTGACCAAAAGGAAAGGATCAGTAAGAATAGCCTTACCTTACCTATGGAAGGTGGTCTTCCATGCCGGGTTCAACGTTCACCTGGTGTTACAGCAGTCTGACGAATACTGATGGACTAAATTTGGAGATGTCGGGATTTGAAATTGATCCTTTCAAACCCCGAAGATACGGCGACTGTAGCTGCAATACGTGAAAGGCGTGCAGACGCAGCAAGCCAGCTTAGAAGTTCGCATCCCACGCCCTTTTTGACGTGAACTTGTCATTTCGTGTGACAGGGCGTTGGATTAGTGTCCTATTTTATCACGCAATTATCTCAGGCGTTTTTATGGTGGATAATTGTGCACAGTCCCGACCAACCACTTGCCCGCGCTGGTGTGGGGTCCAGCGTAGGCTGCTTACAAACCTAAGAGCATCCAGGTTCGCGGCTCGCAGGAGATATACGCATCTTAATGAACATTATGGCTGACAGATTCTGTATGACGATGCGGAGTTGTAGCTTCTTGCGGGACAAAATATCTCCATAGTAATGGGTATATATCTAAAGATGTTCTTCGGAATTCTTGAAATCTTCATTCAAAACAATTCTTTACAGCTGTGGACAACCTAGGACAACCGGCAAAATGACTGACATCCAACTCAAAACTGTCAAGACGGACGGCATAGAGATTTTTTATCGAGAATCTGGTCCTGCAGCCGCCTCCACCATTCTTCTGTTGCATGGGTACCCGAGCAGCTCCCATCAATATCGCAACCTCATTCCACTCCTCTCCAAAAAGTACCATGTCGTAGCCCCCGACCTTCCCGGCTTCGGCTTCACCAAGGTCCCTGAAGAGCGAAACTACACCTACACCTTCGACGCTCTCTCTCGCTCTATTGAATCCTTCCTCAACACCCTCTCAGTCACCACATACTCCGTCTACATCTTCGACTACGGCGCGCCCGTCGCTCTCCGTCTCGCTCTCCGTCAACCAAAAACCGTAACAGCCATCATCTCCCAAAACGGCAACGCCTACACCGAAGGCCTCGGCGACTTCTGGGCGCCCCTTCAAAATCTCTGGACACTTACTGATCCCGCCGTCATCTCCACCGCACGCACCACCATCGCTTCCGCTATTCTCACTCTCGATGCCACGAAACGGCAATACACATTCGGAGCACCTCATCCCGAGCTCATCGCCCCTGAAGCATGGGCGCTAGACTACGCGCTTCTGACACGGCCCGGCCAGGAAGCTATCCAGTTGGATCTGTTTGCTGATTATAAAAATAACGTCGAGCTGTATCCCGAGTTTCAGAAGTTCTTCAGGGAATCAAACGTACCCATACTGGCGGTTTGGGGCAAGAATGATGAGATTTTCGTGCCGCCGGGAGCGGAGGCGTTTAAGAGCGATGCGAAGAATTCTGAGGTGGTGTTTGTGGATGCGGGGCACTTTGCGCTGGAGACGAATACTAAGGAGATTGCGGAAATTATGTTGAGGTTTTTGGAGAAGAATGGTATCTGAAATGTGGTATTGTGATTAAAATACTCGAATGAAAGTTATTTCCGAATGCATAGGTTTAAGGCATACTGCTCCATACGTCAAAATATCTCAATATCCAGCTCCGAACGCTAAATTCTGATCTTCTAATTTTCGTTCCACGATCCCTGAACTGCAAATCATAAGCGGGCGCAGCACCGTAAGCCCACACCAATACACGGCGCTCCTGTTCGTACTGCAGAAGCTTGCCTGACGTGCAATGGTCACTGGGTCTTTTGGCTTTCTATCTTTCTTTTAGAACATGATGCCCTTAGCATTACCCAATTTCTGCCTCTTCCCACCGTTTTCCTACTCCTTTCCATCCATCCTTCTTCTCGTCGTCACTTTCTCTCCCTGACGATTTAACCCCCTCGGCAGAGGACCAGCACTCACTTCATCAAACACCTGGTTTGCCCTTTCAGTAGGAAACAATTTACGTCTAGGGAAAGCCTCCGACTCATTCTCCGTCTTATCAGAAATACGAAGATGCTGCCTCTCACCTGCCTCTTCCGAAGATGACGTCCGGCCCAGAAACCCCAGAAAAACACTTGTCACGCGCAGGAAAGTAAGAAATGCAGGCATCCTCAGAAGCCGGAGGAGCATTTGCTCCTCAGCTAGTGGAAACCCAAGTGAGCCCAGCAAGTCAAGGAAGGCCAGCACCGAAGTTACTTGGGACCGCCCCATGGACTCCGCAGGGGACGCTTCAGATGAGGAGAAGAAAGACGCTCCTGGCGGTACAAATGACGTCAAGCTCGAAAAGAAGGGCAAAGCGAACGCAGATGCGTGGACAGTGAAAACTCAATTGACAGTGCTTGAAGAAGAGCCCGACGAAGACCTGACGAAGGTAGACCAGCACGCTGGTGTCTTCAGCAAGACGTCTACCCTCAGCTCCAAGGAAAGTGTTCCGCTAGATGTCGATCGTAGTGATGAACAACTCGGAACTATAAAGGGGAAGATACCCAGCGATCACGATCGTGATGATGACTATCCTCCATCTCCTCCACAGGTGTCAGAAGGCTCATGTTCTCCCATGACCAGCCAATTCCCACCACCATCTGGTCCAAATGGCGGTATTACTCAACAACCCACGACCACTCAAGTACCGCCGGAAAATGCTGCGCCAATTCCACCATCCGATCTAGCCGATCGCTCAGGGTATCAACTTCCAAATCATGATTCACAGCAAAATTTGTCAAAAATATACGTGACGATAGACGAAGCTTCCTCCGAACCTGGAGTTGTGGAGCCGATGGTAAACAGATATAAGGAACAAAATGGATTGTCTCATACTGCAAATAGGGGGCCAGAGTTAGAAGTCCCGATTACTAGAAGTAAGCATCTTATTGATGAGTGCGTGAAAAAGCCACACATGCTAACTAGGCCTCTCAGGACCTACCGTGGTCAGCTTTTCGGGTTCGAATGAGTAGGTGGCATCAAGTTACTATTAAATGATAGATTAATTGCATTATTCTGTAGATTTCATGCGTCTTCATCACGTATAAGATAGAAAGTCGGTTGTGACACTCCAGGAAATGTCAGTATAAACAAAATCTTGAAACAATCCTGGTTGCTTACCCATATCGGCTCTATCCCCCCAGCTCCCCCACCACCCTCACGAGTCAAATATCCGCGCGGTCCCACGTAATTAACCTCAGGTGGGGAAACCCGCCTACAGCACCGAAAAGGAGGTATAATATACAGTACCATCAGCCACCTATAGGCCAAGCAAGGAACTGGCAGCCACCACCAAACCACCATCAGGAATCAGGATATGATCCAAGCAACTAATTGGCCACATCGCATGTAAGCAATCGAATAGCCATTCATGAACCACCATGCCTTGGTAACACAGATATACATAGCCTTTAACCTAATTGCCGGGTGAGAGCTAGACACCCTTTCAGCTGCTGCTGCATCACACTTCGCAAACATACACTCAAGTGAGAAAGATGCCCTCTTTGGGGTCTGAGTAATATGTTTTACGTGCTGTAGTATGATTTAATATAATATGCGTAGACGGCTGGAGGCATACTTGCTCAGATCTGTTTCCAGTTTCATCTATTTTGATATCCCGAGAAAATAGTTATATCGATCTGCAATGGACTCCTCAAATCTCGGCCCCAGCGTGTTAGCAGTATCGTGGGTCTTCGGCGCTCTAGCTATCATCGTCGTCGGCACTAGGTACTATGTCCGTCTTCGAATCGTGGAACGCTTTACTATCGATGACTGGCTAATCGCTCTTGTTCTGGTAAAATTCCCATCTTCGATATTTTATACCTTCCACTCTATCAAGTAGTATTAAACGACTTTCACTTTCTCATTCATTCATGAGATATCTAACTCTCGCAACAGATTCTCGCCCTATTCAACGGCATCTTCTACACCCTCTCTGTCCATCACGGCCTCGGACAAGCTCTTCAAACCCTCACCAAAACCCAGATCTCAAACACAAAGAAATGGGTGTATTTAGGAAATATCTTCTCGACGCTAAGTGCGGGATTCGGACGCATCGCATTCGCGTTCTTGCTGCTGGCGCTGCTACATCCGACGTGGTGGAAGCGGAGGGGATTGCTTTGGACGATTATTACGTTGAAGTTTATCGTGGATGTTGTGGCTGTTGTGGTGAGCTTTTTGCAGTGTAGGCCGATGAATGGGTATTGGGATAAGGATGTAAATGCGACTTGTATGCCGGTGGTTGTGGTGAGGGTTACATACTTTCAGGGTGGTGAGTCGACTTTTGATTTGTTTTGAGTTTATGTATTGTCTTGTAGTGGCGGTGTTAACATGGGATTATAGCTTTCTGTGCCTTGGTTGATTTCATACTCGCTGTTTTCCCAACAACTCTGCTCTGGAACCTTCAGATGAAGCTCAAAATGAAGGTCTCACTGTCAATTGTGATGGGTCTAGGGGTTTTGTAAGTCTCCCCGATGGTCTTTGACACCCATCATCTGCTGAGTCCCATCTTCAAAGCGCCGGGATTGCCGCAGTAATCAAGACAGCCGAGCTCAGGAACTCGTCCCAACCAAATACAACTCGTAAGTCACGTACTCATATCATCTCAAACATACAAACCCTAACCTGTGATTTAGGACAATTGGCAATATTAGCTATCTGGCGAATGTAAGAAAACCACCATAGCACTCCCACCACCTACTAACCAAACCACAACAGCCTTGAAGTCTACCTCGTTCTTATCGCAGCATCGATCCCCACGTTAAGACCACTCATGGGAGCCAGACGACCAGAGACGACCACGTATTATAACTTTAAGCCAAAGAATTGGACTAGCATGGAACAGTCGGGGGGCTCGGATAGGAGATCTTCGAATAGGGGAGGGGCGTTTGTTTCTTTGATGAGCCCTTCAACAGATGATGGTATTATGTCGAGTGCGATGGATACTTATTCTCTTAAGGAGAAGGATGGCTGTGAGGTTAGGGTTGGTAGTGCTGGGGATAGGGCGTAAGCTGGGGGGTAATCGAGAGATATGTGCAGTATTTCTAACTGAGGTTTCGAGATTGGAAAAGAGAGATGTGAACAAGGAGCTTGTCGAGTTTATATTGTATATGAGGTTAACCTGAGGGACTTCAAGGGATGATATAAGTAACTTCCCCAATATAACAACAAAAACAAATCACGAATTCAACTTGAAAACGCAAAAGGATGCTATCTATCTCAAGACATCGTAGCCGTCCTTTAAGGATCACGACATGGAAAAGAAGTCCACACCCCCTCTCCGGCGTAGAAATAACAGGCCAACCACAATTCCTCAAAGGCAGTTGGATAATGAAAACAATATAATAAATTTAATCAACCGGGATATCTACTTGACAACAATCATCAGCAATAGTTCATTGTCCCAAAATCGGCCTGTTTTTTCTCACCCGGACAGACCCCTCAGCAAGAGCTAACAATGGTGATACCCAAATATTAACACCAAGCTCAACTCATCTCATCTAATCACCTCACGCAAAAACCAACACTCTGTAAGCAAACTTTGCAAACAGTAAGAATCCATCAATGTAACTTGCTGCGGCTTCCGCCCGAAATATCAAACTCTGACAGACGACAATTAAAACTCAAATCTGCTGAGATGTTGTTGGCCGGATGCATATGCATGCCACATTCCTAGCCTGTGCGCTCCGACCGGAACTAAAAGGGGAAATGTCCAAACAAAAAGAAAACAACATACAACAGTGGGGATTCGCTGGTGGTCACCCACCCAACTACTAATCCACCGATTCAAGGCTTGTGTATGGCAGAGCGGACGGGATGCCCAATTCTCCTTGATCTATGGTCGTATGTAGCAGAAATGCATTTACTTGATTATATATACTAAAATATATGTTTCTTTAATAGGGCTGAGGGTGGAAGAACTATATGGTGATAGTTACTTATTTTTCGAAAACTGATAGTTAGGTAGCCGAATTATCTGCTTGCTATATAGATATAAGCTATTACTGAAATAGCTATATAAAGTGCAGGGACTAGATATATAATATGAGATTAAGCCTAGTTCTCTACTTGTAGCTATTCCGGAAGAAAGGATAAGAGATATAAGGTACAGGAAGATTCTTAATATGAACGTAGGTGTCGGTAAGTCGGTGCTTCAGCCAGGCAATGGCCGCACGGGCTATCATGCCTCAGGCATGTAGCGTACCCCATCAAAAGAGCTGTATGCATTTACGGTCGCAGTATGCCCGTACATGCCTCTGTACATGGCGAAGCAGGAGTACGAATGCATTAAAAGGAGCTTCGGAATACCCTCATCATGTACTATAATTAAGCCGCTGTACGGCCAGTTAGGTGTTGAGAATTAAGACGATTTTACCCATTGAACATAAGCTGGCCACTTTGCGCCCAGC
Organism: Rutstroemia sp. NJR-2017a BBW; assembly: GCA_002946425.1. NCBI lineage: Eukaryota > Fungi > Ascomycota > Leotiomycetes > Helotiales > Rutstroemiaceae > Rutstroemia > Rutstroemia sp. NJR-2017a BBW. The sequence continues at coordinate 444,764 of NJPT01000010.1, forward strand.
CTAGTGTTCCGGGGAAACGTCGGACCGCATCACGTGACATTGTCGGATCTCCCCCTTTCTCATCATTTACTTTTACCAGGAGGTCCACCCAACAGAAGTATTATTAATAATACAGGATAGTGTAACTTAGGATTGACTATCTGAAACACCAAGTATAATCCTTATTTGAGAATATAATCGTTCTATCTTATTGACTATGTAAAGTCTTCAGTATCATATACTATCTAGTACGTCGTATGTCGTGTGACAGTGAGTGTTCCAGGAAGCTCTGGTTCCCTTATCGATGAGGGGTGTCTCAATTTGTGAAGAACCGATATTTTGGGTGCGCACAGGCCCCTCACACAGAGTTCGTGCACCCACTGTTGGCACAGTCCGATGTTACCTGGATCGGTTGGGTCTGGGTCAAGCCTTTGGTTTTCCGGGTGGGTGCGGGTTGGGGAGTCCTAAAACCCGGGGTTACCAGGTGGGTATTACTGTACTGCGTTCTGGAATTTGGAAATCCCAAGAGATTGATACCCTTACCATCAACAACTTTCTGCACAGACTCGGCTGGTATACCGTGCCCCCTCTAACCCATCCAATGAGTAGACGGGGTTGGAACCTTGCCTAATTTGGGTTATTATCCGTAAGGAAAACTTGCTCAATATCGCTCTCTCAGTGCAGCATCTTTGAGACTGAGCGTGGTATCTCTCAGAGTCCAAAGTTATGGATCTCTCCACATTGCAAATATATGTGCAGGACATGGTGCGGTGATCCCGTTACCCGCTAGCTCGCTTTCCTGTCAAAATTACCTTTAAAGTACGCAGCGCGTACTTCACCTCGACCTTCACATTCGCCTTCCTCGTTGTCGGTCAGCATTAACCAACTCGCCCGCCATGGGGCCCAAAATCTCCTTCTTTATCCTGTCCCTGTTCCTCACCATTCACAATGTGAGCGCAGGCGGAAATGGTATCATTGGGTTTGGGCTCTCCTTGTACCAGGACCAATGCTGCCAGGCTTGCTACGATTCATTGTCCACCCTCTATCTCACTTGCACCACATTTCCCGATGACATGTCTACGGATATGGATATGAGTGGCATGGTTATGATGGGAACAACGAGTGCCGAGTGTTATGCTACCAACAGCCCATGGTTACAGACGATGGCTTATTGCATTCAATCTAATTGTGACGCTCATGGATATCCCGCAGATAAGCAGGCCACATGCTTCAGTACCCACGCAGTTGCAGGAGCTTCAACGCCGACCTTCCAGGAAAGTTTACCTTCTGCCGCGCCGACAGTGGAGGTTGAGGCAGACGCAGTGTGGCTCAATGTCACCAGCTTGGTGAATAGTGATACTTATTACTCAACTTATGGCACGGAGGCCGAGTTCGCAAGATCCGAATACATTCATACCAGATATTCGTACGTTATCCTTCATATTTTTACCATGAAATCACTACTTTTCTTTTAAGCAAAATACGACTCATATCTCGCTTCTAGGGTCATACTCTATCTCATAACTATTGGTCTCATCATCGGGGGTGGTCTCCTGGCTCAGGTAAGAGTAGCATTTCCGGGATTTCAAAAATCACTTTCCACTACCAGTCTCTGGGCGAAACTTCAACAGTGCATATTCCTCCCGGCTCTATTCGGGTCTCGACGTCTGGAACCTCTCCCTGGGCACATTGGCTGCCTACCAGGGAGGACGCTCAGCATTTTCATCACACTCTACGTCATTATGAACGTTATACTCTGTTCCGTTTCTTTCCGCAGCTTCCAGCCCAATACCTTTTGGGCGTCAGCTCCAGTCGAATTGTGCGAGTATGTCGGGAATCGAACGGGTACTCTCAGCTTGGTCAATATGAGTATGGCGATTTTGTTTGCAGGTCGAAACAATCTTCTGATCCTTTTGACCGGATGGAGTCAGACCACTTTCTTGACCTTACATCGTTGGTCTGCGAGAGTGGCTACTTTGCAAGCTGTTATCCATTCGATAGTTTACACACTGCAATATTTTGAGCCAGGGCAGGGAGGAGCGGCAGTATATGCTGCTAAAGCATCACAGACTTTCTATGTACGTTCCTCAGCATCGTCAAGTCATTTTGATCTCACTAACACCTTCTCGCAGTGGTTTGGCATTATCGCAACGATAGCAATGTGTCTTGCCACAGCTCACGCAATTCTACCGCTTCGAACTGGTTACTACGAAACGTTCCTGATAACTCACATCGCCCTTGTCATTCTCACCTTGGTAACTTGTTGGTACCATCTAGTCCCCCACTTTGGATTCGTCTACGGTTACCAAGTTTGGCTCTATATCTGTTTCGCCCTTTGGTTTTTCGATCGATTTGTCAGAGTAGTCCGCCTGCTTTACTACAATCGTCTCGGCAGCTCAATGGCCATCGTGGAGGCACTACCCGGCTGCGATGTCCTGCAAGTCACTGTTTTTCCGCGGATTTGGAGTTTCGGTCCAGGACAACACAGTTTTCTTTACCTTCCCGACAGTTCTCTATATCTTCCTGGATTGGGGGCCAAGTTCTGGGAGAATCATCCATTCAGTGTTGCGGGATGGAAGAGACAAGGAGACTCATCAATTGTTGCGTCTTCTCCTGCCTCTCTTTCTGATTGCACCGGAAAAGGAGAAAAGTCGAAAGATCCCAATGTTATATCGGTAGCTGTAGACTTGGAACAATCGCCTTTGCCAGCTGCCCGACAACCACCGATAACTGCGCACCAAACCCAGATCCAAGACTACACGTCCATCCAATTCCTCATTCGTGTGCATTCTGGAATAACCGCCACTCTTCAACGCCGCGTACTCGCCTCGCCCTCTCGCTGTGTGGAAGTAGCAATGTATACCGAAGGACCTTACGCCGGCCACAAAGCCACTCTCCAATCGTTCTATAACGCTGACACCATCCTCTTACTAGTCGGAGGAATCGGTATTACTACTGCCCTCGGATTCGTCCAAGAATACACAAACGCTCGGCTCCAAAAAGGGGAAACCACGGAAAAGAAGAACGGAATCATGAAGAATGCAACCCGATTCATCCTTGCTTGGTCTGCTAGAGAAATATCTCTTATCGAACACGTAAAGTCAAACCTCCTTGCTCAGCAAGATTAAATTGCTGGGGTTGAGTATTTGTTTTGGTGTACAGGTCCCAGTGACTCTGCTGCGCAGGAATTTGAATCTGTTGGTGATGAAAATCACGAGATACATAGCTTACCTGCGAGAATGACGGCGGGAGTGACGGCTGGGAGAATGGATATCAGATCAGTCATGCGATCTTCTGTGGAACCTGGTCTTCAAACGACTGTGCTGGTGTGTGGGCCTGGTAATATGATAGATGAGGCTACGCGCGAGGTTGTAAGTTGTGTAAAGGATAGGTTGAGGGTGGATTTGGTTGAAGAAGCTTTTGGCTGGTGATACCCTTTTTTTTGTCATGTAGTTTAATTAAAATGATATTTTATGTCTTCTTCTAGACGCAAATCAAGAGTCTTGGGATTTACCGGCAGCATTCATATTGTCCTGAATCGTGTATGTGAACTTTTTCCAGACCGCATCAGGCAGCAGGGAGAGCTTCAAGATGGTCTCCGACAAGTTCTCAGAAGAAAGCACGGCATAATTTCCCAGTACTTGCATTTCATCACCCGACCTAAATCCCTACAGCACATCTCGTAGCAATTCCTTCCATCCTCATCTCTTAAAAGGCGGCTGGGGAGGTAGCTGGCACTGCCACTCTGGTGAACACCTGTTGTGTATACTCTACTCATGACCAGAGCAGAGGAAGACAGCTTGTGCTGGTAGGTTCGAATCCTGCAGCTGCCAACCCATCATGCTCAGGTCAACGGCATGGCTAGTACTGTAGGACGACGGATGGACGGCTTGTGCACTCTACCTCCGACACCCCTTAGGGCTCGACAATTCTCGCGCGGCTCAGGTCATAGTGGCAGATAGGATTGTGCTGAAGAGCGGCCACGGGCGGTGATCAGCAGAGGAGAAAGGTGGCTGCAGTGAAGCATTCGTGCAAGCGGGCAGCAATTCCTCAGGGTTTTCCTACCTCAACATAGCCTCGAATGGACCACCCAGATCTCGGACGAAGTAACAGAATCTACGGCACAACAACTACATTCACAGAACACAAAAGTCTGCGGGTTTGGGGAACATTTGGACAGGAGAGAAGGATATTGGGAAGGGTTTTCCCTGTGAGGATCAGGGGGGTTGGTGGAATCACAGTTGCTGTGGCCAGCTGAGTTGCAACAAGACTTCACTGTGGCTGTAGCCCATCAGGTATCTAGGGACCACAGACACAGGAGGACAGTTGGTCGCCGGGTCAGAGCCTTACACCAAAGTCACAAACAGAGCACTTCTGTCGACGGATATGTATATATGCGTGGATAGAAGCCAAACCGCTGAGCGGAGGAGGTTGCTGGCCACACGAGTGTGATGTGAGGTGCACTCACTGAGGCGGATGCAGTTCGGCAACTGGTACCAAAGCTGGGCCATTCCGGCATAGCTGTCTCAAGGACGGCCGGAACCGTGAATGAATCAAATCAAATAAAACAACCTTACTCAGCTCAGACGAAATTCTTGGAAAATCAACGTGAGAAGCGCGTCAAAAGTCGATATCTACGCGTTATCTTACTCTCTGGCATACCGGGTATCGCCCAATATGTATTTGTACCAGGATGAGCCGAATCAAATAGCCGGATATTGGCAAAGTTGCTCAGAACTACTTCGAGTACAGAACGATAATTCTCGACGAAGTAGCGAAGCTATAGGTAATTACCAGCCAAAAGCCGATTCCAATTAACATTATCACTCCCTTTATCAAAAGCCTCACCGAATACATCAGGAAGACCCGAGAACAGCCCATCGATAAACAAACTCCTGATGGAGATGAGAGCCAGATTCAAGGAAACGAAGGATATATACGAGAAGGTCACGATCATAAAGCAATGATGGGACAGCATATAAATGAAGTGTCCGCACACTTGCTCTTGGGCACATATGGCAGCTGCTAGCCCAGGAACGTCTTCTTTCCCTTCCAAACCGCCCGCGAAAACAGCGTCACTACACAAATATCGCGAGTTTAAGGTCAAATCAAGGACAGCCACTCTATCCAAACCCTGAGAAGACTCTCAGAAAAGGGCATCAAAGAACTAATCACTCAAGCGCTCAACCAGAACAAGAATACCATCGAGCTTGCCAACCACATCACAGCCGTGAGGCAACTCAAGAGCGGAGACATTAGTGTTCAAACCAGTTCAGCGGAGGCAGCGGAGAAGCGCAAGGGCAAGAAGGGGTGACTAGCGACGCTTGGATCGAAGGCAGAAGTCATAATCCAGACGTACGGTGTCCTGGTCCACGGAGTTCCGATCAACAGAATCAATATCACCGACCAAGTGAAGGCGATCGAGCAAACCAAAATGGAAAACAGTTGCATCATCAAAAGTATGGACATCAAATACGTAGGATGGCTGATACCAATGACTATTCACAATAAGAAAGGTATCTTCCCTCATTATGGAGTTCACGATGCCAGAGCACGCAAACAAGGCGATTGATGAGGGGTTAATCATTAAGGCATCAATATAACAGTGCGAGTACTACAATCGAGGCTACAGGCTTCATCAATGCTTCAACTGCCAACAGTACGGCCACAAAGGATCCCAATGCACTGCCGCCCAGGCATGCAGTTTTTGTGCAGAAGCGCACAACTCGAAAGAGTACGAGAAGAGGGCGGTCCACCCACCCGCAGAACCTAAATACACGGTGTGTAACGTAAAACATACAAGCTGGAGCAACTCGTGTAAGAAAAAGCAGGAGGAGCAAATGAAGATCAATAGGGCGCTAACAGACCGACCTGGGCGCCACCGAACGAATACATAGACAAGGAGAACTTGAGACTCGACAGCAAACCTGCAGGACCGCAAGCAATAGGCCGGAACTTTCAATTCAACCTCGGGGATTTTCTCAGCCTAACCCTCCAAATACAACCGTCTCAGGGGCCGTCTCAGGGCCCGTCAGGCCAGCCAGCAAACAAGAGGCAGAGATCACCCACCGGGAAGGCGGCGGAAGGAACGCAACCAAAGAGGCGGACGGTGGCAACCACCAATAGGAACAACAAGAGGGTATCCTAAGCTCCGTCGACATCAACTTGCCCGAGCGGGCAGTCAATGGACTAGCTCCCACAGAGTAGCGTATGCAAAGATACACCAAACGCGACCTAAGAGGAGCAAGAGAATACAGCATCATCAGCCACCCAGTCAGATACAATTATTGTATATAACGAGTAAACGAACGATGTCAATATTACAGTAAAATGTACAAAAATCGAGGGCCGTGATGGCCCTACTGCTCAAAGATCCGGCAGTCCTGGAACTAGATATCATTGCTATCCAGGAACCATAGCGCAACCCACAACCTAGCGGCAGATTACTTTCACCTAGTATATATAGACAGCAAAGACACTAGGACTTACTTATTTATCAACAAAAAGATACCCACGGCAGCGTAAACAGCAAGAACGTACTCGCCAGACGTATATAGCCTGAGAATCGACATAGGAGGCAACAACAACATATAATCCAAATATATACAAATACACAATATCTACAACCCGATTCAGGGCTTACGAGGGTACAGGGAGGCCCTTCCCCTACTGAGGACAGAGTTGAACAACATCCCTAGCAAAGAATATATAGTACTAGGGGACTTCAATATAAGGTATAGCCTATAGACGGGAAGGGAGGAATACCATATAGTACGATACGGCTCCGAAGGACTGCTAGATATCTTGGAGGAGTGCCGCCTCGATCTTCTCTTCCCACCAGGGATATGTATATGGCAGTCAAGAGGCCAAGAAACCACCCTCGATCGAGTATTTGCTACGGAGGGGATAGAATAGTAGGTGATAGAATACAAGGTGCAGCCGTCATTCGACTTTGACTCGGACCATTTCCTTATCTTAACCATACTTGACATTCACACTGTACAGTAGTGTTACGTCGTCGATTCTCTAGTCACGTGGAAGTGGTAGAGAGGCGTAGGGTGTGTATTGAAGCAGTCAAGCAGGGGATTAACGGTAGGTAATTGATCACGATCAATTAATATCGAGTAGTAACAAGTAATGATTGAGATTACTATTTGAGTTGAGCACGAAGCTCCATATACTAAGGAAATACTATCTGCTTATATAGACCTTCGTTCTCACTGTACCAGTTGTTCCAGTTGTTCCAGCGATCTGAAATCGCTGGTACTACTGGTACCACTGGTCAACATATAACTCCCCACAGGGTTCTACTGTGATTGGCCAACCCAATCTCTGAGCCTAAGGTCCCTACGGTCATATGTTGTCAGGTCGTAACACTATTCCCCTCCTAGGTAAGCGTCGTCCCGGCGCTTACTATAACAGTTCCGGGTGCCCTACCAAGTATTTCTTCAACTGCTCCTTGGTGTTTTTTCCTTTCTTTCGCTATGCCGGTTTCTCATCGTTCTCGCACAACTAACAATCGCAAAACTCAATACGCTCGTAGTCGGGAAAAAGGTATAATTATGGTTATCCCTTGTAGTCGTTGTTCGGAAAAGAATTATGAGTGCCGGGTCCTTCCAGGTAGCGATCAGTGTGGAGAATATAGGAAAAGTGGAATGGAAAAGATATGTAATGTCTTTGGTTATTCAGCCGATGTATGGGCTCGTGTGGATAATGAGGAGAAACGTCTGCGTGCCGAGCATGAGAAGTTTCAACGTGAAGAAGAAGAAGTTGCAGCAAAGATTCAGGAAGTGTCGGCGAAAATGCTGAGGCTTCGTATACAAGCACGGCAGACTCAGTCTAAGCTTGATTCTTTGTGAGAGAAAGCTGGGAAAATGTTGCAATATGATTTTAAAACGATCGAAGAGTTAGATGCTTTCGAGGAGCTGGAGAGGTTGGAACAAGAAAGGCAGGAAAGAGAACAGGCGGTTGCTGGGACCGGAGAGTCTAGTTCCTCCGCGGTTGACCCGTCCTTCGAGCTTTCTTCGATAAGTCCTTCCGAGGTGGCTGCCTGGCTGGAAGGTGAGGGTTCCTTTGGTGGAACTTCTCTAAATCAGATGGGCAGTTCAAGTTGCTCTTAGGTTCCCAGGTATTCTCTGAGTGTGGGTAACCTTCCCATTTGATTAAGTAATGGAGCCTCCCTCTGATATATTTTTGATCTAGTATCTCTTCGACTTCATATTCGGCGTTTGGTTCTAATGGTTCAGCTTCGGTGTACGGAGTGTCCGGTGCTCCGTCTGGTGCTGGTTCAAGCAAGGATATATGGAAAACTGGGTGTATCCTTATAGTGTTTGGTAGCTTGAGTTCGTAATTGACTATGCTGATTTTCTTGCTGATTTTGAATGGTCCAAGTTTCTTATGATCTAACTTGTCGCTTGGTCGTTTTGTGATGATATTTCGTCGTAGGAGGTAGACCTTATCCCCTTCTTTAAGCGTTGGTTCCATACTACGCTTCTTATTGTAGTATTCTGCCGTCCTGGTGGCGATAAACTTGATATCCAGTGATAACTGTTCCTGTAGTTCCCTCAATCCCTCGACCTTCCGAATTGCTCTGTCGGAGTTCGCGTCTTGGGGTAACGGTGTATTATGTGACTTGGGGTGGAACCCAAAGTTGGCGTAAGCTGGTGTTATACCGGTAGTTTCTGATTCGGCAGTATTGTATGCAAATTGAGCAAGTGGTAGCAGCTCTACCCAATTGTCTTGCTTGTAATTGATGTAGTATTGTAAATATGTTTCCATGGTCTGATTCAATCGTTCAGTCTGACTGTCTGTTTGCGGATGAAATGCTGTCGATATCTTTCTTTTGATACCCATAAGTGCGGTTAATGTTTCCCAAAATTTTGAAGTGAACAACTTATCTCTGTCGGATATTATTTCTGTTGGTGTTCCATGGATGCTGACTATATTTCTCATGAATATTCGGGCTAAGTCCTCTGCTGTATAGGATTCCTTAAATGGTATCATATAGCCGAACTTCGTCAGTCTGTCCACGATAACTAGGATTGAATCGTATTCAACTCCTGTTGTCGGTTCTTTCGAGGTTGGTAGTTTGACTACAAAGTCCTATGATATAGACTTCCATGGTTGAGAAGGTGTGTTGGGGGTTTTGAGCTGGCCATATGGAGCATGTCGGGATGACTTGTTCCGTATGCAGGTGTCGCATTTCCCAATAACTTCTTCAACTATCTTTCTCATCTTAGGAAAGTAGTAATTTTTCCTTAGTCTAGCGAACGTTTTCGCTATTCCTTGATGTCCGTGAGCCGGTTGCTCGTGAAACTCTCTTGTGAATGGTTGAGCCATTGCTGCTGGGATGTATAGCTTCCCGTGGAAGTATATAAGCTTGTCTTCGGTGGTGAACCCTTCACTGCCTGATTCCAGTACTCGCTTTGCAGTAGAGTCTGCTTCATAGTAAGCCAATACTCCTTTTCGTATTGTCGTGTCGTTCAGGGTAGACACCGTTGCTACAAGTTGTGCTCTGTTGAAGACTAGTGCGTTGTCTTCTTGTTTTAAGATTGCATGTGATTCGTGCGTCTTATTCTTTAGGTATTCGGGTTTCCTGCTTAAAGCGTCTGCTCTAGCATTTTCTTTTCCTTTGATATACGAAATTTTGAAGTTATATGAGGCTAGTAGTTCTGCCTATCTAACTTGTCGTCGGTTGAGTTCTTTCGTAGTTGTGAAGTAGATTAGATTCTTGTGATCTGTATATACCTGGACTGGGTATTTAGATCCTTCCAGGTAGACTCTCTATTCCCTGAATGCATCTACTATCGCGAGTAGTTCCTTGTCGTAAATTTCGTAATTCAATTCAGCAGGCGATAGTTTTCGGGAGTGGAATGCTATTGGCTGCTGCTTGCCATCCAAGCCTTCCTGGCTGAGTACCGCTCCGAGCATATAGTCGGATGCATTAGTCTCAACTGTTATTTCTTTCTCTGGATCGAATGTCATCAGGATAGGTGCTTGAGTAAATGCTTTCTTGAGTGACTCAAATGCATCCTGTGCCTTGTCTGTCCATTGGAACGCTTGTTCCTTTTTCGTAAGTTCTGTAAGTGGTGCTGAGATTGAGGAGTATCCCCTAATGAATCTCCGATAGAAATTTGCAAATCCCAAGAAGGATTGCACATCTCTAACCGTTGCTGGTGGCTTCCATTCAAGCACACTTTTCACTTTTCTGGGGCTCATTTTGAGTCCCTCGGTACTAACAATGTACCCTAGAAATTCTGTTTCGGTGATATTGAAGCTGCACTTTTCAGGTTTGAGTAGGATGCCTGCATCCATCAATACCTGTAGTATGTCTTGGACTAGCTTGGTGTGTTCTGCTACTGATTCCGAGAATATCAGAATATCGTCCAGGTAGCAGATACAATGCGTGTCGAGCTATTTGCGTAGTAAATTGTGGATCAAACGTATGCATGTTGCTGGTGCGTTTGCAAGTCCAAATGACATCACCAAGTATTCGTAGTGTCCGTATCGAGTACGAAAGGCAGTCTTCCACTCATGTCCTTCCTTGATCCTTATCAAGTTGTAACTGGATCTCTGATCTAACTTCGTAAAGATCTTTGCTCGTCCTAATCGATCCCGTAGCTCGCTAGCTAGTGGTAGTGGGTATCGATCCTTAATCGTAATAGCGTTTAGCTTTCTATAATCGACAACTGGTCGGTCGATATCGCTTCCTGGCTTAGGTACAAAAAACATTGGTGTACCTGCCGGCGATGTTGATTCTCGTATAAATCCCTTTTTCAACATCTCGTCGAGGTATTCTCTTAGCTGCTTTAGCTTGACTTCCGATAATGGTATTAGTGGAAGAAAGGGTGGTTCCTTTCCTTCTTCCAATAAAATCTCGTGATCCCAAGGCTTATATTCCGGAAGTGCCTTTTCTGGGGGTCTCTCTTCGAATATTCTTGCGTATTTCTTGTACTGTACTGGTATTTGCTCTCCGGCCTTCAGTGAGGGATCCTGGGCATCTTGGTATCCTACCTCGCGGGTGCTGTTCGCCTTCAGCTCTCTATTATCCCGGGGTGTCAGCCTCGCGGGCCCTTGCGCGTCTCGTTGACCGTATAAATATTGGTCTAAGGTAACTTTCCTTGCGATCCAATCTATCCTTGGGTTATGCCGATGTATCCACGGTATACCTAAGATCACCTGATGCCCACCCAATGGTACGATATCGAGTTGTATTTGCTCCTCATGATCAGTGATTCGTATCGTCGCGTCTCGTATCTCCTGTCGAACAATACCGTTTTCGCCAGCCGGCTGACCGTCTATCAGCTGTAGTAGGTATGGTTTAGTCTTCGACCAAGTTTGGAGTTTAGCGGCTTTTACAACTTCTGGTGCGATAAAATTTCCTGTAGCTCCTGAGTCTATCATAGCTCGGAGCTTGTGCCCATTTAATTTGATTGGATAGTAGACCTGGGCCTGTCCTTCGGTTGAATTTAATTGTTATTCCGAATCCTCGGAGCCCTTAGTCTTGCGGGTCTTGTTCTTCGGTCTTCGTGGGTACCACCCTGATCCATCCTTATCGGATCGGTGTACCAGACAGTGGTCATCGTAACAGGCTGTCCATGAGAGATAAGTATGCTCTTGTGCTGGTGTGAGTGTGATTGCTTGGCTCACTGTCTGTGGGAGTTGCGTTATCTTGAGTTGCTGAGTTCGACCCTTCCATGGCTTCTTTCCTTGACTTTTGCGGTGGAAGCTGGCTCGATGCCCTGCCTTACCGCATTCGAAGCATAGGCCTTCTTTTCTTCGTTTGTCCATCTCCTCCTTTGGTAGATGATTTCCCATTCGTGTCGCATCTAACTCCATTGGTTCTGGCTATCGGCTTTTTTTCTGGGGTTGTCGGTTCCCCATTCGGTTGTACTGCCCTTTTCGTTCGAGAGATCGTTCGTACAAGCGGTTATCAATTTTGACTGCCGAGGTTATGAGTTCTCTAAGATCCTCCGGGTCGTCAGACCGGGATAACTCATCCTTAACACTATCCTTCAAGCCTTGGTAATACTGGGCTTGGAGTGCTTCGTCGTTCCATCCTGTCTTTACCTTATGCTGTTGGAATTGAGCAGTGTAATTGACTGCTGAGCCTGTCTGTCGTAGGCTCCGTAATGCTCGTTCTGCATTTCTTTTTGGATCAATATCTCCGAATACTGAGGTGAGTTTTTCCTTAAATCCTCTGAACGTCCTGAAGATTTCCTTAGTTTCTTCCTTCATAGCAGAAGAGACTCCTCTATTCGCGGCTCTATTTCCTAAAAAATCTTCAAGGAATGGTTGGACCTAATCAAAGGCTGGTCCTCTGAGAAATGAAACCGACTATAGCACCTTGTCTGTATCCGTGACGAATTTGGCTGTATTAAATCCAATGTAAAGCTCAATTTGTGCGGTGAAAGTCTTGAAACTGGACTGCTTGCCTGAGAACGTATCGGGCAAGTTGACTTTGATTTGAGCGGACTGGGTCGTTACGACGGGTGTTGCTGTGGTGGCTGCTTGCTGTGCTCCAGCTTGAGAGGATGCGGCAGCATCTGATCCAGGTATGGTGACGATAATAATCCGGTACTTGAAGCAATACTGGTGCTCAAAGTGTTACGTCGTCGATTCTCTAGTTACGTGGAAGTGGTAGAGAGGTGTAGGGTGTGTATTGAAGCAGTCAAGCAGGGGATTAACAGTAGGTAATTGATCACGATCAATTAATATCGAGTAGTAACAAGTAATGATTGAGATTACTATTTGAGTTGAGCACGAAGCTCCATATACTAAGGAAATACTATCTGCTTATATAGACCTTCGTTCTCACTGTACCAGTTGTTCCAGTTGTTCCAGCGATCTGAAATCGCTGGTACCACTGGTACCACTGGTCAACATGTGACTCCCCGCAGGGTTCTACTGTGATTGGCCAACCCAATCTCTGAGCCTAAGGTCCCTACGGTCACATGTTGTCAGGTCGTAACAAGTAGGTGGGCTGCCTAGAAGACAGTGGAGAGAAACGAACATCCAAGTATTAAGAGCATCATTAGAAGGATAAATACCTGTGGTACTGTTGGCCAAAGACCTATAAGAGATCGATATCCTTATAAATACTATCGTACGGTCTATTAATATTGTAATCGATAGGTACACCCCATGGAGCAAGCCAAGTCCAAGGTCTGTAGCCGGTTTCGCAAAGGAATATAAGTAAGCGCCAATAGAAGCCAAACGATTGAGGAGGACAGCGAAACATATCCGGACGGAAGAGTCCTGGGAGTAGTACAGACGAGCGAAAAACTGGAAAACAAGATTGATAGATAAAGCTTTTGGAGCTATGTATAGGGAATAAGTAGAAACAGCCTCCGAGTCTATTGAAGGGTTATGGAAGGTAGCAAAATAGGCTAAGAACAGCTTGCTGTGATTGTTATATATCCTACTATTGAGGAATCGAGATGGAAACTTAGAAGATGGTTAGAAGGAAAAGTTGATCTTATCCTCTATATAGATGGTAGCTGTATCAATAATAAAGTAGATACTTCAGCTATAACAGCCGAGGGCTCTATTATATATCGGTTATACCTAGGCCGGGTGTCGGAGGTCACGGTTTACGCGGCCAAGTTGAGAGGGATTCTCTTAGTATTCCAGATTATATATAAGAGAGACTATAAGGCTATTATAGTCTTCACAGACAACTAGACAGCAATCAGATCTATAGCCAACCCAGATCATTAATCCGGCCAATATATCCTATTTTAGATACTATGGATGATAGAAAATATAAGGCTTAAAGGGATAGAGCTAGAGTTCTACTGGGCCCTGGCTTATATAGGTATATAGGGCAACGAAAGAGCAGATAAGGCAGCGAAGGAAGCTATAGGCTGGCAAAGGATTAAGGACCGGGGGCGGTCAAGGGAAGTTGATACTGACCAAACTACTTACAGACCACCAGGTTACTTGCTTGTGGTAGTAATAAGAACAGCTCATAACTCTCTCCTGCTAGCCGAATGGAAAGAGGCTTGGATAAACGAGAGGACGGGACAAGAGCTCCACAGGATATGCCCGGAGCAGGTAATGCACTGGGAACCATTTAGGGTATATTGAACCAGAAATCGGACTGGAATGGGGAAGCGGGTAGATGGGATGAGGTACTGGAACCATGAGAGCCAGGAGAAGCTAAGAGTTAAAGGCATGTAAATACGTAGTTTGTGGTGGTCATGATTTTCTCACTGACCACCATGCCGTATGAGTGACCTCCGGTCGCTGGGATCGGTCTATGAACAAATCAATCAATCAATCATGAATCAAATCAAATCAACAGACCTGCACACCAAATCCATCCATCTACCAAGACATTCATAGCCTCTCGTGCAACCATATTACAATGAAATGAGCCCTTTTGAGTACATTATCGCTATTTAAATCATGTTCAGGATGAGCGGCTAGGGTACACCAGGGGGGCAGGAATTCACGATGCTTTGTTTTAGTGTTCTCGGCTGCTGACAAATCCGTCATCAAGTCCTGCACCCCCTGGTGGTACCTTAGCTCACGCGAGGCTTGCGACTAAGGTAGGCTAGATTGGGAAAACAGGAGCAAATGTGCTCATATGCAGCGCCCAGGGATTGGCGATACGGCATGCTGCTCGGGAGGTCATCATGTGCTGGAAATGCACTCAGCCGCCTGTTTGAGAATATAATTCTGGTTTTCTTCTGTGTTTTGGTTGAGATAATTCGTGTATGGGGGGTCGGGGGTAGAGCCCTATAGAGTACATTATTATTAAAAATTAGCAAAACAGAAAATACGTCCCGCCACTTGCCTTTGATCGTTACTCCGTGATTACCATCTACTTTGTACCCCATGCAATGGCTGTCATCAAGGGGCAAAGGGTCAGTACTCCGCAGTTCCCACATGTAGTTCCGATAACGTCAACCGTGGCCGTGGCCGTGGTGCAAGACCCTGAGGGCCGAAGCTGCAGGAGTGGTCTTGTGTGTAAGCTAGTATATCAGAGTTACACAATTGAAAATTGTCGGTAGCTCTTTTCTCTTCGCCTGCGTTTTGTCAACTGCCAGAATTAGTGAATGGTTCGTTTAGCTAACTCCCCCCTTTCTCATAAACGGTGATTACCTCTGGCCGGCAACCAACATCACATCAATCAAACACCTGGCATATTCACGGAAGGATTGATTCGAGATAGCTGTAGCATCATTGACATGCAGCTGAAAGTGTGTATCGTGGGTGCGGGACCAGCTGGCTTCGCACTCGCCGCTGATCTCGAAAGCCGCGGAACGAGCGTATTGCTATATTCGCATCCAAAGCATCTACGGCACGCCAGCCATATCATCTCCAAAGGCTATCTAAAAGTCAGCGGTGCAATTGAAGGATCCACAATGCTACGCATCACATTCGATATGAGGGAGGTTATTGAGTTTTCGAAAATCGTGATTCTTACTGTGCCGTCGACAGGACAGGAAACACTGTTATGCGAGTTAAAAAAATTCGCTTTGCATCAACATACCATCATCGCTATTCCTGGGAACCTGTTCTCACTTATTGCTGATGCGGAGATGGACATTGGGTGTGTCCTCGAGGCCAACATATCACCGTACTCGTGTAGGATGAGTGAAGGAGTGTTAGCAGTATTTGGGAAGAAGAGCTCCTTCTTTATCGCGGCTCTACAAAAGAACATCGGCCCAGCGTTCAAGGCTGAGATCCAAAGGATCTTTCCACAGGAACTTCGATGGAGTAGCAATATTGTCGAGGTCTCTTTATCCAACATCAATGGGGTATTCCATCCACTGATGATGTTGATGAATGCTGGACGAATCGAAAGCACTGGTGGCGATTTCATGCTGTATTGTGATGGTCTTACGCGTTCGGTTGCCAATGCAATACTCGCTGTGGATAGGGTGCGATTAGAGATTGGAGAAGCATTTGGGTTCCAACTGGATAGTGTGATCGAGACGTCGAATGGATGTTATGGTGCCGATTTCAAAGACTTGGTCGACTTGGCCCAGAACTCGGAGCCGCACAAGAAGTTGAAGGCTCCGGCAGGTATTGATAATCGGAACATTTCGGAAGATGTTCCGAACCTGCTGGTGTGTTGGCATGGCCTGGCGGAAAAGCTGGGAATAGATGCTTCTCCCATCGAAGCAGTTATCAATCTCACTAGGATGGCGACCGGGATAGATTATATGGAGAATGGGAGGAATTTAAGGAAACTTCATTTGCAGGATCTCTCGAGAAGTGAGCTTCTGGAACGATTCAGTGTTCTTCGTGCATCATCATGCATGATCATGCAAAATGATATTCAATAGAGCTTTGGGGACATGATTTTCCTTTCGCCAAACTGTCCCCTATACATCTAGGATAACACCGCCCTAAAAGGCGTTTCAGATGAGTGTTTACAGTGTGAGTTGTTCTATGTACGACATATCGGCATTCTCAAATGCTGTCTTGACGATTCCAAAGGATCTAGTTCGAGGACGAACAACTTTTTACAGTGTAGATTAACAATTACTTTCCTAACAGTAAAAAAGCAAATGCGAAGAATATTATGCTCCATGTCGAAGTGAGACTATCTATTCAAAGTCATAAATATAAGACAAATGCTCACAATCTCACCTGACCCCCCTTCCAAATTCTAATCTTAGCACCATACAGGCCCAATACCCAGGGCAATGGAGCGAATGCAAGCGCAACAAAAGCAAGTACGCTGTTCCCCCAACCCAACCCAAGCCGTTTATACATATTCAGACCAGCGATTGGAACGACGGCCCCAGCAGTTCCTCTTAGTACCGCATTGGCACCAATCACGCTGGCGGCATATTTCTCAAAGGCATCAATCAGGTAAGTTTGGATGCCTATAAAGATCAAAATCGAACCGAATCCCGTGATAGCTGTTCCGATTTGGGGAACAATCCAATGGACATGTTTCTCAGCACTCCATCCGTACATAAACAACCCAAGTGGAAAGGCAAGAGAGCCGGGGATAGTGATGATAAGAGAGAGACGATCTTCGGGTTTATTCGTCTTTCCAGCTGCTGCACGCTTCTTAAGGGTCCTGTCGCTGAAATTGCCAGCATAGACTAGTCCTGCTAGGGTACCGATGCCACCAGCGAGGAAGACAAGACCCGTAGCCGATGTCGAGAATCCATACACTTCTCTGAAAACAAAAGAGTATGTTGCGAAGAGCAGATAGAGAATGCCGTAGAGGATGGCGACGTATGTGCACATGACCGTTACAATCGGGTAGCAAATCAATAGTTTCAACGGCCGGACAATGCTATTTTGGAAAAGATCCCCGGGAGTGAGATCGGTTGCGAGCTTGGATCTGTGATTCGGGTTTCCTGTCTCTTTTCTGAATCTCGCTGCCTTTCTTTCTAGCAAGATAGGCGGGTAAGTCTCTCTTAATACAAGGAAGGCAAAAATCGTGACAACACCAATCTAACTAGGGTTAGTAAATAACCTTTTCTAAGTAATAGGTTGTTCCATGGATAGCTTACTACAATTGAGATGACCCAGAACATCCATCTCCATCCAAATGCCCGAGCCACATAGCCACCAATTATAGGGCCAACCATCGGACCAAGAATAGTGCCTACAGACCAAATTGACACAGCTTTGCCTCTCTTCTCCCTTGGCATGATATCCGCAATAGTACCTGAGCCTATCGTTATCGTAGCTACACCCGCAAATCCTGACAAGAAACGAGCAGCCAGGAGCATCGATTCGTTTTCTGAGACAGCACACATGACAGTGAAAGCCAGAAACAAGACATTTGTCACATTGTAAATGATGACACGACCATAAAGCTCACTTAGCGGTGCGAGCAACAATGGCCCACAAGCAAATCCCAGTACGAATATCGAGATGACAAAAGTGGCGAATGTTGTTGAGGTGGTGTTGAAGTCTTTCATAACGAGCTCGACGCCTGGTGCAAGTATTGAAGATGCAAGTGGTCTATTGAGCGTTAGTTAATTAGTATTTCATTTATCAATCGGCATGAATATTCACTCACACGAGAAAACTGATCACGGAAATAGTACAGATATTTACCCATTTTCTGGTTGACGACCAATTCATAGGATTCTCTCCATCTTGATCTTCTGGCTCGTCCCACCATACAATAAATTCATTGCCAGGCTCAGCTAGTACGACGTCACCATTAGTCTCGAGAGTCGGATTAACTGATGCAAAAGATAGATTTGTGTTTAGGGTTTCCTCCTCTTCCTTGGATGCCTGCCTACCCTTTTCGTTGCGATCGTCAAGAAATGTGTTATCTCCCGTTCCCAACAGTACTTGCCGTGTTTCTACCAGCTGAAAGGCGGTTGGCTTGGTCTCCCGGGGAGAGGCAGTTGGATCTGGTGAAGGCAGCATATTGGAATTGCGGATGAATATAATTGACTTGAGCTAATAGAAAGAAGTATTGGGCGGCGAAAGACGGCATCTCATGTTGCAGAAGAGGAACCGGAGGCAGATCGGAGTGATGTGTTTGGAGTCGGCACTGAGGAAGTCAACCTTCGGGATATCTATCCTTTGCACTTGAAACGATGTTCTTACGTAACCTCATGCAGAAAAGCAGCGGGGTGAATCTTCAGGGATCACTGTATGCCCAGAATGTACGGAACGGTACATCTCTACGGGAGATGCGCATTGTAGCTGTAAAAGTCGGCATACTGCATGGCACTTTTCTGCGCCGAGACAAGGTGATAGGTCAGATAATTACATTGATATATGGCCATTTCAGATATAGGAAAGATAATCACAGGAGCCCGATCAATTATTTCAAGACGTCTGATCTATCTCGGCATTGGAGGCAAGATTTTAATTTTTAACAGCGACGGTAACCAACAGCTCCATCTCCATCCGAATTCCTTCCTCCGTTGTAACTTTCCCCCACTCCAGCTTCATTTCTTCCCTCGCTTTTGGTCGTAAATCTAGAGGAATTCCTCCATACGTCGCCCCAGACGAACTCGTATCCAACCACTCAATCATAGCTGCTCCATCTTTGGCCGACTTGATGATGGTATTAACGACGATTTCTCTCTTTGAAAACCCAGCCTGGTCAAGCAGACTTTCGAGCTCCCCTCTCTTGAGAAATATTGGGCCGCTCTTCTCTGGGTACCTCGAGTACGGCTCTCTTGACAGCACATCTGCCTTGATCTTCTCGTGTGCTGCAACAAAATCTCCAGATCCGCCTGATATCCCAAGACGGCCTCCTGATTTCAGTACACGGGCAAACTCTGCAAGTGCTGCAGGCTGGTCCTGTACCCAGTGGAAAGTGGAGTTCACAAAGACGACATCGATGCTGGTTGATGGGAACTGTGACAGGTGCTCGGCTTTTCCCTCATAGAATGACAAATTAGGCGTGACCTTCTTAAGTTCGAGTGCGAGGGCGATGCGTTCCTTGCTCGGATCAATGCCCACAACAGTCCCATCTTTCCCAACAATTTCAGCTATATGTGCTGTGAGGTTACCAGGTCCACAGCCGACGTCGAGAACACGATTGCCGGGGACAATTCCAAGTCGTTTGAGAAGAAATAAGCCGGCGTCGAATTGGGTATTGTTGACGGCGGTATAGCCCTTTGCCAATTCCTCGGTGTCGATGATGACCATTATTGCTCCTGATCTGATGCATAAAATCGTTTGAAGTCTTACATATTGGTCTTTGAGAGACCCTTGCCAGATATATAGGTGCATGTGGCACGTGCCATTGCCGTGCCGTGAATGTGAAGCATCGATCACGATACACATATTAAAATTGAAGATTGCTACTTCACCCGACATTCAAGCACGACATTTCAGTACGGGATAAAATACCTCTGTACGCTTAGCCCCGCCTTCATTCATCCCGAGATGAAAGCGAGCTGTTTTGAGCACATTACGGAGGTATATCTACTCTTGCTACGAAGGACCTATCAAGCTTTCGGCCAAGCTTTCGGCAGCTAGATCCCAGCTTTTGTGCCGGTGCAATGTACGCGCAAATGCGCAAACTCTAAACTCAGCCAGGACAAAAAGTAATTAGAACTGCTCATGTCACTAGCTTGTATTTATTTTTGTGATACCTTGGGATTCGTAGCTGTTGATTCTGATAGATATATATGATGGCTGCATTTTCTCCCTAGCGCGAAATGGCATGTAAGGTTATTTCGGGTTTATGCTCTCATAGCCTGAGCCAGACATTTGGCATTGAAGAAGCTCATCCCGACGTTCAATCAGATGTGTACGAACTTATTATCTTAAACTCTTCGTACATTCGAGACACCGATGGTGCCGTGCAGCAATGTCTATAATCACCCAGTTATCTGCATTCTCAATAGCCACAACCCTGACACTCCTCGTGCGTCCGTCATTCACATTCACAAAGTCTCGCTAACAATCCACAGTTCATCCTCCGTTTTCTCATCCAAATTGTTCAAAGACGATTATTTCACCCCTTACGATCAGTTCCCGGTCCACTCATCAACAGCATCTCAGAATTACCTGCTACCCTAGCCTTAGTGAGCGGAAACCAGCATGTTTACTACAGATCACTACATGAGAAATATGGCCCGGCTGTGCGCGTCTCTCCAGACGAGCTTAGTTTTGTTAGTGTGGAGGCACGGGAGGAAATTTATGGGTTTCGAGTAGGTCAAGCAACCCCGAGCCGAAAGACTTTCAGAGTTGATAAACTTCTTAGAAAGGTGGGCTGCTTATGGAGAAGAGTCCAATTTTCCTTGGGGCAGTGGGGAATGTTGATGGACAGACTGGTGTGAGTCTTGCTCTGGGTGGAGAGCACTCTCGCCAGAGGAGGGCGCTGGGCTATCTGTTCACGAATACCGCGCTGCTGCAAGAGGAACATTTACTTCATGCGCATGTCCAAAAGCTTGTGAAGGTGTTCAAGAAAATGGCCGCTCAGGACTCAGCAGTGGATTTCTCAGGCTGGTGTAAGCTTTTCCTTCTTTTTTTTTCAAACCATGATGTTTGGTGGCTTCCAGTCTAATCATTACAACTAGACACGTACGTTGCATTCGATGTAATGGGTGATCTCTGCTTTGCAGAGCCCTTTGGATGTCTAGACCAGGGGTCAGCTACGGAATGGTCTAGGTCTGTCATCAACGTCTTTATAGCAGCCACGTGGACGCAGGGCATACGTCGAATAAGCGGCGTAGGCACATGGCTTGAGTACCTCATGATGAATCTCCTTGTCCCTCCTAAAGCAGCTGAGTGGAGGAACACCCACTTGAACCATTCTCGCGAGAAGACACTTCGCCGTCTCAAAAACGGGAATCGAGAGCACCCTGACTTCATGTCTCAAATCCTCAACAATAACGAATCAAAAAAGTCTCTTTCACAAACTGAGATTGTTCTGAACATGGCGTTGTTTATCAGTGCAGGAACCGATACCACAGCCACGACTCTTACAGGATGGACGTACTTCGTTTGCACGCACCCAGAGGTCTATAGCCGCCTCGTCGGCGAAGTCAGAGACGCTTTCGCGGTAGAGGACTGTTGAACAGGGTTATGCAGTGCAGCAGGTTGGTACTAAAAGAGTGCCTATAAGGCCTTAAGGGATTTAAAAGTAGGGTGTACTTAAGCTTGATTCAACTGTTCTACAGGCCTATCTACAGTGAGAAGGACTCTTTATATAGGTGGGCAACTTAGGGTAATCCTTAACGCCTACAGGCCCCGCATTTAGCGCCGAAGGCCGATATGCACCTAAAAGCCGAAATCCTATAGGCTTTATAAGCCCAATGCTACAGGCTTACCAACCCTATTTTGCCACCTTACTCAACAAGGACGATATCAAGTGGGAAAATGTGAGGAAACTGCGGTATCTGGAAGCGACCATCAACGAGTCACTTCGACTGTTTCCACCCTCGGCAGCGAGTCAGCAGCGGATCGTACCTTCAGGGGGTGCCTCTATTGATGGCTACTATATTCCGGTCGGTAAGACAGTTGCTGTGTCACCTTGGGCATCAACACGTTCACGCTTGAACTTCTACGAGCCAGATATGTTTTTGCCTGAGCGTTGGCTTGGAGAAGATGAGAGGTTTAAAAATGACCGTTTGGGTGCTTCTTTGCCGTTTGGGATAGGACCGAGAGTATGCATTGGAAGAAACTTGGCGTACATGGAGATGAGACTCATAACGGCGCAGATGTTATGGAATTTCGATATCGAGCTTGATAGAGGTGAGTACGAAGCGAAGAATCAAGATTGGGGCTTAAATGGCAAAATGAAGACTATGAAGGTATTTCACTCAATGACCAAACCTGAGTTGTGGGGGCGATTGAAAGTGGTTGAGCGATGAGGTTATATCATGCTTAATATCAAGCTGAGTAGAGGGAATTTGATGCTTTGTTGGAATACAGGAAGCAGCTTGGAAGCTGTGGTAAAAACTTCCATCCATAGCTACCTGGCAGTCATCAATGCCTCTCGAACGACTCGGAGTAAATTTGATTTGATTTGAGTAGATTAGATTAGATTTATTCCCATTGGCTGTGCTGGCCCTGTGAAACTTGCACGACTTAGATCCGAGAATCATTCTGCAGCCCAAAAGCCACTTGCGATTGATTGATTTATTCATTCACGGTTCTAGCCGCCCGGACAGCTATGTTGGAGGTACAGCTTTAGCGCAGTTGCCAAAGTGCGCTTTACTGTATTTAGTAAACGCACTTCACTTCATCACTATAAAGTGATTGTCAATCTCCTTCACTAAATAATTTAGCTCTTATTTACAATTATATATATAAGTATAAGAAGGAGTGCTTTGTTTAATTTTTGAAAGTGTATTAAGCTCTTTGGCTGCCGCTTTTTTTTTAGCTTGCTTAATGGTCGTCGAAGCGTCTTCGCTGAAGTATCACCAGAAATGTCCCGGACCCCAACAGCCCACAGGGCCAGCCGCCCGGCAAGCCTGCTCGAGAATGAACTCAAAAGAGCTTATGCCAAGAAGCCAATCATCATCTCAATCTCGGCAGGGCATACTGGG
This sequence comes from Rutstroemia sp. NJR-2017a BBW, assembly GCA_002946425.1. NCBI lineage: Eukaryota > Fungi > Ascomycota > Leotiomycetes > Helotiales > Rutstroemiaceae > Rutstroemia > Rutstroemia sp. NJR-2017a BBW. Next base: position 467,695 of record NJPT01000010.1, read on the forward strand.
ATTGGTTCCATGGATTCGAGGATGAATTCACAAAGCTACAAATCCCATGCGGGCCTGCGGTGGGAGACGAGTCTCTCACGACTTCCCAACATGACCCTTTTCCTATTCCCTGCAAATATGGCGGTCAGATTTTGTAAAATTACTCAAATGGTGAGTACAAGCGGGGTCTGGCTCTTGGCCTGATCGCTTCCCGTCCTGAGAGAATTTGAGGGAAAATTAATTCGCGTGTGCGGGTTTGGTACGCTCAACTCAGCTTAACGCACACCATCTAGAGTAGGCAATAATCTTAGCTGAGCACAACTCATTACCCACAGGATTCGTTTGATCCCTCTGGCCTCAATCTCATGACCTTGCTGTTTCCCTCTTCCACAGATTTGTTCCAGCTCTCGAGACTCTTTACCGGCGCTCAGCGGTTCTTCTCTCACCTCCAACCTGTGGCTTTTTCAATCAATTTGGGCAGACCATAAATTTACGGCCTACACGCCCTTGGAAAACCCTATAAACATTGCCGACATTTATCAGCAAGCCATGGTGACCGGAACCAAAGTGGACAACCAAGACATGAGCAAGCTCACTGCTCACGATACTATGCAGGACTCCGATAAAGACCTGGAGAATCACAATGGCACCCAATCTGACGATAGCTTCATTGACCCAAATTTCCAACTTGGTGTCCAGGATATCGAGGCCGTGACTATATCTTGGACATTCTTTGCACTGGTGGTCGCCTATGTTATGATCTGGTTTGTCTACTTTGTTCAAGGCCTGGTATCGGGAATCAGTGGCACTCTTCTTCCATACGTTACATCTGCGTTCGCCGAGCACTCACTTACGCCAACCACCAGCGTTATAATTGCTGTCATTGGGGGTGTCACGAACCTCAGTATCGCCAAGGTTCTAGATATCTTTGGCCGCCCGCAAGGATATCTTCTCTGTATTATACTTACGACCATTGGTCTGGTTATGTCGGCTGCCTGAAACAACTTCGAGGCCTATGCTACATCACAAGTCTTCTACACGGTCGAAATCGATGGCATAGGATACATTCTTAGTGGTTTTGTCGCTGATACGTCCTCTCTCCGCCATCGATGCATGATGCAGGTCCTGTGCGACTCGCCCTATTTGATCACAACCTGGATCGTAGGGGCAATCTCTACAGCTTTTTTAAATGGAGCTGGCTGGCGTTAGGCCTTTGGGATGGAAAGCATTCTCGTTCCAGTGGTCACCCTTCCACTCTTCGGTCTTTTCTCGTATCATTCAACCTTTACACCATTGAAGCGGACGGATGGGACTCTGCTCTGATCATCTGCTTTCTTGTCTTTGGCATCATACTCATGATTGCTTTGACAGTCTGGGAGAGATTCTTTGCCAAAGTCTCGTTTATTCCATGGAAGCTTCTTCGGGATCGAACAGTCAGCGGCGCTTGCCTCCTTTCCGCTGTAATTTTCCTCGGCAACAGCTTATAATACTTTTAGATAGATATTTATTATATCAACAAATCGAATAATACTAAATTTATAGAAACTATCAACTCGATATTTCGCTAGTACCAGAATACCACCAAGTATTATATTTACCTACTAGATATTTCACGATCTTACTCTGATTCGGCCGATAGATCTACCAAACACTAGATATCGATATTTCGGAAAAACGATTAGTTTACACGAGGCTGGACCCTACAAGAGCTTATTACGCCGGCATCAGTCGACTTCTTTTCAAAAGAGGGTGAGCGACTAGGCAATAAGGCCTCTCTAGAACAACTTCTCGTAGATTGCAGAATAATAATTTTGGTTTTTATTAAGAGCATTATCTAACTAGCTAAAATCATCACTAAAATTATTCATATTCGTAGAGAGCGTGGGAGGGTTCGTAGATCCTCCGGCAGACCGGTGTATCTGTACATTTGACCAATATTCCAAGAGACCGAGTCGGAATTTCGTCGTCGTTATCATCATCAAGAGTCCTGTGCGTGTTGTCCAGCATTCTCAATCCATTCAGCCAATCACCGCGATGCGATTAGGAGGAACTGAGGCCAAGGAGGAGCTTGCAGGTGACGTCAAGACCAAGTGGTCCTGCGGGTGTGTAGACGCATTCAGTTTTCTGGATCATCTTTTTCAGGCTCGCTCTATCAGATTCTGCACCGGCGGCGCAAGTTGGGACAGCGTCGATGATTTTATAGCAATTTCGTCGACGATTTCCTCGAGACTGCGAAGAACTGCGGCGATGGGTGCGCCGCCAAGTGATGTCAACAACCCGCCCTTGCCAATGACGACGGCTAGAAGATCTTGGTGAACCTTGACAAACTTGGGGGCTCATTAGCTTTCCATCTTTATAACTGACTGAGGAAGGAGACCTACATTTCTGAATGCACTGCAGACAGCTGTTTGACCGTCGACCTCAAGGGTTCCGATTCTGGTTGTAAGTTAGATCTGGCTGTGCTCTAAGGCTTTCCGTATATGAGAGGCTCTTACGGGTTTGTTGCTATAGCTTCGAGGTCCTCTTGTACAAGGGTGATGATGCCTTTGAAACCAGTGACGACCGGCTATGAGGTGTTAGTCTTGTTCTTAACATTGAAGAAGGGCAGTCACATACTGTGAAGGTAGATGGGTTGAGAACAGCGAGTGGACTGAAGTCGATTCCCTGAACAGTGACCTTCACATCGCCGCTGAGGACTGTAATGTCGTTGATGGCGCCGACGACGTTGTCGGAAGTCATTTCTCTTTGTTGAATGATTGCAGGGGCGGCCGATGCAGCGCCAACCATGGCGGTCATGAAAAGCTTGGAGAAATGCATGATGATTAGATTAAGTAGATGCTGGAAGCACAAAGATATATTAGAATTGAGATGGGGGAGTAATTAGAATGTTGATTGCGAAGCTGATGATGACGATGATGAAGCTGATGATGAGATGTCGTTCACCCAGGTCGAATGGCATCTCTTTATACTTGAGTCTGTATCAGAGATTACTTTATTTCTTTCGGCTTGATGGCTCTGCATCTTCACCGTGTTTGCCATGATTGTTGTCGATGGTGGGTCTCCGCTATTGAAGCTTCGCCAACACCTGATTCACTGTACATGTTGTGCTGAAAATGCATAGACTTTTCTGGACCATGTTGTCTTGCCCATCATCACCAGCAACAGTTAGGTTGGTTTGCCTGGTGAAGGTCTTTTCCGTTTGCAGGACACAAATACGAAATGCTTTACCAAAAAGAGATGCCATACTCATACTTCGTCCTGATATCGCGCCGGGAGTTTTGCCATGTTAACTTCCACACAGGGAATCTTCGACGATCCTCCAGCCTTTCCACTCATTCGAAGGGTCCCGACACCAGTCTCCGGAATTCCCCCATTGGCACTTCTCAGATCTGCATCTCCATGTGCCTTAATGACAACAAGTCGCGCCTAATACAATAAACATAGCGCATGTCTCGAAACTAGATCTTCATCCGACTTAGACCCTGCATATCGGTGTTGGCCCTGCGTATCAAGATCTCTATAGCATGTCTTACGTGCATCCGGATCTGAGTCGGTTCTACTACCTTAATCACACCTCATATTTTCACATCACGTTCCAATCACAGTGCGTGATCTGGTACCTCCGAAGGGGCTATTTTCCTATAGCATTATAGGAGGTTCCTATAGGCCTTTAAAGATATCTTATAAACCTAAAATAATACTCTATAAATCTATAGAAGTATAGTTACTTAGAATATTTAGTAGGTATATAGAAGGTTTCTATAGATTTATTAGATATAATAACTTTATAGAAAGTTTATTTGAAAGCTCAAATAGGTTAATTTTATATAAAAAATAAATTAAAAACTAAGTTGAGATTAAGATTAAGATATATAATATTTAAGATTAAAATATATAATATCTTTAAACTTTATACTTCCTAATTAGATAATTATAAAGATAGTGGGAATATATATATATTTGAGATTGAGATAAGATTTATTTAAATATAAATATATTAATAAGAAATCTAGATCCAATTATATCTTTATAGTTCTTATCTTAGTAATTACCTTATTATTTATAAATATATTTATCTAAACTTTAACCTTTACTAATATTATATTATTATTATTATTAATATAATAGAGAATATAATACTAATTATATTGAGAAGTAATAAATATAAATATAAATATAAGAATAAATACAAATATAATTATAAATATAATTAGATATAGAAGAGAGAAAATATAATTAAAAATTATTATATTAGTTATAAAATAAAAGAGAGATAATATTATCGATATAATTATCTATATAATAAAAGATATATAATAGTTTTATAATATTAATAATATTAATATAACTAGATATTAATATAAATAATATTATTATAATTTAAAAACTTTTTTTATAACTCTATAATAAAACTATTTTATTATAAATCTATAAAATATTCTATAAATCTATAAATTTTCTTATAATATTATAGAAAAATAGCTTTTTCGGAAATATTAAATCAATTATATATTATAATTATAAAATATTAAGATTTCTAATAATAAATAGTATATTTTATTTAGTTCTAATATATTATATATTTAAATATTATAAAGTTTAGAAAGGTTTCTAATTAAATATATTAATATTAGAAATATTAGATATTTTAGAATATATCAAAATAGAATAAAATATAAAATAATAGATTATTAATAATTTTCAAATATAAATAAAATCAATAATTTTATTATAATAAAGATTATAGGAAAAAATATTAAATATATATTTATTATTTAACTAAATCTAATATAATAATATATTTATCTATATTATAAATTGATAATATTTTAATAGAATATTTATATAGATATTTAACTTTGAGAAAATTAAATATATTAAAAACTTCAAATTTCTTATTATTATTAGATTTCATTATATTAATATAATTAATTATATTATATTATAAATACTTTATAACTAAATTATAAAGTTGAGAATTTGAAATAGTAAAATCAATTATCTTCTTTCTAATTATTAATCTTTTAATTATTCTTTATAAATAATCTAGAAAGTTAAACTTTCTATAATTAAATTATAAAGTGAAGTTTTATAAGTTAGAAAGTTCAAATTATTAAATCTAATTTCTGAATATATTAAAGGCCGGATTAATTAATATTTCCAATCTATATATTATATACTTTATAATTCACTTTTATAACAAATTAATAAAAGATATAATTTATAATATATAGTTAGAACTTTACTTTATTAGAAATAATTTATAATATCTTTTTAAATAATAAATATAAATTTAATAAATATAAACTTGATAAATATATTTAATAAGAATAAAAATATAGATATATAATAATATAAGAAATTCTCATTAAATAATATCGAGCTAATTAAATATTAATTTAAACTCTAATAATAATTTCCAATTATAATATTTAATTATATTATTATCTATTTTCAAACTACTTTTTATATTATAAAAAGAATTGATCTTTTTATATTAAAGAAGATAATAGAATTATATTATATATTGAAGAAATCAAGAAATAATCTATATTTATATAGTATTTATAATTTATTTATAAAATAATAATATTTAAAATAATATATATTAGATTTTTCTAATAAAATATATATAAATATTATTAAATAAATATAGAAATAATTAAATATATCTTTTTATATTATAAAGTTAAATATATAAAGAAATAATAATAAAAGAAATAATTATTATCAAATTATTTTATTATAATATATTTATATATAAATTTAAAAATCTTAAACTTAGAAAGTAATTAATTATTATTCGGTGAGATCGAATTATTATATAAAGATTATATAATAAAATAAAGTTTTAAAGTTTATATCTTAAATATAAAAATAGAAAGTATTTATAATTATCAATATATCTTTATAAAGAATAATATTATAAAAATAAAGTATCTAGAGATAAATAAATATTAAAATAATCGATAATATTTTTAATAAAACTTTAAATTAGAATTATATAGTATTTTAATAATCTCTAATAATTCTAATAATAAGAATTAATAGAATTAATAAAATAATAAAAAATAAAGATTTATATAACTAGATAATTTTCTTTAATATATAAAACTTTATATTCAATAATAATAATTATTATTTATTTACTTATTATTATAAATAATAATCGATTTCTTATATAATTATTATTAATAATAAACTTTATAATAATATTATTAATTATCGCGATCGATAATATTCGAGATCTTAACTACTTTTATATAATTTAGAAGATAAATATTTATAATAATTCTTTAAATTTATATTTATTTATTATATCTCTATATATATTTATATAAGAGAAACTATCTCTAGTTAAAGAGATTGGTATATAAATTCTTCTCTACTTTTAGATATATAATAATAATATATTTAGTTCATTATATATTAACTAAAGAAACTAAGAAAGGATAACTCTAAAGATAGAATGGGCTAGAATTCTCCAATAATGGAATGGATAAAGATAATGGTTGGAGGGCAAGTAGTTGCGAAATATAGTGACCTATTTTGTGGCTAGTCAAATAACTGTACCATGTTGTTAGTGAGAATGTTGGGAGTTGCAATCGCTGATATGTGGATTCTCCATAGTATCATCCTCGAAGTGCGAAACATGAGCCTGAGTCTCCTGCCAATCGTCAACTTGGTGGCTCGCTCGTGGCGATTTAATTTTCACGGCAAAGACCAACTGTGTGGTATACCAAGAACCCAGCAGACCGGTCGTGAATTCAAGTCGCTTCTACGAAGTAATGTCGCCAGTGATAACGCCAACGACACAAATCCACAGTCCATGTTTGACATGTTGGCTTATAAACTATAAACTCCAGAAAGAACTCGATTCAAGATTAAATCGAACTGTATCTTCACCAATTTGATGATATCAACGATAGTACCTTGGATTTGGAGGTGCTGAGTCAAGTCATCATGAGACGCAGAAACAGAGTGAGTTCCATACAGAGCCAAGATACACGTTTGTCATGTTCACTATCAACTTTCGGATATCCCTTTTCGGCAGCTCTGGAGATCAACATCTTTACTGCTTTAAAAATAATTATATTTGAAATAAGAAAATATATATAGTAAATACGGTCTAATAATAAAAAGTCTATAATAAATACAAATTAAACCTTTGATCGTTTTCCTTTGGGAACTCTAGCAAGCCAATAAATGAAAACCGCTGCAAAGATATTGAAAATGATGTATACCCACATCAGCCCGAAATTACGCCACGCCTCACTGAATTTGCTTGAAACCGACGCTAGGAACGTATCGGTGCTTGAGACAGTGCAAAATTCACAACCGCTCGTCGCTGACGGGTCCTTCAGATATCCACCAGCTGAAGCTATGTAGTTCGCCATGTATGACTGGCAAGTTTCGTTTGAAGGAGGATTGAAGCCGAGGTATTCTACTGCTTCACAGGTGACAGTAGTACCGCTAAGACCCGTCGAAAGCATTGCTGAGACAAGGTAGGTGAATGGTGAGACGCGGTACATGAAGATCCAGAATCCAGGCAAGGCTTCAGGTGTCGCGAGGACACCACAGAAGATAAGACAAAGGGAGAATAACAAAGTGGCGATGTTTCCACCAGTCTCAGCCAACTCAATCCCAGCGATCATCATATGTGCAAAGGTAGATGTGAAGAGGAGGAAAGTCCAGATCAGTAAGAACATTAATCCGCTTCGCTCGGTCACAGCGTGGGTAGGTTCAGCATTGCGGTAAAGGCCAATTGGGTAATACCAACAGAAGAAGATAACAACAGCCATCAAAGTATTCCACGGTAACTCGACCAGGATATTGGCGGTCATAAATGCCTGCCACGAGTAGGTCTTAGAAGGACGCTCACGAACTTCATAAAGCGATCTTTGAGTGACAAAGTGGGGCATAATCTGCTGTACAAGGTTGCCAAAAATAGTCATTAGCATGAAGATGGAGAACATTTGGTTCTGGAGGCCCTGAAGACTGTTTTCTGCTTGGAAGAAAGAGAACCCGATGTATATGGCAGAGAGAGCGCAGAGAGCAAATTTAGACCAGAGGTAAGTTGGGGTACGGAAGTATTGTGCGAAGACACGGCGAAAACATTCGTATAACTGGACATAGAATGGAGCTGCAAATTCCTCTAGACCGCTGGGATCATCTTGGACTGCGTCATTGTTGGATGCATTTCCAGAGAGCGTTGCCTTTAGTTCAGCCAGATGTTCCCGAACAGCGACGCGCTCGGGCCCTTCACGCCATACGACTGGCCAGTCGATGTCACTGTGAGACCCTGGCGCGGCACCGATAACATCTAACATCCATTCGGCCGGATTCTCACCAAGAGACAGAGGCTTAGCACCATTTCTTTCAAAATAACTGGAAAGAATGGAGGAGTTTTCACCAATATCACCAAAGTACACCGTTCGTCCACCCTTGGCCAGGAATAAAAGACGATCGAAGCGCTGGAACAACATAGCTGAGGGCTGATGGATAGTACAAAGAATTGCCTGGCCGTGCTTGGTTAAGGTATCAACGAGATCGAGAATAGACCACGACGTTTGAGAATCCAAACCAGAGGTAGGCTCATCAAGAAATAGCAATAGTTGCGGCTTCGCAGCCAATTCCACTCCAATAGTCAACCTCTTGCGCTGTTCAACGTTAAGACCCTCGCCGGGAACACCAACGACTGCATCTGCATAAGTCTCCATACCAAGTAGCTTAATAACTTCATCAACGTAGTCTAGTTTTTCTTTGCGACTAAGATGAGCTGGCTGACGGAGGATAGCACTGAATTCTAGAGCTTCTCGAACTGTGGAGGTTGACAAGTGAAGGTCCTGCTGCTGCACGTAACCGGTTTTCCGTTGAAATGACTGATCACGTAGTTTACCATCGACAAGCATCTCGCCGGTGACAACACCCATTGTTACTCTGGTGGCCAGAACATCTAGTAAGGTTGTCTTCCCGGCTCCTGAGACGCCCATCAACGCTGTACAAGTACCGGGCTTCACCCATCCATCAACGTGATCAAGGATACGTCTGGTTTCCGATTTTATCTTAACGTCATAGCATACATCCTGCCAATGAAAGATAGCTGTTTGTCTCTGAATCGCAGCACCGCCTTGTTGATCTGCTGTTTTCGGTGTCTCATTCACACCACCCTCGACGTCCGATCCAACGTGAGCTGGCTGATGGCCGCGGCGGAACAAGAGAACTTCGCCTTTGGATTTCTGCTCGGAGATGTATTCGGTAGCAAGAAGATATGTAGCCATGAAAAAGAGCATGAATGCGATAATAATTCCAAAGTTTCTCCATTCATGGCTCTTGTAGTACCCAAAGCTCTCGTTAAGATAACGAGCACCATCGACAACAGTTGATCCGGCTTCGGCACCTACAGTAGAGCAGATGCGATAGTCCATAGAAACACCATCGTAACCATTTCCTGATGGGACAATGACTGAGCAAGGGAATGTCCGACCATTGAATTCGTTCACCATCAGACTTTCGAAGACATACGCAAGCGGATCAATATAATTCATCCACCGTGACCAGCCCAGCATGTTTCGAGTGGGAATTGTGAACCCAGTGTAGATGACCAAGCCTAATATCAATACCGCAGCAGGAACAAGAGCCTGTGACAGAGTTCGAGAGGCAGAGGCAATAGTTCGGAAGATCATAGACATCGTGAGAGTCGCGACGAACGAAAAAAGCCAGAATGTCATAAAGACATCACCACCGTGGCGCAGATTGGCCATATAATATAACGGGATATTGAACGTGAAAGAATTGACGATTTTATATGGCATATCACAAAGCATGGACGCAACAGCCTCTGCGGAGGGGTGGCAGAAGGCATATCGGGCCTGTTTCTCCACAATTGGCCGTTGGGCATAGAGAGTGAGAATTTCCAGGGCACTGGCGAAAGCGTTCATCAGGACGGCGAAGAATAACAGTGCACCTCTAGAGTAGAAACTACTAGTTGTTTCAGGGAGGTCATAGAAAACACTGCCAATAATCAAGGCCATGATAAAGTTACCGATCAGGGCGGATGTAGTCAAGCTGGCATCGCCCTTAAGGCGCTGGAAGCCACGAACAACACACAATTTGACCTGCTGTGCCATAGAAATTGTATAAGGGGACTTCAACCGCTGGTGTTTAGCTTTCATTGCACGGCGAGCGTCAACAAAATGCTCATAAGACTTGCCGCCAATAGGGTATCGTTCATTGTAGTCGGCAATTTCTTTCATGAGCTTGGCGTACAAGTCACTTCTCTTCCATGTAGCTGCAAATTCGTCGGGTGTGCGAGGGACCTTATCTTCATAGCCTGGCCGGACAAGACGTTCCGAGGCACTGGTGAGAGATGTCAAGAAATCGGCTGTGGTTTGGCGTTCTGGACACTCGAATCCCATATTCACGAAAAATTCCTTGGCTTTGTCGGTTGGACCAAAATAGATTTGTCTTCCCTCATAGAGCACAGTGACTTTGTGGAAGACATCATAAGCACTCTGCGAGGCTTGGTAGATAGCAACACAGGCTGCGCTACCGGAATATTTGGCTGTTAGAGCCAGTGTTTTGCAGAATTCGAGAGCATTGGCGGAATCGAGACCTCTGGTACTGTTATCCCAACATTGCAATGGACTTTGGCTGAGCGTGGCCTCGGCAATACTAACACGTTTGCGCTCTCCACCAGACACTCCACGGATATAGTCATTGCCTACCCGGGTATTAACAGTATGAGAAAGGCCTAGCATAGCCATGATGACATCTCTCATGTGCTCGGCGTATTGCTCTCGGCTGACCCCAGGGAACCGGTTTCGGGGGGCACGTGCAAGTGCGGCAAAGCTGAGGGTATCACCGACAGAAAGCTGTGGGAAATGGACGTCGGTCTCTGCCGAGTAGATAGCCTCGCCCTTGAATTGGTTGTGCATTTGTTTTGCTGAAATGCCTATTTCGTTGAATGTCAGTCACAAATACCATTTTCATGGATTAAAACCGAACAAAGGATAAAAGGAATATACCTTGATAATTCAAAACAGCCTTCTCATCCATTTCAATACCACCCGTCTCACCGGCAATCGTTTTCAACAATGTCGTACAACCACTGCCAGGTCGACCAAGGACAATTAACATCTCCCCGCTGTGTACCAAACCGTCGAAATCGCGAAGGATCTGAATTTTCTGCGGCTTTATCCCCATTGCTCGGCGAGCCAAAGTACCAAGCTCCAACAGGATATTAACAACATCCTTCTGATAGTCGGTTGGGCTGCCAAAGCCGTGTACAGATAGGTTCTTGAACGCGATACCCGCTGTTCCCTTTGGATATCTCTCAGGATCCTTCGATCGAATTTCAAGCAACATCTTCATCCAGTCACTTGCTTTGAAATTAGGACTGTGGGGGTTCAAAGACGAATCATCCTTGTCGAGTAAAAAAGGGTTCTGAAGATTCGTATTGGTTGAGTATCGTGTTGATCGCCGGGTTAGTCGTCGAGCCAAACGACCTATGTCCGCATCGAGCTGTTCTTCATTCGGAATATGAGATGTTCCTCCTTCTTCTTCGGTCTTGCCCATGATGGCTGTATCACTGGAGGCGCAGCTCTTGTTGACATTGGAAAGTTCGATCTCTTCTTCTCCATCGTGGTATTGACGGGATGGGATATTATGGCTAACCGCGGACTGCCCTGGGTTGAGATTGGGGTTGATATTCCCTAAGAAAGACATAATGTGCTACTCAGAATAGTTCATAGGCGATGGTTGGATAAAGTTGGAAATGATAATCTGGTGGATAGAAGATGGATAAGCGCGCACGAAGTAGCAAACCTATACTCCTACCAAGAAAAAAAAGGATAAAGGCAAGGAGGTGAATGAAAAGAACAAGTTAGAATTATTATGAGTAAAGTATTCTTGATGCTTTTGCAAGATGAAAAAACCGAATGAGTCAAGGGGAAGAGATCTATTCTATCCATGAAATCTTTCCTTATCTTTTGGTTTTATGTCATTTTTTGATTCTGTTTCCACCGTATTCCACCGAAATAAATTCCATTGAAAGATGAACTTTCCCATTTCACGGTATTATCGAACAGCCGTGATCCTGAACTACACAAAGATCCTTGCAAATACTTCGGAATGGCACAACCGAACAATCGGACAATTGAACCAGATAGTTAGAATACTTCAAAATTATATGTATATGCACGGAACCTGGGAGTATCCAACTTCCGGGCCGGAACTGAAAATTTTCCAGGATCCGAGGGGCACTTATTTCTTGTATAACTTGTTATGCTACTGTTCCCACTATATATAACATTTTTTTCATTCAACAAATAGAATATAAGGAATGAAAATACCCGGTATAAGCCCTATATAATTGATGGGCAACAAAAAAGTTCCGGGTCGAAGAGGAAAGGAGACATCCCCCGTTCTTTCGATATAGCAAACTTGAAGGAAAGTATATAACGGATAGAAGATACTTTTCCTATACCTATATATGCCGTGTTTTATTTACGGGTGTGACTACTAGAACCACAACCTGATCGAGAGGGAATCAATACAGAACGAAATAGAGAAGCATATTTTAGAAGAGATCGAAGACCTCAAAACGTAACTAAAGAGTCGAGTGAACAACAAGCAGAATCTAAATGAACAACAATACGATAGTGGTAAGACGGTGATGGAAAGCTCCGGAAGTATGTGGAGAGCAATAAGTGAACTAAATCCGGTAATAGTGCGGAAATGTTATATGGGACCCAACAACGCGAAGTCAAGAATTGATAGAGCGGGGATTGTTCGGGGAAGTCTGCGTAGATGTTATGCCTTGCTTCAATGAATATTATCACAGGAAAGTTTTTGGTTTTGATAAAAGACAGCAAAAATAATATTTAAATTATAGCTTTGTTATTTTTCGTATATTTAAAGACTCCCTTGGACTTCGACGGGGATAACACTCACAGCATCATATTCGAGCATAATCTTTTGCCTACTAGTTACGAATACGCGAAGAGGATGGAATCGTAGTAGACCTTAAAGCCAGAGATCTTGCTGATAGCTTGTTTTGAGTTTTATATCCTTCGATTTCCTCAATTTTATCTTTCCCAACACTACCTCACAGAGGCGGCGTATCTGTATAAAGATCAACTCCATTCCCCTCTGGATATCTCCCTCCATGAACCTCCGCGCTTTCCACCGCTTTCCTAATCTCCTTTTCCTCTTCATCTGTCAAACTAAAATTAAGACTTTCTAAGTTCTCCTCTAAATACTTGATTTTCTTCGTGCCCGGGATTGGAATAATACCATTACCTTGATTTATTAACCAAGCTAATGTTAGTTGACCTGGTGTATAACCTTTCTTCGAAGTAATATATTTGAATTTCTCAATAAGGGCAAGGTTTTTGGGGAAGTTCTCTTCAGAAAATCGTAGTATATCAAGTCGGAAATCTCCTTCTTCGAAATCAGAGTGCGACTTGTATTGCCCAGTTAGGAAACCGCTAGTAGTTTGTTAATAAGAAGAGTATAGTTTTAAAGAGTATATTCTGTACCGTCCAAGAGGTGAATAAGTAATAACAGCTATACCTAATTCACGATATATCTTCAAGATATCATTCTATTCGATATCGATTGCGAAAGGAGAATACTCAACCTATATAGAATCGATATGATGAATTTTGCAAGCACGACGAATCGTGTCAATACTGACTTCCGAAAGTCCCAAATACTTAATCTTGCCCTTACTATTTATATATATTAGCTATTCCGATCAAATATATATTTCCTAAAGTGTAGACTTACTTTTTCAATTCAACTATAGCCTGTACTATCTTTTCAATCGGTATAACCTGGTCCACTTGATGACAATAATATAAATCGATTGTCTTAATACCTAATCTCTTCAAGCTTTTTATATAGGCTTCTCGGTAATACTCGGGGCTAGAATCGATCGACCAGCTACTATCTATATATCCCTTATTTGCGAATTTCGTTACGAGGAATATCTTGTTGCGCTTTTCGGTTCGTTTAAACCATTTTCCTATAAGGTCTTCATTGTCGAGATATATATCTGCCGAGTCCCAGTTAGTTTGGCCGAGCTCGAAGGCTCGGTCAAGAATCTTGAAACGATCTTCATCAGATTCGGTAGCTCCGCTGATTGGGGGTTAGTATGAGCTGATAGGGATCGGGGAGTGCAGGGAGACTTACTAGAATGCACTCAGGCCCATGAGTCCGAAGCCTTGGGCGATGACTTCGGGGCCATTTTTGCCCAATTTTCGTGTTGGAAGCTTTGGAGACATTTGCTATGACAAGGCTCAGTTTCCGCGTTGTGGAATGAGTCTTTGCTTGGAAATTGTATTCTTACCCGCGGGATCTCTGCTCTCTCAAATACTCGATATCATAGCTCCACTTTTCCTGCGAGTTATCATCTTCACATGCCACTGCCACGCTACTCTGCTCGGAGATAATCACTATCCCCGAAGAAGTTATTTTATTTCCGACTTTCAGGTCGTGATTCAGCTCTGCCGACTGATCACGCCAGACAGGACACGAAGCTGAAATAACCGTTTGGGAGCTTTGAGTATATCTACAGTGTCCGCGGTAAATAAGCCCATGAGAACACAGTCAAACAAAGAGAAAATCCATCTTCTAGGGTCGTCTTGCTCATCACTTCAGTGTACACATCCTACCGTCACACATATGCACCCCCTTCAACCATATCCGTAATTGGTATTCTACTACTGCTCATATAATGTATAGACAGTCTGCCCAAAGAGTAGTATATCACGCCTCTTGCAATGAGTGAAGCGGTCACTACCAACTATTACGAGAGCGACCCCTCAACGCGTCATAACTTGGAAGACGTGATGCTGCTGCTCCCATTTCAACGGGTGGAGCGTGTAGTAAAATAGCCACCCTGTTTTTACGGTCAATTGCGATGTACGTTTCTATCTCGAGCTTGTGCAAGTTTCGGTAAGCCCCACAGAGTCAGGTAGGTAGGTAAAGCTGGCTATTACCTCACAGCACTCCGATTACAGTCACAGATAGATCATTTCGATAGGAAGGGAAGCGGGGATGGGAGAATAAGACGAAGAAAAAGTCATAGATTGCAAGTCAAAATTGCTCAAATGCAAAGCAGTGGCCCTCGGAGAGCCAGCGGAGCGTCTTTTAACCCCCCAGAGTGACGCTCCGCTGGCTCTCCGAGGGCCACTGCCGTGGAGGCAGACTAGTTTTATTTGCTGTGTGTATTGTGTGTGTGTGGACTTTTTGGGGAGGGGATTACCGGGTACCGGTAATTCCCTCCCCAAAGAGTCGAACACTAGGGGAAGTAGGGTATGGAAAAGCTTTCAATATATCACACTATACTCAGTATACTTCGAATCATTTCAGTCGAAGAGGAAAGGATAATTAAAAGGTTTTATTCGTAGAATCAATCAAGTAGAACCAGCCAAATGGGACATTTTGACATGTATCACACTGTAGTGCAGTCTACTGTACTGTCTGCTCAGCTTCCATTTTCTGAGCTTTCATTTGCTGAGCTTCCATTTGCCGTGCTAAGGGGTCCCGGATAAAAGAGACATAATGCGTAATAAATTCCAAGCGTCTGAGTAAATTCACGAAGTCAGGAAGTGGAACCCCACTTGGTACCATCACGAAGTTTCGTTTTTATTTCGGAGCGAAGTTGCTGTTTGCATTTTTTCACGACTTCTGTTGACTTGTTATTACTCCACAAGATATTGGAGCCGAAACGATGTGACAAAGTCGCATGTTTCGTCCTGTGTGATTCTCGTCTACCATCGATACAGTGTTTAATGTTAACGATATCCCCCACGACTCGTCCGGACTTTGGTAGAAGAGCCATTTTAATATTGCTGCAGAGCATATAGCACTCCGTCAGTTCCATCTGGAGTTCCCCCCATCGAAAGCACGCAAAAGCCATTGTCGAAGTTGAATTTGCGGGGTGAAAGCACTACGAGTGGATATATGATGATAATGATGGACTTTACTCACCGGTCCGATGCAAGCGCCGCAGTTGTGCTGAAAATGAAAGCATTGTTAACTGAATTCAATCAGTTATATCAAGTTTATAAGGAGGAGTATCGTATAGACACTAGTGTAATAGGTACTATAGAACTACCTTTGCTATAATTGAGGGTATTCGGAACTTATAGACATTCTTATCATTCTTTCTCTTCTTAAGTCCTGCCTCTTATACTTAGTCAGGCGATGTTCAGCCAACATGAGGGACAAATGCCCACCAGTCGACTGTACTGTATGCATCAGCCGGTAGCCCACGAAAGGAGATCACATCTTCCACCAGAATATAGAATCGACACAAAGAGTAAAATGCGAAGACGGGCACCCCTGCTAGTACAAAAAAGAGTGACATGTCTAGATTAGGGTCATTTTCAAGGCTGTTGTTCCTGATTTTCATTGCAAGGGTCCGAACTTTGTAAATAAGGCAGTCCGTCCACCTTGCTTTCTCGCCAGGAGTATCAGAACCTTCAAGAGCCTTCCTGTACTTCTGGACCCGCTCCTGCATCGTCTTGATTCGGTTCTTGCCATAGAGCATTTCATTCGCGGGCAGGCCGATGATAGCAATCAGAACTAGCCCACAGGACGAGAGTTGCCACAGTAATCTTTCCGTTGAAGTGGGAAAGTGGAAGTTCCATGCAATGAAATTGGTGCCCATAAATATGATGGTGAAGAATACCGCTATCACCCATGCGACCCCTGTAATAGGCAGTGTATCGTTCTCTGAACGTCTCCCGAGCGACACCTTCTTCTCCCTCCGCCAGGAGCGAGGGGACATGCCTTTCAATATGTTCATAAGGTGATGGTATATTAGATTGAATGACCAGATTTCGCGGCTTGCGAAGTCGAGCGGGGTCCGGAACCAAGGTCGTGCACGAGCTGCCTCATCTTCTTCCAGCAGGAGCATCTCGTTAAGTGTTAAGTTGATATCGACGATTTCTATAGACTCGACATCAGCCGGTTTGTCTTTCCAAATATAGTACACCACAATACTATCGATGATGATCCCAATTGTAGTTATTTCTAGAGTTGTAACTGCAAGACCCTGCACGCCCCGTGTTATGATATTGACGCAGAACCATAGTGCCTGACCGACCGCGATCACACGTACAAATGTATCCGACTTATTTCGATCATCAATGGCTTTGGTTTCCAGCAGGAAACTTTTTTCAAATTCAGCGGTCGAAATGACCTGATGCTTGAGCAGCCACAGAATATGTTTCGTATCGAGAAAGAACTGGACGTTATCGCTTGTACGCAGCACAAATCCGCCCATATCGGCAAAAAATGCATGCTTTATAGTCCACTTATCGTCCTGCCGGAGCTGCTTGAGATGAGCCACAGATGCACGAGCTGACTGCCATTCGCCGAGTGCAAAGCCCAGCAAATACTCTGGCCCCATGATCGAAATAAGGGTGATCCAGGTCTTGCGTTTGAGGTGCGTCCATATTGTGTCACTTGGTTCTGGTATGTTTAGGCATATTGCCGACCATGTTGATAGGAGAATGGTCGTGAGGCAGGTCCAGAGGATGTCAAGTGTGCCCCGACCGTCTGGTGAGGATGTCCAACCCTGCAAAGCGTTGCTTGTATTATTTGTCGCCATTTATGCTGTGGACGACTATGTCAAGGCAAAGGGTAAACAGCGGTAATAAGGACGATACGTCATCCTTCGGTACTCTGGGTTCAGGTAGGCAGTTCAAGTAATACGCAGTATGAGAGTAAAGTTCAGGTTTGAACTCAGTGTAAAGCAATAACAATGTATTCAAGTTACTTAAAGCTCCTATCTACTAAGGAAACCCTCCTCATTATATAAACCGTTGGCTCTGGGAGTCCTAGAGCCTTGGAGTTTCATCCCAAGTATCAGCTCCTTGGTTCCTAAACTCTGTCACGTGCCTTTATACTTGTGAGTATTCTGTATTAATAAAGCTCTACTAGGATTAACTAATCAATTTCTAAACTTAATATCTTTATTGTATAAATTTATGAAGGACTGGGTTTATGCTATCAGTGAACATATGAGAAGGAAAGACCGTTTTAGATTCTGATTAAGCAATCTTGCAAACTTGAATTGGGCTAAGCATTTCTGATGGATTTCTTGTATAATGTGGAGTTAACGTGCATAGATCTTGGCGTTGTTGAATCTTCCAATACTGTGCGAACTGTCCTTTCAGTAGCAACATCAATTACCATCTAAAGATCGATTAATATCAATCATGGGTTTAGTACGCGCTCGGATATTGGTTAAAAAGTATATCCTCCAATTATTCTCAGCTATGAAGGGACCACATCTGAATTCAATTGAGAAGAATGGTAGCTAGGACTGAAAGCTCGGATTGACAGATTATGTAGGACGGAAGCGGGGTTTCCATAATTCGTGCAACAGCAGGGGTTTTTCTGCCGCTATTACTAATCTATATACAGTTAAAACTACTTGCTGTTTTGATATGGAGGATATACACGTCCCATATTGAGGTGTTTGTTGTGATGATGATGATGATGGAAGATTATAGAATTAAAGCAGCGACAAATTCCTTCACCGCCTTTGTTGCACGAGTTATGGAAACCCCCTTCCGTACAACTGATGCTTGATTCAACTGTTCTCTGCTATTGCTATCTACAGTGGGAAGGACTAGCTATATTTATAGGCATTTCCAGGCCTCTTGCCTTAGGCCTTACAGGCCTATAAGCCCATTCTACAGGCTTCTACAGGCTTCGAAAGCTGCCCTACCTACCCCACTAAAGTGGTTCCAACAAAGAGTATGGAGAATCACGACTGGAAGACCCCAGCCATGTTCAAGTTCTTGGCAGAAATGTCAGAAAAGGAACAGGAGTTCGTTACTGGTGGTAAATTTCCAGTTACCAGCAAGATGCTGGGTGTTTCGGAGAAAAGCGACAAGCCAGGTCATTACTGCTGGTTTTGGGCTATCCACAGGCTCATCATCTCGTACAGTGACCATTTCCCTGACGACATTCCTCAGAAGTCAGCTCCGCTGCACTCGCCAGAGAACTGGTACAGAGGGGTTCTTGTCTTGCGCGCATATTGGCTCATTTGCAAGAGTCCTCTGAAACTAAAACGCGGGTATGCGGTCAACCCACCATACAAGCCAAGATTCTTGGGGGACGTCGGGAGTGAAGGAACCGATCTGGACCCTACAGCTGAGTATGCGTTGTCGCGTCAGTAACAATATCTGCACGAGAAGCGGAGTGCGGAAGGCACAGAAGAAGAGGATGACATGGATCTCGAATTTAATGAGTCGGTTGTTTCGCAGCAAAACAAAGCGGTGACTGCGATTAACGATTTCCACAAGATGCTCAACCCTGCCGGCGACTTGACCTCTGCGGCCAAAAAACGGGCATCAACCGTTGGACTCGATTTCACCCAGGAGCAATTCAGAAGCTGGATTGCAGACATGAACGCGGATTTGTTCAGATACATGTCAGTCGGCGAGAAGGTAGAAGGATCGTTTGCAAAGGACGCTAAGAACGCGGTATTGAACAAAGTCATTCACTTCGCGGACGAGCTCGAATCCATGCGTACTGAATCTGGCTTTTTCAAACGAACGAAGGATGATGAAGAGCGGGCCGAGTTCAGGGCCATCAACGAAAAGATCTCATCGGACACTTCCGAATCCATATCGTACGAAGACGCATGCAAACTTCACAATCTCGATCCTCGAGATAACAAGCTTCCTGGCACTAATTTAAAGCCGTATGCACATCAAATCATTAGTAAGTGACAAGCCTTTTTCGTTAAGTGAAAACACTGATCCTTTCTAGATGCCACTTGGGGCCTGCAAATGGAAGACGGTCCACTAGGCGGATACATCCTCGCCGGGGAGTGTGGTAGCGGGAAGACGGTGATGTCCCTGCTAATGATTTTGCTTGATCATGAACGACTCAAGGCAGCGGGAAGCGAAGAACACTTCACCACACTTATACTGGCACCAGCCGGTGTTGTAGATGTTTGGTACAACGACTATATCAAGTATTTCAAAGGAGCTCTCAAATGTCGCATTTTCTATGGGCGACCGGACCAAGATGATCAACAGCGTGCCAACTGTACTGTCGGTATGACAGTAGAGGATTTGGACGAGGAACTGTCTAAGCTAGACCCCAAAAATCCCGAAGTATGTCTTGCCCCTCAAAGCAACAATAATCATGCTGACCTCCATCAATAGACTTCGAGGACCTTCTTCCTTTCCTCGTACCAAACATTATCATGGAGATGTGTCCAAGTCACTACTACCAAGATCGCACAGAAGGGTGTTGGTCATATAAAGATCAATCCGATGGTACCAATGTCCGACGCTGAGTACAAGGAACGAAAGTTCACGATGCTTCTTAAAAACACGGCAATCATTGGAAGAACTATCGCCGATGAGGCTCACCTCATCAAGAATCCCATGACGCTTGCGGCAGATACCGTATTAAAAGTGCGAGCAAAGCGGTTCATTGCTGTGACTGCTACCCCAATGCTCAATGGAGCAACCGATTTGCGTGGGTATCTGGTCCAGTTACACAAAGCGAAAGACATCGGTTTGATATTACCAGAGTCTACTGCTGAGCTAGTATCTATCTTCAATGAGGGATTCAATCCTTTGGTTGACCAAATCGTGGATGAGAATGGCACGCCCGGTGAGTCTATCATGCCTGCGAGGGGTTCTGGCCCAGCAGCTGATAGACTCTATGATGCTCTCGAGAATCATTGCTTCCCAATCCACCTCACCTGTCCCGAACTGTTTCGTATGATTGGCAGACGAACGAAGTGGGACGCAGTGACCTCGAGGAAGGTGCTCAGGCCCATACTCAAGCTCATTCAGAAGAAGCGGTCGATGTCCACTCCCATACTCACGGTGGACGGAAAATACATCACCCCTGGTGAGGCAATTCCTCATTACACGGTCCGCACGGTCAAACTCCGAATGTCGAAATCACAAGAGAAGCACTACCATAACATCACCGAGGCGTGGAGAAGGAAGTTATTTACTGAACGATGGGCCGGTACAATCAAAGACAGAGATCAAAGTGGCGAATGAGCAGCATAAAGGTTCATTCAATACCGAAGCATATCGAGGTCTTCAGTACACAACATTTGATATGCAGCTTGCGCCCTTGACAAAACGAAATGTCAAGAATGTACCGGTAGGTACCGCAACAGAGGTAGCCTCATAGTACGAAATAGATACCGACCACGGGGTTACGTATAAATACTACAAGGCTCGACCATCGGTTGCATCTCACATTCCAGTTCCATCTAACAAATTGGACATGATGTCGGTAAACATCGGACAATCTCCGAAGCTTCGCGCTTTTCTTGCCCAGGTGTATGAGTGGAAGCAGCAAGGAGAACGTATCTTAGCGTTCTTTAACTGGCCCATGTGCCAGTGGTATGTGACAGACATTCTTACTATTCATTTGATACAGCATATACTAACAATGGTCCAGGGACGCTGAGAGGCTGCTCTATATGATGGGCTTGAAAGTACTGTCATTGGCATCTTTCCACACAACAGAGGAAAGAAGAAAGATCCTAGCCAAATTCAATGACAAGGACTCAGACGTAGACATACTTCTCGTCGGACTCAGAAACCGCTCCTATGGTTTGAACTTTCATGAATGCTGTTCCAAGATCATAATCATGGAATACCCCACGTCTATCGATATCTTGCTTCAAGTATTTGGTCGCCTTCATCGCTTTGGACAGACCAAACCTCAAGAGATCGTCATTTTCTTCTTGGAAGGCAGTTTCGATAAGTTCGTATGCGCAAATATGGCGAAGAAGTTCATCTCCAAACTCGCGGCTGAAGGAGAATTCCGACATGTGGATGATGAGAATCTGCTCGTGGAGGCGATGAAAGTGTTGCACAGACTGCTCGGCGAAGCGATCATTGACAGCCATGATCCAGATCTAAGGGAGGCGATCGCAAAAGTGAGAAGTGATGAAGATGTACCGGCGGAAGAGATGAGATACGACGACCACGATGATGATGCAGATTTCGAGGAAGAAGACTTGGAGGGTAGTTTTGAGGAGGAAGATAGTGACTGAATTTCGGATATGAGCCTGGGGATGAGAATGAAGATTCAGAAGAAGAAATTTGATGCAGGAATGGGATAGGGTCTTTATGTTTCCTTCTTTTCTTTTGTACTAGCAATACGGCCCCAAACATGGAGTACTTTTACGTGGTTGGGAGATGGTCTGGATTGGACAATATTATCCACGGGAAGAGGCCTAACTTCAGTGGCTTCTTTAGTTATTATAATTTTTCAATACACCTTCAGTTTTTGTGCAACCGTTTTCTGCGTGCATTCAGCAAAAGGATTTCACATGGCAAGAGTGCGTTGTCTCATTAGGATCTATATGGTCACGATTTAAACGGATGCTAAATCAGCAAGCCGCATCATAATAGCTCCGAAGCTGCTGATGCTTGGAGTGACCAACTTCTGGAATAAAAGGAACATACTTCAGTCTGTGCTGTAGAGAACAGAGAGTCATGCTAGCCCAGGAAGGCTGGACTTCATATATGTGAGGGGGAAGACGGGGTAACTTGTTAGTTAGAACTTGGTAAACAGAGACAGCCACCAGGGGGTATACTAACTACCCGACCAACTTAGACATTCTCAATGTCCAGGTTTCTTTCAAACAATCAGATATATATTTGTACTTAGGTGTATATTAGTTCATAATGTTTGGTCGGTTAGTTATTACACCCGGACCCCCTGGTGAGCGAACAAAAATTGAATTGAGACAGGAGGATTGGGCTGAAAATGCTCGGCTCGAGTTATTTGTTCTTTAAACCCTCTTGCATGCAGTCTGCAGATAAACGCTGGAATAACATCGCATTTAATATCCATCGGACTACTTTTCATAGTTGAGCAGTCCTAGATCTGTTCATTGAGTGATTGATGGATTGTTCAAAATGTCCTGCAGCAATCTAGCCGAAGAGTCAAGAACAATGAAATGTTCAGGTTAGCGAACAATTCTCAAAATATATAATGATAAGACACTAAATCGCACAATATCAACACTACTCGCTATCAAACTCCTAACTCCAAACTTGTTAACTACAAATAAACCACTTTTTAAGTGACTCCACCAAGGGCAGCAGCAACCATGAAGAGCGATCAAATACCATTCGTAGTCCTCCTGGTCATCATCTTTCTTTTGGTAGCAGTTTTTATGCTCTTCTTTATAGGAGTAGCAGGGGCAGTGTTCTTTGCATGGCTGAATGAAATGTTTCATCAACGGCGACAGGTTCGTCAGGCCAGAGATGCAGCTCAAGCTCCACAGCACGATCATATAGAGTTGCAGGATAGGGAATTTTCCAGAAGTACTCCAACTCTTGTGAATGTCCAAGACTAAATCTAGTAGTAGCTTGGTTGCTGCAACTGAGCCACAGTAGACAAAGGCAAAGGTAAATGCGATGGTTTTCAGAAGCTCTACGATCGAAGTGCAATTCAATAAAGAAATAGAAATAAAATTCCTCAAACAAAGAATCCCAATTGAAAATGTCCAACATCGAAATTGATGCTCCAAGCATATGCTAATAAATTTTGATAGACAGGTCAATGACCATAGTTCGATACTTATCATGATGCAACTTGTTCAAGAGATCAAGGGTGGTCACCATTTGTATCCAAGATGGTAATCCCGAGGACTGCATGCTTGATATACCTCCCTTGCCTGGATACAACAATATATTGAATAAACTAACACATAAACATGAGAACAATCTTCACAAAGGAAAAGAGATGTTGACCTGTCAGATCGTCAGATTCACGTGCATTTCTTCCACGTGACAGTGTAAGATTACACGTGGACGACGGGTTTGAACCAAAGTGCCGGGAACTCTTGCGACAAGCTTGACCGAGCTGCATTTACGTCTCCATTCATGAATAAAAATGACCAAAGTGGATTCCAACACCAATTCCAATTCTGATGTCGCAGACACAAAAGAAGCTCGGAAACGCCGCCACCACAGAAAATCGCGATATGGATGTCAGAATTGCAAATCACGACGATATAAAGTCAGTCCTGCCCTTTCTACCCCTTTCTTGAGCCTCCTGGTGTCGTAGCCGATAACTCACTCTATCAAATCAAGTGCGACGAAGCAAAACCCGCTTGCAGCAATTGCGCAAAACGTTCCTTGACTTGTGAATATATTCTTCTTCCCCCAACAACGAATCCATGCAACTCAGCGAAGAAGGCACTCCCGCTTCCATTATCTACGATATCTCAGCATGTCTCAGCTATCAAAGAGACATCACTTATTCCTAATACTCCAATGAACCTCTCATACCCCACCACCATACCCTCTTTTGCCAACGACCCCGATTCCCGCTCTCTTGACGTCCAACTCTTCCATCATTATGCCACTCTCGTCAACTACACCTCGGATCACTACTCTCGCTTCGCCATCGATATTGCATGCAGCAATCCCTCAATAATGGACGCCCTCCTTGGTGTCTCCGCCTTCTCCCTTCGCAGAGCATACCTTCCTGCACTCTCCACCTCCATGTCCTCCCACGTACCTTCCGCCTTTGAGCAACGTCTCGTAAAAGCCAGCCATCTCTACATGTCTCGCGCCATCTCCGCACACCGCACTCTCATCAGCGCCGAAGGCGTCACTCCCGAGAACGGCGATGTAGTCCTCGCCGCCAGTCTACTCATTACCATCCACGCAGCTGGAAGCGCCCGCGTCCTATCCACTCCGTATCCTTGCCCGGAGAAGCGGATTCCTATTCATTGGTTCAAGCAGTTAAGGGGCCTGAAGGAGATGATAGTTCATGCTGGAATGTATGTCCGCGATGAAACTATCAAGTCGTGTCTGGAATGGGAAGAACAGTCGTTTTCTCTGTTTCTGCCGAGTCTCTCTCCGCCGCCCACTTGTCCGTCGATTTTCCCATCTGATTCCTTTTCGTTTCTTATGGATGGTCTTGAGCCTAGTTCTTCAAACTACGATCTATATAGGCGGACTGTCTCACTACTTGGTATCTTCAATCGCAAAGATACAATACGTTATTCATTGAAATTCCCCTCGTTGGCAGGAGAGGACTTTGTCGCGTTGTTGGAAAAGTGTGACGAGCTCGCTTTGGCGATTGTGGGATATTTTCTCATGTTGATTAAGAGGATTAGTGCGAAGACCAAGATATGGTGGCTGCAGGGAGTGGCAGAGGGAGATTTCGATGATGTGATGAGGGTGCTGGGAAAGGATTGGTGGGGAAAGATGGAATGGGCAGCGAGGGAGATTGGATGGAAAGGCATGGGGAAAGAAGTACACTGTAGGACGGGAGAATGAAAAATGATGGAGAACATTTGGGAGTGCGAAGTAATGCAGCAATCTATCAAGGATTCCATACATTCTCGAATGTCCAATTTTCTATACCTTCGACATTAAAACAACCATACTAATTCTATATGTATGATACCATATGTGATATCTTTTCCTCTAGCATCATTCTCCATCCCAGTGTCCAATATATGCAATCGGAAAGCACGTCTTCTCGCTCCTCCTTCTAGACATTCACCAGTTCACTCTAATTGCGTCGTTATTTGCTTCCTGCGTGGTATCTCTCCTTGCGTCGACCACGCGAGGTGCCGAGAGATGTCGCCTAGTAGAAATAAAGTCAAGCACCACCAGCTGCTGCCTTGAGGAATAACTTCTCGCGCTGTGATTGAAGATTGTCAGTCAAAGTGTCTTATAAAAGTAATGATATGAAATCGTCGACTGTATACAAGTGCAAGAACGTTGCCGTTCTCCCGAGGAAAACTAACTACGAAAGCACTAACCTTGAGTAACGCTGCACCAATGACAGCAATCCCTCCTGCTGCGATGAGAAGGATGTAACTAAAAATTATAGATTGATGTTAGCTAACCGACCTTACAGGCGTTGTTTGGGGTAGAAGGTGATAAACCTACACATCATCGATAGCTTTGACAATGACAGCCAATGCGGGTTCGACTTGGTCAGCAGGTAAGGTCTGGAACAGTTCACTGCTAGTTCCAGCAATGCTGGCCTTGATGATCTCGGAATCTGTACCAGGCAGGAGTTCTGTAAGTCCCTGAACAGCCTTGTTGACGAAGATTGCACCGGCCATTCCGAGGGCGAGGACAATGCCTCCGAGTTGTGCTGAATATCTCGTTAATTTTCTCCCCTAAATGAAAGTTACTTCGTCTTTCAGAGTCACTTACAGAACATCATGTAGCCAAGTGCATATGGAATCTCATCTGGCTTCACCTTGGCCTGGACAACACTGTAACCTGCTTGGTTGTATGCACCAACGCCAATGGCCATTAACACAGTGTAGCCGTAGATTGCCGCGGTGGATGTGTGCACTGTGACGGTATCTGCAGATAGAGGTCTCGTTAGAAATTTTTGCTTAGACTGATAGGAGAAAGGATCTACGTTAACTTACACATCAGAGCACCTGCTGCGAGCTCAAATGCCCCTCCTAGGAAATACCAGGGGTAGTAGTAGCCGAGTTTCGTCATGACTGCACCATTGAGAATGATGACGAAGATAAGGATCATCACGAATGGTAGTAGACGCACAGATGCGTGGACCGCAGTGTCACCCTATTATCGAATTTGTAAGTTGGGAGATCGCAGTGGTTTATTGGTAGGGAGACGAACCTTTGTGAACTGGAAGAAGAGGGGGATGTAGTAGACAGAGACGAAAAGTCCACTGCTTGCACAGCCTGTAGCCATGATTAGTATCATTTAAAAGTAACGTGGAAGGAAAAGGAAAGTATCATGAGACTCACTGTTGAGGATAAATAGGACGACCAGTGAACGGCGTTTGAGGAAATGAATCGGGAATAGGCGTGTTTTCTCAGTGCATAGAATGAGGAAGGTCTGTTGAACACCAAATGCTACCAACAGCACACCTGCAACAACGAAGAGCGCAATTGAGGAGCCGCTGCCCCAAGCCCATTGGACTCCACCGAAGTCGATACCCATGACCAGGGAAGCAAGTGCGCCAGCGCAGAGGACAATGCCTAGCCAGTCAATCATGAGGAAACGTTCTGAAACGGTCGCCTTAGGTTTTGGATCAAAGGATGGCAGCAGGAATACGTAGACAGGAGAAAACACGGCCCCGATGACCAAGTTGATGTAGAAGGCCTACCAATGTCAGTTACAAAGCACATTTAGGAACGGATAGTTAGTCTACTCACCCACCGCCAAGTGGCAGAGCTCTGGGCAAATGCTCCTCCGATAGCTGGTCCTACTACCGTACCAATTCCCCAAGAAATTGCACTTCATATCGGTTAGCTCCCATGATAACAGCACGCTAGAGTTGTTCGAAGAACCTACGTAAATCCAATGTATGTTGGACGTTCTCGTATGGTGGTCGAAACAGACAACAGCACCAGTACCCCAAAGTACATGCCGCTACCCTGTGGAGCCCAAAGTCAACATCTAATCAACCAAATAGTCTCGTGAATCGTGATATATGGAGTACATACCCCCATACCGGCAATAGCTCGGCCGACGATCATAGCTGTCATCGTCGGAGCAGCGCCGCACAGAGCAGATCCTGCCATGAAAAGCGTGAGAGCCTAAACAGATTACCATTAACACATATCTGGAATGCAGTCGAGGCATGCATAAGCTTACTCCGATGTATAGCCATTTTGCGTTGAAAGCACCGTAAACCTTTGACCATGGAAGTACCAATGCTGAGGAGCACAGTGCAAATCTACAACACATTTGTTTAGCATGATAGTTCCCATACTTAAATATGGAAGTTGCTAGCCTTGGGCTACTCACGCTACAGATAGCCAGGAAACCTGATCTGCACTGTTGAACTTCTCGATAATTGCCTAATTCATGAACACTGATCAGCTGGAGGATCGCAGAGAAGATCAACAACGTGTTTTGGGTATCATACCGGTTGAATATTTGCGACGATTGTGTTATCCAAAGCAAAAAGCATATGACTAGATAGAATTGCTGTCACGACTAGGAACCACTGCAAGTTGTCAGTTGCATATATCTGAGAAGCCAAGGCAAGTAAACGAACCTTGAAGCCAGTTACTTTACGAGGCTCATCAGCATCTGGATTAGACCCCTCGAAATCACTAAGTCCTTTTTCTTCATCGGTACTAGACCCCGACCCCGAAGCTGAGTGTTCTGTGCTAGGGATGATGGCGGAAGTCCCTGTAGACTTTTCGTAGTCGGTTGCGGAAGTCGCTGACATGGTTTGTGACAGCACAGGATCCTAGAGTAAATGCTATCGGTAGTGATATTGATTCTGATACAAAGGTGAATGAGGTATTCAGATAAAAACGAAGTACGGCAGATATATATATCGTACATAAACTCTGATGAGAGGTCAATGTCGACGAGAGTTAGGAGCAATGAGAGCGACAAATAGCGAAAAGGCCGGCCCAGGAGCCCATGGACCGGTACGATCACATAATTCACATTTTTCCCGGCTTAACGTCCATGTAGGATTGATCAACAGCACGGAGTGACAAACATGGTGTGTAAGGAGGTTTGTCGTCAAGGCGGCTAATAAGACGGAAAGCCCGTATCAGCCCGGATCAGCCCGGATCAGCACGACCAAGCGAGGACCGGTTCCGGGTAGCTAAACATCGCGGCAAACAAGATCGACTTCCTAGTCGTAACCACACTTGTATTTACCCTGCTGCTGCGTAGCTATGATCCTAGAAGTATTTTAGAACCTCGACATTAAGTCTCTTGTTTCTGGCTAACATCCACATCGAAAAATCGAACTCCAAAACTCTAAAAAACATAGACAAATAAAAGAGAGAACCAAGAAGACAAAAGCGTCCGGGCACCCGAAGATGCCCGCAGAATATTATCCTCCGTTACCACCATCAGCCCGCAAACTGCCCGCCCGGGAGAACTAGAATTGTCGGACCAGTGCTCTCGTGAGAGTGACGAATTCTACCGATGAGCCAGAGAGTCGCTAGGGCAGTGCTAAAAGCCTAGGAGGGGACCCGTGGAGCGGAGCGGTTTACAGGCTCTTCGGGGGAGAAAAAACGGTTTGATTTGGGACAATGTATTGTTGGCGCGTACTGATATCAAACGAATATCCCGATTGATTTGAAAACTTGTAATATTTCGTTGTTCAACTGTCTTTGCAGTATTGTTGTTGGCTGGTTATTTTTACGCCGGAGAGACAGGTAACCTGCGGAGCCGGGTTTCATACGCAGCGCCGCAGCCTAGATTGGGTATGCACATAATCATAGTATTTGTTTCATGCAATTTTATTGGAAAAAGAATATCTTAGAATTAATTCAATTGCAGAGATCAAGAGGGTTGACCCTCAAATTATAATGTATCCCTCAAACCCGACGGAATATTGTTTTGTAACCCAGTAACTTTCAGTACCCCGCAAGATCCATCAGATAATTCATCACGCTTAACCTTTCCCTTCCTTGCTGCTCCGAGTCATTACCATCCGAAAACCATGAATGTATCTCCCGTAAAGCTTCGAAATTAAATAAGAAAGCTATGTATGGTTAGCAAGTAGTTTCGAAAATGCGAGGAGCAGCTTACTATCCCCGTCCCTACTGCCTATCCTATTCGGTGTCTTCAGTGATAGTAGCTGAATCACCGTTCTCAGAATCATCGTTCTCAGAATAACCAGGAGTGTGGAGAAATGTTAGTTATAAACGACTTCGTCCTAGTTTTCAAGGTCAATTCATGTCATGCAGATAATGGTGATATCTACTCACCAATTGCGCTAGTTGCGTCTCTTGACATTTGCGATACCGAGAAACCGATTTCCCAACCCTCACCGTCGCCTCGGGTTCTTCCACAGCCCGTTTCTTCCTGGCCGGCTCAGTTTCATGCGAATTGTTTACCTTTTGCTTTCCTTGGTGAACTTTAGAGTTATCAGGATCGGTGAGACCGGCTTGGTTGTTCAAGTTCCTGGAGGACATTGGCTTAGTGGACGCCCCTTCCGGAGTATTAGATTCACTGGCATTTGGACTCCTCTCTGATTCATCGTGTTGATCAAGTTGTAGGCTTGTAGCCTCTAGTTGATGTTCTAGGGTACGTGGTGTTACGGCGCCAATTGCCTTTCAAACCGCGTTCATTTTGCTTCTTGCAAAATTGAGCGAAAAAGTTTACGACAAATCTCATCACGGGACGAAACATCGACGTGGAAGAAGCGCAAACAATCAACGGGGATTGCGCGAACTTCCTACCATTCAGGTCGATCATAGATTCCGAGATCACTATCCGTGAACTCCTCACATCGACCCAGAGTCTGTTCTGGAAGACCACGCAGTATTGTGACGTGAACACGACGAAAATCTACGAGGCACACAGCAGCAGCGAACCGTGCGCTTTTTCTCCTCCAGCCTTTCGAGCCGGTTGTAACCGGCTCCGTGAAACGTACTGTATGGCCGGCAGCTCCAATTGACTATACTTTGCATTTCGAGGTATCGCAGACTAAGTTACTCAGAGCATAAAAAGTTCTACCACATAACTAGCTATCTCTCTCTCCATCTACCTCCTAAACTCCCTACACCTCCCCCTTCCCCGACCCAACCTTATCCTCAAAAAACACCGTCAACACATCCCCCACCTTCTTCGGCCCCGCCACCCCCTTCAACGCCTTATGCGCCTCACACTCCGTATCATAGAACTTCATATCCTCCAAACTTTCAAACACCGTGCGCACCGCCAGCGTGTGCCCCTGGGTGCGTTGATCAGGGAGCGTGGCGCCGGCTTCGACGGCTAGGATGTATGGTTTTCCGTCCTGTGGTTAGTGAGTCAGGTGTGAGGGGTAAAGAGGTGGGGGATAGTAATCTTACGCACTTTGAGAGCTTTCTTCTGCAGATTTTGATACTGTTCAATCATCGGGGGAATATCCTCCTCCCGAGGGATCTTAAAGAGTGTGAAGCGGGTGATTGGCATATTTGATATTGTGCGTAGCCGTTGCGTTGCTGAGGTGAAGATGAGGAAGGTCTTTGGGCGAGGACGAGGAAGATAGGGCGGCATTGGAGGTGTATAAATAAGGAATTTTTACTACTGCAGCTGTTTATAAATCAAGGCTTATTTCATTCCAATTGCATTCTGGAATCATTCCGATGAGTCAATTGTGAAAAGTCAGAAGATGCAACCCAAGGTGTGACTTAAGGTTTACAGTATTTGATTTATCATCTTATTATACATAGCTTCAACCCGCCCCTCCCGGCGGAGAGCCGACTACGATTCACAAGTTCCCCGTATTCCACCAATTACTTGCATCATCGTCAAAAGCCTGACTTTCGCCGTTGAATGGATCATTGAACAGGTCCCACCCTAGATCATCTAACTGAGAGGCCTGCGCGGTTCTTTTCCGACTTTCTGGGGCATTTGGAGATGGTGGGGTTGGGGTTTGCCCAAGGTTAGATGTGATGGCAGGAATATCAGTCGCATGAGCGAGTACATGGGTCAACTTAACACTTGTGGCTTCTTTTGTCATTGAACCGAAAAGATTCGATGCTGAGAATATGCTCTTGCTGGGTTCTTTCGATGTGTTCCTCACAGGATATGATAGGAGACTCCATATCAGGGTCAGATCTGAAGGTGGGATTTCCAAGGCAGTGAATGGAGGAGCCGAGGAAGGTTTCCATGCAAGAGCCCTTTTTTTGATGGTAACGAGATTATTTGCCTGTACTTATATCAGTGTATGGAAGGCTTTATTCGCATTGATAGGATACTCACTATTATCTTCACATTAGGCCACTTGGAACCAAGTTTTGCTACAAACCCATAACATATTGCGAACCTTGCCTGAGCTTGGTCCTTGACACTTCTGTCCTCAACGTGGCAGTACCATAAGTGAGTTATACAAGCAATTGCCGCACAGTAACCCAGGAACGGATCCGATGACTCAAAGTTTCTATTTCCCAAAGTTTCGATGAGTCTTGCAATGTGCTTTGCATGAAGCAATGCTAGATCAGATGCCGTTTCGAGAAATGATGTTGGGGCCATCCCAGCGTTGCTCTTCATCTTCTCGAACAACCAAAATGGATTGTTAACCAGGCACAGCGTGCCGTGATATGTAAACTGGACGTTCAGCCAAGGGCCCCAGTATCTGATATTCATCAGTAGGTCGGTGGGGGATTGTTCCGAGAACATCGCATGGGCAGAACGATGGTTTTGGCACAGGTACGTCTCCCACTCCATCACTGACGCTGACATGTCAAAATAGCCAGATCCGGAGGACCAGGGAACTTCAGACGAATTCAAGGACCCAAGTACGTAATGTAGAGAATCCTTCCAGAGCTCCACCAGCTGGATTGAATACCCCATGATACCTTTATCTTGTGTCTGTCCTGAAGAATAATCCCCAAACTTTCGCAGGATAGTGGGAGGACCATGCGCAGATTTGACACTCAGACTCGGAGGGAACGGTGGCTTCTCGTGTGGCAGTGATAAACGGCCCTTTGAGGCATCACTGCAGAGACACTCCAGCATATAGAAGCCCCAGAAACAACGGCGATACTCGTCGATAGCAGCCTGGTCGAAAAGTACTTCTGGATTTAGGGGCATCTGCACAGATGTAATAAGTCGCATGCCGATTCCTATACTAAGCCAAGCACGTTGTACGTTTGCAGCTACACGATTTCAGCTAGGACTTCATTTGCGCAATGGGATTCAACTTACTCGTAATGTCGAAGAAGGCCTGAAGACAGAGGGCTTGTAGAGTTGACATATCCACATTCTCATCGATTATCTTTTGCATAACAATCTGCCGTGTTCTTTCAGCATATTGCACTGCCAATTGCATGGAATCGCCTGGGACTTGGTTCGAGTCCGAAAATCGAAGCGCCAGCGCCAAAATCGAAAGTAGAACTTCGGGTTTATATGAATCGCTAGTACTTCGTAGATTGTCTACGTCGAAGATTGACAACGGTTGACAATCACATCGACGTATATAGGTTTCCACCAAGCCAACGATAGTAAGAGGTGGCAATGAAATTCCCGAACTGATAGCTTTTAGCTCGCGACTACTACTAGATATTGGGTTAGTGTGGGAATATGGTGCGAACCTTTGCAAGTCATTTCTGCTTCTACTTTCATACGCTGGAGGAGCTACCTTGGTGGTGGCACTGGTGGGTTGCTGAATTGAAGCAAATAAAAGTTCATCTGGTTTCTGAACTGCTGTCAAGAGATTTGGAGGCTCTCGAGGTTGAGTAACTTCAGATGATCTGTCGGTACTTCGAGTAAATTACTAAAAGCGCCTAAGCACCGCAGGATTCACCTCACTTACAGAATGCGATTAAGTACCAAATCAACCTTCGCCTCGAGGTTTTCAAAGCGATTCTCCTAGCAAGCCATCAACGTCCGTTACATGAACGAGGGATATCTCCAGTTTACTTAACGCACCCACGCAGAATTAGTCACTTGCTCTACATTTCCACTTTTCGCAGAGCTCTCCCAATCGTCAGAATATTTGCACTTCTGATTCAAGCGTACACAAAACGAGCACTTGGGTTTCTCCCCAGGACATCGCGACTTTTTTCGTCTATGTACAATGCTGGTTAGTGATGAATTCTGGTGGCCTGCGGTGGCTTTCAAAATTCTGCAAAAAACGGTGCACTTACCTGCATGGCTCGCATGCCTGCCTAGTGCGTTTCGTAGGTCTCGATTCCATAATGTACTTTGAAGAATGTACTTCGGAGTTTGTAACTGGAAAAAGTATGAAGACGGACGATACTTACAAGAGAGCTGCGAGGGCACGTGGAGGGGGGTTTTCAGCTTATTGTGGACCCGGTCCGCCTTCCGTGCGTATGTAATCATTGCCGCGGCGTTGTTGGTACTACATACGGTTTGTAGATCGGAGGATTTAGTTGTTTAGGCGTTAAGCATTTACTAGTCACATCACTTAGGACTTAAGAATACCAATCACGTTACTCTATGGAAAAGTAATTACATTACCAAGCCTCTGCGTGTCAGCGAACTGGGGAACTGAGATACCGGCCAGTGCTCCCAGCGGGCGACGAGAGCAATACATATCTAGGGATGTGTGAAGAATTTACCCTTGTTCGATTTATGAGACGAATCACTTAACAATTCTATGGAACATTTTAAATCACACAGATATGGAATACTGTGAACGATACGTGGTTCATACTATTGTGAATACTATTCTGGAATTGAATGCTCCTAGCGATTGCACTCTTACACTTTCGTAACCATACACGCTACACTGGTTTGCACCCGAAGTGCTTGAGAACCGTACGAGACAACTTGGTGCCTCATGCTCCAACATCCTTTGGCCGGCTTCGACTATCTTGTGCTGCCTTGGCCACGTTGGACTTTCCAACCGGAGCACCTTTCTAAGGGTCACGTGATCCGTTTCCCATGAGACCCTTCGGGCTCAAGCTCTTTTGGTTCGTTAAGTTGATCCTAATTGACGGTTCACCATACCATTTACCTCTCACGCACTCTTCTGCACCATCAACCCCGCTCCCCACGCCATTTTCTCACCCAACCCACCCCAGCTTGCGGTCCTCTGCTCCCTCACAGTCGGGAACTCCTTCAACTTCAACCTCTCCACAACACTATATCCCAAATCCAAGAAATCGCACAGCATGAGCCACTTCTCGCCTCTATGACTCTCCCTCTCATCCAGCGCAATCTCCAGCAACCTTCCTTGATCAAGTGATCTTCGGAGCTGCTCGTGCTGAGCGTTGTTCTCGTCGTCACCTGACACGATGGATTTTGAGTCCGATTTCCACGCGGCGAGAAGACCGAGCCAGCTATTTGCGCATGGTCTGCGTTCGATTGAGGAATCTGGTTTAGGTGTTGAGGTGACGGGGAGGATGAATTTGGAGTTGGGGTATTGGATCATCAGGTCATTTGGGATCGAAGCTGTGGAGAGCTCGGTGTATGTGTGGGTGCTGAGGTCAGGGAAGCTACTGTTCAGGACAGTGTGTGTGTAGCCGAGGGTTTGGAGCGCTGTTCCGAGCGCAGCGATGTGTGAAGCATGGTCGCCCAGGATAAATATGCTTGGTTGTTGAGTTTGAGGAGCGTTGATTTGGGTGGATGTCGCCAGCATGGGGAGGAGGGTCGAGATGAATGGTGAGAAGAACATCTTGAATGAATGGATTTTTGGTTGAATAATTGAAGCTTTTTTTCTTCTTCCTTGGAAAAGTCTTGTGTAACGAAATGTGAACACCTGCTTCGGTATTTAACTTTCGTAGCTTTGAAACCGTGGGTCGTGATATTCAGAGGCGTGGGGCCCCGACGTTTGATGTAGAGGACAATGGGGGGGAATAGTGGAGCACTGATAATCGTCCGTCGACTTGAGGGACTATGAGCACTAAAAGAATGAGATTCGAGAATGTTTCAGAGGAAAAGGGAAAAAAAGGATCGTTATAAAAGCAAGAGCAAAAGATATCTTATATAATTCACCTTCCGTACCTTGTAGGAGGGAGCACGAGCTCAAACTCGGCTCCAACCAATTTTGTATGAGGAGCGCAAATTCACTGCCCCTGATTCATAGTACAGTATAGGCGTAATTCTACCGGTGTCGGTGCTTTTACTGACCGCTGTCCACGCAACGCAAGCGTCCCAATATCAAATCAATATGATGTGCCCAATACGGTATTGCAATCCTACAATTTCGATTCATCCGAACTTGACAAAGATTGGCCTTTTGTGGAGATGTAATTGGGGGACTGTACGCCAGAATCCGCGAGGAGGTGGACGACAAATCCGGCAGGGTTTATTGGTAAGAATCGCATGCTATTGCTGTACCCGAACCGTTACTATACGCGAAAAAGAAACAGTTACACCAGCACGGTATTTTGTACGTGGGTATCGCATCTCATCTGACAGAGATGAGATGAGATAAGGTACAGTAAGATTGAGATGGCTTCCATTCCAGAACACCAAGCCCCGGAAGCTCAACGCCCCCCAATATGCTTGGTTGCCGGCAAGAGATCTTTTCTGGTTCGCGTTGAAGATCAGATTGGGATGAAACAGTTACAGTGGACACTAGCCTATTTATAGTGGATAGTGGTGGATTGAGCCTGCTGTGTAAATTAGGCTGGACCCTGAAGTTCAGGGGCACTTAAACCGTGCCACCACAATACGATAATACGGCTAAGGGGAAGACGCATCTAGAGTCCGGATCAAGAAGAGCTTTTCCATCTTTCTTCCTTTTCTTCTTCATCCCGGGTACTTTATTGGATCTGCCGCTTTTCGCTGAAGCTTCCTTTTTCTGTTCCGAATCCACTCTCTGCACTACTCGGTGCTAGAGTCCGTTGGCAACTTGGCAGCCTTCGTATTATTCAATGTTGTAGGTAATCCGAAGCTTTTGCTTTTCAGCTGGGCCCACGGCCATATATATTGACCCAGGGCATGCAAGCCGTGAGGCCTCATGAGGCTGCATAGTATGTAATTCTCGTCGCCCACCAGTTGTTCTAATCAAATCCTCAGGCCAACCCTCGTTTTCGTGAGCAACGTCCTCGACTCCTTCGATCCATCCGCGATATAATTTCCTCCTGCCACGAATAGACTACGGCGCTGCGTATGATATAACACGAGGAAAGCACGCACAGCTTCTTGGTGGCGTGAGGTGTGCTTATCGTGTCGAGGCTTGATGAAAGGTCGATTTCTTCTCTCGAAGACTGGGTCTGCGAAAACATGGCTTCTGTAGTTGGGTAGTAACGGCAGACCTGCGCAGATCGTTTGAATATCGAACAGGAGCTTCGAAGCTTTGGTACGAGAGGCGGCTTTCGATTGAGCACAAATTGGTCGACCTCAGTTCTGCGACTCCACGTATTCCACGAGAGACGAAGCAATGCGTAATTATGGTCGGGAAGTCATCATCCGCTGTATTAACATCAATGGGCCATACTCATGATGGCCTCTCAAGGCATAGAAAGCCTATAAGTGAAGACAGCAGGCAGCGCAAGTTAAGAAGAGGTCGAAAAAAGGTAGGAACGGATAGATATACTAAGAAAGAGCTATTTTAGCGGCTCTTTCACACCTATTCACATTCAATTGCTGCACACATTTTCATCAAACAATATCATCATACTCTCTTGTTGGTTTGCAAACCAATTGTATTCTCAATGTTATGTACTCAGATCTTTTTCCTCCAATATCAATATCAACAAAAATGCGCAACTACATACAAAGAAGAAAAGAATGTTAAGTCTAGTCCAGTTTATGTACAAACAGACCTTCTTGGAAAACTCCACTGAATCTGTCCAGCTTGTCTTTGAAAGTCTTAGAGACTTTACAAGCATTGAGAGTAGTATGGGTTGACGACGGTGCAAGTGCTGGAGACACAAGAGGTGGCACCGGAGTATCCAATACCGCCACATTGTCCATACTTGGCAACACCGGCTCCTGAGGTTGGAGAGCTGGCTGGAGGAGTGGAGCCTGGTTTGGTGGTGGTGGAGATCTTGGTGGTGGTAGATCCGCCACCGTTACCTGGGGTAGTGACAGAGCCGGCGCCGAAGGTGGAGTTGATGGGACCCCACTTGATGTTGGAGAAGGTAACAGAGGAGCTTCCGGCGTTGGTCTCAACATCGGTGGGTGCACCTGAGGTGGTGGCACAAGATCCACGGGCATAACCTGGGGTGCTGGCAGATCCGGTGGTAGGGTACTAAAACAGGCAATTGTCAGATCTTTGTGCGAGGAGGAAGTATATAGGGAGGATTTCTTACGGTGGAGTCGAGCCACAACATCTGAGCGGTGTGGTCATCCCAGATGGACATGACGAGAACCATACCCTTAGCCAAAGCTGCGCCCATTGTTGCGAGACCACCCTTGGTGGCGAATAGGTTTTGGTCACCGAAAGTAGTCTTTTGAGCAGAGCAGAAAGCGTCGGTGATGGAGTTACCAGAGACTCCGCTGATAGTGGATTGAGAGTTGGCGTAGGTTTTGCCATTTTGGACGTAGAAGCGCTTGATTTCGCTCAAGGTACCGGTGGTTGTTCCATCCTTGGTGAGGAATTGGGTGACCACGGTGAATGGCTTGGAGGTGTCGATGGTGGCACCAGTACCGTAGAAGGACTTGTCGCCCATTCTGTAGGAGTTGAAATCACATCCGTCGGCATCACAAAGGGAGGAGTATCTTGCTCCAATTCCGCAGTCGGTGCCGGAGCATCTGAAAATCGTTAGCATGATTACCCTATTTAGGGACTTTGTCGCTTCTTACCTGGTCTGTTGTGTTACGGAACATGGATGAGGAGTGTAGGCTGCGGACATCTTGTTGGCTTCCCAGATATCCATCTCGTTACAGCAGGATCCGTATTGACCGGCACCGGCGTTGACATCATTTGATGAAGCGGTCCAGTTCACGGAGTTTGCGACACCGTTGATGAACTTGAGGTCCTGAGGACATTGGGCATCACAGTAACCGGTACCGTACTTGGCACCAGCCTTGTTGGTTGGGAAACGGCTCAATCCTCCATCGGCATCCATCTCGGCGAAGTAAAGAGCGCCGTTAAGACCACATGGAAGGTTGGAAACATCCACGTCGAAAGTGAATTCTTGGCCCAAAAGCTTGAGAAGCTGGTAGCTTGTTTGAGAACCAGCGGCCATCAAGTATGTACGAGAGCCGACATTGGTGTTTGCTCCCTTGGTGACGAAGTTGAGCTTGAGCGAGTTACCGGAGGTGGTGATGCCGTAAACACCGGAGTAATCAGCGCCGTCGAGAGCACAGTTGGTAGTACAAGTCGTTGCGTCGGGGCAGAGAGTAGCGTCCCATTTGTTACCAGTGTAGCAGTTGGTAGACCCGCTGGTGCTGTGAAGCCATCTCCAGTTTGAATCAATGACAATTGACTGAGCAGATGTGGTGCAACCACTTGAAGTACATGTGCTGACGGTGAGAGGAGGGTGAGTCTCGGCCGTGAGAGTACCCACTTGCTGTGCGCGAGCAGCAGCGAAGATGGAAGAGATTGCAAGTACTTTGGAGATCATCTTGTCGGATGTTGGCTTGTCGAGTTGTAGCTTGTCGAGTTGATGGATTGATTATCTCGAGAGCGACCTCGAGTGATCTTATATGGACATCGAAGGACTGCCAAGGATACTTTCTTCTA
This sequence comes from Rutstroemia sp. NJR-2017a BBW, assembly GCA_002946425.1. Taxonomy (NCBI): domain Eukaryota; kingdom Fungi; phylum Ascomycota; class Leotiomycetes; order Helotiales; family Rutstroemiaceae; genus Rutstroemia; species Rutstroemia sp. NJR-2017a BBW. The sequence continues at coordinate 506,725 of NJPT01000010.1, forward strand.
GATCACGTTGACTGCAACTCATTTCTAAATCTTACTACTGTTGCATCTGATTAAGGACTAAGAGCCTAGCTTCCCGAGATTCTGTTTCGTTTTGACAGTCGCGAATATGGGAATGCGGGCAGGCTGCCGATGGATTGACAGTAACCGGAATCACATGGATAGGTAGCTGCAGTAGGAGCATATCGAGCCCCTTTTTGGGATGCGGCTTCATCTTGCAGCACCGGATGTGGACTATCCAATAACACACGGCCTCTGCAGCAGCTTGGGTTGAACGTCCACGGAGCGGAGACACATAGGCGCGAAGAAATTTCATGGACAGGGTCTAGGAAGTGATTAGCTGACCCCTTGACCTTAAAGTTTGTTGCCAAGCCGGGTATATCACAACCTAAGGTCAAGCATTGGAGGTGATCGCAACTGATATCTCTGTTGATCATTGTTATCTCAGAGTTCGAGTTTTATCCTATCTCTAGAAGTATTGTCTGCTGGTAGAGTGCTCGCTGCGCCTCGATACTTTCATCGCGAGGTGAAGAGTATATCCAGAATATCTTTCCTGTTTAGGCCTCGACGTTGATGCTCAGAATTTTTCCGAGATGCCCCAGTAAGCTTAAGGAAATAAACAACCATGCACGAGGTCACAATTGCTAAATGTGACACTTCAAAATCTGCATCCAGCCCCTCGCACCGGTTGGGCTTAGCACATTGTGGGGTCCCCGTTATGCAAGGCGGAAATTGCGGGGAAATCTAATTCCATCTGCCGATTCCCCTTCTGGACAGAACAACACATCTAATCAACCTCCTACAGGCTAAACAGAAAACCCGAAATTCCACGACCCAGCCAACGTCGTTCTGTCATATCATTCGTCTTGCCTCTTCTTAGCATAATTCAAATGTTCACTCTTTGTCACTTTCGAATTTGTTTTTCTTGTTAATGATTAGGATACCGATATTGTGTTCCTCAAGGATTGCAGGAGCACAATATATTAAGCGCTTAATGTATTCTGCGATATAGTTATCGCTACCATACTTTGCCTTCCTACACTATATTGCTAGCATAGTGGGGGCTGACTCGAGCGTTTATCTTCGTCCTTCAGGAGCAAAGAGCTTGCTCCGGCCCGCCCAACCGTCTTGAATATACTTCATCATATAAACGACTTATACTACCGAGGTACTCCACTGAAACACTCTATTCCGAGTAACATTTCAGCCGATCTATGCGTTCTTCCGGTCGCTCCGACCTATAGAGGCTCGCTACAGTACGGATTTCAGATGTACCTTTCCACCGAACGCATTAGCAATGGTACTTCAGCAAATTTCGCCGTATGAATTGGCCACTTAGCAACCCTCCAGTTCTTCATTGCGCAAAAGAGATCACACGAGGCAATGGCTACACAAGCATACCTTCGGCCTGCTACTCTCATGGCTCTTAGCCGAACTCAGGATATAATTCCTTACCAGTTAATTTGCAGATCTGGTTATCTTGATCCCATGGATATTGCCAACCACGCGCTGAACCGCCGACCGACAAACCTAATCTAATTAAGAAAACCGTGCCATTATTCGGAGCTAACAACTGGTGTTGACGAGTTGAGAATGTTTTGTTGTTCCTGCCAAGACCGAGTCACCTGCTCCTTCTCGTCTGTCTCCGTATGGTCTTGACCGAGATGGCTCCATACTCCAAGCACCACCTCACCCACGCTCAAGTGCAGCGCGTCGTCTCTCATACTCACGTCTACTTGAGCCTATCTTGGCTGATTTTTTTCCGTTCCACAGAAAATATGCTCACCATACATTCCACTCGGAAGCCTTAGCCGTCGGCTATCATCCGAACTTTTCGCTTTGCCCTCAGCTGATGCATACTGAGATCTCTTGGATGTGCCTGAGACCAGATCTGGTACCATCCTCCGCCCATTGGACCTCGGTGCGCCACTTGTGTAAGGCCCCAAGAGCTTTGCACTGGCTCGTCCAATTTGGACCGGAGAATCATCAGATTTCTTCCGAAAGTATGGTGAAGGGTTCAAGTGAGCACTAGGATGACTACTCCGCCACATGATTTTGTATATTGATCCTACGTCGTTAATGTCAGTGTTGTGATCAAACCCAAAACAGCATTCGCCACGCCGTCTCGCACTTCCGTGGAAATGATACTGGTGGATTCACAAACTCTATGTTCAATCTGAGCCCCACCATACTTTTTGACTTCAGGACTATCAGGTCATCCCAAATTTGCCTCTCGCCACCTTCTCTCCAGTCTGCATCTATCCAAGTAGAGTGGAGACTCCGGTGGCGGTGCGATAACTTCGTCTACGAACTTATTCAGGCCTTGCCGTTGATGTACAGAGACGAGCCTGTCGAACCTGTATACTACCCAGCATCTCCATCCCAACTATCGAAAGATCATCGAAGCACGCAGATCAAACGTTCGGGCAGTGATGAATGTCCAGCGTCCGCAGATTCAATGTAAATTGCATTGCTATATTCAGCCTCACGCCTCCGTTGATCAACCCACCTCTATCGTCTTCATCGGAGCTATCTATGCTTGAGGAAGGTGACTATATCATGCACTGAGTCAAGCTCGCAAATCTCCTCTCCGAGACGACGGACACCTCCATCCGCATGTTGATTGATAGACGCGTAAGCTCGTCAAGTCTCCTCTGTGGCAATCCATTAATGGAAGATGCCAAGTCGACAGACTGCATTAAGGATCTTCGAACTGAGTTTGGTGCGGGTGAGCCGACATGGCTTCGCCTCTCCTTTTCACATCTGTGGTTATGAGAGACAAGAGTCTGCTCAGATCCTTCCACATATTCAGACGGTTACTGAAATCGATTCTCTACTAGACAAAACATGAGCTGCAGCCGCTGATATCAATATCTTCATTCTTCTTCATACTGGCCTTCTATACTCAGTCAAACTCGGAGTCATTACACGATACAGATGCATCCCATCATCACTGCAAAATCGAAGTATGCTAGACGACAAGCACAGAAATCCGATAGCCTGGTTGTACTGCTTTTCGGGAAATCTTGTTTTGCATGACCTGGTTACAATTATTAATTCATCCACTGTTACCAATCTCTTCATCCTCAGGACGCAAACAATCAGTGCAGAAGTACAGAGTCTCCTCTGGTTAACCGCCGTGCTCTAGTCGGGCGCATTCCTCCTTATATCGCACCTCAGGTTTGTTTATGGGAATCCAGAGAAATCGACCTCATTCTTTTTTTGTCGATTTTGGAATTGACTTTAACTTGACTAGTTGTAACATGTATTCATGGTGAATCGGATGGTCTAGACCGCTATCTTTTTACTATACACTATATATGTCTACATCTATCTATATGCGTCTTTCTGGTGTGGATCACAAGCTCAGTACACTGAGGGCATGATGCTCAATCTACCTCCATCGACTACCACAACGTTACCTGTAACATAAGCTCCAGCTCTAGAAGCCAGGAACAAGATACAACCTGCCATGTCTTCTTCCGTGCCAGCTCTCTCCATAGGTATTCTATCTTTTGGGAATTTGCCGTCGCCGATAATGGGTGCTGCCAGCTCGGAGGGAAACACTGATTCCAAAGATCAGCATGCTTATATTTAAAAAGGTGACGAATACTCACATCCAGGCGCAAGAGCATTTGCTCTGATGTTCCATTGCGTCAATTGGGTCGCCATTTGTTTAACCAGATGTGTCGTTGCGGCTTTACTCTGTCCGTAGAGAAAGCCGGCGGGTGTTTTTCTGTTGAACCCTGCAATACTGCTCGTCGCAATGATCTGACTCTGCTGCTCCACATTGCCTTTCTTGTTTCCCGCATCCAACAAAGGCAAAAAGGCAGTGACGCAAATCATCACCGCCACGGTGTTAACCTCGAAAGTCTGGCTCATTTCTTCAAATGAAGGACTTCCATATATCTCTGCGAATTCCTCAATAGTAGTGGATTCGGAGACGGCCTTCGTTGCTTGGGGCCCGGCTACTCCGGAATTGGCAATGAGCAGGTTGATGTAGCCAACTTCGGACTTGATGTGGTCTACTACGGAGCCTATGGACTCCTTGGATGTTACGTCGCCCACAAGTGGGATGATGTTGTTGGTTGAGACGGACTTGGCGGCATCTTCGAGGACTTCCTTGCGTCGTCCGACGATGTAGACTTTATGAGCTCCATTGAGAGCCAAAGCCCGAGCCATCATTAGGCCAATACCTATCCATAGAGTTAGATGCCGAAATTGGTCAGGAAGAGAGACGGGACTGACCACTTCCTCCACCTGTAATGACCGCCACAAGGCCATTGACGTTGAAAAGGTTCGCTGCTTGAATGGATGAGGTTGCCATTTTGAATAATGATATGCCCGTCTATTCTAACAATTCTAGAAAAGAAAAAAAAAGACTGAAATATATACCAAAACACAAATCGCCTGCTGAATAATTCAAATAGTAATCCAAAAATGTTTATGATGCAAGGTGAGTAAATATGCAGTGATATGTCACTCCATTTCAAGATTACCCCACGCCTCGCCCCTCTAATTGCCAAGCCGAGGAAGAAAGCGGCCGAGAGCGGGTACTGACCCCTGCCAAAATTCTCCAATTCCTTCTCCTGCCAAAAAATAAAATTCATAAAAAGTGTTAATGACATTCGCACGAACAACCACTGCCTAACAACGATACGTCAATTGATTAATTCGCCATGCCCAAACGCAAGCGCTCCGTCCAAGACGATGTAACTGGGCCCACGTCCTCCCACGACCGCATCCGCGCAAGCAGACAACGCGACGTCGACGCGCACATCGAAAACTCCAAAAAACTACTTCACCGAGCCCTCAAAAAAGCCAAAGGATTCGAGCGACAAAAACTCGGCAAACGTTTAACGAATGCGACAAAGATATCCGATGCGCCGTCGATGGCGCGCTTGCGCAAAGAGATTGAGGTTGTGAAATCGTTGGATTTGGACCGGGTGGTGGAAAGTCGGCTGTGCAAGGGCATTGGGAAGATTAAGGCTTTGGTGGAGAGCGGGTATCTGCCTAAGATGTGGATCGAAGGAGAGGTGAAGGGGTGGGAGGGGAAGAAGAGTGAGGAGGAGGTTAAGGCGTGGAATAATGTTGTGAGTGGGATTTGGAATTTAAATGTGGTGAAGGAGGTTTGGACGGGGGTGGTGAGGGGGTTTTATCTGGCGATGGGGGTGCAGGCGCCGGTGGAGGGGAAGGGGAAGAAGGACAAGGAGAAGACTGCGAAGAAAGACGCCGAGAAAATTAGGAGGGCACAGCAGATTGAGGATGGAGGGGATAGTGGAGATGAAATGGAAAATACAAGGAGGGGAGATAGAGAGCCATCATGGGAAGGAATCGATTCGCCCGCAGACGACGAAGACGGAGATTCAGATTCAGACGCGGAAAATAGTGAAGACGAAGACGGGGGAAATGATTCTCTAGACGAGGAAACATTGTCGCATTATGATGCTCTGCTTGCGAATTCTTCAGATGAAGAATCATTCGACGAGGAAGAATATCTCAAATCGCATCCATCTACATCAAAGCCGTCAACTCGACTCTCTCTATCTCTATCGCCATCTCCATCGCGATCACCCAGCCCCGCGTATTCAATAAATCTCTCCAATTCCGGCTCCGAGTCCGAATCCGATGGCCCTCCACCCACCAAGACCAAACAGCCCAAACCATCCAAAACTGCCCCTGCTGCTAAACCTACCACAGGTAGCACTTTCCTCCCTACATTAATGGGGGGCTACTGGTCCGGATCCGAATCTCCCGCCTCCGACCTCTCCGATTCCGCTGTCCGTCCTCCTGTTCGCAAAAACCGCAGGGGCCAACAAGCACGACGGGCACTAGCTGAGAAGAAATTCGGGACAGGAGCAAATCACATCAAGGCTGGGAAGCCATCCGTCAATATCAAAGAGGAGAAGGGCAAAGATAAGGGACGGAAGAGAGGAGAGAAGTTCGCGAACGATAGAGGCAGAGGGAGAGGTAGGGATGTAAAGGATAATGCTAATCTAACGGAAGTCAAACCGAGAGAGAAGACGAGAGATGATGTGGGAGTTTTGCATCCGAGTTGGCAGGCGGCGAAGAAGGCAAAGGAGGAGAAGTTAAAGGCGACGTTTCAGGGAAAGAAGGTTACTTTTGATTGAGAGATGGAACAGATGTAGAGCTGTTGGTGTGTTAGATTATACCCGCTTGCATGAGATATGTTTAGTAGGATTCGTACAATGCCATACTGTATCGCATCACATGTTCAGCCCAACCTCCCTTTCCGATCCATCTCCCCCTAAATAACCCTACCCATCAACTCCTCCCTCCTCCCAAAAATACACCCATCAACCCCACCCCACAAACCGCATGAACAACCAAATGCACCCACGGTCCACCCACTATCCCCTTCTTCTCTCCTCCGGTGTCTCCGCCCCAAACCCTCAGTCCCGCCCGCACCAAAGGCCCGAAATGATACACCCCCAATGCACCAGCCACGTTCCGACTCGTCCCGTCTACAGGCCGCAGCCCGAAAATCAGCGATATAAGAGAGGAACTGAAGAGCAGGAGCGCGTATTGCCGGATCACGGCGTGCGCTTGCGGAGCGGGGGGTGTGAATTGAGAGGAGGGGTGGAGGAAAAAGTTTAGCGAGGCGGGGAGCTCGATGAGGGTGTGTAGGAGGAAGGGGAGGTGTGGTGGGCTGGGCATTGTGGTGTGGTGCGGAACGGGAGCGTTGTTGTGTGCATGAAAGGCTTATTTTGGTGGTGAGACTTCAGGCTGGCATTTAAGCCAGTCATATAGCTCGGTCCGGAGTTGCCGTAAAGACAGCGGGAGTGGAGATAGACAGGAGCCTGCGACGGGAAGTGGAACCATTTACGTAAATGAACAGAAGATCAAGCAATAGTGGAGAACGGGGAGATCTACGAACGTCATGTTCGTCTGGGTATTTTCCCGCTGCAATTTTTCTCTCGTTTCACATCACTGTATGGTCATCACGGATCGAAAAGATAGATATCTTGGGATCTTCTTCCGCGAAAGACGCAGCAAGTAAGCCAAGCAAACGACCCTCGGAACAGCTGACAAAAACAGCTGTTTTGGTGCAAGAATCGCTCCGTCGGCACAAGTTCCAGGTTTTCAAACCTTCCGTCGCTTCGTCTGCTAAAGGTCGTGACATCGTCTTTCTATATCTACAGGGTTGATGCATCATCTTCTCGGTAAGACTTTGGTGTTCCTGCCTATCGCGTTCCACGCATGACAGCATCTGAAAGGGGCACCGGCCAATGAGACGCGCGGGGGATGTCAGCCACATCGGATGAGGATGAGTTTTTGTTGAGATGGGGCTGAGGGCTGAGGGGTAGAACCGTAGCATATGCGCATGCGATTGACGACTTTGGCATCTGTTTGCTTGCGCGTGCCTGGTGCAACGTGAGGTTTGTATTCTTTACCTTGGTAACTGCTCGATTCTTCCTTGAAATCACATATCACATACAGGCAGTCCTCTCTCTTTCACATGTGGATGATGAATTGTACCCACTCGTTTTGATTCCCTTCCGTCCTTCCGTCTTGATCTGCGATACGAGGGCCGTCCTATCTTGAAACTGCTATCGTCTTCAAAGTTCAGGCGCATTTTCCGTCAGGGAAGGAGCTCGTTATCCCTGCTTTGTCTGCAGTTCCAAGGCTGTGCCGTACACACACACAGCTGCAGCTACAATACATCTTACCTACATCCTTTTTCTCTCTTTCACAAGCCTCGGTATCATATTCCTCTTACCTTTTTCTTCCTCTATCCAGATTGTTTTATTTCTCTTTAAAAAATTCGGTGCGAAGGAATAGTTACCATCTTCCATTCCCTAGATCATTAGATTTCTTCTACATCGACAAATTCTGAAAATTGAGTCCAATTGTCCGAAACCGACACCTACAATCATGTCGAATCCTACAGCGCACTCCAGCGATGAGTTTGGAGACCTCAATCTCTCCATTGTGGGATTGGGTGTCGAATATCCTCCATTCTCACTCGGTTCCTCAACTCTCGACACCCTAGTAAAGCGTCACTACCCTGATTCGCCGGCGTAAGTTTTCTACACACTCTTTGCCCCTCGCACACGAGCACTCAATGCTAACCAGACACTTAAATCCTCAGAATGCAAAAAGTCCTCTCAATCAACAAATTCACCGGCATCGACAGCCGCTCCGCTATCGGCACCGTCGACCATCCAATGGCCAACATGGACCGCGCCCCCACCATCAAAGAACTCTGCGACGTCTTCCTCTCCGACGGTGTCGCGCTCGCCGTTTCCGCATGTCGCAAAGCTTTGGAGGAAGCAAATCTTGCCCCTACAGACATCACACATGTCGTTAGCACCACATGTACCAACAGCGCGAATCCGGGCTATGATCACTATGTGTGTAAAAAGCTGGGGATAACACAACCTGTGGAAAAAGTACTCCTGCATGGAATTGGATGTTCAGGTGGATTAGCATCTTTGCGCACAGCGGCAAATCTAGCTCTAGGAAGTAGTTTTAGGGGGAGGAAAGCGAGAGTGCTGGTTATGGCGACGGAGATTAGTAGTTTGTTGGTGCGGAGCGAGTTGGATAGTATTCATGAGTTGCAGGAGACGCGGATTGGTGTTACGTTGTTCAGTGATTGTGCTAGCGCATGTGTGCTGAGCAATGGAATTGGGGGACCGGTTTCTGAACCTGTGTATGAATTGCTGGGGTGGGATCATAGAATGATTCCAGATACTGAGCAGGACTTGGGGTTTGATGTTGATCCTCTAGGTAAGTTACATTTTGTCTTTTTCTCTCTCTCTTGTTCTCCTAAGAATCGGGCTAACGAATGAATTACAAAGGCTGGAAGGTTGTACTCTCACCCCGAGTCCCAAAGTTCGCTACATCAGTGGTCCCACAGACTTTCCAAGATCTGATATCCAATCTCCCGTCCCTTCCCCCAAACCACCGCGAAGCAGCTGATTTCGACTGGGCTCTACATCCAGGTGGCGCCACAATTCTGACGGGGGTTGAGAAAACGATGAAAATATTCTCAGAACACATGCGCGCAAGTTACGATACTTATATAAATCACGGAAACTCATCGAGCGCGACAATCTTCTCCGTCATGGATAGAATGAGACAGAAAGATATGGATGCTTTGGCCCCAGGGGGAAAAGTTAAAGATTATGTTGTGGGTTGTGCGTTTGGCCCGGGGATTGCTATCGAGATGTGTTTGCTGAAAAGGAATCTGGAATATGTGGGTCGCGAGATGCAGGCTTCGGGAGAACTTACGCCGCCGATGACGGAGAGTGAGGTGGAGAGTGAGGGGGGGAGGAGTGATGAGGAGGCGGAGGGTGAGGAGGTGGAGAGGGAGATTGAAATTGTTAAGGAGAAGGGGAAGGAGTTGGAGGAGAAATTGGGGAGGGTGGGGGAGGGAGAGGGTGTGAAATTGCAGAATGGGGAGTTGATGGGGGATGGGAAGGGGAATGTGGAGGTGGAGGTGGAGGTGGATAGTTTGGAGGAGGCGCTTAATGGGGTGGATTTAGATTGAGAGGGGTTTGGGTTTGGGAATTAGGTAATGCGGGTAATGAATGAAGGGCTGGATGGCGTGGTTTTATGGTTGTGTAATGCCAACGAGGGGAGGAAGATAAGGAAGGAGGTTTCTCTGATGGCGACGGGAGACATGATAGCTATGATTCGATGTGCTACGACAAGCTGAGCAGTACAGGATGGAATGGGAGGGAAGGAGGCGATATGCGGGTCCATATTCGCTACGAAGTACCAGCACATCGATCGGAAGGGTTGTGATATGATGTGATGGATGAAGGACCTGCATGGTGTTGTTGGACTTGGAGATGAAATGATGCTAGGTCACTACTCTAATAGCAGTCTCCTTACTTTATACGTGGTCGTGTTGTGGTGGCTGGCTGAGTCGCTTCGGTTGATAGATAGGTTGGTAGAGTAGAGTAGGAAAAATGAAATATATTGAAAAATAGAGTGGTGGGTGTGGGTGTGGTGATTGATGTCTTTGAGGTTACTTCTACTGTGATTTTTCTTGTAAGTAGATATCGATTTACGTTCAAAAGAAGTTCGTTGATGGGGGATTGAGGTGGGTGAGGGTTAGGATTATATACGGGTGGGAAATAGTTGAAGTGGAGAATGGTTTGCTTCCTTGCAAGATACTGTACTGCGACGGCGGATGGATATTACAGTATAAGAACTTATAACTTAGTTCTGGTAACGGGGAAAGTGTTCTCTGGATTGGATAGGGAACTTGTGCTTTATGAGTGAGTGAGTGAGTGAGTGAGGAAAATGATCCGAACTCTTGGAGGTGGCTTGCTTTACTTCTACTGCGATGCGATGCTAGTAACACGAAGTTACTGTACTGTGCTGTGCTGTGCGGCTGTTGTTGTAGGGTTAGTGCAACACCTTCTATTTCATTTGTTTGAAGAGAGAGAGAGAGAATCTCTGCGTACTGGTTTCGATGGTCTACGAAAGACTACTATGGGATGGAGGAGACTGTGGAAGGCGACTATGTGATTGGAGGTTTTGATGAGTCTATGTTTAAGCTAGAGGGTGGTGGAGCATGGAGGATGGGTTCTTGATGTGGAGGAGTTGGGGACTTGAAGAGTTGGGAAGTTGGGGATGGTGTAGGGGGGTTGGCGATCTTCGAAGGGGGAAGAGGAGGGTTAGTGCAGCTATAGTTCACGAATCTAAACTGACCTACAAAAGTTCATGTTCCTCGGGTAAGAGACGGGTATACCATAATATACTTCTAGCGCCTGTTGGGGGGTGGGAAAAGGGATTGTAGGGCGCGCCGTGGAGGAGGATATTGGTTTCAGTTTCGCTGGGGGTGTTGGGGTTTGTTAGTGCTTTGTCTTTGAGTTTTAAGATTTGTCTTTTCTCTGCAAATACGGTCTTCTTCGTCAGAGGTAGGAGCTGGTTGATGTGGTGTCTCTCGGATAGGGTGACTGTTGTGGGATTTCCTGATGCGGCGATGCGTTTGTTTGTATTCAGGTGATAATTGGATGTGAGGACGCTGGACGGGCAAGTCGATTATGGTCGACTGACTCTTCCATCCTGGAGGTATATTTTCTCTACGTTTATGCAGTGGTTGCGAAGTTGGGACAACCTTAGAGAAGGAACACGGGGTATGATTTCGTGACAAATCAGTATATCCCTAGGTTATATGTATCAGCACGGAATTCCTGCAGAGATCTGGTGCAATACTCACCGCACCCATCGGGGGCACGTCGACTGTTAGGTCTAGAAAGCCAGGAGTAGGAAAAGTTGTTTGTTCTCACGAGTAAATGGAGGTTGGACTGAAATAATTTCTCACTACATCGATCATATATTCCAAAGCTGTGTCCTGAAAGAAGATGGAACAGAATAAGGTGTGATTCACTACCGCTGTGGACCAATCCAGGTGCGACCCGAGGATGTGGGGTAGAATACTGTACTGCATTTGGCCGAAATAGTTGGTCAGAAGTCATGAGAAACACCTAAAACCGAGAAATATAGGACTGATATCAGGTTGACCCAAGCTCACTCTACTAATACAGTCCCACATTTGTGAAGCAGTTACCTCCAGATTCCAGACCCAGCTATGCCATCCAACTTCTCAGAGATTCCTATACTGGACTTGAACCTAGCAAACAATCCATCAACAAAACCTCAATTTCTAGAAGACTTGCGACATGTTCTTCTGGACGTAGGATTTCTCTACGTAAAGAATCATGGAGTTCCTGCGAGCGTCGTAGATGCTCTTGTAGAAGCACTACCAGCTCTATTTGCGATGTCCGAGGATCAGAAGCGTGAGATGGCTCTGGAAAACTCACCACACTTTCTTGGCTACAGCGGATTGGGTACAGAGAAGACAGCTCAGGTTGCAGATCAAAGGGAACAGTTCGAGTTTGCTACGGAAATGCCATCGCAGTGGGCTGACGGAGATCCGTTGTATAAGAGACTGTTGGGCCCCAATCAAGTACATCAGGCGCATCTAATGATTTGCTTTTCATGACTAATGTATACCACAGTGGCCCTTTTCTCTCCCATCCATCCGAGCAGTCATTGAAGAATACACTCAGTCGTTGTTCGAGCTCTCAGCCCGGTTCTTAACACTAGTCGCGGAGGCCTTAGATATCTCTCCATCCACCTTACATTCATTTCTCTCTCCTCAACACCGTTTGAAAGTCGTTCATTACAGTCCCACAGCTTCCGACGGTAACAATCAAGGTGTAGGTCCTCACAAAGATTCATCCGGCTGGTGGACTTTTCTCCTACAAGCGTCCCCCCCTCATATCCGTGGCTTGCAAGCTATGAACCGTTCAGGCGCCTGGATCGATGTGCCCAACATACCCGGAACTTTCGTGGTGAATATCGGGCAAGCTTTCGAGGTTGCGACGAATGGGCTGTGTCCTGCTACTACTCATAGGGTTCTGTCTAGCGAATATGATAGATACAGTGTTCCTTTCTTTCAGGGCGTGCGTGGTGATGCGACGAAGAAGGATTTCGAGTCTCTGTGGCCAAGTCTGAAAGGTCAGGGAACTAGCGAGTCGAAAGAAGGACAGAATATCGATTCACCGTTTTGGAGTGGCAAGTACGATACTTGGGGTGAATCCCAGTTGAGAACGAAAGTCAGAAGTCATAGGGATGCTGGACGAAAGTTCTACGGCGAAGTATATGATAAATACATCAACGAGTGATTTTCTAGAAACGACTAAATCCCAGAATTCACCTGAAACGAGGATGATGCTGGGGTAACGTCCTAATATGGCTGGGCCGGCTGGACGTTTCGGAGCCTGTAGTAAAGGGGTTTCCTACTACCAGAATATTCCGTATTTAATTATGAGTGGGAGGTTCAACGGCCTATTTGGAGCAAATCACCTTTTATCTTTTCGCTTGGGAAAACAACTTGGACAGAAACAGAGGGATGGTTGTTTCGACAGGGCACTGGTGCAAAAGTTCAAAACTTCTAATATTTACAGAAAGTTGACCTCCATGTGATCGTGGGAAACTACCGCAATTTGTCGGTTTATTAGTCGAATCTGCCGAGAGAGCACCTCCCTTGCTCGACAAAAGTTTAAGATATTGTACATGCACAAGCGCAAGAATCCTTCGACTCCAAATAAGAACAAAATGCCCTACCCCGTGATCCGTCTCCAACCAACGAGCAATATTCGATTCGAACTGGGTATCCTAAAGAAAGTGGTGATAATTCATAACGTATATTTCATGGCTTTAACCTGAAAGCTCTGCAACTCTAGGCCGTTTCTGCTCACTAGAATCCGCCTCGGCCACCACACCATGTAAATACTGTGGGGCCTCAACCGGCGTCGATGATAATTCCCAAGTCGACTGCCCTGAGAACTGTGACATGGACGTACTCATTGGCAGAGTATTTGGTACCACAATGATCCGATATCGTCGCTCTTCTTTCTCTTTTTCTTTCCGCTCTTTCCTAGTTCGTTTCTGCGGCTTCCCATCTGGTCCCAGAGGCACGTCATTTCCATTTACCTCTCCCTTCACAATTGGCATTTCCAGCCAAGCTTGGAAGCCTTTTTCGTGGAATATTTCGTCGTTCCAGCGACGGAGCACGCCTCTGATGGGTCCTTCGTGCATTAATGCACCTTTGACTTTCTTCAGGACGGCTTTCCGGTGTACTGATCGTCCCGTGTAATATCCTGCTACCGGACCGAAAAATACCAGAAGACCAGTACTAAGTAGACCCGTTGATACACCTGCTGCTATGGCGGCAGAGTTCTCAGATGTAGTGAGTTTGGCAGCCTCAACGATTTCGTTTGTGAATAGATGCCATTCATCGTGTGATACTCGGAGGTCATATAAGCGTTGATGGAAAGGGAAGCCCGAGGATAGCGAGTCGGTCTTTGTGGGAATCGCGATTTTATCGACCGGAAAAGAACCTTGGGAATGGATTAAGGAGGGATTGATGCTACCCGCGTCGGAAGTGTCTGGTTCTATGGGTCTTCGGGGATGGTGAGCTAGTGCTGTGCTTGGAGAATACCGAAGGGGGACTTACGGTAATATGGATGGAGACGGCAGTGACGGGGTGCTTTCCTTTACGATGCTCTTCCGCTTAATCCTCAATTCTGCACGGCTGGCGGAGCTAAGTAGCGCAGGCTTTGCATCGCTGGCCATATTTGCTCAGAGTTGTGCTCGACCTAACATCAAAAGCTCCAAAACGTGATTTTTCGAGATAACTGCGAGCAGACGAGAGTAGCAAGAGCAGATAGGAAAACCTCTCACAAAAACCAGTCTCGCATGGCACGAGCTTTCGTGCCTAGGGACCGCGCCCAAGGATTGAACCCAAAACATCCATCCACCATTCTCACGATTCTGTCAGTTTTACGTTTTTAACTTCCGCAGGATTCGCATAAGGTGTCAAAAGCTGTCCCTTCCGGGAAATGAGCTGCAAAAGTGGATCGTTTGGCTGATGTGTGATATCTGTGCTGATATGGTTGTCTAGCCATTTCCCCGAATGCGTCCTAAGCTCCTTTTCCCGCTCTTTTCCCTACAAGGCAAATGTCATACGATGGAACCAATGAGATTAGCAATCCCATCTTTGGTAAGCGGCTTGGTTTGTGGAGATGGATGCCGCGTCAGTTGAAGCACCGAAATCCCGACGCTTATGTGCGAAACTTTATCGGTTGACGAAGGGAAGGTTTGATAAAGACTTGTCACTGCCTGTCGAGCCTGTGTAAACTGTCATCAAGGCCATAATCTTTGAATGTGGTAACTTATTGATAAAGTCTGAGTACGGTGACAAGTCACAGGTGCCAGGTTGTGCTAAGGTTACCCGCTTAGGGCATTACAGCACCTAACTCCGCAAGCCGCTTGCTAATTTCAACGTCGTCAGTACTGTACACCTGTACAACGACTATCAACTCCATATATGGTTATGAGCTCATGCGATCGACATGTCTCCGCTGTATGTGGATTGTTTACTGTACTGTGTTAGGAGCAAAAAGCCACAATCTCAGCCAAGGTTCCTTCCGGCCGATATTCTATGTTTAGACTTTTGCGCATCGAAAATAATTTAGCCCTGCAGCAGAAACTGAATCCAAATTTGCATTGTCGAGGTCGTAGGATTTTCACCCAAGTTGACAAAAAAGTATCAATCTGTCAGGTTCGCCTTTTGTATGTCCGATCCAAGTGGAAGGCGCAGCGACAGCATACATCGCATGATCGTAATGAAAGGACTATGTAGAAGGGCCTTATCCCCGATTAATATGATTCAGCTTGATCACCTACATGTTGCCCTATGCACCCTTTTGAGCGCACCTAGGCAATAAGGTGGTTACTGCGACACTGTTACAGATCGAGTCGTGGGTAAAGATGAGTTCGGGTCATGGAGGGACACATACAGATAAACATGAAATACACCGGACGCTCTCTCGTCACGTCGTCCTCACAACCACAACGTACCCGTGATTCGCCAACTCGTGGTCAACAATGTCAGGGCCGGCGTTTTACCCCGCGAAACCGAACCTCGCATCTCACTTTCCATCGACCAAAGTAGCTGCAAGAGCATCATATATATAACCCTTGACCAGCACCTCTGGCTCAAGCGAAGTTTGAGAACGTCCAGGCTGTATCCGTCATGACGACTGCGACGATGGATTCGTTCGTACCAGCCGGCGGTTATTTGTAGAGTTAGGACGAACCTCAAAACTGCGTTGATTTCGCAGATGAGTCGTGTTTGAACACTGCGGATGAGCAATGTTTGGCATCCAAGTAGGTGAGCGACGGACGTGGAGTAGTGCCACCGTTTTCGTATTCGGAACCAAGCTTTTAACCAGTACTACTTCGGAGATGTTGTCCCAAGTGAAAGTCATGCTGCTTGAAGGTACGATCACTTTCGGATTCTGAATATGGTGATGATCAAACTTAGTATATGGCTCAATTGAGCAGGGAATTTTTTACGTAGAGCAGCGACGAGCTCGTTGATGTCGGTGTCGAGCGCGTGGAACGAGATGGTCTTTGTTATTCGCTTTCAGGACCGCTGTATGTTCTTCAAGCTGGCACCGTACAACTTGGCACACGAGACTCTTTCGATCAAGGCAATCACCGAAAGTAGAAGATACTGGAAGAGGCATTTCTGTACGGGCTTATATGTGACATTAATCACGAGTAACTTTGATTCAACTTTCATCAAAGTCTCCGTCTCAGTAATCCGATTCACGCACTTCCATTCTTCAACCCCTCCCAATCCTCTTTGCTGAACCTATATTCAACCTCCCTCCCCTCACTCTTCACCTCCTTCCACTTCCCCAACCCCATCCGATCAGCCAGTCCCTGAAACGGCGTATTCACCGCCAACGTCTCAAAAAACGCCTCCTCACATCCGACGCCCTGGAACGCAAAGTCCAACGTAGCCTGCAACGCTTCCCGCCCGTATCCCTTCCTCCACTCGGAGCTATCAATCAGAACACCCAGGTCCGCAATTCGCTTACCCTGAGCGTCTGTAGAGACGGCGTTGATGCCGCCGAAGCCGATAACGCCATCTGTCTCTGATGTCGAGCGTCGGGTTATGACTAGAAAGTAGGCTTTCCCTGAAGCGCGTAGGTCCTCCCATTTGGCGATTCGGCGTTGGTATTCTTCTACCGTTGGGTTGCTAGGCTTGTGCGGTTCATGTTGGGTGTTGAGGGGGTTGGCAAAAATGGCTGCGAGGGGGGCGGCATCCGAAGGGACGGCGGGACGAAGGGTAAGATTTTCAGTATGGAGATTGGGATTTGGGGAAGACATCTTGTGATAAAAATTGTTGGTTGCAATCAGTAACTCAAGTCGTAAGACCACGTGTGATTGGGAGATGGTACACTCAAGAGTATGGTAAAGAAGCTAGGAGCTGAGGGAGGGGTATATATATAGGGAGGATAACTCATTGATGAGTCATCCAGATGCAGAGATACAACAGTTGGATAAGCGATCTCTGTTTACACGTGAATTCTGTATTCCGACAAAAAGTATGGAATTCGAGAGTTGGGTGTGATTTCCATCCTCTGAACTTCGTGAAACAGATGGGGAATACAGGAAGACCAGTGTGAATGGCGGCAGTGTCTGTGGTCGGAAGAGTTAGGATGCTAGCACACTTTATGATTTAGATTATACATATCGTATCGTAAGGAATGGACACATTGATTTGCTCTCGGTAGGCTTCGCACTGTTTTAATGGCAAAATTATATCTTTTCCCAATCACCAATTATCGCAATTCAGCAGGCAGGATTGGATGGAGACGGAAGGGAACTGGAAGGATGTGAATTACACGAAACCAAATCATGTCCATGGAGCCTACCGACACGGTCTGACTCCTTTGCTACATATATATGCATACGGATTTGTGCCCTGAGTACTTGATGGTATGCCCAGAGGTTCTCTGCATTCAATGATTTTGTGTCGTCGAACTACTTGATTAATACTATTTGTTGATCAAATCAAAGGCTGCATAGTCTTCATACTTGGCAGCTCGTTCCCATCCTTGTCCACTCGAGGTTCATCCCATTGCGCAACACGGTCGACCACTCTGACTAAATGAGCGTCATCAGGAGCCTTCCAAGTAAAGCCCTCTGGTTTATGAAACTTGTGCTCATGTGCCCAGTCTATTAACTTGTCCATCTTGCGGCATTTCTTGGGGTTCGCAAAAAATGGGAATGGTTCGTCGATGTCCACGAGCCAATTGAAAGTCGCAAAACTTGTACTGTAAGTGTGTCAGTCAATATATTTTTGGGGGCCATGATTGGAGGAAGGCAAACTCACTCAAAATGGCACATCAGGGTCTGGCGTAGAAGGTCGACGCAGTGCTCGTAATGCGCTTCATAGTGTCGTGAATTCTCTAGCTTGGACTTCTTGGTCTCCGGGATCTCGTCGGCGTGGTGATCATACCACAGTACACGAAGGCAATGCAGGTCGTGGAATCCCTCGAGTTGAGCCAGGTAGCCGCCTCCGGCAGATTCAGGTACTCGTACTGAGTCCAAGGAGGCACCAGCGTTGATCATATCGGCCTCGGACACAGTGATGACAGGAGCTGACACCAGATCAGTAAGAAAGAAACAACGATGAGTACTTCGATGCACTGTGAAAGCAGTGATCTGAACTACTTGAGCCGGAGTTCGACCAAACTTACTTGCGGTGATATCCAGCCATGCTTTGGCTTTTTCCTCTGTGTAGTTGCCAGTATACTCTCCGAAGGTATTCAACGTAGTGTTCCAGCGAACCCACTCGTAATCATCGTCGGTCAACGCTTCGAGTGCAGGAGCTAGAGAGATGATCAGAAACTATCGCAAACAGGTTTGGCTTTTGAGCTAGAGGGTGATGCACTCACAGGGCGACGAAAGCTTTCGCGTGCAATCTCGAGGCATTTGCTTCTGCAAATACAACGAATACACTAGCATGGAAAGAGAAAATATGAAGAACGCCGCCTGGCCTATCCAAATGAAAACAAGACGTCTCTGTTGATGACTTTTTTCGAGACTGCGTCCGTCTTCTTCCATTGATGGTAGGAGGGAGGAAGAGCTGTCGTGGTCTTCAGAAGCGCCATCATGATCGAGATACTTTTCTTCGAATGTTTCTGGATGAGGGAAGCCATGTGGTTTCGACGCCATGGTGATTTTGATAAAATAATATCAGACCTGGTGACTTTGATGAAAGATTATCAGACCTCAATCCTCAGAGAATTAAAGCAAGCAGCGAGGGGCATGGCGATGACTTCGTGCCCAGTGCCAAGACTAGGAGCATAGCATGGGCCCAGTGGTCAGCTTTCTAGTCTGGTCCGACGATGTAGCCGAGCATATGATGCATGATTTGTTGCTGACAACTTAAACGGCAATGATGTTGCTGACAACCTAAACGATAATGAAATGCATGACGGGACGCTTTGAGCTGCCTCGGAGGGTTTGGGGTGGTGGGGACCCTGAATCCCGCCCCCGCCACCCCTCTTCATACCTTATCGGAAAATGCCTTCTTTCATACCAAAGGGGACTGTTAGTATATCTTATCCATTTTTGTAAAGCAACAGGGTTATTTTTCTAATTAACAGTCTATTATATTTTCGAGTATCTTTTTATGAATTTCCTTGAATATTGAGTCAGAAGATACTGTATTACTGCAAGGCCAGACAAGACCCACTAGCAACCCTCTTTCGTAATTTATATTCCTCGACTTATTAATCCTTCTCCAACCACACATACAGACCTCAGCTGATTGTGGCCTGTGTGATATTGGCGAATGGCGGCCGTGGATAATGAGAAAAAGGCTTCATACCAGCCCTTGAGCGACCTCGACGATGGCGAAGAGTTATCAGCCTCGAAGAAAGCTCGGTTGCTGCCACGATTGTCGCCGCAGTATTTCCTCGCGTGCAATGTGGTCATCTTGCTTCTGAATATCTTCATAATCACCGTGTTCACGTCATGGACGGTGACCAGAAACGCCTTGCATGCTACTGACTATATGCTCCCTCCAAGTAGGTTACTTTATGTCCGCCTCAGATTCGAAGTCACAGATACTGACCTCCGTCCAGCGCCTAATGAAAAGCTTCTACAGAGACAGCAACGGACGTTTACACTCTCCTCAGCCTGGTCCGGAGCTCCCACCAATGAAACAGACCACGCATGGAAAAGCCTCGTCGAGGACGACATGGGCGCATTTAGCATCTCTGCAAAGCTCTTCCAACAAGTCAATCCCTCTCTGGAGACCGGAGTCCGCGTACCCAACGAGTCTGATGATAAGTACGTTGCGACTTTTGACGTTGTGCACAAACTGCACTGTCTGGTAAGCTAGCTCCTCCAAATCTCATCCCATCTGCAATACATGTTGCCTGTCAGCCAACTCACACTTATGTGCCAGAATCTTATTCGCCAGAGTTTCTACCCAGATCGGTATCCCGACTATCAAGGTTTCCATGGCCACACGTCGGAGGAGGTTCAGGCGCATCGCGAGCACTGTATTGAGCAGATCCGCCAGTCGTTGATGTGTAGCGGAGACCTCAGCATTTTGACGTACAATTGGGTCAAAGAAGAGCGAATGCCAAAGCCGAACTTCAGGACGGTGCATGCATGCCAGAATTGGGATCACATGGTGGGATGGGCAAGAAAGAACTCTGTGGAGGATTTGATGAAATATATTAGGAGACCAAAGGAGGGGCCTGAGCTGACTCATGTACCATGCGAGGAAGGAGTGGATTGTGATGGAGTATACTGAGGGTAAAGACTAAGACTTTGACATTTGGTTGTGGTATTTGAATGACTATATGTACTTTTACAAATGAATGTTGGCACTGGCCCAGCTTTCTGTGGCTTTGCAAATATATCGATTCACCATTATTTACTGTCAACACCTATCTACCTCAGCTCATCAAAAAGATCCCACATCGTTGCCCCCTCCTTCAGCCTCGGTAATGAGTCCAGTGAGCGGTGCTCGGTCTGCTCAACCTTCTCTCTGAGGTAATCCGCACTCTTGCACTGATGTTGAATCTCTTCTCCGTCTATATCGTCCCTCAGCACATTGCCCGCATCATCTGTGTAGGTTTTCGGACGCTCCAGCGTGCCATCAGCCGAGCACAGCAACGACTGCGCAACATAGCTGAGACAATGCCCTAAATGCATCTCTTCCTCACTCTTTCCCCCATGAATGCCTCTTTTGGAGCCATGTGAGTGAGCGCCAGCCCCGCTCTTTGGCCCTTTGACAGCGTTCCGAATCATAGAGAGACAGTGTAAGGCATGAAACATGCTCACGCCGTGTCCGGTCCTGTACGTCTCGTTGTATCGTACCCAGAGAAAGCCGCCTTGCTTAGTCGAGGATATCGTTGACCATATTGCATCTCCGACCTCCGTCATATCTTCGAGTTCGGGTCTCCTGCGGAAAGCTTGGAGATCGGCACTGGGGGGTGCTCTGGTCAATTCATCGTTGCTACTTGCATTGGGTTGTTCGCAAGAGCATGGCGATGGTGACAGCCAGGATCCGTACGTTTGGCTGCTTGAAAAGCTTGCCGTGAAAAAGACGAAAAGTGAGATGATAAGCAGAAGAACTGTGAAAAAGACAGTGAAGTTGGCGGGCTTGACGGCGACAGCACCCATGATGATGATGAAGATGAGGATGTTGAGCGAACAGGTACAGCGAGTAGTCAGGTTGTGTCGACGTGCGCGCAAGCTCGCAGCGTAGGCCTTCGAAAATTGGAAGCCAAAATCTGGACCAGGCTTGCCGAAAGAAAGCTTGGGAATGCACTTCGCAGGACTGACGGCAGTCAGTTTCGATGTGTCACTCGACACAGGATTCTTGTGCACGATGTAACGTGTTCATCAATCAGAGTCTCTTTACCAATGAGCTTATCGTAGTATGGAGTTCTGATGGCGGCCGCCTTTGGAAGCTATCTTACGGTAGACATATCGTGAGACGCCCCGCACCTTGGGGGCTAGGCGCTCTGGAGACATGTGCACTGTAACGCAGGCATTCGGAAGTCGGAATGTGGGGTTGAGATGTTTTGGATCGATGTCGATATATCGGCTGTGACGTTTAGCGGTCAGTATCCATGTTGGCGAACGAATCGCCAGCGGCGTGATGATCAGGTTTCAGAAGGAGTTAGTTTAATCCTTCATCTGCAAAGCTTGCCTCATATAACGGAGCATTGATGCCAATGTAACCGTGTAAAAGCCTCAAAGGTCTCGTATTTCTCCGAACTTACAAATGTGACCCTCCTAAGAAGGTGGCTCTCGTGTTGACTAACTGGTGCGACCTTGGTTGCACCTGCCGCATTATACCTAAGCTCATAGTCAGTGCCATCATAGTAAGCGCTATGAATCATAGCGCTTACTGTGCGAAGCCTCGGTCCTTACCACACAACTTTATACCAATGATGGTGCCAATCAGTGAGACGATCGATGTGCCTTGAAGTGCAGAAGGCTTGCGAGTTTTGCCAAGATATGCAGTGAGGAAACTTTAACTGCAGATTGCCTGTTCCTCCGTCAAACGGCGGTAGTAACCGAAGGCGCCATATGTACAGTAAAACAGCACGTGAAAGGGCACCAAGTGCATACCCGATGCGGACCCCTGCTGTATGCACTTACATAATGCAAAAGGGGGTCGAACTCGTATTAATAATCTTGCTACGTATTAATAACCTTGCTACCTTGCCAAGACCTACCCCGCGATGGCGGAAAAGACCCCTAAACCAAAACACTTCCTCACCCAAATCTGGTCAACAACAACCTTAAAAGAAATTCTGGAAAAATAATTTAAAAATAATTTATAGTTCTCTAGTAACTAGAAATACTTCCATTAATTTTGAAAAGTTGAAATACCTAACAATCCATCTCAAAATAAAGATATATCATAGGAGAACTGTTCTGGTGTTCTCCGCTATCGCGTGCTACTGTCAACCCCCCTCTGTACCATACAATGAATAGCTCTAAAGCCACAAGACGTTAGAAACCGTACCCGAGCTCAAAAATCTCCGAATTCTCTACGCCACCAAAACACCACAACAATCGCACTGCTGACTTATAATGGATGTATTATTTCGATTATTAAAGTCGATAAGGATCACTAACGCAAGACCTAACGTAGCAAGGATCACAAGCGTAAATGATTGGCGATCTCTACGAAATAAGGTAAGCTGTGCGGCTGATGGCTCGTATATGTTCTTATTAAGCATTAGTGGGAACGGCATTTGATCGACAGTGTTTGCCGCTCTCGTTGGCTGACATTGCATGAAACTGCCTAACCGTGGTCTGTGAAAGCCACGGGCTGGAATCTGAAATGGCGTCACTCTCTTTTCTCCACACTACTGTGGTGTTTGGATAAATAATTGTACCCCTAGTCCTTCGCAAGTCAGCCGCAACCAGGGCTCTGGCCTATAGAAACGTTCTATTTGTGGAACAGAAAGTAATAGAAGTGACGACTAGGGGTCCAGCTATTTGTCCAAACACCACAGTAGTCACGATGCTGATCAAATCTGACCGATAGTGATGTGCACAGCAAATGAAACGAAGGTTTTAGATTTCAAGCACGTAACGCTAATTCTAGATTTCAACTACATTCCTGACCATTGGTCTTTCATGGCGGCGAACTCATTGCCATGGCACCCTCCGGCTTCATGGGGATCAACGGAGTCCCTACGGGCTTTGAATGCTTGTTTGTCCAATCGAGCACCTTTTCGAAGTCTCTACACACATGCTTGGTATTGAAATCAGGCCACGGTCTGCTGCGTTGTTCGATCCACTGTGAAGCTGTCAGCGTCCAGTCCCACTTGAAATGCTCTTTTGGAAACTCACATGAGCAGTCACGATGGTGACATCTGCATGGCACATCACGAATTGGCGTAGCATTTCGACGCAGTGATCTATCGAAGCTGTTAGCAAAACTGTATCATAAAATCATACGCAGCATGACCAAAGCTTACCGAGATGAACCTTGAATGTTTCTTCCTTGTCACCGAAGTCGGGGTCATGGATTTTGTAATATTCATACTTGAAATATGACGCCTTACGAAGGAGATTCTATTCGGCAGTCAGTATATCGGTTAGTCATCTCTTGGTTTCGATCAAATGCTCACCACGCAGTGAAGCTGATGTGTGAACTCTGGCACCATGAAGTACCCTCCACCGTGCTCTGGAGCATTTGTTGCCGCTGTGTCTGCGTTGACTCCAATGTTATGGAAGTCCTCCTTCGAAATATCGAGGTCCAGCGGCCGGACAATTGAAATGCGATTCCACGCAGCATCAACTTCCTTGCTTGGAGGCCCTCGATATGGCGACGGCCAGCGAATGGAACCATTGAAGCGGAATTCTTGAAGCCCTGGATCCAAATCTTCCAGTATAGGAGCTGTAGAGCTATCAGTAAAAGATAATTAATGTAATATTGTCTGGCACTCACAATATGAACTCGTCTGGGTTATCAGCCGCTTGCTGTTCGAAGATCTCAAGTCTCTGTTTGAAAAGACTACAAAAGCAGACAGTACAAGTAGCAAGAACCATCCGAGATAGAGCATGAACAAAGCCCGAGGTTGAGTTTGGGGCCGTTGGGCATGACCTGCGCAGTGCAAGCAAGGTGAAGGACTTTCTGTCGAGCTCCGTATGGAGTGCTCCTTCTCCTCATCAGTGTTGAGCTTGTTGTAGCCACGGAAAGCGTCAAACATTGTGCTAGTAGAGAACAAACTGAGATGTGTAACAAGTGGAATGAAATGAAAAATTCCAAGAACCAAAGATGCCAGGAATTGTGAGTTCAGCTCCTCTACTTCCAAACATTGAGGGACAACTCAAGCACTTGTGCTGGACTAAGAGCCGTTGAAGATGCCGACAGTAGTACAGCATGTCAGCCTTCTCAGACGGATAATAACCTAACCGCTCTAACTACAAGGAGGTGGATTCATGAAGCCCACGATAAAGCCTCCTGAGAATTCACAAGTATGCTGCATGCAAGCCACCCCGCCACATCCTGCGTACCTCTGCGGCCACGCCGAAGAAGGAGCACTTGCTAGCGAGGGTGCCACTTCGCCGGTCTGCATACTGCTGCAAAGCTGATCCGTGTAAGCCCTTCCTAGGACTTCATTACTATATACGGAAGGAGGTTGACAGTGGGGCTCTTCGAGACTTATCTTTTGCCTGACCACTTAAGGAAATCTGTGGAGTAAATCCTAGAATTTAAAACTATAAGGTTGGACCCCTAAGGTTTTCGGCAGCCGGCTTCCGTGAGCCTTTTTACCCACCTTTCAACCATCTCCTCCTGTATGTCTATGCACTATGTACAAATTACCTTATTATCGTATAACTCGCGAATAAAATGGCCTGCACAGCTAGATAGCCCTAATCACTATCCCCACCATCTATCCCGCCATCACATGCATATTTGTTGGTTTGAGGAGGTAGACATGAATCATCATACTACTATAATAAGAGACTTGCCTACTTGCATTCTAGTCGACAAAATATCCGACGTCGGCTTATCTTTGCAGATTCACTAATCAGTGATTAGAAATTACAACTTTTGTTGGATAGAGCAAATAATTACTTATCGTTCCTATTTGAGAAATACCAGGGATAATATTCTCCATTCAGGGGTTCCCAAAGGGCCAAATAGAAGAGGTCAAATCTTAGCAGCAGATCGTACAAACTAATCTTTCTCCCAAAGTGATCTACATATCCCCCAATTAGGCAGGCAGGAAAAATAAAGTTTCTTCAGATCTTCGGAGATAAGTCCTGCAATATTTTGATTTGTTGTCGGTGTTCCTTCCGTACGCATCCCAGCCACCCCGCATACAGTATCTTAGCGCACGATTACAGTACAGTAAGCATTTACTACTGTAGCATTTAACCTTAACCCCACTACTGTGCACCCGCTAGTGATCCGTGCCGCAGCCCCTGCCAACCAAAGTTTAGCTAAGGTGACTGCTACTCGGCGCGCTAAAGGTTAGATCTCACTGGATCAGCAGAACGGCTATTTCTAATCTTCAGCTCGCTTATGGTGGCGGCTGACGATTAGTTTCTATCGACTACACTTGGTCCTTGGTCCATAGATTACAGGCGTACTCGGTCAACCACCACCTCTTACTTTACGCATATGCACTGAGAAGGTCTGATCAACGAGTAGTAGGAAGTTGAAAAAAGATTTACAAACAAGAATGGTCTAGTTTCTCGGGATGGTGGCATATCATCTCTTCAATCACGCCACCCTAATTACTTTATTTGTATTATGGGGAAAGTCATCATGGTTACTAACAATAAGCACAGGAGACAATTCAGCAGATCAGCGCATTCTGTAACGAGTGTTCATTCTAGCTACATGAGGGTTCAGCTTCTCCAGACCCATGCTAACCAAGCCCTAACAGTCTGATAGTCCACCCAGCCATCCCATCGTCCTTCCAAAGTCCCACCTTCCTAATTTGTCGTTCCGAACGAGTGCATCTGCCCACGCCCGAGCATGGAGCTAAATCTGTATTTCACACTCGCCGTCGCAGTGAGAACTACCATTACGCGCACAACGGGTCACGCTAGTCGTAGCCGTAAGAACCATGGACGTAGGCAGCGCTTGCAACTGAGAGAGTCTCGAGTGAGTCGTCGGTAGTCGCCTCGGCACGCTTGTCGTAGCCGTACGAGCCATGGACGTAGGCGCTTGCAACTGAGAGAGTCTCGAGTGAGTCGTCGGTGCTCTCTTCAGCACGCTTGTCGTAGCCGTAGGAGCCATGAACGTAGGCAGTTTGGCCTGAGAGAGTCTCGAGGGTGTCGTCAGTACTCTCTTCAGCACGCTTGTCGTAGCCGTAGGAGCCGTGAACGTAGGCAGCGCTTGCAACTGAGAGAGTCTCGAGTGAGTCGTCGGTACTCTCTTCAGCACGCTTGTCGTAGCCGTATGAGCCATGGACATAGGCAGTTTGGCCTGAGAGAGTCTCGAGGGTGTCGTCGGTACTCTCTTCAGCACGCTTGTCGTAGCCGTAGGAGCCGTGAACGTAGGCAGTTTGGCCTGAGAGAGTCTCGAGGGTGTCTTCGGTACTCTCCTCAGCACGCTTGTCGTAGCCGTAGGAGCCGTGAACGTAGGCAGTTTGGCCTGAGAGAGTCTCGAGGGTGTCTTCGGTACTCTCCTCAGCACGCTTGTCGTAGCCGTAGGAGCCGTGAACGTAGGCAGCGCTTGCAACTGAGAGAGTCTCGAGTGAGTCGTCGGTACTCTCTTCAGCACGCTTGTCGTAGCCGTATGAGCCATGGACATAGGCAGCGCTTTGGTCTGAAAGACTCTCGAGAGTATCATCAGTCGCAGCTTTCGGAAGAGGGGCAGCAAGAACGTTGGCGCAAGCGACGGCGAGCACCAGCATAACGGATTTCTTGAAAGCCATTGTTGCTGAGAAATTCTTTCGAGGTCAAAAAGTGATAGTAGTTTATTGAAGTAGGTTAGAGATGGTTGGGCGAGTAAAGACGTCGAGGTTCAGGTCCAATATATAGATCAGTCTGAACTGATGGTGCAAGGGACGAAAAGACAGCCAATGTCCCATAACTGAGCACAGCGATGTCGCTATCGACCAACTGCCGGATTTGACATGGGGTACTGCTCGCTGGTGAAGAAGGCTTCCTTTCCCCTCCCTCACTTACTCTATTCGCATATTGGACGATCATGCATCTGTTTGGATAGCTCTGCGACAACACGAGCTGGCTCAACCTTGAAGTCCTCGGTCCTCGGATACTGAGATACGTGCTCTATGCAGTCAGCAATATGGTCCCGCTGAAACATCATCACCTGCCTTTTCCGGTATGAAATACCCTTCCATGTCCATCATGGTCTTTCGTTTCCTACCTTAACATATTGTGCAAAGGCCTAATATGGTTCGGGCTTCTCTGCAAGTTTGTACCGACCCCTAGCTTTCTTTGTTTCTCATACTGCTTAGTAGGAATATGCAGGCGCGAGGATAGAGCTTATGCTAGAATATCATCACCTGCCTTTTCTGGCATAGAACACCATTTCATGTCGATCATGGTGGTTCGTTTCCTACCTTGCCATGTTGTTCAAAGGCCTAGCATCCTTCGGGCTTCTCTAGAAGTCTGTAGCGTCCCCTAGCTCTCTATATTTGTTACACCAGTCTGAGTAAGAATATGCAGCCGCGTGGATAGAGCCGGAGGCGAAGCTCATGCGGGGTAACCTTGGGGTTATTGTCGGAAGATTTCGGTGTCAGAAAGTAGCCACAGGTAGTAAGCAAGACCGGTCCGATTTCAATACGAATCCGATACAGACTTGGTAGGAGGTGCAGATCGCCCCTTCAACCATGCATTCACGCCGTTAGTTCTTCGAGACTGGATTGGAGCTTGTTTGTCATTATACTGATGCCAGCTATTACCACCCTAGTCACATCATTTGGGAGCCTCGAAGTGATTGTTGAAAAACACGCCTGTCAAGTTTCGGGGTCTATCGATGCCCGCTGTTGGATATCCTTCTACCTTGCTTCCTGAATTACTTCCAATCACATATCACAAGTTCAGCAATTCGATTTGAGGATTTGTCTAGGAAAGCTCTGAAAGCAACCCTCCTCCACGAAATGAAGTACAACCAACTGCCAGAGTCAGACTCGGAGACAAAGAGTGAATCCGAATGGCCCCCGGCTTCTCAAGGTCGACGACACAATGTGCCTTTTCTCCTACAGACGGGCGTCTTTATGCTCTTGCTGATCAGTAATGTGGGCTGGATATGGACGTTATGGTCTATATCACCAAGACCTGTGGGTATTGATGAGTGTACGAAGGCTGGCCCTCCCAAGCATACGTCCAACTTGCTAAGATATTTGTCCAGATCCGCCTCACAAGACTATTCATACCGCAGTGTTTCAAGACACGACCTATGGCGGTATTGACGAGAAGAAGCCGCAAGCAGACTCTCTTTGGAGAGGTCTCTTCCCTTGTAAGTTACAAATCGCTATATTTCTACCGAATATGTTGACTGACATGCAATCCGAAGCTGGCAATGGCTTGGTATCAGTGAGCAAGTCCGACCGTGAAGCGCATGGCCTTTCAGAAACATGGCCTGATCCCGACACGCCTGGTAATGGCCTCTTTTTCATGGCCGGGTATCATAACTTGCACTGTTTGGCCAAGATTCGAACCTCGGTCTTTCAGTATCATGCGCAGGAGAACCAAAGCGAGCCATGGGCGCATATTATGCATTGTATCGATCAGATCCGGCAGACGATTATGTGCAATATTGACACGACATTGGTGCCCATGAGCGGGCCCAAGGAGTTCATAGATGGGCACTATCATGTATGTAAAGATTACCGCGATGTATTTGAGTGGGCAAGTCAACACCGACCTGTGGTCGCGCCTGAGGACGAGGAGCAGAATAGATGAACATATGAATATATGAATATATACCACAATACCATGCATTTGTTTCGTCACCGTAGTCTAAACTATACATTGCTATGCAGCGCTCGGGTGGCGCAAATACGCCGGGTCATCTGGGTTGAATGACCGCTCAGAGGCCCATTCTTCGATTCTTTCCCAATTCACACACTCATGCTGGCCACGGAAGTTTGGCTTAGGCTCGAGACTATCATTCACCCACCGAAACCCCATCATCGCCGTGTCCGCATTGCACATCAGGTTCTGCCGAATACTATCAATGCAGTGATCCACGTGGGTTGGAGTCCATGGCTGAACGTCGTCGTAAATATCCTATTTGGAAGGTCAGCTACAGAAGTGAAACGAGTAGGCCTGCTAGGGTGCGCTCTCACCTTGTACATGTAATGGCGAATATACTTAAGGCAGTGCAATTGATGGTACACATCCAAGATCGCGTAATACTTGCCAGAGCCATCATTCAGCGGAATGGACTCGACACCTGCCTTCTCTAGATCCTCTGCGGATACACGTACATTGGCATTCATCAGAAGTCGACTCCATGCCTCATCTAGTTCCGGGCTGGGTGGTCCTTTCAAGGGATTTCCGTGCAGGACCGAGACATCGATGGTCTTCTTTTCTTTGACGATGGAATCCCTTACAGGTGCTGGTCTCAATTAGCAAGTACCCTTACACACATAGTTATACTCGGTCTCACGCACTGTAGATAAGATGCCCAGCTGAATGGGGCTCAGCCAGACAGACCGAGTCCTTCACAAGAGATACCAAGGCCAGGGAGTAAATAGTAAGGAAGGCAAGGAATCCGGGAAGTGCAATGAACCATCGCGAACACCACTGCCTTCTTCGTGCGCGTCTCAGTTCGACATGGTCGTTGAAATCATTCTGAGAGCCGGAGTCAGACAACAGTTTCTCGGATGCTTCTTGTCGCGATGTGGACTCGGATGAGCGATAGCTCTCCATTTTGGGCTGCTCAGGTAGGTGGCTCTTCAGAGTAAGGAAAACAGGCGGATTTGGTACAATATGTTGAAGCTTTTTACTATTATTGAATAAACACTCTAAATATCCTGAAAGCCATAAGAAATAGATATATTCAAGGTAATGTTATCAAAAAAAAATGTTCTAAAGGTTGTAAGAAATTATAGTGCCTACTGTACAGTACAGTATACCTCAGGTCGGCGTGCTTTTTCTAAGCCCGAAGACCCGGGGGTGGGAGGGGGCAAATTGTCGTGCCAACACGAACTGTGAAGACCTAACGAGCAACACTGAAGGCTCGCGCAATCAAACTGAAAGCGGCGAGTTGCAGCTCGTCGACCCTTCTGCAGTGAAAGAGCCAACCGCAAAAGCAATCGAGCCTGATGAGCTAATAAATTGGTGATGATTGTCATGTGGGATTCAAATCCTGGCGGGGCCGATTGCCGGATTACAGTAAGACCAAACCGGCAGCTCCCACATGCCCCGTTGGGACCA
This sequence comes from Rutstroemia sp. NJR-2017a BBW, assembly GCA_002946425.1. Taxonomy (NCBI): domain Eukaryota; kingdom Fungi; phylum Ascomycota; class Leotiomycetes; order Helotiales; family Rutstroemiaceae; genus Rutstroemia; species Rutstroemia sp. NJR-2017a BBW. Next base: position 536,989 of record NJPT01000010.1, read on the forward strand.
GACATGTAAGATCATATGCATATTACAAGTATTAAGGCTTACTCTCGCCAAGACGCTAATGTATACACGCTTACCAGCTACTTCGTATCAAGGAGCGTCCCCGCTGGACATCCTTGAAGGACGAAAAGCAGGGTGGACGCTGATCGTCACAACGCCGATGCTGTCTGAGCTGTGGCGGCCCCGAAACATATGCGCATTTTGGGTGTATATTTTTCATCTTTCATTGACGGGCAGATAGCATCACTATGACAGTCATGCGTTCCTCTTCGGTGTATAGGCTGGTTTCTGGTTTACTTTTGATTCTATTCAATCTGAGTCCTGTCCTGACACTCTCCCTGAGACTTCGAGATGACATCCGTGTTGACTCAAAGCCAGTCTCACTGTGTGAGGAAACGCCGGGTGTAGGGAGCCATTCTGGATATATTCGACTACAGCCTGGGGTTCTGAAGGAGTATGGCATCGATTCCACTCAGGATTATCCCGTCAACATCTTCTTCTGGTACTTCCAGAACCGGAAGAGGAGGACTGATGCACCATTGACAGTATATTGTGAGTGTATAAAGGAAGAGACATAGACTTTGCGCTTACCATTGGCAGTTATGGGCGGGCCAGGTGCTTCCAGTTGTAAGACTTGCCACATGTTTTTGGCTTTTAGATCGTAACTCATCTCCTTCGCAGTAATGTCCTTGTTCCGTGAAAACGGGCCATGCAGAGTCAATTCGGATAGTAACAGCACCTCTAACAATCGATTCTCTTGGAATGAACATTCGGACATCCTTTATATTGACCAGCCAGTGCAAACAGGTAAGCAATGTCTTCTACTTTGCAGAGAGTTGGCACTGACCGGATTCAAGGCTTCAGTTACGATTTCGCTGAACCCGGCGTCCTTAATGCCGATGACAATCTGGTGTTGGATAGGGATTCAGGAGAGATCCCAGCGGGACTTGCATCTGGATCGCGACGAGGATTCTTTTCAAGCCATAATCCGCGTAACACCGCGAACAGCACGCAAGCGGTGGCTCACAGCACATGGTTCTTCCTCCAAGTGTGGATGCAGAAGTTCGGCAAAAGGGAGTCTTCGAATAATCGGGTATGATCATAACGAGCAAGATTTTTAAAAAAGCGCTTTCTCACAACAGCTAGATAAATTTCTGGACGTCTTCGTATGGCGGCCATTTCGTCCCAAAACTCATCCAATACACATTGGCTCAAAATGCACGTCACAGCCAAGGTACGCTGGACCAGGAGCAGTTTATCCCACTGACCATCGGAATTCTGGGCATGACCAACGCATGTATCGATGGTCCCACCCAGCTTCCTTACTACCCCGAAATGGCGCTCAAGAACAACTACAGCGCCCCCCTCACGAACCAGGCGGGTTATCAGACAGCTATGCATAACTTCAAGAAAAGCGACGGCTGCCTTGCAAAGATCCAAGCCTGCCGAAATGCTTCTACAGCTGCTGACCACAACCTAAGTGTCGCAAGCAATGTCGACGACATTTGTCGTGAAGCCAACCAGTACTGCGGCAAGCATGTCGCCAGCGTCGCCAAGGGTAGAAGCTATTTCGATATCGCGTACCCAGAAAATCTCCTTGCTAATCCCCTCTCTGAGACATACCTTGGGTACCTGAACCAGAAACACATCCAAGACGCCCTCGGTGTACCCGTGAACTTTTCCGCGAACGCACCGGTGGTTGCCCAGGCGTTCTCCTTGACAGGTGATAACGTCAAAGGGGGATCCCTCGAGGCTCTCGCAAGTATAATGGACGCTGGAGTGTCCGTGACCATGGTATACGGAGATCGAGACTTTGCCTGCAATTGTAAGAAAGAAGCAACAACGTGTAGACACTCACTATCAGTAATTGTATACTAACTACTCTCACACAGGGCTCGGCGGCGAAGCCGTCTCGCACGCCATCCCCTTTAGTAATTCTCACGTCTTCTCCTCTGCCGGCATTGCCGACATCTCACTCCCAGGGTACCCCGTAGGCGCACAAGTTCGGCAGGGAGGTAATCTATCTTTCATCCGAGTGTACTCCGCCAGCCACAACGTAGGGCTGCAGCAACCCCAGCTGGCACAAACAATTTTCCAGCGTGCTATAAGCGGGCTCGACATTTCTTCGGGAACCGTTCCAGCCGCCGGGTATAAAACTGCACATATGTACAAACAGTGGGAGCACTCGGGCGAGTCCCCGCCGTTTCCGCTTGAGGGCGCGTGCTACACCTGGAATTTGGGGCTTTGTAGTGACAGGCTGCGGAAGCTATATCTAGAGGGAAAGACATTGGTGCAGGACTACTTTGTTGTGGAGGATGATAAGGGGCGATGTGTGGAGAATCCGGTAAGGCCGTGTGCGAGGAGGGAGGGATGGAGGGGAAAGGAGTTGAGTAAGACGGTAGTTGGTGTCAATTTTGAGAGACCTAGGATGGTTCTGGGTGATTTGAGGAGTTTTTTGATGCTCTTCACGCTGTTTTCAGCTTGCGTGGGATGCGTTGCTTGTCTGCATACCTTTCTGTTCGCCTGAATAAAATCCACTTCCAGATCTTGAACTTGTATTTATTACAAAAATCACATTTTTCATAGTTACTATCTTTATCTTTAAATTTATTTGATTTCTATTTTTGCTCGGATTTAATATGATATGTTCTTTGAAAGTGTTCGGTTCCCCGGGCAATGCTATAGCACTTGGAAACGAGGAGTTTTCCGGAGCATTATTTCACGGAAATCTTTTTGGGATTGTTTGAGAGGACTTATGTTCATTATGAATGCGGAAGGAATTAGTTGTTGGTAAAAGAAAGTAGTATTATATTTTAGGGAGCATGTTCTGCATTTTTGGGAAACATATGCTATCTTGTAGTAGTAAAGTCGTCCTAGGAATCCCAAGAACCGACTTCGAAGTTACAAATGTTCAGTAAACCTAGCAGATCTTGGGCTTTGCCTAGGCTCGTTGACTCTAGGAGTAAGTACATTACGGCCCTCATCACTCACATAACACGCCGCGCATCCGTTTATTTCTATTTCCATTCCCACATATTCCTGTGGACGCGTGATCCAAGCAATACAGGTTGAGCAGGAAGATGCGTTACCAGCACGTTGCAGAGAACTCAAGGTAGGTTGATACCGGTTGCATTGAGTGCAATGAGTGTACTCCGCGTAGGAGCATGTTGCGCATGGAGACATTGAGACGTTTGGCATTTTGTCTTTTTGAGTTATTCAGGTGGATTTGAGAATTGATTTCTGCTGGCTTGTTTGTTGTACGAATAAATTGAATAAGGTGGCAGAGGAGTTTCCTATACACGGTTGGGATCTGTTTGTTCGATGCTTGTTCTCACGTGAATGATTGTTTGCTCGTTCTTACGAAGGTAGTTCAAATAAGTGAAGAATGTTTGATATATTTTCATGATGTTGCTTGGAAAACAGGTCGACAAAACAAAAAACAGCATCCACAGCCTAATCGAACATCGTGAAACATTCTTCTGGCATGGAGATAGAACATGCACTACATACAGCTCCTAGAGTCCTAGATAAAGTATTTTTTTTGACACACGCTCACGAAAAAGGTCATTGATTCGAAAACTATTTGGGCAGAAGCGAAGCACACAAAAATGAAGATTAGAAAATATTTGCATAGTAAGATTTAATAAATAGAGAATCGGTCAAATGAGAACCGTGGAGTTATCGTAGGGACCTGGAGATACGATCCCATAGAAGAGATCTCTGAAATCACTTTTGACAGTTACCATAGGTGCTCACATATGCCGAAAATGCCGCCATTGCCACCTATACTGCGTAGGCAGGCTAGCCCCAATCGTCCACAGCATCTCGTTAGGAGTTGCTCTGCAGTTATTACAATTTTCAACTTCAATGTCCTCTCCTCCCCATAAGTATGGTTCTGTCTCCCCAATTTCACAGGTAAAGCAGGCTTCAGGACGCGAGTGACATCTCCAGTCAGGAGTTCGAGCGCGGCATCTTAGACAATCGAAATGACGCAGATACATGCAGCCTTGGCGACATCGAGTCGGTCGAACTTCACGTTGCACTTGGCTGTTCTGTTGTTGTTGGCTAGAGTTGTCTGCCATTTTCGAGCTTCGTAAAGTAAATTGTAGAGAAGATTTGCAGAATTAGTCACTTAGGCGTGGAAATGATGAATCCTGAATGATTTGTGGTAGTAATTGAAGCTTTGCAACATAGGTAACTTATAGATTTAGGAGACTATTTGTTCGAACTCTGTTCTTATGAACCATGAAAGAACGATTTTGGATGAAAGAGAAATAAAATACATTTAGTTGTGCATGAAATGATTGTTCAAAGTTCTTTTTTAATGCTTTGTCACTGACTAGACACGGATAAAGAAAGAAATTGGAGATATAGCAGGAACGATAAGGTAGCCTTCAGGTAGGCAGGTCGAGATTCGAGAGATTGCTCCCGAGTGAGAAGATTCGATAGGCAAGGTAGTGAGTGTAAACTATAACCGCTCTGATGAGGATAACGACGATGTTCGCAACAGAAGTAGAATAAAAGTTTCTTCGGATTGTAGAATCAGCGGATCACTACCATCAAGTAGGACGACTTCAATCTACCCTATATGAATATGGCACTTGCTGATACTGCATATAGATGTAAAGCCCCTATTGCTTTGGTTTGAAAGGAGACAAATGTTCGCCCAACTTGCAGCTAACAAGCGACAAACAAAAATGATAGTAGGGCGTATTGAATGAGAACTTGTAGAAAATACCTGCTCAAGGATTATATTAGAAGTTTTCCTGCTCCATTGACAGATTCTTACTCCAAAGACGAGGAAGAAAGGCAGGGCCAAACTAACTTCCCCGACCCGAGAATATATAGTCTCGAAGAGGTGTTATATACAAGCATCTGTGTGGAAACCGGCACTTGCCAGACCATGTATAGCTCTTTTAGGCACGATCCCCTGATTTCCATACCTGTTCATGGACAGATCCAGTCGCTGTTTTAACGGTATTGACAGCAGAGAGCGTTTCTATCTCTCTCGACCATGTTAGCCGAGCGTTCTTATCCGATAGAATGCGACAATTTCTGAGTAGTGTCGGGACAATCGTTGGCCAGAAGAGGGGTATGGGTTTTTGCTCCAAGATGCTATCTTTGGGTTTGAATGGAAATATTCTAGAACTAGATTTCCTAATTTCAGGAAGCTCACCGAAAACGAGAGTTTGCCTTCCTGAGCAAGCTGCCCCAGACACAAAGCTGTGATGGCACGTCGTTGATTTAACGGACCCAGATGCGGCCCGAGATGGCTACAAGAATGCACTTCTTTATGCATCTCATGCATAATTATATGCACCCCTCAGCCTTATCGGAAAGTAAACAAAATATACATTCTGTATTCATGATTCCATAGAACACCATGCTCCCTCCAATTGAGGAAGCTATACTTCACAGCAACCCTAAATTTAAAAAACTCCATGAGAGGCTATCTGCAGAAATTCTAAATCCTGATGGATCAACCAAGAACCATCCCGCGCAAAAAGAGCGGGATGCTGTCGCTGCAGTAGGTTCCCTTTCCTCAAATCTGCGCATTCACTAACGGAGGCCAAGTCCCTGAAAGCAGCTCGAATCGAAGCAGCCAAATCTAGAATTTTAATCGATTCCCTTTCCTCCCTCGATATCTCGCCTGCCGCAAGCAAACCAGCATCTCGAACCTCTCAAGCCCCTTCACAAAAGGTCCTCCCACCCGAAGTAATCGAACTCATAATCCTCCTTACAACACAACTATCTCTTCCCTCCATCTCGAAACAATCGATCACTCTCTTAACATCCACGCCGCAATACCATACCCTACAAACACACCTTCCCCTCATCAGCACTCTCCTCTCCACCCACCTCCATTCCTCCGCCCTCTCCCTCGCACGCATCCAAAACCCCACCACCAACCCCTCCTTCCTCCACCGACACCTACCCACCCTCCTCCCCACGACCATCACCCTCCTCACCACCAACACCAACAAAGCTCACTCCCTCACGCACTCCCGCGTCCTCCTCACCAACCAAACCATCCACGTCCTAGACCTATACCACACGCTCCACCGCTCCATAATCCAGCATCTCGAACGCCAAAAACACGGCCCCCTATCTCGGCACTCCGTCTCCAAGATATCGCACCTCTCACTCTCAGCGCAAACCCTAGCCCTGGAATTAAAAGAGCGGTATCTGCGCGGCGAGAAGATAATCTACGATGAGCGGACGAGTGCGGCGTTGGGGAACTATATGCGGGAGTTGAAGAATGGGCGGGAGCGGCTGAAGGAGAGGGAGCGGGGGTTGAGGAGGGAGTTGTGGGGGTATGGGGTGGGGAGGGAGGGGGATGGCGGGAAGGAGAAGGTTATGAGGGAGATTGCGAGGGTGTATGCGGAGTTGAAAGTTGAGGTGGAGGATGTGGGGAGGGACGTGGAGAAGTTGAGGGGCAGATAGGATGTAGTGAAGTGAAGGATGATAAGGTGGTATCATACTGGCAGTCTATCTACAACATCCATCGGATACTGGACAGCGAGGGACGACGAAGAGCCAGGACGGAACACAGGCTTCCAGATGAGGGAAGGAGGAAGTTATGATTCACGAATTTATGAACATCTACGGTATACTATTCCAGCGACATTGAGTGAAGATGACTTTGTTCTTATGTTTTACATTGGATCTCTATCTATTCGATTTGTCCGGGTACAGGAAAATAATCAAACATGCTTATGCCCCATGCTATATCGAAATATTTTGCGGTACTAAATCCATTTAAGGCTTGACAGCATGAATAGCTGCTGCCAATCTCTTGACATTTGCGGATGTGATACCTGCAACTGAAATTCTACCATCCTTGGTAGCGTATACGGAGTGCTAGAAGTATATTAGCATTTGTTAGCCGATATATATGGGACGAGACTGCTCACCTCCTTGGCCAGCTTATCCATCTGCTCAGGGGTCAAGCCAGTGTATGCGAACATGCCAATTTGATTAGTGATATGGCTCCAGTCATGCTTTGAGCCCAGGTTCTCAAGTTCCTTCTTCAACAAAGCTCTCATGGTGATGATACGGTCAGCCATTCCCTTGACCTCGCCAAGCCATTGCTGGTTGAGAGCCTTGTCGTTAAGAATGGTAGAGGCGATACGTGCACCGTGAACAGGAGGGTTGGAGTATAGCGGTCGAACGAGGATTTTGATTTGTGAGTCGACACGCTTCTTCTCGTCTGCATCTGCGCAAACAATGGAGAAAGCACCTACACGCTCACCGTAGAGTCCCATATTCTTAGCAAACGATTGAGCAAGACAAGGGTTGTGGCCTTGCTCGACAAAGTGGCGGACGGGGAAAGCGTCCTTGTCTGTGTCTCCAGAGGCAAATCCTTGGTACGCCATATCGAAGAATGCGTAGTGCTCACCAGCCTTGACGGCGTCACTAATCTCCTTCCACTGCTCAATAGTTGGGTCCACACCAGTGGGATTGTGCGCACAAGCGTGAAGCAAGAAAACGCTTCCCTTTGGTGCTCCTTTGATGTCCGCAACCATACCCTCGAAATCTAGACCAATTGTGTCTTTGTTGTAGTATCTATACTTCTCAACCTCAAGTCCCGAGTCCTTGAAGACCGCGGCATGGTTTGCCCACGATGGTGTTGGGATATAGATCTTCTTTGCACCAGGGTAGAATCGTTGAAGGAAGGCACCGCCAATTCGGAGAGCGCCAGTTCCAGAGATGGATTGGGTGATGACTAGACGATCGAGAGCACTCGATCCTTCGCCATATGCAAGGACAGCAGCCGCCTTGGTGAATTCCGGCACACCGGTAATGCCAGCATATTCTTTGTTCAATTTCGCGGTAATGACTTTGTCTTCGGCGGTTCGGACGGAGGGGAGGACGTATGGTTGACCTTTATCATCTCTGTATGCGCCGACGCCTGGAATGAAAGTCAGCTAGCCTCTCGCGACAGCGCACTGGCATTACCCACCCAAGTTGATCTTCTCCTTGAAGCTGTCTGCTTTGAAGGCCTCGGTGATACCTATGAAAAATTGTTAGAAAAAGTAGAACCAAAACGGCGTCTGAAAATTGACTCATACCTAGAATGGCCTGAACAGAATCAATGCACAATTAGACCTTTTTCTCCTAGAAGAGCCAAGAATATTCACTTACATCCTATGGCACATTAGCATTGATGGTTGGTTCATTTGCTTCCTTGAGATACATACTGGAGGACCTTGTGGCACATCAGCCCATGTGGAAGCTTGTCTGATGGCAACGCAGTTTCTGGCAGTAATGCCTCGAGTGATTGCTTGCCTACTGGCAACTCTGACGGAAGAAAGCATATTGAGGAGTATAAGAAATTAAGCGGGAGCAAGGAGAACAATTCAAGTGAATGAAATGCGAAGGGTGGCAGGATTATAACTTCAGAGATGGGCAAAAGGAAGCAGCAAATAAATCAGAGGTGTCCCGGCCGAGTGCGCTGCTGGTGCCCCAGAAACTGCCCACTAGTGCTTCCGATTGGCGCGGCTGAGGATTGACCGGCATCCATTCGGCTGTGGTCCAATTTGCCAAAAACATCAAAAACATCAAGAAATATCAACCGGACAAGAAGTCTTTTCTTTGTCAAAATAGACTAGCTTCTCCTACCTCACCCGTCCCTTCATCGGAATTGCCTTACTAAGTTGAGAACTTGTCGTCCGATGAGCAGCTGGCGATAGTTACTTTATCGCTGATATCGGAAGTGTTCGTCATCTTGGTGATTGGTCAGAGCGCCGCTGGCCGAACTAACCAATTCTGGTGGAGGGGTCTCCGAGTCCGCCAGCCCACTTGTGCAGTGCTCACAACGACAACATCACGTCCAGAGAGAACCACGAGCGTTTCAGCACTTTACCAGTGAGTGTGCTTCGATGATGGCAGCTCCTCATAAAGCCATCGTGATTGGTATCAGTGGCCCGTCGTCAAGCGGTAAAACAACACTCAGTCGTTTGTTGCGTGATATATTTCCAAATACCTTCATTGTGCATGAAGATGATTTCTATTTACCAGAGGAGAAGTAAGTGCCGACTCGCCGAGTCTATTCTTATACTCATTCATTGCATTTCATATGGTTGTAGGGAGCTCAAAGTCTAACATTTCCATAGGCTGCCTAAAAAAGACGACCTGGTAGATTGGGATTGCGCAGAGTCGCTGAACATCCCCAGGATTGTAGAGACGCTTGAATATGTTCATGAAAACGCCGCATTACCTGTTCGCAATCCTTCTCCCCAACTCAGCCCCGCCTCAGACGAAAGGCACATGTCCAGCACAATGACTGACTCCTCGTAGCCCGACCTTGATTCATACCAGGACAGAAACTCCGTGGGGGAATGTCCTGTACCGAATGAGGCAATCGCGGAGGTCAAATCGCAAGTAAAAGAGTGGCTTCAGCCTGGAAATCCCGGCCACGGTATCCTACAGGATGCATCTAACCCCACCAGCATATGTCTATTTGATGGATTTCTTCTGTATTCTGAATCTCTAGCACCAGTCCAATCTCAACTCGATCTGAAGCTATTCCTACGAGTCAGCTATGCTAAGGCGAAAGCCCGAAGAGAAGCCCGCAGTGGATATGCTACCCTGGAAGGGTTTTGGGAGGATCCACCAGGATATGTGGACAAGATCGTCTGGCCAAATTATGTCGAAAATCACAAGTGGATGTTCCAAGATGGTGATGTTGACGGACAGCTCAAAAGGGATGTTCTTGCTGATAAGGATATCAAATGTCAGGATGAGGTTCCAGATGTTGATATGACGACGACACTGCGATGGGCCGTTGCAACAATCACAGAATCATTGCCCTCATTGGCCAAACATATCTAACCGAGTCTTTCATGGTTCCTGTCACAGATGTTTGTCGGTGTTAGCTACTTCACATCTTCTTTGCAATCGTGAGAATGATTGCATTGCAATTTTGATGTTGCTCGCCGTGTGTATACACCATCAAATATGGAGGTTCTCAACCGACAGGCACTCGCTCAGAAATAACAAGTGCAACTCTTCCTATATCATCAATGACTGATTTGACTTCCACGTGGGTAGAACAGTTTCCCCCACCCATATGTGTATTTCATGATCCCCATCTCCTAGTTACAAGTCTCTTACCGTACGCTTCTGACTATTTCAGCATGGCAATTGATTTTGAGCCTGGAACGAGATAGAAAGTCATTGGTGAAAGTACCCTTAACAATGAGACGACACGAACCATCAGAATTTACTCTCACATATTTTCCAGCCAAATACTTTGATCATTAAGTGGACTGCAAACATATTTCTATTCATCTGGCTATCGAACGTCTTTCCGCGCGACCCTAGCCGAACAGCCTAGCTAACGTCGTACGACAAAACACGTCACTTCCGCGTTTCCACCTCCTCTTCGTTCTTAAAAACGACCTGCCGGTGGAACAGTCTTCGTCAGCTTTGGCTGAGCAGCCACCCGACCTCACAAATGGAGTTTATGTATACTCCCAGTCTTACTGCATAAGAAAGCCAGTCAGCTCGCGCCCAGCCGGATCAGCGATGGATCTAACATTAGTGCTAGCGGCAACTGCTCGTCGTATGACAACAGACTTCGTAAAGGTAAGAGTAAGCTTTGATGAATATTGTCAAGTGTCCATACGAAGCTTCATAGTCGTTATCCCAAGCCTTTTGCTTGGCATTGGATCATCTTCTGTGGGGTGTAGTCTTTGTCTAGACGAGCACTGCATTTCATGAGTTTGTACAGATCGATCGGCTCACTTCAATATACGCAGACTGTCAGACTCGCAATGTGAGTGGTCTTTTTCTTCTTATATTACTATGAAAGAAACAGCGGCAGAAAGGTCACCTAACGTGACGCCAAAAAGAGTGCGTGGTATATTACAATACATGGCCAGCTAATGAACACATATACCCCCCCTAATAATGCAGAGAAAGCGCAACAGGTATCGAAATCTCACCCCCCAACTCCCAACACTCACTTCCTCATCTCAGCCTTGCTGACGATGTTGAACAGCCCACCCTCCTGAACCACCGACTTCACATGGTCATGCAAGCTTGCATCGCCATTCACCGATCTCGCCCTCGCAGTTGGAGTATAATCCGAGCCCGGGTAGGGAGAGTTTCTTCCACCCTTTCCACTAATTTGCTCATCCGACACGATATCGCCACCGACGACGATACCTGGGATATCTTCACCGTTGGAGTGAGCATTGACGATGAGCTCTGTCTCCTTCTCGATCCAATCACCAAGCTTCTGGTCAATTCTTCTAAAGATTGCTGTTGTGCATTAGTTAGCCGCTGCAACAACTCAAGGACGGACGCAAGACACCAGACTTACCATAAGTTTGCTTCCTAACGCTCTGAATAGCACCGCTCAAATTATCCGCTACATTGTACACCAAGTTCTTCTGCTGGTCCTTGGTCTGGCCCAAGACTTCCCAGAATTCTCTAGGTTGTTCGAAATCCTTGTCGGTCACTTTACTCTCGTACTCAGTCACTGTACCAATCCATTCTTCGTGAGCAGCATGTTGCTCGTACTGTGCTGCTTTAACGATTGGTGCACCGTTGACTGCTCCCACGTAGTTCTGCTGAGCGCCGTAGTTGGCGACGTTGGCGAATCCGTCGCGGCGTGTGGGGTTGTAGGTGTAGAAGGGACGGTTGGTGGGGTATTGGTTGAAGTTTACGCCGAGACGGTAGCGTTGAGTTGAGCCGTAGGCAAACATACGGATTTGGAGAACTGTGGAGATTGTTAGTGGAAGACCCCAGGGAAATGAGAAATCTACTTACTTGGGTCAGGGGTTATATCCCAACCTGGGACGATATTGGCGGGGTTGAAGGCAGACTGCTCGGACTCGGTGAAGAAGTTCTGTACGTTCTTGTTGAGAGTAATCTTTCCGAATGGAATAAGTGGGTAGTCTTTTTGCGAGACGGTCTTAGTTGCATCAAAGATGTTCGTCTTGTAATTCTCGGCCTCAAGCGGGTCGATGACCTGAGCGTAGACATTCCACGATGGGTAGTTGCCCTTTTGAATGGAGTCGAAGAGATCCTTGGTAAAATAATCCGGATCCTGACCACTGATTGTGGTAGACTCGTCATGAGTCAGATTCTGGACGCCTTGGTTGGTCTTAAGGTGAATCTTGACGTATTTGAAGGATCCGTCCTGCATTATGATTAGAAAGAGTCAGTTGCCTGGGTTTACGTCTAACTTACGGGCTTGGTGAACTTGTAGGTGTTGATTCCGAAGATATCAGCGTATCTGTAGGACACTGGAGTTCCTCTGTCACTGAAAAGCATCATGATAGTGTGATATCCTTCAGCGTTTTGGTTGAAGAAACTACAAACACGGTCAGCGCGAACATTTCTCTGATTGGGCAAACTTCTTACTCCCAAAACTATTTTAAAGTTAGCAGGTGTAACATTGGAGACATGCAAGGGGTTTCGACGAACCATAGTTGGATTCTTCAGGTTTGTTTGGGGATCACGCTTCTGGGCGTGTGTCATAGATGGGAACTTGGCAGGGTCTCTGATGAAGAAGACGGGCTGTGATGCGTTAGCTTAAAGCGTACATCCAGCTTTTCTTTTACTTACTGTACTGAAGAATAACCAATCAAGGTTTCCCTCTTCGGTGTACATTTTGAATGCAAATCCGCGAGAGTCTCGAATACTGTCTGCGGAACCCTTTTCACCCGCGACAGTAGAGAAGCGAACGAAAAGGGGTGTCTTTTTGCCGACTTTGTTCAAGAAAGCAGCACTGGTGATGTCACTACAACACGCGTTCTCGTTAGCTCTGCACGCGCAAAGTATCAATGATGAAAATAAATGAAAGAACTTACGTGATATCGTGAGTGACTTCGAACTCTCCATAGGCGCTTGCTCCCTTGGCATGCACAAGTCTTCCAGTTCATTAGTTGTATGCTCGTTTGTCTATTATGGGTTGAATTATCTACCTCTCTGGGATTCGCTCATGAGTAATATGGCTGATGAGATCAATCAAGTTGATGTCAGAGACCGGGAGGATACCACGGAGTTGACGGCCGATTCTCTGGCTAGCCTGTGGGTTCTGAATGGGGGCACCTAACGAAGATTTAGAGCTGCGGCCGAACATCATTGGAGGCGCGCTTACCATTTGGTAGGGTGTAGTAGTCGGTCCCTTTGGGAGGAAATGCTCCAGGTGGAGGAGTGGCATTGAGAGGGAGCAACGAGTCAGGGTCCATGCTCTGATCCACTAAGCTGTTCAGCATCTCTCGCAAAGCATCTTACTTGAAAATATCTTACCGAAGGTCTCTCCATTGCCTGGCTTTGGGCGCTCTGGCATTGTCTGCGGCACGTTAACAGAAGTACATGTATGTTCCTGTTGTACTTACGCTTTCAGCCATGTTTATCTGATCAGCAAGTTCTATGTAGTAGGTTTCCGAAGGATAGTCTGAAGAGAAGTATCTCAGAGTTGATGAAAGTAAAATCCCAACCAAAGATGTCCCGCAGCTTCTATATGTAGGCATAACTCATTTCGAAGGAGCAAGCAGCATTCTTAGAATTCGTCTTCCCCTAAGAGCTAACATGGGTCTAATGACTCAAAAGAAGATCACAAGATATCCTGATAGGTGACAAACTCAGCGCCGTAGGCTTACTTTCAATAGTTTTACCGTGCAGTGCGTGATTACATACCGCGTAAACCATGCAAAGGGTACCGTTACACCATCACGAACAGCTGCATCCGAAGCTTGATTGAAAAGCTTATGCCTGGGACTGTACGCCCCATTCGGTGTGCTCACAGACAGTAAACAGCTTCCCCCGGGAACCGGGACAGCCACATCTGACGGTATGACTGTGCCATGGCGTTTTAAGAGGGCGGTACGCTTCCACTTTGTTGACACCTCCTGCGTGTTCGCAGCCTTGTCGCCAGGAATGTGAAGGTTCTCCAGCGGCTTCCTCATGCTGTATTCCCATGATTTGATTTATGGATGGTTGAGACGTCCACTTGGAAACGTAAAATTCTGGCAGTACGAATGAGATACAGTATCGAAGATACAATAACAAAATCTCTAAGAATGATAATTCAGAAGACGTGAGGCTGAGCTGAGGCAGTCAAATGATGAGCCGTTTTGCGTTACACCAAATCTCACCGAACTCTGATTTTCTTGCGTTTTAAAGGATGGTGTCGGCTTAATGATAGAAAGCGGTGTCATCGATACCTTTGATACGAGACGGTGAGACGTTGAATATGGATTTGTCAAAAAGCTGAAGAGTTACATAGTTACATAGAAGGATCAGCACGAGCTCGTAACACGGAGTCTTCCGAACATGGATGGTAGTCAGCCTTACTCAGGCCCAGGGGACCAAACGAAAATTGACGAATGCGTTACGTTCATTGAACCGGGGGTTTTTTCCCCTTCCTACTTGGTGCGTAATGCAATGCGACTCTGGTTCAGCTTCCATGGCAGGGTCCTAAGCGATTCACCCCACGGGATGGGGGCACATAGGGGCAAAGAGCTAAAAAGGTACATTCGAGGAACGTGCAAGGCTGTGATGAGCAAAATGTACATCAATACTTTGCTGTCGCCCTAACTTTCGCCTGTTACCACACTGAACATGCCACCGAAACATGCCGCTCAAGCGGCCGAAAGTTACCAGGTCAATCCTGCCGCAAACACGGAGTGTGCTTATTCAGGTATTTTATGTTTACATACCTATAATCACCCTCGTGATAGTAGACGGAGGCGGCTTAGTTTCTCATTCTGGTTGTTACGCTCGTTTGGCTTTAGTCACATGTGTTTAATTCGTATGGACGACAGACTCACAAAGTACTAAGTCCAGCGAATATGGCCCGTCTTCAAATGTTGCAGTATTCCAGAACCAGCCCGTGCTCGACGAATGAAACCAAGTCTAGGTATCCAGCGAGCATATATCCAGAACCTGGATGGGACGGCATGACATATCGGTCTTGCAGTCTAATCCAGTTGTCAACTCGAGGACACAGTGCTGTCTTTCTGGGCAGGCTGTGATTTACTAAGATGCCGATCAAATAGTTTTATAAGGTCCGTAACGTCCGTTCCAACCGCTTGGAGACGAAGCAGGAATACTGCAAGATATCATCATGCCACCTAGGTTGATGGTTCAGTGCATATGCGAGTGGCTCTAGGGATGCCCTGTACTTGCAGTATGCGATAGGTCGGTTAAGTGTACCTGGAGAGATGGGTAAGAGATCTGGCATATTCCCCTGCCGTAGATCCGAACCCGGAAATCTGTCAGTATGGAAGCACATGGACGTTGCTTGAGTGGCAGCCAGTAAATTTGGCAGTGTATATCTTCTATTCCATATAGAAAAACAATAGAACGCATCCCGAGTCATCCGGAAAAGGAAACACGCAGCGCACCACGTCATCGCAGGAGGAATGGCAATTTATCAGGACCTAGTAGTAATCAACCCGAAGAGACGTTGGAACAAGTATAGAATAAGCAATGGCAAGTAGTCAGAATATGCTACTTGTTGTCTTGGGGCTTTTTACGGATTTGGGACACTGAGAATCCTAGCGCTGACATTCAATACGGGTTCCGGCTTACTTAATTGTGAGACATATATCTACCTTACATAGGCTCCCAACTGCCTAGGTACAGGTGATTCTGATATGATCCACGTGCCAGCTTTCGTGCAACCTCATGCGGCTTCGTATGAAAGCTACGTTATGTCAGCGTCTGAGGGACTCCTTATTTAGTTATGCTTACTATCAGGTGCTTGTAGACTTCAGAATGGGGCTAACATACAAATGGATTGTGTATATTTGGCCTGAACCTGGTATGATCGCAGTTCTACCTTGTAAACAGTTTGTAACAGCCTTCTACAAACTACATCTAGAGGGTCAAAGCGGACGAAGTGTAAGAGTGAAAGGGCTCGATAATAATCGGCAAAGGAGAGAAGCCGAAAAATGAGAGTCCTTGTGCCGAGCCGAAAGACTTTATGGAGATCTAGAGAATTTAAGTTACACACCTTCCTTTCCACTTTCCAGTGCCCGCCACTATATCACGTTGAAAATTTGGTTAAACTCCCAATCCGTATTTTCGTCAATCACAGC
Source organism: Rutstroemia sp. NJR-2017a BBW (assembly GCA_002946425.1). Classification (NCBI taxonomy): domain Eukaryota; kingdom Fungi; phylum Ascomycota; class Leotiomycetes; order Helotiales; family Rutstroemiaceae; genus Rutstroemia; species Rutstroemia sp. NJR-2017a BBW. Next base: position 553,047 of record NJPT01000010.1, read on the forward strand.
AGTCCAATCAACATTTAGCTCCATATCCCGAAGGTCGTCTCCGCCCAAACCAGCCGTGGATGACACAAACGGATCAGTGCAGAACTGAACTTCAGGCGGGAAAGTGTATTCGAGATCGGGGACCAAAGGAACAACCTGGGCTATCTCAGGAGATATATCAGCCAAGGACCCTGTATTATTTACCCCTGATATAGCTGTTGCGGCAAGATCCCGTGGCTGACTAATTCGTACCTTCCCAAAGTATGGGATCACTGCTTCGTAAGCCTGCGGACCTGCATACACGCCTTTGTGGGCCTGCAAGATGTACTGCAGCAGCTGTGCAGCTTGTCTAGCAACTTCACATTCCATGACCTTAGCAACCTGCTCGAGGGTAGTGATAGTGTATGAGACGAGCTCCCAATCACTAGTCTGCTCTTGCGATGGGTTAGAGGCTGGTTCTGAGAGCAAATTGATAATAATGACGATGACGGCGGAGAACACCTGGAAGTCCATGAGATCACACAATATAGTCATCGAACTATTGTGACCTCTAAGCGTCTGATATGCCTCCACTATCTTCCTGGATGCTTCGACTGCCGGGCGGCGACTATCGATGAAGTTACATTCTGCCGTTGGCTTCAGCATGTACGGAAGATGGAGATATTTATGGAGTTGAAAGTAAATGATTTTCGTTGTCTGTTGATTGTAGAGTGCAGCAAGGGACATGTCTGGACCAGGAGTTTCCCACCATTGCGGTGGCATTATCTTTCGACATTCTTCAAGCTCCTGAGCGATCTTGAGGGTAGCAAAATAATCCACATTTTGATGGTTCTGGTTCCGCTCGACAATATGTCCCGCTATCACACTCATTCTGTGTGCGACCAAGGCTTCGTTCGATCCATCAGTGTGCTCAGTCGACAAACTTGGATGAGAGTCTGCTATAGCATAAGGATATCCTAGGACTAGCGACAGATGCCTATCTAATTGCCAAAAGGATGCCCAGATTCTTTTCTTCTGCTGATCTGTGGTGTCGTCTATGTGATGAAGACCAAGTAGCAGGGCCTGATTTATGCCGCGGCGAGCAACGACCCAAGCTTTCCGAGGCTTTCCCATGTTAATGTAAATCTTCGTCACCAAGCCAAGAGCTTCCAAGCCTTCGATACTCCCACCCAGCTCATCATCCATAGTTAGGAGATATTCAGCTCCGCTAAGATATGAAGCGATCAAATGTTTGAGTGGGGCTGGAAGTTTTAGGCACTGTCGCTTAACATCTCGTGGAAGTTGTTGTATGCAGAGAGCCAGCCATAAAAACCCTTTCGCCACTACTGCCGGCTGACTTTTTTCCAGTAGCTCAAGGACAAATTGTCTTGCCATAGCAACTGGTCTTAGCTGGTGGATGAGTGAAGTCTGATCTTTGGTTGGAAGTAATGGCCAGATAGGCCAGAATTGCTCGGTCAATTCGAGTATCAAGGTAAGATCGTCATAATTGGGCAACAAGGACTTCAGAGCGGCTACGCAGTTTTTGAATCTCGTATTCCCAGTTGGCACAGCTCCCTCTCTTTCCAGTACTGGCCTTTCCCATTGAACTATCATCGCCTGCTTGAAGAGCTGGAGCAATGGAGCATCCTCTTCAAACGCTTCTGCGTCTGGGGAAAGCGTCCTGATAGATCTGTTAGAGTTCCATTCAATCGACTCAGCCAAAGTCGATGCATTTGGAGACTTCTCGTGCCCTCTATCCTGAGATGTGCGGACCGACTGAAGGCGACTGATTGCATCAGCAGCTTGTGTCTCTAGTTGCGACACATCAAGCGACTTGGAGTTTGGAGAAACAGCACCAAAAACTCTGCGTATCATGCTCTCCAGCTCATCAAGTCGTTGCTGTAGTCTCTGCTGGTCACCCTCCTGGGAATAGTTGCTACGTTTCGGTTGTTGCGCGACACAGATGGCTTCATGTAGAACGCATTCTTGGCACCTTGAGCTGTTTGGGTTGTATATACAGCGAACTTTCCGTCTTCGGCATTCTGTACAGCTTTTCGTACCAAGCCGCATACGCTTAGCTGGAGCTGGTGATGCACCAGGCTTGTCTAAGGTATGTAGAGACATAATTCCGGGTAAGCTCTACACAGCCGGGGGCGCTGGGGTATGAAGTGAGCCACAGGATTGCATAGCTCTAAAGACGTCAGTTCTGAGGGGTAGTTTCTGATTAGACGGACGGGAACACATACATAGGTTGACACACTATACTAAGTTGAACCGGAGCATTACAGCAGGAATTGTAGAACTCAGGAGAACGTAGCAAGTGATTCGCGTCCGGTAATCTAACGACACGGATGGTCGCGAAATAAGCACCTACCATCACCCTCGGCCTATGATCTTACATGCACACAGCCGTACGGCAAGCTAAGAGCGGCGTAGTTGATACTTAGCCGAATGCCCAGGGGTGTGCGAGCTACTCTCGGCAGCCCTACCGACATCAAACCAAAGCCAGAATCATCGACCATAGCTTGCATGAACCACATCTGCACGACTCTTGTACAGAACTTCCTGAGATGCATCTGTTCGAAAATAGCGTTCCCGGTATTAAGGTAGTCACAAGGATTGGATACCAGCAAACAATTGGAAAGCGGGGTCGTCACATTCTGAAGTTACATGTAAAGAATTTGAGACAACGTCGTGTGGGGAAATGAGATGTAGATGGGAAGTATGTTTGAACGCGACTTAAGAATAGATTCGCATGAGAGGCGCTTTCAATCCAAATCCGGTTGCTTCACATACAGTCTCTATATGCTACACTGCGGCCCTTCTTCCTTATGCTCATTTTCAGCCAATGAGCTTGTCAGCTCTGGAAGTCATACGGACTGAATCGTTCGTTCCATGCCCAGAATTCATTATGTCTGTTAATAGTCATTAAGCTATTTCTACGGAGGTAGTGTTACGCAAAATAGCCAGAGCAGGTTGATTTGATAGGTAGTCGGAGGTTCCAACCCAGTCGGACTAGCTCGGACGAATCCGGACGAACTCGTACCAACAGCATATCGTGTTGTTGAAGAAGTTGACAAGTGCACTGAAGAAGCTCGGAGCTCTTTGACAAATCAGTGAATCTGCAGACAGACTCTCAGGTGGTCGATATAATAATGGCCGATTTGTGGTAGCATATAAGCTCCTCCGCGCCCGGCCAAGGTGTCTTCTCTAGCCAACACATTTACACTTAGCTTTCTTCCATATCATCTTAGAATCTAGCTACCCAAGCCCATTCATATACCATCACATACATTTTTGAAATCTTGCCCTCGAAAATCTACAATCATGTCTCTCGCCGTACAACTCAACGGGATTCAGGCCGGATTCGAAGCAAACGCCCCCTCGTATCTCAAAGAACCAATCATCAAAGCCAACCAAGACTTCCAGAAAGCATACGACCCCTCCCAAGCAATCCAAGTCGGCCAAACCTTCCCCTCATTCACCCTTTCCAACGCCGTAGGCCAACAAGTCACACTCACCGACCTCCTCTCCGCCGGCCCCCTCCTCATAACCTTCTACCGCGGCGAATGGTGTCCCTTCTGCAACCTCGCGCTCGCCTCCCTACAGAAGCACCTCTCGCAATTCCAGTCCAAAGGCGTAACCCTCGTAGCCATCTCGCCTGAGCTCCCCAACCAGTCACTCTCCACGACTGAGAAGCACGCGCTCAAGTTCCCCGTACTGTCTGACGTGCAGAACAAGTTGGCCAAAGAGCTGGGAATCTTGTTTGCGCAGCCGGATTCCCTGCGTCCGGCGTTCGAGACCTTTGGACATGATTTTGTGGCGAGGAATGGAGATGATTCTTTGGAGGTGCCGTTGCCGGCGAGCTTTTTGGTAGAGAAGGACGGGAGGTTGGTCAAGTCGTATGTTAATCCGGATTGGACTAAGAGATTGGAGACGTCGGTTGCGTTGGAGTGGGTTAATGAGTTGTAGATGATGGGGAAGAAGGGAAGTTTCAATTAGGAGGACACACTTGGTTTTTGCACGGAAGTCTCGTAGATCTAGAAAATTGCAATGCGTAAGCTACAAACCGAATTGAAGTCTACGAAAAGCTATGAATTCCATCCTGGAGTATGTTACTTGCCTGGACTACTATTCCTGGCTGGAGTGGTAGATATGAAGTGCTTGAGTATTAATAGGTTTCACGTGATTGCACAGTTTAACAAGCCAGCAATTAAAAACATGGATCTTTTCTTCTGAATAGTGATATAAATTTAGATTCATACAGTTATAACCGTCCCACCTTGCCATTAAACAAGGGAGAAATAAAGAGACGCATAAATAAAGGGGGTATAAATAAAGCGGCGCCAACAAAGACAATAATCCAGAAAGAGAGCCCAACAACATAACAAGCCAGTAATCAAATAGAACAAAGATATATCCAACAAGCACTAAAATTAAAAAGAGAAATTCGTTTCATCCCCTCTCGTACGTCAACTACCACTCACCACAAGCCCCACCCACACTCCCACGAGCTCTTCACCACCAAGTGGTCATCCATCTTAAAATCCCAACTGTTCAACGACCCACTGCTGCTCGTCCTCTTCCACGTAGCTCTCACCGGATCCGTACCCGCGCGCGCAGCATGTTTCATCAGGAACGACATCATGGCATCCCGAGGCTCGTAAACCTCCTGGGACTCATTCTCGCCCTTTCCCCATTTGACGTTTCTGGGTTTTGCGATCATTGGGGCCGTGTTGGCTTGGCGTTGTTTTTGCGCCTCGAAGGACTTCTGGAGAAGACCCTGCTTGATGCCGCCGACGATTTGGTGTTGTGGTTGGAAGCGATTGACGTGGCGTTTGCGGAAGTCAAGGAATTGGGGCTCTTCCTCCTCGTCTTCGGATATGATGTCGATGGCGCAGGCGTCTTCATCGGTTGGGTTGAAGGGGATTTGGAGGAAGCTATGTTGGGTGGCCATTTGGCTGGCTTTTTGGCTGGCTTTTTGGCTGGGGTAGATTCTAGAGAAAGAATCGAATTCGCTGTCAGCCATAGAGGAGAGGCTTGATGATGCAGAGGAATTCCCAGTTCTGAGCTGGTAAGTTGGTATCTCTCCTACTTCCACCCAAAAGCTAGGAGAGGGAGCTAGATCACTGTAAGCAGAGCTCATCTTGAGGAAGGAGGTGAGTGTCTGTACGTGTTTGCGTTGTTTGTGGCTCTAGCTGTAATCCTGAATATGAGAAGTTGAGAGAAGATGAGAACTTCAGAACAACTGGAACACGCTCATGCTCAAACTTTAATAGCCGGTGGCTTGTTCTGTTCATCTGTCGAATAAAAGCCGTGACTCCTGTTCACTACAGCAGAGGCTACTCTGTCTTTCGGTGATAATCTCCTCTACCATCCTTCCCATTATTCAAAAATTGGTGAACAAAGACGTACATTTGTGCTATCTTTGTACTTGGTTGTCCTTCTGAATGGCTTTGTCGATTGGCTGTGACTCCCTAAATCAGTTTGCCAGCCCTGATAATTCACTCAGCATGAGACCCATCCATCACTTGAGTAGTCGACCTGCATAGAGGGGTATGAGAATTGATGTAGAGGATCTGCTACATGTACGAGATCAGTTGTCGACAATCAATGCAGATAAGAGGACGCGGGTTGTGGATAGTAATGACGTCTAAAGAGGAGGCTGAAATGGAGAAATTGACCCATTCATTTTAGTCTGTCCACGTCCTAGAACATAACCACAGTTAAGTAGGTGTTGATTCGCTTGAAATACCTATTTTCCCCCGCTAAGGTGAATGTTTCACCCGCAGCTCTTGCATTCTGCTTCTCCACTCTCATAGATAAAAGACTCGCGGACTAGCGAGGAATCATATTGACAAACATAGTCATGACTGTAGATAGATTTGTTTGACCCGCGTGACTGGGTCCTCTCGAAAAAAGAGAATCTGATATAGCTCTATAACAGGGTCCACAAGGACCATCAACTCCAGAGCAAATGACATCTCCATAAACTCCACGTGTATCCCAAAACTCCTCCAATGCTCGCGATGCCCAAATACAGCTCTTCCTAGCTTTAGCTTCTTTCCCCAGTAAAGCATCCTATGTGGATTATCAGGCACCGCCCATTCCGGCACCACCCGGCACCCAACTTTCTCCAAGTCTCCTCATGTCCTCCAGAAACCTCCTACTTGTAATCTTCTTGCCGCCCCTTCCATTAACCGGGCAGTGCTCATCCGGATCATAGAATGGATTTTGTAGCAATCGAATATACGCTGTTTGCATCGCTTTAAAAATCTACCATCCCAGAATCATTAGCCCATATTCCGCATTCACTAACCCTCCTCGTTCCCCCTGCCCGTAAGAGAAAAGCAAGACCTACCCCCCTAACATCCGACTCCTTCACCCCCGTGCTCCCACTCACGCCCGCCACCCCACCCTGCAACCCGCCCAACCCTCTATCCCTCACAGCCCTACCTCTCCCGTCCACAAAAGCAACAAACCTGACCCCAGTATTCGTCTCAAAGCCATACGCAGCCAGCCGCTCATCAACCGCATACAGCAGCCCCAGATCACCCGTCAGCGTCCCCGTCGTCGACGTGCTCGTCGCGGTACTTTTCGTGCGTCGCGCGTCAAAGATATCGAGGGTGCTGGAGAGGAGAAGAGCATATTGGAGAGGAGTGCGGAGTTGAGGTTGCGGCGCCGCAGAGTTGGGGTTTGGGGCCGGTGATGTGTGGACTGGGTAAGTTGAGATGTGGAGGGGGTTATTCTGGGTAATTGTAGATTAGCGCATGCGTAGGCAATAGTGAAGATTGAGTGGTAAGGAACATACATTTTTGCCTATCACGCCAAGGCATGCGATTGACGGGATTGTGGTCATGTTGGCGCTAGATATGGATTCATGGAGGTGAAGCTGTGATAGAAGGTGTTGCGTTGTGGTTATGTTTTGCCGAGGATTTCGCAAGGCTGAGATAATGATGGGAATGAGACAGCGCAAGAGAAAAACAATATTAAAAACAGATTGGATGATGAGAAAAGCTTGCAGTGCTAGTAATAATTACGAAACTAAAATGCTCATTGACTAGGTATCATTATGGTAATTGGTGGTATCTTATAAATCGTAGCCTGTTACTGTATTCCTGCACCAGAAAGCCAGCCAAATGAACTTGAATTGAAGTTCAAGCTCCACTTGGGAACACAAGCACCCTTATTGGCCTTGCTCCAAGTCTTCAGATGCTAGTGAACTACCCTTCCGCTCAACGCCTGTTTACTCTAGGTCTTTCAGTTCTTCCGTCTCATCCAAAGCTTTCAGGACTTCTTCAATCTCCCTCGGATCACTGATACCCCATACTCCTCCTCCCTTCACCAGATCTTTCCCACGCATTCCAACCTCCTTTCCCACCAGATTTCGTCCTACTTTGCCTGGCCCAATGCCAATCCACCGCCTCACTTTGACTTCCTGATCCAGATACTTTATCGAATCCCACCAGCGAACAGTTTCCACGCAGCTCCTCGACCACAGATCTTTCAGCTCTTCTTTGCTTCCAAACGGTCTTGCGCTCACATTGCTAATGCAATCCATAATGCCGGGGAACATGATCACATCTTTGTCTTCTCTTCCCTTCACTCTACTCTTCCCGTCCAATAGTTTACTCATCGCCTTCCCTGCCGGTTTCATCAATGGACTATGAAAGGGACTGTCACTCTTTAACCTAACGGCTCGCGGGTCATGTCCACCAAATTGCCTCACATGCGTCAACAGCTCTTTTATCCTCCCAATATTCCCACTCAGCACGATTTGATTCTTGCTATTGATATTCGCAATCAGGACTTGTTGAATCGGCGGAACATCTTGCGCACTTTCCGATTTCGAGCCAGGGGAAGAGTGTCCGAGGAATCCATGGATAGCTTCGATTAAAGGCTGAAGATGATTAGGCTCGGTAACCAGCGCAACCATACCGTATTCCCCTCCATACTCTTCACGTGCGCGGCGTGAGCACTCGGCCATAAGTTCCGCGCGCCTGCGAACAAGATAAAGGCTGTCCTCAAACATAACGTAGCCTCCCGCGACCAATGCTGCGAATTCACCCAATGAATGTCCCAATGTCACATCTACTCTCTCCCGTAGCTTGAAACCGAATTCCTGTTCTAGTATTCGTAGTATAAGGATTGAAGAAGCCATTATGGCAGGTTGCGCGTTTGCGGTAGCCGTGAGCGTGCTGTTGGGTCCATTGGCTATGATTTCGGAGAGCTTATAGCCCAGAAGGTGGTCGATTTCTTCGACTATAGGGCCAGCAGTAGAGGGAAACGCCTCGAGCCATGGCGACAGCATGCCGACCTTTTGAACTCCCTGGCCTAATAATTGATCAGCCTCCTGTTCTGTGAAGCGCTTTATCGAAGCGACACAGCGATCACCCGAGTGTAAGCTTGCATACCTGGAAAGAACAGAGCAGTCTTGGGCCTTGCCGGTTTGGAGGATGCATTTCGTCTTGAGTTTCCCTGTCCTGATACTCGTAATCGGTAAGCTGAGGAAGGACAATGAGGTTTTGCCGATGCGCAATCCTCAAGAAAGGTTACAGGCCGAACGTTGCTAGGCCTAGGAAAACCGGTAGCGAAGCGCTTCATCTTCCAGTTCGATTTCGCGAATTGGGGCCTATAATCGAGTGCGGATGGGAAAAGATAGGTTGAATTTGTTGTTTACTGAGTCATGTTGAAATTGGGTGAAGCTTCACATGCCGGTTGCGCTGATTGAAGCTTGACTGCCCTTTCTCCGGAGATGATTAACCGAAGAGGAGCCCCGCATTCCGCTGGCGGTAATCATGAGACCCCTCATTAACAGGGTTCACTCTCTATATCGCTTTGTGAAGAAATGTGGCATATTGATTGGGTCAACTGCTCACATACAAACTAGAAGTTATGATCGGACAGTAAAGTATCTTGTTGATAATTCTATAAAAAACAATACCCTGATATTATCAGAATAATTTTGTCTAACTCCCCTTACCCGGCCTCATTAATTCCCCAAAACGCCAATTTGTAAACCACTAACAATATCGCCAGCGCGCATCTTCACTACGACTCGAGCCAATCGAGGAACTGTGGTGTAAAGTAGCTTACGACAATCGTCGCGCCAGCTCGTAAAATACCCTCCGTGGCCTCAAAAGCCATAGTCTTCAAATCGAAAACACCAGCCTTTGCGCCGGCGTGAATCATCGCAAATTCTCCACTAACTTGGTATGCTGCCACGGGCATATTTTTTCCAATCTCTTTCGCGTCGCTAATAATGTCGAGATATTGACTGGCAGGTTTAACCATAATGATGTCCGCACCTTCACCAATATCTCTTTCAATTGCTCTGCGAGCAAGACCTCGGCCTCCGGGAGGTAATTGGTAGCATTTTCTGTCACCGAATGAAGGAACTGATCCAGCTGCATCACGGAATGGACCATATAGACATCCTGAAAACTTGGCGGCATATGACATCAACACAACCCTGTGTGCAATACCTTCCTCAATCAACTTGAGCTTAATTGCACGAATGCGACCATCATTCATATCCGAAGGAGCAACACAGTGTGCACCAGCTTGAGCGTAAGCGATCGCAACGTCCGAAACACGGTCGACTGATAATTGGTTGTTTAGACTGCCATCATCGCGGAGAATACCGCAATGGCCATGAGACGTATATTCACAAAGACAGACATCTGCGACGATAAATAGTTGTGGGAATCGTTGGCGGAGTAGTCGAATTGTAGCGATAACTGGACCTTTTGGATCATCCGCTGCGGTTCCAAGAGCATCTTTGGCGCCAGCCGCAATCGGCACACCAAATAGAATAACGGAGCGTAGCCCCTTGCGGACCAAGGGTTCTAGGTATGGCACAACTTTGTTGATGCCTCGACGATGCTGATCGGGAAGGGAGGGAATAAGGGTTTCTTCGTCATCTTGGTCGGAAATGAAGAGAGGGTAAATAAGCATAGACTGTGATCATAGTCAGCAGCTGAAAAATCTTTCCAGCGGAAAAGTATCCCTTACCTTCGTTAATTGTCTCTCAGCCTGCCATGTCCTCGCAAGAGGATGACAGTAACCCCCATGCAATTGACTTGCTATATCGCCAGATATGCTCACGCTCGTCGCCGCAGTGCTTGCGTAAGATCTGGCTCTAGAAACATGGGATCTAGTGTCGTCCATGGTCGAAATTGAGGAGGGGCCTCGAGCCACTGGTCGTCGTTCGCTGGCAGGGTCTCTGAATGAGAGGTCTTGAACAAGGCTGGAGAAAGACATTTTGGCGGGTGAGTGGAAAAGATGAGTCTACCGACGATGAAGGTAGTAGAATGAAGACTGGTCGTGGTGAATATTAATTACTTGGTATGAGCAAGTGGCGTTGAACCGAATTAATTGTGACCGCGGGAGTCTAGGGAAAATTAGTGTAATGTGGAGTCGGGTATCTTAGGAATCGGGTTATGAATCCAAAAACTGTGATTGGGTAAAGGTAGATGAACAGAGAAAAGAGAAAGTATCTTTAACTTATAAAAAACAAAGAATCTTTTCCGGATGGTCCTGGAGGTATTTATCGGAGTGCAAACTGTTATGAATTCTTTTCTCGGTACTACCTAGATATGTAAAGCTCCGTGTTTCGTCTGCTTCTCTCCTGCTCGCATTGGCTCCATGTTGCGCTTATCCAATCGTCATCAAGATGATTTAAGCTGATAGCTACGGTGGCCGGCAAAATGCGATATCAAAAATCCACTCTCAGTACTTCGGAGACTAGGTAGTTTCCAGCACTTACATGATGCGGCACTAGGTGTAGTTTTGAGGAAGGAAGGGCCGAGGGGCTCGAAGGCTTCAACCCATCGTCAAGATCGCCGCGGAGGACAGGATGGGACTATTGCAGCTCCAGAACCCTGGCATGGACGGAAGGATTGCAGCAATACAAAGACACAACTGTCCACCGTAGTGCTGCTGACTGTGTAAATGCACCTGGTAGATCAGGACAATCCGAACTAAATCCGGGTGTAAACGACGTCAAGGCTTTCTATTCTCCGCGCGAATATCTCCGCGCTTAATCTAGCCCTTGGAGGTAGACGTTCGTTAAGAAATTGTGATAGTCCCCAAGCCTGGATGAAATGGGGTTGTGCTCTTATATATGTATATCCTACCGCCTGTAGGACTATAGGGGTATAGCATTGCCTGAGGTTACGAATGCGGATGAGATGCTGATTGCGACGGGTCTATCTCGAAGAAGCATGCCTTGTGGACAGTATGGTCCACACAGCTCCGCTGTTCCAGACAACTGCTAGGTCTTTTACGTTGGCCCTCCTTCAACACAAAGTGTCGCCGGAGTTGGGTCGAAATCGGTCCGGAGTATTCGACATTGGCTGTTCATTCCGAACTCCGGAGTTGTTTCTAGGATAGCAGCAAGCTAGGTTACGACTCCGAGAAAGGTTTTCGACCGAGGCTGGTATGCGACATGTTAGCCGAGCATGATGTTTCTCAACAGTGATCATGATATTGAGGTTTCTGCTCGTCATCCATAACGTGGCCTTTTCTCGTGCCATGGGTACGACATCCGCGTTTCAGCAGAATGGCTAAAGACACAAATTATTGGAGAGACCGTCGTACAACAGTCGGCCGTCAGTGGTATAGAGTGTTATGTGGACAAGAAGATATATCAGGTAATTATGAAGGTCTGAAGTAGGAAACAGCAGTTTATCCAAACTCACTGATTGTCAGTGGCTGAAGAAGTGTCTTTGTTGGGCAATATGGTATGATGCAGCCGTGAAGGTACCGCCGTGCCAACTGGAACGCGGTATGCTATTCGTTTCGTTTTCTTTTCAGGACGACGCATAGGCGTGCGCAAGGACTGTGGAAATTTCATACCTCCATGCGGCCATGCTATGTTTTCCTGAACTCCGCTCATATGTTGGGAGTGGGCGTTCAAACTGGCTGGCCTTCATCGCTCTTGGTCGTAATGCCATTAGATAGCACGATTGGAAAATGGGAAATAGATGGTGGTCACCTGGGACGAAGACGCCGAATCGATCTGGAGAGATATGTTTAGCAGGAAGAGTGGATACCACATTAATTCACCATAATACGACTTTTCTTTCCAGCCTGGAAAACGGGTGCAGGCTTCCGGGCACATCCTACTAAGAGCAGAAAACACGATCCGAAAAGAAAATTCATTTGCTGCCACATTTGAACGAGCAATAATGAGTTGCCTGATGGTTGTGGTATCTGGCAACGATATTTCATCTTCGGACGAACACCAACAGTCTTAACTATTAGGTGAGCTTCAGTCCTCTGTGCCAGTCACCCCCATGAAGACCCATAAACTCCACTTTGTGTGGTAATATTTTCTAGCAGATTCAGGTCATGATAATGCCATTGACGCATTCACTTGAAACGTCAATCTCGCCCTATGTGTTGTTGCCCAATCACCACAAATTGAATGTGGGATATATCAACTCCGAAGAAAATATGGAATCGTGTGGCCTTGTTATCCATGGCGGCTTTCAGTGGGTGGATGATACTCTGTCAAACATAAAGTCTTGCCAGCTAATGTTTTTCTCGTTGGTTACTGGCAATGTCATTGGAACAATCCCAACACGGATCACCGAAGCCATACTGAAAGGTTCACACAAGTGATAGGTATATTTTCCATGAGACTTGGAGATGAAGTCGAATTGGCTTAGCGGTAGGCGAACGCCTTGTTGCCTGGTCCTAATATTGGTCCCTCGAGCTGGCAATGATAAGCTCGAAAGTGAATACAGCTTATCGGGTTGGTAGACAGTGAGCAGAAAGTGTCATCTTTATGATCATATATTCGGCTTCAATTGAAAAGATCGTGGTGCAAGCGATACCTCGGCCAATCGTCCGCCTCATCACAAGGAGTCTCCTCGTAATATTGTCGTCTCCGACTCATTCTACATCCTCTCTTAAGTTCCTTTTCAGAAATCATCATGTCTATCTCACAATGCCATACCATCTGCATTCATTACTTACCTCCAGGCGTCCTTTAAGCATATCCAACCAGGTATGCAAGCCCCACTTCCACTTGCTCCTTCCCTCTTTCTACTGTCGCCCATAACGCTTTCTATCTTTATTCGGATCTCAGGCAGCCAGGCTCTCAACATGTTGTTATACTTGGGCAAGACTTCACATTTCACACACCGTCGAAACAATAAATCAACAGCTTTCAACCTCTGATCCAATTTTGGGTTCACTATGGCCACCTACGGCAAGAAAAAGAAGTCCATGATGCCGGCCTTCGCTCTTCTGAGAGACTCAACGTACTCGAAGAAGAAAAAGAAGAACAGAAGTAAGATAAGACGTCCGTCCTCACTATTCTTATTCCTTTCTATTACTTTTTCTCGTCGATCTAGACAGCATTAGCCATAGTTTACCCATTATAGATGAAATTTGGACAGCGGAAGTTGTCTTCATCCAGAGCAATATTCAATCTTTGATGCGTCCAAACTCAAACTGATCTCATCCTGCTTCTAGGTTCTGCCACTCACCAAATGTCTGCCTTTCATCCCGCATCCGGTCAGCGCGAGTCCAAAGACAGTGAAGACACCCACGAGGACGATAGCGTGGATGAGCAGGCAAGCGAGCTCCTTGACGACACTGACACTGACCAGTTGAGGGGCGATCAAGGTATAGGACTTTCGCAGTCTGCAACAACGAAAGCACTCCCACAGTACCAACTAGGACCACCTGTGGACAAAGCCCTCCCCAAGATCCCCAGTTTGGTATTCACCGATGACGACGCATGGGGATTTAAAGCCACCTCCGTTGTTACAGCCGCAGGCCCCTCTACTAATATTCGACTTTCGACTGACTCGGCAGGTCGAGAGCACCTCCAAGACACTAGCCAACCGCTCTCTCATTCACGAAAAAGCTCGGCGCCTCCCATCCCACGGAGATCCTCGAAGCGACGAGTTTCTCCACGTAAAGTGGTTATGCCGCTGCATCGTTCTAGCATTGAAGTTCAAGGTATCACTAGGAAACCTCCTCTTAGCTCCCATCTGCAGTCCACTGCGACACAAGCTACACAGAACCCAACTTCTAAGCCTGTCCAGTCTACCTTTAGTGCCGCCGATGCAGTAGCACTCAACCAGACAATAGCTCGGATTGCCGCTGCAAATGCTAGCATCAAACCCCAGCAGCAGACTCTCGTTACGGAGAAGAAGCGGAAGCTGAAAGGAAACAAGGTATTCTCGAAAATGAAGACGGCTCTAAGCGACCGTATTCGCAGAAAGAAACAAGGAGATGCTAATCAAGAAGATTCTCTCCTCAATTCGCCGTTGGTGGAGCCGCCGGTTCGCCTCGATCAGTGGCCTCGAGAGTCGGAATCCTTGAGTGATATGGAAATCGATTTGAATGATGGTAACTTGCGCAGGAAACCTTCACCTATCGTTGATAGATACTAACTGCCTTACAGGACAGAACATCTTAGGAAAGCAAAAAGCTGTAAAGATAGCAGGAAGAGAAAAGACCCCTCGAAAGAGAATTCACACCGATGGCAGATCTTTCCGAAGCCAAAGGTCCAACTTGAGTGACCCTTTCTTGGAGCCACCGAGCCCGAACAATTCACATCAACCACCAACCGTCACCGAAGATCAACTGGTCTATCATCGTTACTCGTCAGAGTCGTCGAGCTCTCTAAAATTTGCAGGAAGAAAACTCCCCAATTATCGCAAATACCATGATTTTGATACCAGCTTTGACGCTCTTTTCACATCCAGTCCAGCCGACCAATCTACACCACGCATTCGATTAGAACCAACGACAGATAAATACGGAGCCAAGAAGTTGCAGAAGGTTCCCGCTAGTATCCCCTCGGTCTTTGATCATGATACCTCTGCTGCCGAAACATATCTAGACATGATTACTGATAGTCCTATCCGCAGCTCGAAAGCACCACACGAAACACTCGGAGGAATTCTTAAGAACAAATCCGTGAACAGGACTGTTGCGAAGACCACCTTTACACAATCTTTCAGCATGCAAAGTATGAAGAAACATCCGTCTCCAACAAAAGAAGAACTAGAGAGCTATAGGAGGAGATTAGACAGTTTCGACGTACCATGCATCAGTCCACATGTGTCTAGGCACAGGCATAGAGACAGTAGTGATATTCGAGCAGCTGCCCTTGCTCTCAAATGGAAGACTCAAAAATCAGGCCAGATGGTCAATGATGATACCGATCATCGCAAAGAGAGTGGATTCCCTAAGAAACCTGTCCTCGCCCGAGCAGCCGCCACACTCCCCGCCATCAGTTACAATTCAGGGACCGCACATTCTTCAAAGACCTCAAACCTTATCGAAAGCATCAAATCTCGAGCTCCTTCTCGTGTTGAGTCCAGAAACAGCCACAGATACTCGACTCGAAACCTAATCGATCCTGATGACAGTATGCTGGATATTGATGAGTTACAGTGAGTACTCATTCACAACATGATTTTCCGAGAACATAAAAATATCTGTTCATTACCGTCTATCTCGGGCTAACATGGCTGAAGATGGGACGAAGCGACTTACGACATTGGTATGAGACGCTGGTGAACGCAAAATCCTACATCGTTACACACCTCGCATTTCGGCTCGCATCTAGCGGGCTGTCAAGGGGGGAGGATACCTTATGATGTACTCATTCATTTTAGTTTTAAATCGGCTTCCCTTTTCGGTTAGATGGCTCCTTTTCGTTGTTCTATGTATCTTCTTTTATTTTCTGCGCTTTGGCATCGCTTGGACGGAGGATTTATGAGCTGATGATGGAGATGGTTTGCACTGCTTTGATCTGAGTCAAGGTAGTTGGTAAGTACAGGATTCAAAGCTGTGATTTTTGGTTGGAAAGACTAACATTGATTAGATGTTTTAATGGATAATGGTAATCAGGAGGGAGAGGATTGGCTGATATGATTTGCGACTTTTGGGGGAATATTCGTGAATGAGAATGGATTGATGACATGAGGACTTTGGGCCGGACCCATTTGCGAAGAACTGAATTATGGATTGATAATGATAATTTGCTTGGGAGGGAATCGCCTTGTTTTTATTTTAGCACAAGCTTTCATCTAGTATAGCTTATGACTACTTTCTACGGGAATGCTTAGCTATGGTGAGGATAGTCAAACTGGTCAAGGACATTACACGTCAATGGTCACACAGGCGAAATAGGATTATGTAGATCAAATGAATTTCAAGAGATTCGCTCGCTGCAGTACCGCTCCCATAGACTAACTAATATACAAGAATATTCGTACAAAAATACATGTGGGATATCATCTCTTCCCCGCCTCTAACTGGATGTCCCTAGGGGTATCGTACATTCATAACTCATGTGTGGTGGTTGGTAATTAAAAAACAAAGATGGAAAAATGCAAAGGGAAGATCTAGTAATGACTTCCCCGTCCATCAGTGCCTCTCATGCGGCGAGTTCCTGCGGCCTGTTTTATGTATGTTAGCATCTTATCCAAACCACATCAAATGATAATACCAAAAAACATACCTTAACACCAGGTCGATGCATCAACGACCCCTTCAACTTCAACATCGCGCCGCTGATCTTGTCGCCCAAAGACACCTTGCGACGGTGGTGGTGCACGGGTTGGGCATGTGTGTGGGCGTGCGTGCGACGAGTGCGGGTGTGCGTGGTGTTGGACTCGTAGGTGCGGCGGTGGGTGCGGCCTCCGCGGAGACGGGTGAAGAGAGAGGGGCGGGTGGTGACGGTGGTGGTTGTGTGGGCCATTGTTGGGGGTGGTTGAGATGGTTGTTGTGTGGGAGGTGTGGGTGGTGTGTTTGAGGATATAGTTTTGCTGAGCGGGTGCGGTAAAGTGATTGAGGTTTTGCTGCTGTATTTTTGCGTGTTGTATGTGCGGATAAAAGAGGATAGAGTGCGGAGATTGGCTCTTGGAGGCTGGGTTGTGGGTGTGGTTGTGGTTGTGGTTGTGTTTGTATTGAGTTGTGATTGTGAGTATAGTGGGAGAATGTATGGGGTGCTGGTGGTGTCGGTCATTCTTATAGAGGATTTTCTTTCTCAGACTTCTTGGTATGATATCGCGTGTGGG
This sequence comes from Rutstroemia sp. NJR-2017a BBW, assembly GCA_002946425.1. Classification (NCBI taxonomy): domain Eukaryota; kingdom Fungi; phylum Ascomycota; class Leotiomycetes; order Helotiales; family Rutstroemiaceae; genus Rutstroemia; species Rutstroemia sp. NJR-2017a BBW. The sequence continues at coordinate 570,059 of NJPT01000010.1, forward strand.
ATTTCAGGGTCTGACACAAATTCAGGGTCTTGCTATCTTGGAGGGTTGGTATGTCGATCGTAATATGGAGAAGGGAAGGGTTATTCAGGGTTTGGAGTCGGGAGGAAACTTGGAATAATTGGAGATTAGGGGTCCGATGATGTTATATTTGAACATGGTGGATATTTTCTTGATTCGGGGGATGCTTGGCGGAGAGGTACGTTCACGTCATGTTGAGGGTTTTTGGTTGTCTGGATTGAGAAACAGGCTGCGAGGGGAGGGGACGAGAACGGTCGGTGGCATGGGGGTTTGGGCACACTGGCCAGGTGCGACGACAGGTCAGGCTGGTCAGCGAATGAAGGGAGGTGGCTGCGCCTGGAAGACTCTTGAATTTCTTGAATTGGTGATCACCAATATGATAACATTTCGAGACGTACAGTGCTGTACATGCAATGCAGGTAGCTGGCTCATTTGTGATTCATGCTGTCCTTGCAGCTGTTTCGCTGAGCTGAGCTTCCTTATGCACACGAAGTATACGAGCAACGACCAAAAAAAAGTAAATCGAGACAATGACGTAGCTGTGGAAAGGACCCTGAAAATAGTTACCGAAATACTTTTTAAGGTTACTTTAGCCGGACGTTGAGTTTCGTGACGTAACGCTTGTGGCTGGTCAATCTGTGGCTGGTCAATCTGTGGCTGGTGATGATGGGCTTGTGCAGCAGAATTAAGAAATGAGGGGGAGGGGAACAGAAGCAAGGAAATCGTGAAGATGAGGGAATGAATAAGGTACTTGATGAATACTTATTCGTGCTCCATAAGAAGAAAACAACAAAAGGAAAAGAAATCGCTGTTCCTCTCAATCGACGAGTTTGGTATGCAAATGTTTATATAAATGCAGATTCCACTGACTGAGCAGAGAACTTCTATACAGCTCTGTACTTACTAGATTACTAGACATCGCATTTCAATGTTCGATCCAATTCTTCATCGAGATGTGAAAATCGACCCACGGGGAAGAGCTCATCAATTTATACCCGTTGGCATCTCACTTCCATTGTCTCGACCCTCGTCGACCTCTCACTAAAATCTCTGACATAACTACTCTACGCTCCACGCTCCACGCTCCAACAGGTAACCGCTTTCCCTCCTCAGAAAGCTGCACTGCTCCTACACGCATAAACGTGTAATGCTCATACGTTCTCACACCCCTCGGAATAAAATAAAACTGTTTACATCATACAATATTGGCATCGTCCGTGAACTCATCCAATGAGAAGCCTCAATTTCTATGGAATTGTCCGGAGCAAACACTCCTATGACATCGAAATCGACCGTTTGTGATGCTGCACTTGACGATTTCCTTCTCTCTTTCTCTGTCCATTGCGGTATTTAAAGACAACATGGAGTACTGTGTGAATTGGTTGAGGATCTTCTTTCCATAACATTTCATCTATCGACTCTTGCTTCTGTATATTGTACATCTAATTCACATACGAAAGTCACATCTAACTCGCAAATATGACTGATAAAGGACACTTCGAGTCGGGTACGTCATGAATTTATACCTTCACTTTCTCTCGTTTTTCAAGCAAAACCCCTCTTACAGCTACCCCTCTATCTACAATCAGCTGCCCCTCCATCTACAACCACCTACCCCCTCCAATTGCTAACCATCTCCCCTCCCCACAGGCCACCAACCCCCCGTCTCCCACCAAGACTCCGTCCCCGGCCAACAAACCAAACTCCCCGTCGAAGCCATCAACGACCAACTCCCCACAGGCGATGGCGGCTACCAGCCCTACCTCGCGGCCGGCAAGCTCAAGGGCAAGAAAGCCCTGATCACCGGCGGCGACAGCGGCATCGGCCGCGCAACCGCCATCCTGTATGCCATGGAAGGCGCGGAGAGCACCATCGTATACACGCACGACGAGCAGAAAGACGCCGAGGAGACGAAGCAATTGGTTGAGAAGAAGGGCGGGAAACTCCATCTGATTCCCGCGGATTTGCAGAGCCAGAAGACCTGCAAGGAGGTGGTTGATAAGGCGTTGGAGACGATGGGGAGGATTAATATTCTGGTGCTGAATCATGGGACCCAGATGATGGTGGAGGATATTAAGGATTTGTCGGAGTATGTGCTTCTTTTACTTCGATGTTATTGGGGTTATGAACGACCGACTAATATGCATGCGCACAGGGAACAATGGATCAATACCTTCAACACTAACATCCACCCCTTCTTCTTCATCTCCAAATACGTCCTCCCTCAAATGAAGAGCGGCGACACAATCATCACCTGCGCCTCCGTAAACCACTACATCGGCCGCCCCGATCTCCTCGAGTACGTATCCTCCTTTCCTCCCCCTTCTCCCCCCTAACCCCTAGCTAACACCCCATAGCTACACCGCCACCAAAGGCGCCATCGTCGCCTTCACCCGCGGGCTCTCAAACCAACAAGTCAGCAAAGGCATCCGTGTCAACTGCGTAGCTCCCGGTCCGATCTGGACGCCGCTGATTCCGGCGACCATGACCGAAGAAGCGCAGAAACAGTTCACGTCGCAACTGGGACGTCCGGGGCAGCCGTCAGAGGTGGCGACCTGTTTTGTGTTTTTGGCGAGTGCGGATAGTAGTTTTATGAGTGGGCAGACCTTGCATCCGAATGGTGGGACGATTGTCGGTTCGTAGGGAGGGGGATGAGGAGATGGAGGAGAGGGGTTAATGAATGGAAATACGAATTTCATGATGATGCATGATGTGTTGTGTTGTGGAGTGAGATTGTGATTTGATGTGATGTGATTTTTGAATCTGCATTGTGGTGAGCGTTTGAATCACTAACACCACGATATAGAAAGAACATTTTATTCATATAAACAAGCAGAAATTCCGCCGGTAACACTGCAGTGAGATGGGAAAAGCTAATCTCGAACGAATGTTTACACGAATTAGCTAGACTCCAATCTCAAGTTCCCCCATCTTAACTAAGGCCAGAACGAAAGTCTCGTATCTGTATCAGACTCCGGCAAGTAACATGCGGAAAGGAACGCAGACATACATCTACACTCTAGCATCCTCCCCCGCGAGATTAGTAAAGCGATCGGATTCCTCGCTCTATATATAACTTCCCCTGCTTCGCTCACTTGGCTAATCGTGAAGTATAAGAGTAGCAATTTACATGTCTTTTATCTTTTTGGGGGCGGGCTTGACACCACGAGAGTAATGGTTGTGGTTGTTTTCAGCTCATTTCTGTGGTATGCTGGTTAAAGGACGTTTGAGTACAAGATATACTTGGCTATGTATGGTGATTTTGCGAGATCGGTTGAATGGAGGGTGTGAGTTGGACATTGGAAATCAGTTATAATACTCAGTCGTTATGGAGGAGAAGGAACGGGGAATAGACAGCCTACACCACCCTTCCTCATCAACGAGCAAGTTTGCTGGAAAGTGCTTCGATAATGCTAAACTGGACCGTCTTGAACGATCCACTGACCGAAAACTCCAAGTAATAGGAAATACCAAAGTCTTTTCTAGCTAGTAAATAAAGCAAGCTGTAGTCAAAACGAAGAGATGTCCTTTGGAATGGAGGATGCGTGGAATCTGCCTGCCTTTCGATATGCTGGAGCGTCTCTTAGCTTCTTCTATCTGGAATCCGCCATACGAGTGAGTAGCAGGCCATTCTACTATGACTGTGGGAATGAATCATAATGCATCAATATGTAGACAGGAAGAGGGACCGTTGGGATGGAACTATCAGTATAAGAAATAATATTTCAAAGGTAGGCAGAACGACAGGCAAAACCCACGAGCGAGAAAATGAATAACCGCGATGAACTGGCGGCAACGAGTAGATGTAGACTCCGACATGTTTTGCAAGTAACAGCAGTTGTGGTGTGTAACTTGTAGTCTTGAGAATGGCAGTTTGATATATGTTATGTATGAAGTTCAGAAGCCACTTGACTTCGGATATATGTATGTCATCCGAGGCCGGGCCTCTATAACCCTCACTGCCAAAAGGAGGGGAGTTTGGGGAGCCAGCCATTCGGGAATGAGATGATGGAGGATGAAGTGAAGGCTGCTTTTCGACAGCATAGCGCTCATCCCCGCATATAGAAGCGCTTCCCGTGGCCGTTTTTTATAACTGCGTAGGCTTCATTCATATAGGAATATGATTCTGCGTAGAACCGAACATGAGGCGCCCATTGCACGGGAGTGTGACTCCCGTGGAGGTCGATAGACTTTCCCATCGGACCTTGCAAGCAGGTCGGGAACCATGATGAACATACAGGAGGGATTCGGGCCAGCTAGGCCAAACCCCAGACTCCCATCGCTCGGCCTAGAAGAGAGATGTTTTTCGGTTGGATCCTTAAGTGATATATGGTTTAGACGATCATGTTACGAGGTAACTGGGCAAACTAGAGTCAGTTTATATCTATAGCAGCGAGAAGTTAAACGCCTTCCTAGATGCACATTTCAGAAACGGGATATCTATGAAGTAATATTGAAGTTTAATATGCCCTTACATAGATACTAGACATGCACCCGGCTCGGTTTGGTCGTGGCACACCAAAACTGTGCTTGAAAAGCCCCCAAAATTACAAAATTTAAGATATACAAGATCTGAAAGTTGTCAGTTAGTAGTTGATTCCAAAAAACATATATATAAATTTTCGAGAGTAACTTAATTTTGCTAACTGCGAAAGTTATAAGAAGTAGTTTTTTATCCTTTTTAGATGTAATTTTGGTGAGATTTCGCTTGGTGTGCCATGCCCAAACGGAACCGGTGTGACATGCCGCATGCTTGAAAAGGCAACTTAGATGCAGCTTAGTTAGGTGATGGATGCACCCCATTTCTGCTATACATTGTTTAATGTTCAGGCTGACCTTCACCGAGTAAGTGGGTAAGGATAGAGAAGTTGAGGAACAGAGGGATAAAGAGTATGCAAGGTTACTGTGTACCGCTGATATCACAACACAATTTGATAGTATGTACGACGAGAAAGTTATAGCCTAAATTACTTGAAGACGGCCGAGTCATACAAAGGTTATTCTGACTGCTGGCCATGTACCTTCGAAGTCGAGGATAGCTATGTCATGGTATTAGCCCATGGTGATACTGGAGCGGGGCACCAGTCTTGCCTATATATATATATATATATGTTCAAGCTCAAGGGCGGCCCATTCCTGACTTTACTCATCCTTCAAGCTCATTGAGACTTCTGCCACCAAGTGTTCTGTAGCCAGGTAAGGTCATTTCCATCTTGTACTAACGTTACAACTTATACCCGCGACCCAGTCCCTCAAGTCCCAAGCATTGCTATCCTCACAACCCTCAAACCAGACGTAAGCTATAATATCACATATTAACCACTAAAACACACTAACATCTCAAACAGATAAAATGGGAGAAATCAAAGTGGTCAACAATTCCTTCGGGGACATATACGTTAGTGTCACTGCAACCGGTGGAGACTTTGGTAAAGGAGGCAGCGAAAACTGGTATACGATCGTACCCAATGGAGGAAGCGAGACTTTCGGGAACAGGAACGAAAAGCAGGTGGTTAGAATCGCTAGGAGTGAGAGGCCTGGAGGAAATGTCGAGACTCTTCTTGGTGTGCCTGGCGAGACTACGTACATCTTTTAGCTGGAGTTGTGTATATATATATACATAGGAAATTCAAGGTATGGTGCGTCCGGGGGTGAAATGGAATCACCTTCTCGCGGGGTTGCTGTGAGTAGAGTGGCTAGTGAGTGACAGCCAAAGCATAGGTCCAGCCGGCATTTACTCAGAGTCCCCTATCTGTCCGCGTTCGAGGCGTGAAGAAACATCGTAAAAGCTCACAGCCATGACCTTCACCGAGGCAACCCAAACCCATCTGGTAAGACAACAGCCATAATTGTGATCCTGAATATATTAAAATCGAATTCATCAAACCCACATCCAAACCCTCACCCCTCAAACCCTTGCCCATAAATTGAAAACCCCCTTCGCATACTGCACAATCTCATCCCCCCCCAACTTACTCTCCCCATACACCCTATCCACAAAACTAATCGGCACCTCTGCAACCGTATACCCCATCGACTTCGCCAACACCATCAGCTCCATCTGGAAAACATATCCCGTACTCTGCACCTTCGCGATTGCCTTTTCCAGCACATCCTTCTTATACAACCTAAAACTCCCCGTCAAATCACTAACCCCCGGTCTGAGCATCGTATCCGCGAAAAGATTCGCGCCCCTCGAAACCACCTTCCGCTTCAAATCCCACCCAAACACACCCCCATACACCCCATCCCGACTGCTATATCTCGTGCCCGTAACAATATCGTAATCTTTCTCCTTCTGCACGCGGATCATCTCGGGGATGAATTTCGGATGGTGGCTGAAGTCGGCGTCCATGATGATTACGAAGTTGCCGTTGGCGAATTGCACTACGCACGCACACACACATTAGTATCGGAAAGAATTGATCAGATCAGATTCCGAAGACACATACTCCCATGACGGTACGCGCTTCCCAGGCCGAGTTTGCCTGTTCGTGAATGCAGGTGCACGCGCCCGGGATAGGCTTTCGCCAGCTGGTTCGCTACCTCGGCGGTGTTGTCTGGGCTGGCGTCGTCGACGACGATGATTTCATAATCGATGCCGCTGTGCGCTGTTAGATATGATAACGAAGATTCTGGGTGATCTTTCTATCCTTACTTCTTAGTAAAGTTGTCGTTCAAGAGCCAGACGATAATCGGCAAGTTCTTGCGCTCATTGTAGGTGGGTAGGATGACGGAATACTTGTTTTTGGACGCCATTGATCGCGGTGGGGAAGAAAAAAATGTGCGACACGGACTGCAGCTGGAGAATATCAATTGATCAAGGAGAGTATAAGAAACTGAAGGTATGCGACACGAGTTGGAGTTCAAAGATAGGTAGCGCAACTTTGCTGCGTTCAAATTATTGCGGAGATGCGATCGATATTGAGCTGCTGCATGGTAATTTTAGCGGGTTGCGCTGCACTAGGCTTAATCCCTGACCCTGACATGTGGCCTCAAAGTACTATTAGTCATCATCAACCCCTTTCTTGCTTCGAATCCAGGTACACATGCACGACATAGTATCGTGTCTTCCTTCACATCAGATCTCTTAAGTTTGATCTAAGTTTAATCTCCTACAAGTACAAGACTGGAGCACTCCAATCAGTAGGACATCTATTCCAAAGGACAAGCAAGCAAGCTCAAAGCACAAGCTCATTTCGGCTCGAATCATTGGCATTTACTTCTCTGCTGTAGCAATATTCTCTTCTCTGCTGTAGAAATACTCTAAGTCGTATCTCTTCATCTACGATACTAAAGCTAGGTTGACTATCGTCACCAGCTCAACGTCCAAGTTCACTGAAAATGCCAACACTGACTCCAACCCCAACCCCAATCCATTAAACCAACGCCCAACTACCTTTCAAATCTTCCTCCGAGTGGAGAGCCATCATTTGAACCTATTAATCTAGTATTACAGAAAAGCCTCCAAGACTGCCTTCCTCTCCTAACACTCATTGAATCCCATGCAGCTAGCAAACACATAGACATTCATAGCAAATCTAGAACACCATTCCCTTCACATTACGCCCAAGAACTCGCCAACCATGTTGATTTTGATCATCCTGATCTACCCCGTTACAGTCCAGCTGTAAACCACCGTCATGTTATGCAATGCTAACCAAATCATCACTTCATGTTATCATATAGCTCGGGCAATGATTCCAGATCACCGATGCCTATAGCTTCGTAGAATTCTCCCGCATCGAGTCACTCAATCGTCTCGGTAGTGCTCTATCACTTGATCCCGCTCCACCTCTACTATCACCCCCACCTACTCCACCTTCCGCAGCGCCTCCTCGTCGTTGATTCTCCCTCAATCGAAAGTTCATCAACCAGCGAACATGCATGCCAATTGTGCTTTGATTGTTCCGCAATTCCGCCAATTGATCTTTCATAGGCATTGTCTCATTGAACAGCATTACACTTTGACGAGCTTCCATTTCAGCCATACTGGCGGTGAGAGCCGTGATTTTACTTTGTTGAGACTCGACGATAGAAAGAAGATATTGATTAGGCGATTCGAATGCCTCGCTTTCAGAAAGTGACATGGCACCGAGTGGAGCGGCGACCTCGGGAATATCGTAGAAATCTCTATCCTTCAAACCATTTTCAAGGAACTTGAGACGGCGTTCCAGTAGTTGATTTTTGTCGGCCATAGCTGCCATCTTCTCATCCATAGTGTCGGACCTTGCTTTCATGCGAGCGCACCATGGCCCAGAAAGCTTCAGAGGGCACTCATCCTTGTGGAGATGCAGATCTTTTCGCTTACACTCGTGCTCGCAACCAAATTCGGCCCACTGGCAAACTGTAATTCCTTCCGGACATTGATCCATGTGATCGGACTCATGCAAACGTGTAATGGTTTCTCCACACTGCCCGCACTCAACACACCGCGCTTTACATTCATACTCGCGATGATCCAGCATATCTCTTTGTTGCAGCGTCTGATCACAGTCCGGACAAGCAACATCATAATGAAGACAGCCCTTACCAACAAGACCCCTCTTGACCAGTTGCTGACAGTCATGCTTGACACACTCGACGAGAATTCCCTTACACTGAATAGCAAAATGACTTCGAAGTTTTGAGCGCGGAAGGTGGTCCTGACAGCAAGGACAGACAACAAGTAAAGCCTCAACTTGTTGACATATAATCCTATTGGCTTTCTTGAGAGGATCTTCTCGAGAAAGAGTATACCGATCCATAGGGCACTTTTCGGTAACAGCTAAAGCTTGCGTGATACAGTCTTTGCAGAAAGTGTGATCACAAGGAACAGTGACCGGATCGACGAAGGGAACATGACAAATAGGACACATGAGGTTTGGATCAACGGTCCCAACGTAGGTAAGACTCCAGTAGTCGATATCATCGGTTTCTCTTCTTTCAGAATGCTCATCTTTTTCACCGATAACCTCCATGATGCGCTGGTCAAGGATACTATATCGACGAGATCGATTATGATGATGTTCAGGAGATGAGTAAACGCTGGAACTTGGTGTGTTATTCGGAACAGGCGGGAGCGGTTCGGAACTGAAACGTTGATTATTGTCGAGTTGGTTGAGGAGGTGAGAGGCGTATATAAGGTGAGGTGGTGGTGGAGTTATAGGGCGTAAATTTGTGGAGGTACCACCTGGTTCCGTTCCATTCGTAGGTGTGTTAGGTGGAGGCATGGTTGTCTCAGCGACGACTTAGCATATATCGTGGGAATAGAGCTCCAGTCCAACAAACGTCCTTCTCATGAATTCGAGGTCTGGATATCACAGTATTGTCGATGATAAACAAGGCCAGCAATGTCCACGTCGAACATCGAACCACGTGAGCTCTTGTCGGGCGAGGAATGTGCGAGTTAATGAAGTGGATCTTTATCGAGAAGGACGATCAAAGTGGCAAGAAATAGGGTCATGCTAGTGCAGGTATATTCTCGATGGCTCGCAGCAAGTAGTTCTTATTGTATAAGGAATTTTGAATCAAACTTCACTGGAGGTTGTTGAAAGAAATCATAATACGGACTCAGCTCGATAACTGAGTATTGCATACCTTGTCTGTTGTGTTACGGCGGCCGAGCGGATCGGCTTTATTATAGCCTCCGAAAGTTGGCTGAGCTGGTGATGATGTTTGAGAACCAAGTCTGGCCTAAATGGAACAAACAGCTTTCAAGTCCCGTTGAACATTCGCATACGTTAATTTCGAGGGTCATACTTGACAATTGAAGACAGCGATTCAAATCGCATTTTCATGTTCAGAAGAGTCACCAATTTTTAACCTCAGTCCAATTGTTCCTCGAAGCCACTTCGGTCTTCTCCAGAGCTTCCGCATCATCGTGCATCTACCTCGAGCGTCATGGCGACCAATCCCAATCAATACTTTCTCCTCGCCGACCATATAAAACTGTCACTCTTAGAAAGACAGCGAGCGATTTCCCTAAATCTAGAGCCAACGTCTCAAGATGGACATATTTCCCGATCGCTAGAACAGCTACGAGAAGGGTTGGAAGCCGTCACAAATGAGCGAATACGGCTGCAAGAGGCTGGAGAAACTTCGTATGTTGCGTCCCATTCCGCCCGCAGTGTAGAAATATATCACCACTTGGATGCAGCACATCTGTCAATTTGCGCATAAAGCTAACCATTACCCTCTTAGCCAATCCCTCACTCTCCAAGAAACCGAACACACCCTACGAACACAATACGACGACCTCGCCTCGCAATTCCTAGGCAACCCCACAGACAGCACATCAGAAACGCTCACCCACCCCAACGACCCCTCCCTCTCCAGCGACTTCGCACGCGCCTCCGACCGACCCCGCGTGGCCTCCTCCTCCTCCTTCCTCAAGAAATCCCTCCGCGCCAACAACCCCTCCGCGCCCTCTCCCAAATCCGTCCGCTTCAGCGACAACCCATCTGTATCCGCCGACCCTTCCCACGACGCCAACCGCGCCGCGCTATTCCCGTACCGAGACGACCCCGACGAAGGCATCACGCCCGACCAATCTGCGCTCTCGAACCAGCAGATCCACGTCTACCACAGCCAGGTTCTCGCAGCGCAAGACGAGGCGCTGGACCGTCTAGGTGAGAGCATTGGGCGGCAGCGCGAGCTGAGTATCCAGATTGGCGACGAGCTGGACGAGCATGTGCAGATGCTGGATGAGGTGGATCGGTCTGTGGATCGGCATCAGGGACGGCTGGATAAGGCGAGGAAGAACCTAGGGACGGTGGCGAGGAAGGCGAAGGATAATATGCAGTTGACGATTATTGCGATCTTGATTATCATCCTGGTCTTGTTAATTATTATACTGAAGTGACCGAATTCGGTGGGCTGGAAGGGAGAGCGGCTCGGGGAAATGTTGATATTGTGTAAGATTGGGAAATTCGGTGTCGGTTCCGGGCGCACGAACTTGAAGAGGTCAAATGAATGGGAAATGGAGTTTGGAGTCGACCGGAGCGGTTTACTAATGGGTTGATGAGATGGGAAGAGATGGTGGCAGCTTTGCGTAGATTTGTTGCTTTTGCAGAGCTGGGATCTTATATAGCTTGACTGGCTGACTAGGTTGACTGCACTTTCGCGGGTTCGAGATCCACCTACAGTAGAATTCTCCTGGTAAGCAGAAAGATGGTCGCAAGTACTATGATCTCATATTCAGATATATATACATATTCATTCCAGCCAGTTCACAAAGTCTTCACTTCCTTCCAGCACTGGGAAAACACCTGGGAAGTATGACGGGAAATCATGAAATTGCTTTTTAACACCAAGTGCATTCATTGAGTGCTGTTATACACATTTTCTCGTCAAGAACCTGCATTCATATTCCCATGTCCTATCACACGCCAACCATGCTATTCCCAATGCTTCATACCCCTCATACCCCTCATACCCATCGCATCACCTCTTTATTTGTCTGGCATGCTGCTGTCTGGGCTCGTTCCGACCCTATGTATCACATATTAGCATCAGTTGAGCCATCTCCCTTGCACGTTTCTCGAAAACCACCTTCGCCTCAAACTACAACAGCTTTCTCTCGTCTTCCGTTCTCTAGCCAGAGAGGGGGTTATAAACGAAAAGAGATAAATTGGAAATCCCATCGACTAAGACCAACACATCTCAACTTCTTCTTCTCCTTCTTCTTCGCTACTTACTTGTGCTTTTCCTGAGCATGTTTCGCCGTCTGCCTCTGCAACTCCTTGATTCCCTCCTCCGAGTGATCGTTGTGTTCATGGCGATCGGCAGCGACCTGTTCCGCGTTAATATGCACTACCATACACATGTACTATCCTCCTTTCCGCTCCTGAGAGAAAGAGAAGAAGATAGGAAAGGGGGGAAACATACAGCTTCCTCGCTATTGCTAGCCAACTCCGGCTTCCAGTGATTGGTGCCCTCCTTCACCTTCGCCAGTTGGTCGTGCTTGTGTTTGTCGAGCTCGTTGGGGAGGTTGGGGTCACCTGGATGTGAGTGTTAACTTTTGGGGTTATGCTTCATCTAATCTATTCTCCTCTCCTCAATTCGCCGTCTCGTCTTGAGCTCGCAAGCGGAGCAGAATCGAAAAGAAAAGATAGCAAGACACAATTGAAGATGTGATTAAAGGAAGAGAATAGAAAGACATACCCTTATCATGACTCTCCTTCAAGGACATAACGCTCGAGTTAGTGAACGCTCTCGCATTGTGGAAAGCAACGGAGCTGCGGGTTGCTGGGCGAGCAGCGCGGATGATGGATGTGCGGAGGAATGAAGACATGATTGCTTCGGTTGTTTGATTGCTTGGTTGATTCTGTTGGTGGTGATGCTGTCAGAACGGATTTGTTTGGGATTCTGTAGGTTTCTGAATCGAGTGCGAGTGAAGGGGAAGGAGGTGATGGTGGTTATGAAGAGTAGATCAATGAAGGAAACAAGACAATTGATTCAATCCCCTCAAGCAAAAGGAATAGATATAGATGGAACTCACAAATTCTATATCACTTCTTTAAATCCCGTTCTGTTCAGTAAGTTGATGAAGCTGTATTGTAGTGTATTGTAACAAACAAAGTTATATTCACGGAAATCGATGACCACAACTACTTTGAAGAAAAAACGCAGCACAGCTAATACGTATGTCGTTATTCGCAAGCTACTCCAACCCGATCATCCAATAACCATCCCTCAATTCCATTCCAAGCTTCCCACTTGAGTTCTTTTTCTCCCATCATTTTCCCATCGGGAGAAAAGCGATGACGTAGATATTTATTGTACTCGTTGCACACCCACCCCACATAAGATCCGAGGTCCCAAAAACTATACACAAACACATGCTCGGCATGCTCCATTCCTCCGCTGGAATAACTATTGAATAACTCAATACAATGCACTACACAACTCCTCCCCTTTCCCCCTCAGGCTCATCCTAATCTCACCATATCCGCGTGATCGGCTGCGAATTTCGGAGTCTCAGCCTTAAAGGGGGGAGTGTTTACACAGCTTACTTCTTACTCAACATAAGAATCTCACAAGACCAAACAAGATTTGAATTTGTCTTGGAAACACTCAGAACCTAAGACGGTAGTCAGAAACACTCTCTCGGCATCCAGGTCTAAAGCATAGTGTAGGTTCGGTTAGAAATGCAGATGAATCAATCAACCGATTCCTAGATAGTTACCTTAAGGTAAGCAAGCCGATGCAGGAACTGAAGTGAAGTGAAGCTACTCCCACTCAAAGTTGTGATGATATTGCTGAGTAAACAGATTATCGTGTTTCGACCTTCGTTGCATCCCACCTAGTAAATACATACAAAACTACACACCGCTGAACCGTAACCGTTTTCTCGTCATCATCAATACACACAATTAGAACAAAACAGAGATATATATAAGATAGTAGAGAAAGAGTTTTGCTTTAGATTTGGCTGCCCATATCTTATCCGACTATATGCACACCATCCAAACATACTATATATAAACAGCCATCCCGCGAGATGAAACTCGTTGTAATAGAGACAAAAGGAATGCTTGCTTGTAAATATGGAAAATAGTAGAGACGCAACGCAAGTTATAAACGTTTGTACCCGGCCACCCAAAAACAATAGACCAAGCCCAGTTCTTGATATCATCCCTTTCACAAAAATCGCCTCGCCCAGCCAAAGATATATGATAATGACATTGGATCGAATATGATCAAACGCAATGTAAATGCACCCGCATGATCAACCGCCCAAAAGCAACCCAAAATACCAACACCAGCCTGCATTCGCGCTTCGAACATACAAGAAAGCAGCGCCGACTTTGCTCACACACACCGATACCAACACCCTGAGCCCCCTAGTACTGAAAAGAGATTGAGAGAAATCTTTGTCCCGTCCGTGTACCCCCGAAATAAATGAAACACCAATAACCTTTGTCTCGTATGACAAGAAAAAAGAGACTCGTTCTATGTAACTTTGAAAAAGATATATCTTTTTTTCGTAGACCATGTGAAGTCGCCGCTTCATGTTCCCACCCGGATTAAACAAATGCTAGCCCAAACACCGTCGCAATTAGATGCAATGCACGCTCAAAATCAACCCCATCATAGTGGGAAACACCATCTCCATATTTGAACAGAAGTATCGATATCTTGACGTCGCGCCATTACTGTCTCAAGGAATGTGGAGAGAAAAGGGAGTTGTCGGAAATTTATACAAAGAGGATTCGTTGAGGTATATTTTTGTGAAGCCGTTACCGGAAGATCGATTTGTCGGAGAGAGGGTAAGCCCGCCAGGATGGAAATTGAAGAAGAGATGCAATAACAATTAAATGCGAAGTTAAGAAAACCAAACTTGCTTGTGAGTGAAACCAGAAGCAGTAAGAGAGGTCTACCAACGACGAGCCATTGGTTGTTGATGTTGATGCATCCTGGAGGGCGATACCGAGGCAGGTGGGCTCGAGAGAGCTCCGTCGTTCGGGTTCACGATAGGAATAGCATTACGCATGCGGGTCGCTGCAGGTTGATGTAATTTCAAAGTCGATACGTTGAAGCCGGAATGAACGAATGGATGAGAGTTTGAGTTGAGAGAGAAGTTGGCGGACGGTGATAGGTTGACTTGAGTGGATTGGGGTGAGCTCGAAGGCGACCCACTTGACAGCGAAGAACGATCCGAAGAGGAGGAATTAATCGACACCATATCACTCTCCGTCAGGAGGTTGGGGCAGAACTCGGCATCGTCTTCCAAGTCGAACGATCTTGCCAGGTCGAATCGTTGACGGTAATTTACAATGGTGGCGGCTTCCTCTTCCCTCTTGGCGATCTTATTGTATTGCTTGTTGTTGTGGTTGTTCTGTGGTAGGCGAGCATTTCTGCGAGATCGATTGTGTACCGTACCGGGGTGGGCGTTGGTTGGAGTCGCGTGCTGGTGAGCGTTGAAGTTGTGATAGTATGATGAAGACATTATCGGCTCATGTATGTATGTTGGCGGCGGAAGCTATAGAGGGGTAATGGGGTGGAGTTAACGGTGGCAGACTTGTGTATGTGTGTGTTGTGACTTGGACGGTGACTCGACGGGTACGTAAGGCTTTGCTCGAACAAAGGGATTTGACGGCAATTCGCAGTGCGGGAATGGAATTCTAAGGATGAAGAAAGAAAATATGTATGGTGGTATCGATCGATTGATGGATGAACAGAGTTGTAGGTGGGTGGTTATTAAATGATTTAATTCGGTTTATGGTAGTTGCGGTAGTAGTAAGTAGTTGAAGAGTAAGAAAGGATTTCTGGGAATTCCGAAGGGTTTTGGGTTTCTGCGATATAAAGTGGGAGGAGGAACAAGAGAGTTAGAAGATAATGATGATGGGTGGGTGGATGGATGGGATGGCTGAAAAGGCGAAGGGGGGGAGTGGCGAAAGTCGCACTAATGCACGCTAGGCCAAAGAACGTTTAAAGCAATCTCAATGGACAGATATGACAGGTGGGTTAAGCGAGCGAGAAAATTGGTTGGGTTCGATTGGGTGCGCATTGTGCTAAACAGACAAGTTCTCCGTAGACCATCTCATCAATTTTGTCATTTGTGCCATTTGTGCCAGTTTGGTGGTAAGAGCCGGAGCATATTTCGATAAGGGTCTCCGTAACCCGCAACCCGTACCTCGCTCCCATCCCTGCGGGCTAGCCTCACGTAGCGCTCTAGCACCATCTACGGCGTAGCAGCTGCAGCACACATCTCGCGAGACTAGAGAAATACCAGGTACAACCGTACCTAGTGACCAGCGACCTAGTAGGGCTTTGGCCTTTTTGGCCATCCGCTGTGCTGTGCTGCGCTGTGCTGCGCTGTGCTGTGCTGCGAAGGTTGTGCTAACTGAGGATCAACAGGTTGTCGACTCCGGCGTAAACTATTGGGGGAGTAGCGTGCTTCGTAGACTCCGTGGAAATGGAATGGAAATGGAATGGAAATACACATTCGGGTCAAATACAAACCAGAACGGCCTTGAGAACCGACTCAAAGCAGTATCTAGCCTCCGTCTCTAATGATGATCGGGTCTAAAAGGGCATGAAACTGGAATTGCAATTGAAATTGAAATTGAAAGTCCATATTTTTTAATATTGAACAGGACTACCGACGAAAGCATTGCCCGCATCGGATGAATTGAATCGAATATCTTCATCTGCTTTTGATTCTAATATTAGACATCCGCACGAAGGCACATTTGGGGGTCCAAGTTATGCCCATCTCCAATCCCAATGCCCATCCGCATGCCCATCCCGCATGTTGTTGTCGTGTTGTTGATTTGTTTGTTTACTTCTACATCAACAAATACTATAAAGGACCAGTGAGGGTCGCATCTCAGAACCCGACTGGCATCGGGAAAGGCCAGTCAGAGAGCTGCAAAGGCAATTTGAGCGAGTATTTTAAGATGCTTAGCAAAATGTGGAAATCTGGAACACCCGAAACTACCACGCACCGCTACCGTACTACACCGATACCTAGAAGGATCGACCAAAACTCCCACCACCCTTTGGCTTTTCCCGCCCTGGGGGATGTGAAGCTCGTGGTTGGCTCTGAGCTTCAGAGTTACAACCGCCGTGAGCGCTGTGCGACTAAACCTGCCCCTAAGCTGCTAACGCACTCCAGTAACGACCGTCTGGAAACCCAGGAGCCAAAGCCACTTACAGTTCTGCAGTCCCCTTGCAATGCGCTAACATGGAGTGAGAAAATAGTGCGAGGAATTAGGCAATTTTGCATACCTTCTGTCTTATGTGTGACGGGAGTCCTGCGAGTAGCGTCGAGTCCTGTGAGCATCGTTTCCCGACGGCAAGCCTGGCAAGGTATGATCTACCCACCCTCCACTCCACCTGCTCTGTTTCCCTTCCTTTTTTCTTTTTCCTTCCCCCCTCATCTCATCCGTCCCAGATTCGATTCGATGTGACAGGGCCTAACTTCGTGCGTTGCATAAAGCAGGTAGGTAAGCCGTCCATCCATCCTGTCGAAACTCTACCGTACCGCACTGCACATAACACTAAAATTCTAAATTAAATATGCACATACTAGGTACACTGCACTCCGTCCGGCAAACCCAAAAGAATCGAATCAAAGCAAGGCCAAGTCCGGTTCAAAACATCAACAAACCCCCTTCCGCATCTCCCAAGCCTAATCGAAACATCAACCCTTTCCTCCACTGTAATTTGGATGGATGGGATTGATGCACTCGCACGACAATCCGATCTCATGACTTCTGCACTCCTCATCTCCTACCTCTCACTGACTCCGTAACACCTCAGCGCACCTTAAAGCAACCCTCTCCCTCTCAATCACATCGAATCGGGCAACCCCGGCACTCCACATCCACGCAGCACAGCACCGTGGCACAAGCAAGCCAGCCAGGATCAACCCACCCACGAATCCGACCTAGCCTGTAGCAAAAACCTTTTGCACAAAAAAATACACAGCCCACTCTTCAAGCCTCAATTGTGCACAAGCACACCACTGTTTCAACGCATCCAATCAACATGAAGCGTGCGTTTCCAATTCGTGCCAGGAACAGACTCGCGAAAGAAAAAAAGTTCAACCGTAGAATGTGACTTCGTTCCGAGCACACCGCTTTTTGCACAATTTATGCTATGCTGTTTATGTTTTTTGATCAACCTTATGACGGAATTATCCAAGCTAAACTTCGGTATCGGCGTCGGAGGTGGCGAGGTGGGGGGAGTTTCGTTTGATGAAGATCGATCTGATAAGTTAAGCTTGCGACGGCGGTTTGTGCTGCTAGCGTTATGCTATGCTATGCTACGCGATGTGCATCTACGCAGTAAGAATTGTGTTTGCTTTTCCCTATCAATCAACCCATCTATCTATCCATCGAGGGGTTGTTCCTACGGAATACGAAGTTTGATTTGTTTCGAGGCTCGAGCCGGAACTGCGAGACCAATCCTGGCAGTCGGGTCG
Source organism: Rutstroemia sp. NJR-2017a BBW (assembly GCA_002946425.1). NCBI lineage: Eukaryota > Fungi > Ascomycota > Leotiomycetes > Helotiales > Rutstroemiaceae > Rutstroemia > Rutstroemia sp. NJR-2017a BBW. The sequence goes on from NJPT01000010.1 coordinate 587,991, forward strand.
AGTTGAGTCAACTCGAGACGCCCAAGCCTACCCTCACCACGTGATTCTTAATGGTGGTATCACCTACCAAACAGCTATAGTGGAGTGACTCCCGCCTTCAGTCGGAGACCCAAGTTAGCTGGTGCTACAACTGTGGCGTGATATAGGGGTGATGGTAGTGTGACAGCTACGGTATTAGTACACTATACGGTATGCGATCCCGCAGAACTCAAGAGGGGTAGTAGGGTCCAGAAACGGGTGATATGAGCTTCCACAGACCGAAGTCGTCGTATGGGAGGGTTCCAGTGTGATGTCTAAGTCTACGTCTGCGTGACATCTGATGTCTGATATTTTTTCTTCACATCATGGCGAGATATCCAACGAAATTTAGGTAGCAGTAGCGCTGTTCTCCGTATGCGAATATATTATAATCTATATTTCATGGATGCTACCTGACTGAGCTACCCCACAAAGGGACTCAGCCCATCTATCTATCTCTTTCGTAGATCTTTCAAATTCAATACGCCTTATCCAAAACGTATATTATAATATCTAAGTTAAGATGTTGAGATCGATCATGCCCGCCCACGTCACACCATGCGTCCCGAGGATTTCGAGCAAGCGCTGACGATATCACAATCCCGGAACGCTGTCGAGAGAAAAGTTCTCGAAGAACGTGTTCCACCATAAAGTGCCCACGTGTTTGGCGAAATACCTTTTCCCCTCCGGGATGATCCAAATCAAAGAAAAAGTTGCGCCGAAAGAGTAAATATTGCTTGAAGGGAAATATATTGCTTCATGCAATGGATTCTCACATTCTATGCGCCCGCCACCGAACATCTTTCATTCGGCAGCGCGCATTGCACACTGCCAGCGACTGAGACAGTTGTTGAGAGACAGCACAGCGATTGGAAGTGTCGGCCATACATTTACTTCGCCATTGCTCCACAATAGTCCAGATTCCCAAAAATTCGCAGCCTTTAGGACGACAACAAGGCTCCGTGCCAATTGGAGACCACTCTTGATCACAATCTGGATAATGATTGAAAGCTGGTGTCTGGAGAGCCCTCTCCCAGCAGGACACACACCCGAATCTGACAAAAAGTCTCCAGCGCGGGGAAGCAGCCTAAGTCACTAGATATGCCCATCCCCGCCAAATGCGCAAGAAAAGTTCGAGGCCAGTAATGCGTTGTCGTCAGCTCTCTCATCCACTTCTAGATGAGCATGAACTATGCATCGTATCTTGTTTCGGCCTACTCCTCACAACCATTTCGATCTGCCTATTTGTCCAAGCCACGTGCCTTCACAAACCGGTTGATTTGCTCTCGGGTAAGCTTCTCATTGTATTGCTCCTGTGTCTCATAGAACGAGATCATTTCCTGGGTGCAGTCAATTATTGCTTCAATGTCAATAGTACTTTCCGCAAGCCAAATAGCCAGTCTCTGTACTTTGGTTTTCCCTCCCTGCTTCTCCGAAGTTCCGCTCTTCGCCTGACCTGCGCTTGCCAATGCAGCTTGTGCGGCACTCGCGATGCTACCCGCTGAACCACTAGCCGATTGGAGTCCTGTTTGATTTGGGCGCAAGACAAGCGCTAGCAGAATAGCCATGATTGCAATTGTGTGGGGTGGGAAGAAAAGAGGTAGGTCGGTCATGTAATGATCGTTTATGATCGACCAGGCAAGGTTGGATTCTTCGGCAGTGAGCGAGAAGGTTCCTTGCAACGCAGTCAGACTCCTGTAGGGATGATGAACGATCATCTGGGAGCTCATCTCAGAGATGAGAAAGAATTCGCATTCTCCGAGCTTTGACGTATCGTTGCTAAAATACTCTGTTTTGTCAATATCTCCTATTTTTGGCGGGAGCTCTGCTGCTTACCAGGCCACAATCCTCTGCCTTCACTCACGACAAGTCTGATGTGGTGTGGACACTCCTCCATTTTGCATGCCAGATAAACTGCAGTTGCAAGGACCAGATATGGGTTTGTCTTCCGAATCTCAACCTTTGAGTAAAATCGTCGTATGTACAATTGTGCTGTGGCCATTGCTTGCTGCCGAACTCCAAGCCGTTTCCCAAGCCTAGCGATTTCTGGGGGCACCGATCAGTGATGTTGGCTCAAATGTCCTGTCGAGGAGTGGTTCGCACGTTGGTTGAAGTATATGCTCAAGTGCCGTAGCTGCGGAAGAGGATACATCTGCACCAGGTTCTGGTCCTCATCCTCAAGCTTCGAGCGAAGGTCTTCCAATTGCTCCCTTGTAAATTGCCAATACTTTCGTTGTGTGGACTGGCAAACGTCAGCATTTGTCTAGAGGAGTTGAAGAAGACGGTCGTTAATAAGTACCTCCCAATAATTGGCAGCCATCGCTGCAAACTCTTACTCAGAAGTCTGGCAGGCTTTGCTTCTACGATTTATCATCGATGTGAACACAATGACATTCTGACAGAGACTTCTAATTTCCAGGTGTTACCTTGGAAAAGCTGGACGTCAGGAGATTCAGCCGCTTGGTGCAGTGCGCCAACAAAAATCGTTGTGTGTTTTTTTGACAGCAGTCGGACCAGACTTGACAAAGTTCGAGGCTGACAGTAGTGACAAGGCTATGAATCGGCCAAGTCGGCTATCGGACTTAATACGGCGGCGGGCGACTACCAATCAAACTTTTTCGGTTCTTGATTATGCCGCCTTGTGACGATTGTTCCGCATCTGAAATTTGAGCTTGCACTCCACTGTACTGTACATCGAAATCAAGCTTCGACAATGCTGTGATATATGCACAGAATTTATGCTCCGCAATTTCGCATCGATGATAAAACATATTGTTAACACTTCGTCAGGCTGTTGATCAGTTTCTACGAAATGTTTGGAGGAGAATAAGGAGCTGTCGCAAAGGAGATACATATCATGAAGCTCCCAGAGTCGCAGAACGCTCGCGACACGAGGGTGGAGCAGTTATGGAAGCAGCTGGACACAAGGCAAAAGGGGGAGATTGATTTGCAGGAGCTCCAAAGAGGACTCCGAAAGATTGATCACCCTCTTAAGGATGCCAGCGATTTGCTAAAAGATGTAGTGAAGGCTATGGATAAGAATGGAGATAAGGTGATTCAATATGAAGGTACGACTACTCTTTACCGCAGAGCTATATTACGGCTGTCCCGTAGATCTAGACCATACCACTTGGGCTAACAGTCTTGCGTGCTAGAATTCCGAGTGTTCGTCGAGAAGACAGAAACAGAGCTATTAGTTCTCTTCGAAAGCATTGACAAAGATCGCAATGGCAGACTGGATAAGGAAGAGCTCAAGGCTGCTTTCGCGAGGGCTGGCCTGTCTGTGTCAAGATCCAAGCTAGACCAATTCTTCACAGAGATTGATATGAATAACGATGTTGGTGTTCAACGGCTAAAGTCTTCGTGCCCTATCTAATCCTTTCTTTAGGGTTATATAAGTTTTGACGAATGGAGGTAAGCAATTTAGGCTCTCTTTGGATTGAACCAAATACCACTACCAGAAAGGGTCGCCTCTTGCTAGTTTTCTAACTAGTAATGACATGTGTTCCATGGGAAAGGGACATGACACCAATTGTGAACTTTTAACTTTGTATGATTTAAGGCCTAATTGTATTTCAGGAACTTCCTGCTATTTCTGCCGACGAATGCTTCAACTCCGGCTTTGAAAGCTGTTTTGTCTTATTATCAGTCGACTGTTTCAGTGAATGCTGAGGGCGATACTTCCATCCGAGAGGACACACTTGAAGGCTTAGGTACCGCATCAAATTTTCTTAAGGTTCTTTTTGGGGCCATTTTTAGTATCACAAGATCACAGTCCAGTCGTTCTTTCCCAGTTTCCATTGAAGAAGCAGATACATCCATAGCTTCTACCAACGACACTACAAATATGCAAGGATTTAATCATGCGCATTTTGTCGGGGAAGGGCTCAAGGACGACAGCGACGTAAACGACCAGAGTGAAGAATTTTTCAAAAATGCCTCTGAAGGAAACAATGATTCTCATCAGCAAGGGCTGACCGAAGAAAAAGTTCAGACAGAAGCAGCGCCAGTGGGGAGAATGAGGCTGACGGAGATATTACCTGATCCAGGATACTTCGCTGCCGGCGCAATTGCTGGAGCTTTCTCACGTACGGCAACAGCTCCATTAGACCGTCTGAAAGTCTATCTCATCGCCAATATCTCCTCCAACAATGCACCTCTTCAGGCAGCTAAACAGGGTAATGCAATTGCCGCCACTAAGATGGTTGGACAACCCTTGATCGCGGCTTGCAAGGAGCTTTGGAGAGCTGGCGGAATACGCAGTTTGTTTGCTGGTATGTAGAACATTAGTCAACATCTTGGTACACACTGATTAGATGTCAGGAAATGGCTTGAATGTCGTCAAAGTCATGCCTGAAAGTGCTATTCGATTTGGTTCATACGAGGCTGCGAAGAGGGCGCTCGCTCAATTGGAGGGTCATGGTGATCCTCACGCCATCAACCCCTATTCGAGATTTGCAGCCGGTGGTGTCGCTGGTATAATGTCTCAGTTAGTACATTGTGATACTTCACATACGATTTTCCCTGACGTGTGAATCCAGGTTATTCGTGTACCCAATTGATACTTTAAAGTTTCGGTAAGTTATATGCCTCCTTCATACCGATGCTCACCAGCTTATCAATCATTAGAATGCAATGCGAAACTGTCAAAGGCGGCCTTCACGGCAATGCTCTGATAGCTGCAACCGCGAAGAAAATGTACGCACAAGGCGGTTTCCGATCAGCTTATCGTGGCTTGACCATGGGACTTATCGGCATGTTTCCATACTCGGCCATTGATTTGGCCACATTTGAGACTCTCAAAGGCATCTTGACCCGTCGAAATGCGAGACGCCTTGGTTGTGACGAAGAAGATGCACTTCCAGGACCTTTCGCTACAGGTTGCATTGGTGCATTTTCGGGTGCATTTGGTGCTAGCGTGGTGTATCCTCTCAATGTCCTTCGCACCCGATTGCAGGCTCAAGGCACCGTTCTTCATCCTCCTACGTATACCGGCATTGTCGACGTTACACGGAAGACTATTCGAAACGAAGGTGTACGTGGTTTGTTCAAAGGTATCACACCAAATCTGCTGAAGGTCGTACCTGCTATCAGCATCACGTACGTCGTCTATGAATCGGCGAAGAAGACTTTGCACCTGAAGTGATGGGCTTAAATGGTTTACCACCAGCCGTCGTAGGTTCATGGTTACGCTCCAGCACCACGGTAATTTACAGAAGGGCATCTGTATCATAGAAATATCCCCTGAAAATAGCTTTAAGATGTCCCTATCGGATACGTATTATGGAACCCGAGGCCACTTTCTCATTGCGGCTCAATGAAGGCCACATCATCTATGATAAATCCAGCAATTGATATTTAGCGGTTGATACACGTCTTACTTACACTACACATACGGCTTTTCACTTTCGTCTTCCACTTCCTCGATTGTCACCGGAAGCTTCACGACAGTCAGCATACAGAATCGGCTCAAGGCTGTTCACAGCCACTGAAAGCATATTGCTCTATACTATTTACCCCGCAACATATTTTCTCACCACAGCGAGAATCTCTGCATTGTACCGGCGTACCATTTCATTTGTCATACATGGCCAGGCGTTAAAGGAATGGATAATACCTATGGTTAAAGATTATAGTATACATTCAGTGTTTCCGTAGGCTGTGAGATACTTTTAGATCTGCTATGATTGAAGAGTTGGGAGGAAAGGCTTTGTTCATACAGATGGGAGAGAGGGGAGATATATAGTTGAGAAATGTAAAAGTGAGTTTGTTCGATATGGATTTGGTAGTTGTGATTCTATGAGTGTATTTGATGGTGGGTATGCAGAAAATCATTCAATGTGGAGGATTTTCAATGCTGTGGTGAAGCAGTGTTGCCCAACTTGGAGATCCCACCATGTTTGTTTTCGAGTAGCAGCTCATATCTCGATATAGGGATAGATGGATAGATTAATTGCGGTCTACTCTTAGAGATTTTCGCCATTGTCACTTGCAGCATTTGCGATTATGTAAAAGCTAAGTGCTCGTAGTATTCGTTTAGGTCTAAATCGCCCATATTCTCGTCCCAAAGCGTATTATCATAATACAGCTAGTCGCTATCCAATCGACTCCCAAGGATATATCCCCCTTCGAGCCGCCATATAATGCATCCCATATGTACATACAAGGAAATCCTCCCCATCTACCTCTGCTTATGTCTATACATGAATCTCAACCCCAAGAAAGCCACCACTCTATAGATCGCTCCCAACGCCAACAACATCAGCATATCCTGCTGAAACCTCCCCAAATTAAACCCCACCGCCGCCTTCGCCGTATCAATATCATACAAATACCTTAGCGGGCTCACATTCTGCGTGAAATACCCCTCCGCCAACCATGTTCCCGGACTAGCTCTCCACAACCACACGACGTGCCAGCTGCGGACTTTCTTCAAGCTGGGCGACATCCCGTTCAGGACCCCGACGATGAGAGACGCCATGACGGAGAGCAGTGGGCCGTCTTCGCGTCGCGTGACCATCGACACACACGATGCGAGTCCGTAAATACACCAGAAGTACAGCAGGTTCGCAGCGAACATGTCCATCCAGCTGATGCGCGGGGTGGTGAGGAGAGCAAAAAGAACGGTGAAATGGAAGTTGGCGAGAATCATACGCGGGATGGTGGAAATCACTTTGCCGATGTAGTACGCGAAGCGGTTATGACCAGCTGCGGCTTCGCGCCAGTAGACGAGTTTCTCCTCGCCGAAGATCTTGACGCCGGGCGCGGAGGCGGTAAGTCCGATTGCGAGACCGACGAGGAGTGCCATTTGAGGGACGGAGCTGTAGTCGATGGATGCGGAGAGTAGGTTGTATGGTTCGACGAAGATACCGCGGAAGTTGAGACCCTTTTGGTTGAGCTCCGCGAGACCGATTAGGAATCCGGCCATGGCGCCGACGCCGAGTTCGAAGAAGAAGGATTCTTTGAGACGGTATTGTTGGACCATGGAGCGGAGGAAACAGTAGTAGATCTGCTTGTACCAGTACATGCCGCGGGTTTTGATTGTGGATGCTAGTGCGTTGGATTCGGCCATAGATATTCCGGGGCCTTTTGCTTCTTCCATTGAAGATCTGGGACGGCTTTGCCATTGATCGATAAGTGGTTGGATGCTGGCGTCTCCGGTACGTTTGTAAAGACGTCCTTCACCGGCAATGATATCACCCATGACATCGGAGGGGTTACCGTGGTCAGGGAATTGGAAGCCGAGACCTTCGAAATGCGGTTTCATCTCAACCTGTGGTCCAAGATAGATCATGCGACCGGCACCGAGGAGTACGAGACTGTCGAGGGATTCGAAGATTTCTTGACGGGGCTGATGAATGATCGTTACGATGGTCATACCGAGACGGGAAAGAGCCTTGAGAGTTTTCATGATGGAGTTTGCAGCCGTAGCATCTAGACCGGAGGTTGGTTCGTCAAGGAAAAGCGCCCTAGTTGATCCGTTAGTGAGGGTTGTCCATAACGTTAAGCAGAAAAACTTACATAGGTGCAGCTGCTAATTCCATACCGATGCTGACTCTCTTTCTTTGGCCACCGGAGATGACTGGTGCTGCGGTGCTTCCAACCAACGAGTCCTTGACATGAGCCAGTTGAAGACATGCAATCAGAATATCAACGTGGTTTTGAATCTCGCTGTCTGACCATGTGCAAGGTAGCCGGATTCGTGCAGAGTGAAGAATATTCTCGCGAACAGTAAGCTCAGGAAGAACGATGTCGTCTTGAGGAACATAGCCGATAATTTTCTTGTATCTGTTCTTGTCAGTTGGTGCAACATACAGTGGGATAGAAGTACATACTTTGCGATATTTCCAGCGACACCATTAACCTTTGTAATACCACCAGTGTTTTTAGTTTTACCCATTAAGACATTAACGAAAGTAGCTGCGGTTTGTTAGCCAAGACTTCCGATGCAACGTGGACGAGAATTTAGAGAGAGCTTACATTTCCCTGCACCGGAAGCTCCCATCACTCCCCAAAGACTCCCAGCATCAATCAAACCGGAAACATTAGAAAGAATAGGTTTCTTGGCCTTCGGGGGATGGAAGTTTAGATCCTCAAACTCGAAAGTGAGACCAAACTTTGAAGCTCCCAAGCACTTGGAGAGAGACTGGACAAACAACTGCAAGTCGGTGCTCATCGCTTCATCCTCACCTTCACCTTCACCATTATATATATTTCCCTCGCCAATCCCTCCCTCCAATTCGGCGAACTCTTCGAAGCCTGTTGGTTTCCGACGAAGGTTCATTATCCTCTCTTCCATTGCAATGTCATTCTGCTCTCGTGCCACCATCAATTGCTCATCGTGTAATTGAGCATAATCCCTGTTTCGGAATCGTCCCGGTTTCGTAAAGGTTTTTCTGTTTGACCTCTTCTCCTTCCTATGATCTCTGTTGTGGAACTTCTGCTTGAGCTTCAGACCACCTACTGCTACTAGCAATAGTAGATCCACGATTACAAGAACAGCCATCGGGCCAAACGACATGTCTCTGCTACTCCCCTCTGGACATCTCGAAGCGATTGCGCATTTTATAGGTAGGTCGGATCCTTGGCGACAGAATGATCCGGCCGGGCACTTAATTTGATTTCTTCCCGGTGGTGGGCAGTAGTATCCGGTTTGGCAAATAGATGGCTCGAATGTTCCTTGTGCTGGTATACAAGTTCCACCAGATAATCGTGCTGCTTGACACGCAGGCAGCGGTGGGCAATATTGTGGAAGAGCAGAGGCTTTATTATTAGGGCCTAAAACGAAGTTTGTTAGGAGATATTTTCAAAATGTGCATGGTCTTGGCCATGTCGTCAAACTTACAATAGAAGCCCCTCAAACAACCGGTCTCATTCCACGATTTGAGATCCTGTATGATCACTGGTTGTTCGCCAGAAAGACACGACGAATTTCCTGACATTATGAAGAATGAGAACGAGAACGAGAACGAGAACGAAGAAGGAAAAACAGTTGCAGATTTCCTCGTTCCTGCTCTTACACCAAAGTACAATTGAAAAGTGAATGAGAGAGAAAAGTCCTACCTTACTCGGAGCTTACCATACATACTTATTTGACATGCTCGTTCCAGCTCATCCTATCTGAAAATATTCACTTTACGTGAAATGTCGAAATTGCAGGCGAAGGACAAGGCTCTGTACGGCTCCGAAAAACCTAAGCCTTGTTTGCATGCTGTTTACGCCGCATGCCCACATGAGTTCCAATTATACATCGACAGCCATAGGTTCGAGAGCAGTGGTTGGAACAGATATTGGCCATTTCTTCGACAACCCATGCATGCAAATCATGTGTAGAGCCGTGCGTATCACAGAAAGATCATCCAAGCTCTGGCAGACCGGGAGACCTAGTAAAGTATGAGTGGAGGTTGTCAGCAAGCGCAGGTTACAATTTACAGGCTGCTTCGTACATCCGTACAGCACCAAGAGATCCTTGGTTTCACGATCTCCACCTAGCAATATGTTAGATCAGCCCCCTGCGAAATTCGAGGGAAGGAAGCTTAATGTTTTTGATACCCACTTGGTATGATATGACACCACCGTAGGGCCAGTAACTCTTTGCTCAGTTTGTCAGTATCAAAGATGTTGGTTCTCTACTCCATATGTTTTGGTGTTTGACTTAGCGAAAGCAAGGAAGATCTAGACTACTGTACTTTCGACTTTCGTAACTGCGCCCAGAAAGTCGTTTAGATAGGCCCCCGCCAATTCAGGTGGCCCCTTCGACACCTTCATTGAACCGAAACGAGCTTTATCAGATCAGTCGATACCGTCTATGTGTCATGCCGCCGGCGACCTTCAGGAAGCAAAATAAACCGAGCAATTTAAACGACCCTTGCGTTCCATGCTTGCCAAGCTTACTTACATAAAGAGCGGAATCCGTCCCAGTCTTTGCTGTCATTCTAGCCGTAAAGCCACCAGTCAGGACATAAGCCTTTGGGGCTTGACGGCCTTACAGAATCCTTCGACTAGGATGTTAGCACAGCACACAGCCTTCTCCAGCTTCTTCTTAGCCACATCAACCCCTACTGTAACGCGAAGAGACAAGCAATTGTTACAGTATCCAAAACAATGGCTTTCATCGCTAGCAGCATCATCTTCTCATCTTCTCACACACATAAGGGCTGACATGAATGATAATCATATTATCATGTCAATAGCATGCTTGAGTGCAGTATGAGCCTTTAAATATCGGAATCTCATTTTGCTCAGCAGAATTGTGGACAGGTACAAAAATCAGCCTCGCTAGCTTGTACGTCAACTCGGTCCAGCTGTACGAAGTATCCACTATTAGATATTCGAACGTTGGGGTGTGTCTAGGGCAAAGCCCGTTGAATCAGCAGTCAGATAACTAATCTATGGGGCTGGTAAGTACTTGCTGTCTAAAGAACAACTATTCACCGCCGGTGATCTGTTGATAGAGTTTGCTGCGGCTCGAAGATTCCTCCTCTTTTAACGGCTCCTAGCGGGTACTTAGCTTAACGTGTGGTTGTTAGCCATTCGCAATCGATCGGCAAAAACGTTCATCTATCTATTTCTGGCCATGGTAAGCTATGTTGTTTGACCTACTGGTGTGGGGATACAGTACGTTTGAAGTTAGTTTGGTCCGGAGCGTCATGTTTTTCCTTAGGATTCCGGATGCTGAGAAGAAATGTTAACAGTCGGATGACCAAAGCTGGTCATTCTCCACTGATTTACAGACATTGGCAGTACAGAATCAAGATGGTAACATGATATTTCAAATATTGGGATAGTGTTCCAATTTCTGTTCGCCATCTCTGCTCACACATCGCTCATATGTTTGGACAATGAGATTCAGAGAAGATGTGCCTACTGCCAGCACTGGATCTCTAGCGATGTCTAATCACGTAAATGATGTGCGTTGCACCTCTGGTGCTTGGCTTTGAGGCAACTCTTCGGGGGAGAAAACACAGGCCGATTTGGGACAATACATTGCAGTGAGTTACTGTTATCAGACAAATATGCCAAACGCTCTAAGGTACTTTATTGTTTTCATTATCCAGATGTCTTTTGGACAACATGTAGCCCGTTGTTTCTAACCCGCAGAGGTTGACAATGGTGTATTTCATATAAACGAATGACGATATAGGTCTATTGCGAATCTATCATTTATGGAATCCCTCGTCTATAAACATATCTAATATCTATCTCTAAACTTCATCTCTTTCCCCCAATCACTACGTTCCACTTCCCCCTCCCCTATCTCTACATTGCACCATCTCTTATAAACTCCCCACATCCATTACCAAGAAAGCTCCTCCCCCTCATCAGACCTCACAAACGTCCCCGAAATCTCCCTCGTCGCCCCATCAAATAACCTCACCAACCCCCTCACCGCATCCTCAAACTTCACAGGCGCCTCCTCCGCACCCACCGACCTCGCCGCCCCATTCCCCATATCCGTCTGCACCCACCCGGGATGCACAGGCACACTAATCAGCCCCTCATTCTCATAGTGAATCTTCCTCATCATATAATTAACCGCCGTCTTCGTGATCCCGTACACGAAAAACGGCGCCGGTGTATCTTTGATGGCGGCGATAGAGCCCAGGTATGATGAGATGGTGAAGAATTTCGGAATCGTAGACGATCTCTGCAGGAGGGGATAGAAGGCGTTGAAGAGGGTTAGGACGGCAACGGTGTTGGTTTCGAGATGGGTGCGCAGATCGGCGGAGGTTGCTTCGGCGACGGGCTTTTGCGCTGAGGTGTGGAGGATGCCGGCGTTGGAGATGAGGACGTCGAGGTGCGTGATGGAATGGGTCGATTCGAGTTCGCGCACCGCGGCATAGGGGTCGGAGTCCGAGGTCGAATCGATCTTTATGGTGATGATCTTGCTATTTTCTCCGAGTTGGACGGATGAGAAGATTTTCAGGGCGCTGGGGACGTTGCGGACACCGGCGATGACGGTGGTGTTGGGGCGCTGGACGAGGATATCGAGGACCCCTTTACCGAGGCCACGGTTGGCTCCGGTGATGAGGTAGATAAGTGATTTGGACATGATTGAAGATATGTTTTTGATGACCTAAATGATTCCAAACCGTTTATGTTCGTGATCACCGGTTGAGATGTGATTAAATGTATGGACACTATGGATGGTTTGCAAAGTATGATGGTTGCAAGTTCACTTGAGATGATAGACTACATCTTCATCTTCATTCCCTCATCCCTTATATACACCACAAGCACTACAGCAAACAATCAACTACTATTCAAGCTCAGGAAGGCGCATAGGATTTCTAATCCTCGCTGATAAATGACTCCTCAACGACATGATCAGAGACACCATCGATGACGCTCCGTGTTAGAATCTAAGGCCATATACACAATGCACACAGTCGAAAATACCATAGGCGCATCTCCATTTCCATTTTACAGTGATTGGTAACACGATTGCCCAACTCGAGTAATCACTCCGCGTCTGTATTCATTCTCTCGAGCCAACCCAAAAATAGATTGAGCAATATGTTGACGAAGACTTCGTGCTGAAAAATGATATGATTGTCGAAGAAAAGTAAGACCAGGCCAAAGAGACTGCTTAGATAGCAACGATGAGCTTAAGTGCTCTTTTTTTGCCGGATTCGGTAATTGGTCAGGGACACGGCGACGCCGTATAATTTGCCGGTGTTCAGTAATCGCTTGAATATCTGATTACATCGAGCTGATACGCCGAGCAAACAACACCCGTTCGGCAATATTGGTCAAGGAAGCATGCCCTAAAGGTTTAATGCAAAATGCTAGACGTGAGGCCAGGAAGACGTTCATTTCAGTACCAACTTCTCCATTGGGGTAAATTGCCACACGACGCAGAGCTGCCAGAAGAAGACTTTCAACCATAGGTATCTTTAATCAAAGGTAGCAGACAGTTCCCACCAACATATTTATGATATGGATGTCCCCGAAGAAATTTTGCAGATACTCGACCATATCAGATTGCTCTCCTCCATGCCATCCATAGGTGCTCAAACTGCACGAACATACCCCCCTCCTACTTCACCAACTCCTCCCTCCCAATCCTCACCAAATCCTCATTCAAAAGCGTCTCCTTCTCCACCCCCTCAACGACCTGCTTCAACAGCGTCGCCGCAACCTCACAATTCTCTACCCACGGAAGCCCAATAACCGCACACCCAATCGTCGCCAGCACACTCATCACCAAGCTCCTTTTACCCGGAGCATCAATGAGGCCCGGCCGCGCAATACCCACTTCAACAGTGCCTCCCGACTCTTTCGCATAGTCAAGAACATGAGACTCGACTTCTCCCTATAGAGCATGCTTAGCGTTATGGAGATACAAGATTGGAGAAGCTTACCCGCATCAAGCAGTAGTCACCTATCAACCATGGCTTCTTCGTCTGGTCGCGTTCAGCGTTTGCACCGCTGACATACAAGAACCGGAATGGTTTGGTGGCAGTATTGCGCGGCAATTTGGTGATGGTCTTGAGCCCGCTCACCGTGTAATCGAAACAGATTTTGCGTGCCTCCTCAGGCGACATCGTGTTCAACTGAGATGGTGTGATGGCGATGAGCCTGAAGGACTGGTCAATACAACTACTCTAACCGTAGAATGTTGAATGAATTATCAAACATGAGAAGATGAATTTCACCCACCAGATGCATGCATCAGCACCCGCAAGCTCCTGCTTTACACTCTCTGGGTAGTTTTCAAAATCATCGCAAACAACAGACTTCAGCTTTGTGGCATCGGCGGCGGGGTCAAGATCCTGTGGTATAGAAGTTGTGCGACGGGCCAAAGCTACGATGGAAGTGATGGCGGGGTGGGAGAGGCCTTGTTTGATGACCTCTGTGGCGACGAATCCGGTAGGCCCGGCGATGATGAGCTTCATTGTTTTAGGTTATTTGATGAGCTCGCGTGTAGAGTAATTCCTAGATGATATTGACGACACTTAGTTATGTTGGCAACTTGAATTTCTCGGCCTGTAAGCTGGGTCAGCCTACTTATCAGGCCTGCGACGTTTGTGCAATGTACGAAGGGCTTCGAAAATCTGATTATTTAATGGTAGCTAAATAATGAGAATTGTGATTAAATACATTGCCTGTAATGTGCAAGTAGGCTTCAGGTCAATAAACCAACATTCACACTCCACTGGACTGGTTTCATACATCTAGTGATAAAGATAGGTCAAGAAGTACTTGTAGATGATAACGTAAATACGCCCTGGCTGTCTCCCTTAGCGCTGTCGGGTCCTCAGTATTCACGTGCCCGCCCAGTTAAAAATATATACTTCTTGTGGAAATGTACCCAGCCCACCAACCAATTCATAACGAATATACCCGTTTCCCTGCACGCACCCGAATGTCCAGAAGTGTATGCCAACGCCCGCTCTATATGCACCTGCCCATTGGCAAACTCCTATGGAACCGTAAAAACACCACCATAACCTAACCCACGAACTCAAAAAGCATCTAGTGTATTGTCATGACTATAAACCAGGTCTACCTGGGTTCGGCCGTCGACGGTAGAATATCCCAGTAGTTTGTTCCCCTTGAGTATGGGCAAAGCTCCTCCCAGGCTTCACCATACTGTCATTAAACTCGTGCCATTCATCTGTCCAGTTATCGTGAGGATCTATCCGACGAACCAGGGTCCAATAATGTCCACTAACGTTACTCCCAAGGTGTTGGATAACTGCATAACATTCATATATGAAAGGGGGTTTCTGCTGTTCCCGGACCTGTCCCGCAAAGCTGTCCTCTGCTCTATAGTCTTCGCTCAACCATGTCCAAGGTGACATATCTAATTCTTGGGGGAAAGATATCGGGGTATTAAGCCTGTATCCGCCACCGCCGTCTGATCCATTGTACTGCGACCGTTTGACTTCTAGCATGAGATATTCCGGAAGGTAAGAAAACTTGCTTCTCACTACCTTCGTTTGGTCTTTATGTTTGGCAGTAGTGCGTTTGCAATTGTCACAGTCAACGCTCGGCGACTCTTCCTTCTGGAGTTCATCGAAAAGCATTGCTAATGAAGCTTGTTTTACGCCCGGCGGTATTCCCAACTGGACCGTGGTCGCAATCGGTTCGCTGTTCCGCGAAGTAAAGCCGCAATGATTGCACGTGGATTCAGAGAGCGTCTGAACACCTAGCATTCGTAGGAGCTGAGAATCTTGATATCTAAGTTCTTCGTCGTAGATCCTGCGACATGTCTCAAGTCTCGACACACTTTTCGCCGGATTAGTATTTTCTACCACACGCGATTTTTCATTGTTGCGGCGAATGTTGTGTTCGTCGAATAATATCAACAAGAGCCACTGAAGGAATTCCCCGGCATCTTGCTGTCTTCCTGAACCGTAACATCCGCGAGGATCTGCGGAAGGTGAACTAGAATGTGTTGCGTAGACATAACGCTTTAGTATTTTAGTATATAAATGTTAACATATTATTTTCAGGGACATACCAGAAACATTCGAGGGACAATCTCGTTGTATTTACCACACCACATGTGTTGTAGTAGGCTGCATAGATTCCGTGTCATTAGTTGCTTTGGCGGACTTGATTCGTCGCTTTTTGCTGGTGGCAAATCCGTAGGGGGATATCTATACTGCACGAGAAATTTCCTGATAGCAGGCGAGGCGCTCAAGGCTTGGATGACAGAGTTCATATAGCAGACTGCACCATTGGTATTCCTTAAGCCACACAAACCCGGTGCGCAGGTAAATTCATTGACACCGTTGGTCATGGCGTAGCTAGCGACCGAGGCCTTTTCTGATATGCCGTTGGATCGTTGCCTGGGTAGAGCAGGTGGCGGTCGAGTCGGAGGAGGTGGAACCGCCGAGACTTGACTATGCATCATCAACCTTGGTGTCGATGGAAGTGCCATCGACTGCTTATCTGATGGAATTTCTGGATATCTTCTGAGGAAGTCCTCCGTCGTCTTCGCATAGAAGGCTTCATCTAGTATTGTCCCATCTGCTGATTCGATGTTTGCTTCATCAACTTGGTTACTCAATGCCGCATCCCATTGAGCTTCTTCAGCCTCCGAAAGAGTTCTTGATCTTGTGTCACGTCTCTTGATATGAGAAGCACGAGCTAGTGATACTCGACCCAAAGGTCTGCCGTGCTTTGGGTTTCTGCTGGTGGAAGGATTACCTGCCTTGGAGCTCTGTAATGCCCCTGGGCCAACAAGATCGACCCAAGCATCAAGGCCTCCGACAAGCAACATCGGTCTTCGTTTCAGTTGGTGGTCATAGGCATGATCATATATGATCTTGCTGAAGTGTTTGAGGTAACTTGAATTGGGCGGAGAAGAGCGCGCCACATCCACAGTGGTTGAGGATTGATCGTAATATACCACTAAATCGAAATCATGCTTTTGGTCATACAACTTCTGCTCATTCTCAGGCGAGAGCACTATTCTCTCTCCCAAATCTTCCGCAGACATATCGTCTCGCAGGGATATAGGCTCAATGCAGATAATGCATTGTGCCATGATATGGCCTTCATCAAATTGATCCCTGCTTCGAATATCGACAAGTAGAAGACTCAGAGCACGTGAGCCCATCTTAAGATATTCATATAGTTGTTTGGCACTGACGGTTGTCGAATTAGGAATGAGAGGTCCACTGCTCGTGATGTTCTGTTCAGGTTGAGAGTTGTGGTCTAAGGTATAATTGTTAACCTCAGGCGGGGAAAAGTAATTCGTTCTATCGTCGGCTGTCAAAGGCGATCGAGCGGACTGAGAGGTTGAAATGGTGGAGTCTCTCCTTCCGCTAAAGTATGAGGATCCACGCGAGACCAACAATGGCGGGTTGTTCGTAGATATTGTGTCAGCGCTGCGTGCGGGACTGTAAATTGCGTCTGGTGGTCTTGGCATCGCGGGAATAGCTGTGTCCATATCGAGGATAGGTTTCTCTACCTTACCAGGAGCAGGTGGCATCTCCCTCGGCCCAAGAGGACGCACGCTGCTAGCACCATATTTTGCTGGCGCCGCTACCGAACTGTCTTGATGTGGGATCGGTTGGGTGCGGATTCGAGGATCTTGAGCTGGTATGGAATTGTTGAGACTTCTCAGTCTAGCGAAACGTGCAGCCAAGTCATGTTCGGATGAGCTAACTGGTGTCTGAATGGAATTTCCATGTAAGCCTTGCGGCTTTGGTTGTATAGGTGGCTTTGCTCGGCTCCCCAGTGCTCCCAAGCCGGCGGGAGGTTGCTGTTCTTCGCTACGACGTGCACCAGCTACCAACCCGTTCACGAGCGCAGTCCCTCCATCGCTGCCGATACCTGAACGACCTTCTTTGCCAACTCCCGCCGCAATGGGCTTTGACGCAGATGGTTTCACCCCGCTCTTCGCATTATTCTCCTTGATCAATTCTTTAACTTCCTCGAATTTTGGGTGGTGCATGTTGATCCGCTTCTTCAGTCCAGCATAGAGCCGGTGCAGCTCTCCCCTGTCCGTTTGTAATTCGTGGTAGTTCGCATTCTGCGGAATGTAGTTGACCGCTATGATAGAAGCTATGATGTACTCTTGGAGGGCTAAATCAGGCCGCTTGAAGTCGAGGTATGTTTCCGCTTGTTTCGCTGCCGTTTCCCCAGCTTGTAGCAATTTCCGTATGGAGGAACCAGGGGCGATTTCTGGTTTTGCACGCACCAGGTCATCTAGATGTGGGAAAACTCGACTGCCACCTTTCATCGTATGTGCACCGTTGATTCCCTCGCCATTTGTAGAACTGACTGGGCCAAATCCATTGACGGAAGTGGCTCGCAAGTGGGGTCCACCGATGGCCGCTGGACTCATGGCTACAAATGTTCGAAATTCCGCAGAAGCATCCCGATGTGGTGTAAGATACAAGGATATCTGATCGTTAGTCCGGCAGTGGGTTCGTACTCCGGAGAGGAAGAAAAGAATAAGAATTGGACTCTCTTGAGATTCGATGGGGGCTGCTCTAGCGCTTCTAGTGGCGGAGACGTGAAAGAGGTCAGCGTTTAAAAGTAAGTCATAAAGCCCGATGAACTAGAACAAAAGGCCGCGACGCAGATCCGCGGAACTCTGATTATTGTTGCAGTTGTCTTTGTTGCACGTATGCGTATGCGCCACATGCATTCTTTGAGAATCGAAATTCCCTATGTGGCTCCCGCCCACCATATGTCGGCACGGACGAAGTTTGTCGACGAATACCCGTTGTATCGCAAGTCGTGCGTAGTTTTACTGGGGCCCCAAGGCAGAGAGAGTTGCTATACTTAGACAATTCAAACTAACTTACTCCGAGATCGTGAAGATAAAGATACCCAAGTTTAGCAGCAATCGATGTAGATGTATCTCGCCTCCCAGGAGCTGTGAATCATGAACACAGACTGTAATTGTAAGGCAACTCCATGATTTTGATATGCACACCCTAAAGTCCCCCTCCACGTGATTTGCCATAGCTTGCCCGAGTTACTAATCGGGTGGAAGCTCAAGGTCCCGCCTACGTACCCGTAGTAGGTAGCTACCTTTCCACCAAGCACCTCACCCACACGCTACGATATTTCGTGCAAATCTATAAAAGGGAATCATTCGAAACGTACTAGAGGTTTCTTACGCTATATTTGTCGATCAAAATCTTCAAGGAACATCGGTAGCTGACTGCAGATATCGTACATCTATTACTGAACAAGATCCCGTCATCGCCAGTCGCCAGTCGCCAGACGCCAGCCGCCAACATGATGGCAGGATGGTTTGCCTCCAACTCTGCTCTTGATGAGCAGATTGAGAAGGCCACCAGCTCTTCCTTGTTGGTCTTGCAAGATCTCATATTAGGATAATTTCTTGCTAACTAGAGCAGAGAAGACATTGCACTCAACCTCGAAATATCCGACATAATACGATCGAAAACGGTGCGCGCAAATGAGGCCATGCGATCTCTTAAACGGCGCATAGGCAACAAGAACCCCAATTTCCAGCTTAGTGCTTTGAACGTGAGGATATACTGAGGTCCATAAAATACTCCTATTGCTGATGGATTTTCTAGCTCACAGACACATGCGTGAAGAATGGCGGTTCGCATTTCCTAGTCGAAATTGCGTCGCGAGAGTTCATGGATAACCTGGTTTCACTTCTCAAAGCATATGGCGGGGCTGCGGTCAATGACGATGTGAAGAACAAGATATTAGAGCTTATTCAGAGCTGGGCTACAGCAACAGAGGGTCGCAATGAACTATCATATATCGGAGAAACTTACAGGAGCTTACAAAGAGATGGATTTAGATTTCCTCCAAAGACTGATGTTGCGAGCAGTATGCTGGATAGTAGTGCGGTTCGTATCTCCTTCCATGCGCATTTAATAATGCTAATTCTTTCAAGCCGCCTGAATGGATAGACTCGGACGTCTGCATGCGTTGTCGAACAGCCTTCAGCTTCACAAACCGCAAACACCATTGTCGAAATTGCGGAAATGTCTTCGATCAACAATGCTCGACCAAAACCTTACCTCTTCCACACTTTGGGATCATGCAGCCAGTTAGGGTTGATGACGGTTGCTACCTGAAGTTGACCGATAAATCCTCGAGAATTCCATCATTTACGAACGATCGATCACAAGCTCATGCATCACATAAACACAAATCACATTCGTCGTCCATGCAGCCTAGAAACGCGCGGGTTGACGATGGCTTTGATGAGGATCTTAAGCGCGCTCTTGCGATGAGTCTTGAAGAGGTCAGTGGTCATGCAGGCGCAGGCTATGTCCCGCAATCAAAAATCCAGCCCGCCGCAGCCACCCATGCACAGACTACCAAGAATGCGACAGCAGCTACACCGTCCAAACCGGCCGAGGAGGAAGACGATGATCTAAAGGCGGCCATTGCAGCGTCGCTTGCTGATATGGAGGAGCAGAAGAGAAAGCATACCGCTACTATTAAAGAGCAATCCTCGAACGCTGAATCGACTAGTGCTCCCACACCTGTTGCTCTGCACAAGAATGATTATGAGCTTACACCTGTTGAAGCTGAGAATATCAATCTTTTCTCTACTCTAGTGGACAGATTGCAAACGCAGCCACCTGGTACAATATTGAGGGAGCCCCAAATACAAGAACTTTACGATAGTATTGGAGCACTGCGCCCCAAGCTTGCTCGAACTTATGGAGAAACTATGAGCAAACATGGTATGTAACCATCATCCGAAACCACCTATGATCCAGACTGATATCTTGCAGATGCTCTACTTGATTTACATGCTAAACTATCGACGGTTGTTCGATATTACGATCGCATGCTTGAAGAGCGTCTATCAAATACTTACAATCAACACAGTATAGGAGCCTATAATGTTCCTCATACGCCTAGCATGTACCCTAGTATTCCTTCTAATGTCGTCAATGGTCCTGGAGGTGCAGAAAGTTTCTACACCGGCGCCCCCCAGCAAGAGTCTTATGGTCGTCCGCAGTCGACCTACTCCTACACCCCAGCTTCGCAACAATTTAATGAATACAA
Organism: Rutstroemia sp. NJR-2017a BBW; assembly: GCA_002946425.1. Classification (NCBI taxonomy): domain Eukaryota; kingdom Fungi; phylum Ascomycota; class Leotiomycetes; order Helotiales; family Rutstroemiaceae; genus Rutstroemia; species Rutstroemia sp. NJR-2017a BBW. The sequence continues at coordinate 608,490 of NJPT01000010.1, forward strand.
CAAAAGAGCTTCGGTTACTACCCCTAACTATCCGGCGCCCGATATGCGCAATGAGAATTATCCACAGTATCCTCCTCAACAAGGACAGCAAATTCAGCGCCAACATACAGGGAGTTGGCAAGCGTCTGGTCCTACTCCTACGCAATATGCGTCGCAACCGGCTCCATACTCACAGGAGGCTCCACCGCAACAACAGCAACAGCAACAGCAATCAGTCCCACCTGCAGCACAGCCGAGTGCCCCCCCTCAAGCTCCCTCAAACTTTGCGCCTTCAGAAACAGCTAGCACGCCGTCGGCTGATCATGCTGCACTTTACTATGGCGGAAACGTCCCATCCCAGGCCCAACCACCGCCGGAGCAAGTTAACCCTCACTTTCAACAGGCTCAAGCACCACCTCAATTTTCTTCCACGGCCCCGAATGAATCTTCGCAACAAATTCCTCAACAATCCTCAAAACCACAAGAACAATCATTATATTCCTCGCCGCAACAACCGGCAGGTTATTGGTCATCCCAACAGCAAGCGTCAACACCACAGCCGTCATGGGCGCCTCCACCTGGCTCGACATACAATGGCTATACTCAAGAGTCATTTCCATCCGCACCTCATCACGCACCGCAACCTAAAGTAGTCGAAGAAAGTCTTATAGACCTCTAAAATATCCAGTTTTACGGCGAGGCGTTTCATGCGGCATTTTGTAACTGTCAATACCTCTCTTTGGATTGCGAAACGTATTTCGGCGTAGGGATTGAAGGTTGAACGGGTTCATTGATATAATGGGGTGCAATGTTTTACTCTGTAGGAGACAATAATTGTACATTGATAGTTTGACGATAGTTTGCTAAGGTGTTTGCGCCTATGCATTGATCTTTATAGCAAACAATCTACTTCCAGCTCGCATCTGACCAAGTTTGTCCATCATGTGAGATATGTACCTTTCGTGATGACAGCATGCTTCAAACGGCCGGTTGTTCTTGTCAGGGCCGGCGATGTCGCAGACCACAAATCTTCAAACTCATGCCGACGGTGACGGGTGAGAGACTTCGAAGCATACACTTGCAAGTCATCCGGCAAGCTACTTAGCTACCCAAAACCACACCAAATCAGATACAGAATCACACCAAATCAGAAACTAGTATAGTAGATCCATATCCAGTAGATTTTGGTTATAACCACCTAAGTTCATGTTTTAGTACTCTGCGACTGCTCAAAGTCAGGAATCTGAGATGTGAGTATCTAGTCAACTGTGATTTATTGATCTGCTTAAGAAAATATTAGAATCCTTGTTAACAATTATTTTGAGAAGCGTTTCGACTTATTTGTGGTGTAGATAAGAAGATTCTTAGATCGGATTCTGGTGTTGATACAAAATACCATGACCCAACTCCGCGCTCATGGCGGGGTGTGGCGGAGTGTGGCTGATGACTAGAACAGCTACTGTAACTTATCGCTTATCGGGTTATGATGATGAATGAGAAGCGCAACCCCACTATGCACTTTCATGGAAACTCTTCGCTCGCTCTAGCATACCATACTTGACTATTAAGCTACCTTGTTTAGAATATTTTCACTTCGACTGATCGTCTTCCCGAAATTTCTTCAAATCGAATAGAAGTCCTAAATATCTCACAATCTTCTATGCCGCAACACTACCTCACTTGAAGATCGACCGCAGCACTACCTCAACTTGGATATCAAATTGAATTACTGGGAACCCTTTACTCGCCCTCTTAAAATGTCGCGCCACAAGCTTGTGAAGAATCTTGACCTCGATGCTGAACTGGATGATTTCGATGGCGGAGATGACTATGGCTATGATGAAGATGTCGCAGCAGATGGAGGTATGGTGGGGCTCAGGCTCTTCAATGTATATACCTGTTGAACAGCAGCTAACCAAGCAATAGAACTCAGCGAAGAAGACAAAGGTTCTATGACCAATCAAGCATGCGAATTCCAAACTGACCATCACAATAGAACAAATGCGATTAGGAACGATAAAAGTTCGAGAAGCACTACCTGCGAACGCCAATAATGTTACAGACAGCCAAATACAAGAAGCTTTATGGCACTATTATTACGACGTTGGAAAGTCTGTATCCTATCTGGTTAATACATACGCGCCCCGCTCCCCGAAGGCTCCCAAGAAATCTGGTGGAGGTAAAGCTACAGGTACGTCACTTTCGTTTGAGGCTGGAAATTTGTTGCGCCAGTGGGGTTTTGTGCATCCCTTTGGAAAGAAGGTGGGTTTTTCCCATTCTTTGTAGAGAATCGTCAGAGGTTACATTTCGGCTAACAGTAAGATCAAGAACCTAGATGCTCGTCGGTGCAAGCCTGTACCAAGCCTTTCTCCGTCTCCGAATTTTTCAAGGACATGCCATGGCTTAATGTACCCCAAGAACGTCAAGCTATTTTCATACCTCCCACGTATCCTAGAGGTGGACTACTAGGAGGTTCCTCAAATGACACTCCCAAGATGTCGAAACTACAGGCTTTAGCAGCAGCTCGCAAGAAGAAGGCACAGGAGCAGAAGGGTTCTGCTTCGGAAGTAGAGAAACCGATGGCAAATCTTTCACTCAATTCGTCAGACGAGCAAAAGCCAAGCTCTGCAGCTGAGAGAACACCTGAAAGTGCGGATAGTTCGACACCAAAACAACGAGGATTTCCACTCCGGAAGCGCAAAGATTCAAATCCACACGAGAAAATATCCAAACAGCAACCCTCGTCACGAGATGTCGTCGTACCTGAGAGCTCTCACCTTGACGCATCCCCTGTTTATCAAGCACCTCCTTCGGCCTTTGCAAGCACGATGTTTCAAACAGCTGAACCACGCCCTGCACCGCCACTGGACAACAAATTTACCATGCCTTACATTTCAAATCCTATCGCCATGCCTGCTAATCCGTTTGCAGGACCTAGTCCAGATGATGTCGTTATAGCAGCTCAGTCGAAAGGTTCGACACATTCTGCAAGATCAAAGAGTTGAGACTAACCATGCAGCAGCGGCTGGTAAGGGTAGCAAGGGCCCCTCCAAAACAAACGGGGAGAAGAAAGCAGCTCAAATAGCCAATGGTGTTGAAGCAATGAAACTGGATGAGACGCCGAAGGCAAGGAGTAAGAATTTGGATGTTCTAGCAGAGTTCGAGAAGAAAAACTCGAAGAATGCCGCAAATTTTGTCGTCATAGGTATGAAAGAACCCAACTTGAAAATGTTCAAAGGTCCTAATACAAGCAGGACACGTTGATGCTGGCAAGAGCACTCTTATGGGTCGCCTTTTATATGATCTGAACGTTGTGGACCAAAGAACTGTGGAGAAGTACCGCAAGGAAGCAGAAAAAATGGGCAAATCCTCCTTCGCCTTTGCGTGGGTCCTCGATCAAGGCAGTGAAGAACGCGAAAGAGGTGTGACAATTGACATTGCTACGAACCAGTTCGAGACGGAAAAGACGGCTTTCACAATTCTTGATGCCCCAGGCCATCGAGATTTTATACCGAACATGATCGCTGGAGCGAGTCAAGCTGACTTTGCCGTCTTGGTTATTGACGCAAGTACCGGATCTTTTGAGTCTGGCTTGAAAGGCCAAACCAAAGAACACGCATTACTCGTGCGAAGTATGGGTGTTCAGCGCATCATCATAGCCGTCAATAAGCTTGATACGGTTAGCTGGTCACAGGAGCGATTCGATGAAATATCCCAGCAGGTATCTGCATTCCTTACAGCTGCCGGCTTCCAAGAGCGGAACATCAAGTTCATACCTTGCTCTGGGCTTCATGGTGACAACATCGCAAAGCGCTCATCAAATCCGTCATCTTCATGGTACACAGGACCGACTCTCGTCGAAGAACTGGACAATTCGGAGCCTATAGCCAGAGCATTAGACAAGCCTCTGCGCTTGACAATCAACGATATTTTCCGAGGTGGAGTTCAGAATCCCCTGAGCATATCTGGGCGTATTGAGGCTGGAACCCTCCAGGTTGGCGATCCACTTCTCGCGCAACCCAGCAACGAAAAATGCTTCATCAAAGGAATTGAAGTTGACAATGAGGGTGCGGATTGGGCTGTGGCTGGTCAAAATGTCATATTGCATCTCAGTGACATTGATCCAGTCCACCTGAAGGTTGGTGACGTTTTATGTCCACCGGGTCAGCCCATCAAGAATATCAAATCTTTTACGGCAAAGATATTAGCATTCGAGTTCTTGACTCCGATGCAGATTGACGTACACAAAGGACGGTTACATAACCCGGGGAAAGTCAAGGAAATCGTAGCAGTGCTAGACAAGTCTACAGGGCAGATCGTAGGGAAGAAGAAGCCGAGAATTGTAAAGCCGGGGCAAGTGGCGAGAATTGTGGTCGAGCTGGAGACATCGGTGCCATTGGAGGCACCATCACGGGTTGTGCTGAGAAGCAACGGAGAGACGATAGCAGCGGGCTTGCTGGAGTAATTCAACACTGAGCACTGAGGAGGTATATAATCTGAGTTGTATCTACGCATAGCATTAGCATGTTACTAGGTTCTTGGGTGGAAAAGAAATTTAGGATGAAACACCTTAATTGAGGAAATGTCAAATGAGCATAGGGCTCTATGCCCGGAATTGTATACTTTTCGTCTGTTCTCATACCATGTCTGCATCTAAGTGCTATTTCGTCCGTAGCCCGTGAAGGAACGAAACCTTAAAAACCTTAATAGTACTACGACGGTGTATCTTCATGAAGGACCTATCTGGTTGTGATTCAGAGTCCAGATATTCCTCAATTGCTTCCTTTGTATCATTATCATAGGCGCCCTCATTCTGGCCGGAGAAGCTCCCCTCTGACTCCATGTTGGGAGGCGGGGCTACAGAAAGAGCGCTCCTGAAAAGCGCTCCTGACATAAGAATGAGTCAAGCAAACCTCTTTACATGGAGGATTTACAGAATGGCAAATGGATCAGGAGCAATACGGCAACAGGATGTCTTGAAGAAAGGACAGATATATGTTTGAGGATCCTCGGAGGTCATTCACAATGTTGGTCTTGGCGGGGCCGCAGTGGGATGCATTTCGAAATGTGTTCATTTTACAGCACTGTTTCCGTTTGAGTCTAAAATTAAGTGAACTTCCGCCACACATGAGTCAGTCTTTGGAGGTTGGAATATGCTTGCATTCTGTAGTCTCGATTGCATTACCCGGGGTTGGCTGTCGAGAATATTCCATCTTGTGTGGAGTAAGGTGGTGGCACGTTATTCAGCCTCAATTTGATACAGATTTGGAGGTGGATTGCCTCGTCCAGAATCCTTAATATTGGGAATTTGCTGCCACGTAACTGTCCGCATGAATTTCCCCGAATATCGGGATTATTGATCATGAGAAAGTGTCCTCTTGATCGTCTCGATCTGGTAGGTAATTCTCTTACTAGTTAGCAGCTAAGCATAAAAACAATTAATACGTTCCATGGTTGACTTTGCCTGAAGTTCGGATGGTGTTTGAATGGTGCAGGTGTCCTTTTCCATAAGCTTCTGCCGCATTAACCTTTTTCCGCGCCAATCACTTAGCCGGACCAATCAAAACCGTCCGAGGTTCAATTCGGACAGATTTCCATTTCGACCAGTACCTTTGATAAAGTCGAGCATTCTCCCACTTGCTGGAGACTTTTTCTTCTACTCCAAGAAAATACTTTCCCTTCGACATACACATACAATTTCCCAGAGTCATCTTGGTAGAAACTATCATCATGGCAAGCGGAAACAGATCTTCCCTCTTTGTAGGGTTGTCTGCTCTTTTCTATCTTGCACTTTTATTCTCTCCCCTCGCTTTCTTCCAAACAGCCCACGCACAGTCCGATCAGGACCCATTACAAGCCAGTTATGGCACAGGTATGTTCTCCCAAAACTACCCTCGCACAGCAATGCCCACAATGCTAACTGCTTCTGAAAATAGTCATCGGTATCGATCTTGGAACTACATACTCTTGCGTCGGTGTGATGCAAAAGGGAAAAGTTGAAATTCTGGTAAACGACCAAGGACACCGTATTACTCCTTCATATGTCGCCTTCACCGATGAGGAACGTTTGGTCGGAGACGCAGCCAAGAACCAGGCTGCCGCAAACCCAAAGAACACCATCTTTGATGTTAAGTGAGTTTTACAACTGCCCTTCTACCCCGCCAACAGTCGAAAACTAACATCTGTCCTTTAGACGTATGATTGGCCGAAAGTTCAACGACAAAGATGTTCAAGGTGACATGAAGCACTTCCCCTTCGATGTTGTTGAGAAAGCTGGCAAACCTTCCGTACAAGTCGAAACTCAAGGCGGAAAGAAGACCTTCACTCCAGAAGAGATCTCCGCCATGATTCTTGGTAAAATGAAGGAAGTCGCCGAATCATACTTGGGAAAGAAGGTCACCCACGCTGTTGTTACAGTTCCAGCCTACTTCAATGACAACCAAAGACAAGCAACCAAAGACGCCGGTACTATTGCCGGTTTGGAAGTCCTCCGTATCGTCAACGAACCTACCGCCGCAGCTATTGCCTACGGTTTGGACAAGACTGAAGGAGAGCGTCAAATCATTGTCTACGATCTTGGTGGAGGAACTTTTGATGTTTCCCTTCTTTCTATTGACCGTGGTGTTTTCGAGGTTCTTTCCACCGCCGGTGACACTCACTTGGGAGGAGAAGATTTCGATCAAAGAGTCATCAACTACTTCGCCAAGAAGTACAACAAGGAGAACAGCGTCGATATCACTAAGGATCTCAAGACCATGGGTAAACTCAAGCGTGAAGCTGAGAAGGCCAAGCGTACTCTTTCTTCCCAAAAGACTACCCGCATTGAAATCGAAGCTTTCCACAACGGCAACGATTTCTCTGAAACCCTCACCAGAGCTAAGTTCGAGGAGCTCAACATTGATCTCTTCAAGAAGACCCTCAAGCCTGTTGAACAAGTTCTCAAGGACGCTAAGGTCAAGAAGAACGAGGTCGATGACATTGTCTTGGTCGGTGGTTCTACTCGTATTCCAAAGGTTGTAGAACTTATCGAGGAATACTTCGGTGGTAAGAAGGCCAGCAAGGGTATCAACCCTGATGAGGCCGTCGCTTTCGGTGCCGCCGTTCAAGGTGGTGTTCTTTCCGGAGAAGAAGGTACTGATGACATTGTTCTCATGGACGTCAACCCATTGACTCTTGGTATTGAGACCACCGGAGGTGTTATGACTAAGTTGATCCCAAGAAACACTGTCATCCCTACCCGCAAATCTCAGATCTTCTCCACAGCCGCCGACAACCAACCCGTAGTCTTGATCCAAGTCTATGAAGGAGAGCGTGCTCTTACCAAAGACAACAACAACCTTGGTAAATTCGAATTGACCGGTATTCCACCAGCACCACGTGGTGTTCCTCAAATTGAAGTTTCCTTCGAACTTGACGCCAACGGAATCTTGAAGGTTACCGCTGGTGACAAGGGTACCGGAAAGTCCGAGTCCATCACTATCACCAACGATAAGGGACGTCTTACTCAAGAGGAGATCGACCGCATGGTCCAAGAGGCTGAGAAATATGCCGACGAAGACAAGGCCACCAAGGAGCGTATTGAGGCACGAAACGGTCTTGAGAACTATGCTTTCAGCTTGAAGAACCAAGTCAACGACGAGGAAGGTCTCGGTGGCAAGATCGATGAGGATGACAAGGAGACCGTAAGTTATACCCACTCTCATGCAGACATAATATATACTAACACTTAAATCAGATCCTCGACGCTGTCAAGGAAGCTACCGAGTGGCTTGAGGAGAACGCCGCCACCGCCAACGCTGAAGACTTCGAAGAACAAAAGGAGAAGCTTTCAAACGTCGCTTACCCAATCACCAGCAAATTGTACAGTGGACCAGGAGGACCAGGTGCTGATGATGAGCCAGAGGGACACGATGAGTTGTAGATGACATAAAGACCATGTGTTTTTGATTTTTTTCAGGGTTGTTTAAAGAGATAGTGGTCGGAAACTGTAATCTCTGGGCGTCTTATCAAAAGAAAATAAATCGTTTCAAATTTACATTTTTTTATTTTAAAAGGAAGATTGTTTGCATTTCTTCAGTTGTGTGTATTCTTGGTTTGATTCCTGCTGCATGGGCATATGGATGACGGAATGGATGGAGAGAAAGGAAGTCTTTGATACATTTCTTGCGATGTGTAAGATAATGGTTGATAGATTTGGACGAATGTCAAGATTGTGAAAAAGATCTATTCGTGCTGTGTTTAACTTATTGATCTGAGTTTTTGAATCCTGGTTCTCTTCTCATGTTTGATCCGCGAGTGACTGGCATTTCATTACATTCGAAAGTATAATAAGTCTCATTCCCCTTTTGTCTATATCATCGCTGGGTACAAATGGGCACGATACACTTGCTATGTAAATATATCGCATCCTAACCTATCAGGAAGAACGATACCATGGACGAGAATATGTGAATCCGCAGGTCCCGCCCTAGCTGCAGCAATCACGCGCCTAGACTCCTGGGTGGTATACATCTACTCACTTAACGCAGCAAATAACTCCCGTCCAGCAAGCAGACCCTACTTGAGAGAAATCATTGAGACTGACTACATTGAACTTCATTCAGCGAAGCAAGAACGACACTGCCGGTGTCGTCCGACTATAAATTTATAAACAGAATTATTGAATTACATCAACCACATCCCTCAATATACACACTCACACACACTGCCCCCGATCAACGTCTAGGGTCGATCTCCAAAATCGGTCCCGTATACACATGTCTACCATGCACAACCCAATAAATCAGACTCAAGCTCAGCGTACCGAAGAACACCACCACAGACCAATTCATCGACGCCGGGGTAGGATTAGCTGCACCGGGCCAGAAGGAAAAGAAGACGCCTATGACGCTGTAGATTAGGGATCCTATGATAATGGGAATACCAGCGCGCCCGAGGTGGAAGGGCCCGTAGGTCATTTCTGTGGTGAGGCGTTTGTGGAGGAGGACGCATGCGGAGATGCCGAATGAGGTGTAGAATCCGGCTATGACGAGGGAGGTAAGCGCGTTGAAGGCGGCGCTTGAGCCGATGTTGATGAGGGCTAGGAGGGTGCTGATGAAGGCGGTTAGGGCGATACAGTAGATTGGAAGAGCGGATTTCGTTCGGACCTAAGAGAGTTTGATTAGTGCTGCTGCTGGATGACCCTAGGCTCGGAAAACTCACTTGGACTAAAACCGTATATCCTGGGATACCCTTCTCACGAGCAAAAGCCCAGAGCATACGAGATGCTGTTGCAAGAGAGGCAATGGTAGCGAAAAGCATTGCTGCAACAATGATTGATGTCTGAATATTGTTAGTTGTTGTCCGGCTTGGAAATGAACTAGCTGGCTGTCTCGGAAAGGGGCTAGTTCGAGAAGTAACGTACCATGGCTGTTGCCCCAGCATTTGATCCGGTAGCATCGTGGAAGACTTGGATGAATGGGAAGCCGGTAGGAGAAGCTAGGACTTCGTCCACGTTGCCCATACTGAACAAGATTGCGAGCACCATACCAAATCCTAGAAGGCCGTTGATACCTACTGAAGCGATCATGCTCTTCGGGATGACCTCATCTGCTGATTCAATTTCCTCCGCTGCAAAGTAAAATAGGTTAGTCAATGATGAATGCGGCAAATTTGTAAGAAAAACTTACCCATATGGCTAGCAGCATCACAACCAATAAATCCAAACATGCCAGTAGACAATCCAATCATAAATGAAAGGCCCTGAGAGCCCCATTCACCTCCATCCACGAACGTCGCAAAAACTTCCTTCGCAGAGACGTGTGGCGCCAAATAGGTCAATGGAATAAGGATGCAGAAGAAGCCCACCACATGAATTACCAACACCAGGGACTCAAATCGAGGTAGCAGGCGGGCGAGCCATGTGTTGACCAGAAGTGCAAGTGAGACGAAAGCATACAGCAGCAAAGTTCCATGCCAACGTTGGTAGCCATAACTTGGGCAGTTCAAGACCAGAAGACCTTGAATCATAGTGCCCCCTAGGAAGGCGGAGCTAGCAAGACAAGCTTGATATGCGATGACAGTAACCCATCCAGTCATGTAGCTGAGGAACTTCGAACACCAAGGAGGAGATAATATGGCTACCCTAAAAAAATGTAAGTTCATATCTTCGGCGCAAAATGAGTGCACTTATTACCAATTATATTGACCTCCAGCGAGTGGTACCCTGTTGCGATGTGAGCAATCTGAATATCTAGCGGTCTTCACAGAATGCGCTATGCTCACATTGATGCCATTTCACCCATAACCAGAGCTTGAAGAGCGCTCCCAATCCACGCAAAGATAAACCCGTAAACGAGCCCGGATGGCCCACCATTGGTAAGTCCCAATTGGAAAACTCTATTCGAAATATCAGCAACATGTTCAGAGTATTTGGTGAGTATGGGATCTCGCAGACGTTAGAGTGCCTTCCCATGTTATCATCAATGTACAGGTGAGTCCAATGATAGATATCAGACCAAAACTACGCTGTCAGATTTATGAGTGTCTATCCTTATCAAAATCGCTGGATCTTAGACATACTAACCTTCAACTGTTGCTTCTTTCCGAACTTTGCAAGAACCGCTTCATCGTGGCCATATTTACTATTCTCATACGATCGAGGACTCTTGCCGTCCCTTATCTCATGAGACGTCGTTATTGAGCCTTTGACATTTGCTTCTTCGTCGGAAGGTAGCACAAACATCGGAATCCCTTCCGAGTGTGCCATTATTAAGCGTGTAGATGGGATGAAAACGAATGAAAATGTCTCGCAACGGGACCAACGTAGTGTGTGCGCTGCGTGTTGCGTGTTGTGCACTGCCTTAAGGCAAGAGAGTATTTAAGAAGATGCTCATAGACCAGACGCTCAAGATGAAATTTCCCACTCTTGCGTCCAGCAGGAAGTGCGCTCCCGCATGTACACCAGTTACAGTATGAGGAACCGAGAGGCTAGGCATTAAGCACGGAAGTCGAAACCCAGGAGGTTAGGAGGAGGTGGGAAGAAGATTGCGAACCATTGTGTTTGGGATTGCAAGGATTGGTGTATTGGTGCATTGGTGCGACGAGGACGAGGCCTGTTCAGATCGATTCTCGAAGCCGGGAGATCAGCCTCTAATTTCGAGAACGGACCGAGGGTTTTCTTGTGCAGCCCTCGAGGTAGGGTCCCACGGTCCCATTACATCTCAGCTCGCCTCTCCACCCACACAAGAAGAAGTTGGGCTGCGGCCACGACTATGCTGGAACACAAATACTACAAATACCTCCTTCGGTCGCTTGCTGATGGCACATATGGTCGCGTGGCAGTCGACGACTTCCAACTTGTGGTCCGCGGCGAGAGCACTTCTATCTCCCCATACTTTGATGGCGGGCTCCAGAATGCAACGGTTCACGGAACCCTCTGCTTCGTAAGCACTACCACAGCTATGCGTGAACGCAAACCTCTCCCCCATCGCCCGAGTCGCAGCTTCGGGGGAATTTCCTCATCGTGGCAGCACTCCCCGTATGCAAGGTTGCTTTTCTTTCTCGGCTATAAGGTCGACGGGTGTGGCATGATTTAGGTCAGTCCCATCGAGGTAATATGTGCGGCCGTACGATTCTTGCATTTCCGAAGGGTATAATGCAACCCTGTTGGCTGAATGACATGGCTTGTGGCGGAATAGAGTTAGGTGATTTGGTGGCACGATAAATACCTAGTCTTGCTACTTTAGTAGTCTTGTTGTGTACCCTGGTGCAACTGCCGGGTCGTCCCAAAAGGTTAAATCCATACGTAAAGCATTTGGCTCCGGGCTGGTGCCGGTTGGTTCCGGGCTGGCTCTAGGTAATTTTCTAATTTTCCACCACTGAATATGGAAGTCCTACCGAGAAAATACAACGTAAACCCACAAAATATTCTCGCGCAAACAATGCTTCCTCTTTATGGCTGTCCTTGCCATTGATTGATAATAATTTGGAAAGATACGATTTGCTTATTATGTTGGTAGGGATAAGGAGACGTCCTCCTTTGTATCTTGCATTAGAACCATAGCAGGGAGCTACGGGATGGTACCTACCTAGTTACCCGGAGCTTCCAATTTCTTAGCACTATCAAGCTGATGCGGCCCCACGGAATTCTCCAAAATGCTTTCTGTGAAGCCTGCGTGGAACGGTGGAACGCCGTAGGAATTCTAAGGTTATGTGGAACAAGCTTCGAATCATTGGATCATTGGGTCGCAATTGCCAGGTGGTAGTAGGAAGGAAGACGGGTGCTGTAGTGCAGTCCAGTCCAATCCCATCCAGCCCAGCCTGCCCAGCCCAGTAAAATCCCTTCATATAATCAGATTTGCTTTTTCATGCCTGGACGATGATACTGTGATGCATATCCGCTGCGCCAAGGTAATAATGTCGTATGGCAAGGACACCAGAAACCATCCGCCATACATTTCCTTATCACATGCACTTCCACCGTTGCACATCTTGTAAGCGGGAATTTCTTGCGTTCAGCGTAAGAAATTGGTGGGAGACTCGGCAAGGAAGCCAAAAATGGTGCGCTGGTGGGCAGCCTGGAAGGAGCAATAATCCCTTATCCTGTCCTACGCTGCTCGTTAAGTGATCTCTCACAAGGAGGAGCACCCGCGAGGTACCGAATGCTGGATACGCTTTTTACGTTCACCTGAGAGGGTTACCACAAACTCATAGTATCTGTTACCTATCTATCTCTATCCATTGATTGACTGCTGTTTCAATCCCCTTCACATCCCTACCGGCATGGAGTTGCTTTTTGATGAGCTCTGAGTTGAACGACGCTTCCAGCATACGATTTCTTACATGTAGGGAGGGGTGCCTACGAGCTTGGTTTGCGCATTTTGAATTTTTAGAACTCCGAATCTTATGCACCAATTTGAATTTTCGTTTTCTGGATTTCTACTCTGCGTGTTTTTGTGCATTGAAGACCAATTCACATCTTTATTAGAAGATACCTTCCTCGAAGGTTGGTCTTGCGACAAGATATGCCTACATCTGGGCTTCAGATAACGGCGGACAATCGAGGGCCATGGATAAATATCATAGTATGGATACTACTGGTGGTGATGTGTCTAGCGACATCGGTCAAGATATTTGTGAAATGGACTATGGCCAAAAGATTTGACTTGGACGATTTATTTATGCTTCTTGGGATGGTCAGTTCGTCAACTCTCCCGGTATCCGAGATTTACTGACGATTCCGGTAGATCATCACTATCGGCTACGACATCGCCGTTTCTATGCAAGTTGCCGGTGGGCTAGGACAACATCAGGCGACATTATCAGAGTCACAACTTATCAAATACCAAAAGGTTCGATCATCTTTTGCATATTCTATCAAGTCTAATGAATACCACAGGCGAGCTATGCATCGCAAGTTCTCATACCGCTTTCCCTCTGCATGGCCAAGCTAGTCCTGCTCCAATTTCTCCGAGCTCTTGGTCGTCAAGATGTGCGGAGAAACGTAACAGACATCATAATCCTCTTCACAATCGTCACATATATCGTTCTGATGTTCCCCATCCTCTTCCAATGCCCACTACCAGATACGTGGGAAGTTCTTTCGCCGCAATGCTTCAACCAGGTATGCTAGATTCCGTAAAATGACCTCAAGTTTTCATACTTACCTACTATATAAGACTGCTTTCTGGACCGCCTTCAGCGTAATCGATATTATCTCTGACCTCTCAACCATCGGACTCCCTATGTTTCTTCTCCACGACATAAGACTTAAAACGCGGCAAAAGTACACCACCATCGCCACATTCGGCACTCGAATCCTGTAAGTTGACCCCATCCCCCCTTTTCCTATATTCCTCCTCCCTCCCATCCCTCCTCCATCTCCTCCCCTCACTAACCCACCCCCTAGCATAATCCCCCTCACTATCTTCCGCCTAATCTACCTCCACCGCACCCCCTCCCCCAGCCAAACCCCCGACTACACCTCCCAGACCTTCACCCTGCATCTCCTCACCGCGATCCTCCTCAACCTCAGCTCCACACTCACCGTAATCCCCTTCCTCAATCCCATAATGAACGGCCTGCAAACCAACATCCTCACCTCAAAAATCGGTCTCGGGACGCTAACATCCGCACACTCGCGCACCAACTATCCCTCGATCCTCGGCGCCGGCGCCTATCCATTGAAGCACTTCCGGCAGAAAATGGGGCTGGGGAGTTCGGTTTCTGGGAGTGGGATGGAGAGTGGGAGTGGGAGTGGGAGTGGAAATGGAAGGAGGTGGGCTGGGCTGGGACATTCTGCGACGGCGACGACGACGACGGGGGTGGGAGATGGGGAGAGGGGGGAGGATGGCTTATGGAGGAAGAATTCGGGGGCGTCGGATAAGAGGATGATTATTACGCAGGAGACGACGGTGGCGGTGCAGTATGGGGATGCGGAGGGGGAGACGAGGATGTGAGGAGGAGTCGGAGTCATAGTCAGATCTCGGGTTGATGATCTTGGTAGGTCATATTAAAGCGGATCGATCGTAGTTGATTTGATATCTTCTAATGTTAATTGAGCGAATTGCTTTGACACAGGGAATATGTGCTTCTCCACATCTCGTTTCATTTCCATCATTCTTCCCATCCACGCATGCAAAGAGACCCCAAACTGCAAGAATATGCCAGATTCCACGGTTCTCTATATCTAGAGTTCTCGCTACAACGGCCCAGATCTAGCAAAATATAAAGCAAATCGGTCAGTCATTCGTAATATCCCATTCCATCAATCCACCATTCTCTAGCTTAAAAGTCTTCACTCGGCCTTCTTAGCAGGTCTGACCATCCAGATGAACTTCTGCTTTCCTCTATGTGCCCACTTCTCAGGAAGTCTACTTTCCCATCTTTCGATTTCCTGGAAACCCTCCGATTCGTAGAGGTCTCGACCATAGTCCGATGCTTCGACGACGGCCTAGAATTTCATTGCTGTCAGTAAATATTCCCAATCTTGCGAGTAACAATTTCAGAGTAAGTATGTGTAAGTTATGCTGGTTATGGTGTCTGTGTGGATACGAAAGTAAATACGAACCGTAAAGCCCAATTCATCTGCCTTCTTAGTTCCCCATTGAACCAACATACGACCTGCTCCGCGGCGCTGGTGTTTGGGATCAACGGTCAAGAGGTCAAGTGCTAGAGATATCAATCACCGTTAGCAATTCATTCCATTCACATATTAATCCCCTCCCCCTCTTATTCACCCTTCAATCCCCATCCCACCCAAAACCCCAAAAATTAAGCACATACAAACCAAATTTCCCCCACTCTCTCTAATCGCCTTCCTCCTCGGAATCAAATACTCCCTACACAAATGCTGCGCATACTCCTTCTCCTCCAAATCATCTCCCCAGAAGTCCCCATCAAGGTCCAACTCCGGCGGGATGTTATCCTTAAAGATATTCCACTTCGCCTGCGCGATCATCTCGCCGGTCTCGGTGTCCACGACTTTGAGAAACGTGGCCGTCGGATCGCTGTTCTTGATCGCTAGCATGCGTTCGCCGCCGGCAGCGCGCCCAGCTGGGGTTTCGTGCGCGGGGAACGCGGCTTCGATGTACGGGTGCTCGTGGCCGAAGGCGTCGCTGAGGATGGCGAAGGTGCGGGCCATGTCGGCGTCGGTGCAGGGGAGGAGTTGGAGGGGCATGGTTGTGGTGAGGGGTGGGTTGGGTGGATGTTGGGTTGAGGGTGAAGTGAAGAGAAGAGAGGTGAAGATGAAGGTGAGATGTAATGGGAAGGTTGAGAAGTGGAAGTTGATTTCAAATCACTCGACAAGTTATGCAATGGTAACAGACCAACATACGGGACAGAGAGAGGGGTTAATCTTTAGGGAAGTACACAATTGGAGGAGAGAAAAATTGCAAGTGAATAACTGTACTTAACTGTTGGTTGGTGACACACAAATGCTACCTTTTGTGCTGTTTGTGTAACAGGAAAGCAGACAGACCGGTCGACTACTTAATGAGGGCAGCTTGCCCTCACCGACTTACCATTACTTTGCTGTATTGTATCTCTGTTGGGTCTGTTGGGTCTGTTGGTCGGATTATTCTTTCCCAGCTGGGTAAAAAAGGAAGAATTACTTGAACCCTCGTGCTCCCCTACAGTAACCTTACAGTAGCTTATGCATGCGGTACTACGCGTCGATGTACCCCTTTTATAAAGGCTGCAGGCGTTTAATAAGGCTCAATTTATAATTCTGTTGCGAATAAGTTAAGTCTGAGAATACTTCCGCAATCCATGTATGTTGTGTTAAGTTGCTAACACGAAGTTAACTCTCTTAATTTCGGTGATGCATGTGAATGGATTCGATGGAGGTCAGATTAGAATTTGGATAGGTATGCGTCCTTGCGGCGGGGGCCGCCATTAAGTACCAGCTGGGGGTGCTAGCCCGAACGACATCTAGCATTCCATCCGTCAGCTTTTACATCGCACCGAGGCCGAAGACGGAGAGGGGTTTTATGCAACAAATTCATAAGCATGCATAAATAAATATGCACCAAATTACCCCTCCAAACGCAATGACATCTCCATCTCAATCTGAACCTCAATCTCAAGCTCAAGACTCCCGTGTTACCCATCCATAGTGGAAACAGTCTACCAGACATACAACTCACCATAATAGTGACGTCCATCTCACCATTTCACCATTTCAATGGATCTCATTGGACCACTCTATCACACTCAGCCTATGAACACTCTACCAGCACAACCCACTTTCCGAA
Source organism: Rutstroemia sp. NJR-2017a BBW (assembly GCA_002946425.1). Taxonomy (NCBI): domain Eukaryota; kingdom Fungi; phylum Ascomycota; class Leotiomycetes; order Helotiales; family Rutstroemiaceae; genus Rutstroemia; species Rutstroemia sp. NJR-2017a BBW. The sequence continues at coordinate 625,202 of NJPT01000010.1, forward strand.
GTTCTCGATTGCGAGATCCTTCATGACGTTGTTGCTCGTAAGAAATCTGGTGGTGTCGATATTGCGGAATTCGAACACAACATATATATATGTAAGTGCATAGACAAGAGCAGAGGTAGGTTGATAGTACTATTTCTTTGGCAAATCAACTACTGTTATATAATAAATATCTGGAGATATTCTTGCTATTGATATAACTCTGATATCTCAAAATTTGTCTTTTACAACTCCAACATGCAATCCGCACTCCACGCCGTTGTTGGCCCCAAAAAGGAGATCCATGATCTCAGTGGGCGAACGGCTATTATTACTGGCGGTGCCTTTGGTATAGGGTAAGTTTTCTATATTCAAATTTCCATTCAACCACCAGCATCAGCACCATCATCATTCCATACCCCTCCCAAACCTCACCCCAATCTCCCAAAAAAATCGTCTGACCAACCCCCTCCCTAGCTTCGAAATCGCCCGCGCCTTCGTCCAAAACCATGCGCGCGTCATAATGGTGAACCGCAAAGAAGAGCAAGGCCAAGACGCCATCTCGAAAATCAAATCCGAAGTTGGCGACGAGGCACAAATCGAATGGGTACCCTGCGACTTGGGATCTCTCAAGAATGTCAAAGAGGTGTTTAGCGATCTGGCGAAGAAGGAGGAGAGGCTTGATTTGGTATGTTTGGTTATTCTTCAAGTGGGTTGCTGGCAGTGGACGATGTGAGAGGGGCTATGTGATGGACGTGATATGATATGCACTTTCCAAGCCGGACAGTGAAGCGCAATAACAAGAAATATTGTGAACTAACAGCCCCTCCCAGCTCATCCTCTCCGCCGGCATCAACGTAAACCAATTCGCCCTCGACGCCGACGGCATCGACCGCCACTTCGGGGTAAACTGGCTCGGACAATTCTACGTCACCAACCTGCTATACCCCCTCCTCCGCAAGACATCTCAACTCCCCGACACACCGGCGCCGCGCATCGTCTTCGAAGCATCCGAAATGCACCGCACAGCGCCGTCGAACGTGCATTTCGGCAGTTTGGAAGAGATCAACAACCCGGACATCGGCACCACGGAGGTGTACGGACGCACCAAGCTGGCGATTATTTTGGGCGTCAAGTATGGGTTGAAGAAGAAGGTTATTGACAAGAATGGGGATCGGATTTATGCGCTTTCGATTCATCCTGGGGCTGTGAGTTTTTTTCTCTCTTCTTCTAATTTTGTTTGCTTGGAGTTGATGAAGGGCGTTGGGGTGGGATTGATGGTTAATGGATAAATAGGTCAACACAGCGATGCAGCAGCAGTGGAAAGATGCATATCCGGGACTTACAGGCAAGCTACTTAGTGCAGTGATGTTGGCCGGTGGGCGAGATGTTGAGCAGGGTGCTTATAGTGCGCTGTGAGTTCTCCTTTCTGTATGGTGAGTAGCGATAGTACTAACCGCTCCACAGCTGGGCAGCAACAAGTCCTGAAGTAGAAGAAAAGGGCTGGAATGGGTGGTATTTCAGTGATCCGGTATGTATTTGGTTTCTCTGCTTTCACTCGCCTATCTTCTTTTAAGCTCTTCCAAATCCACCATTCCTCCCACGTCTCATCTTCTTACCCCCCTTACCCCCCCGCAAAGAGACCCAACCCCCGAACTAACCTCCCCTCTCCCTCCCACACAGTCCCAACCCGGTAAAGAGTCCTCCCAAGCATCCGACCCCTTCCTCGGCGCCGCCCTCTGGGAACTCAGCGAGCGACTGATCAAGGAGAAAGTTGGCCCCGACGCCTTGGCCGATTGGGCTGCTTAAGTATGTGCATTGAATCTTGAGGGACGAATGGATGAACGGATGGATGGATGGGATGGGATAAGTTAGGCGGGGCATTTATGGATGTATTTACTTAGTAAGGTAATGATAATGAACGATATGGAAGCCCGAACAGATGGTTATTACGATAATCTCATCTATTATTTCATATTTCATATTGAATATGAAATATCACCACTATATATGTAGTCTTTACCTTGATGAAATTTTCGGAATATTTCTGGCTTTGGCGATTGCTTGAGTTGGGTTTGAGCTTTGGGGGGAGATGAGACGAGAGCAGATGTGCTGGAAGCAGGCGAGGATTGTGTGCAAAAGGAGTGTGCTGATACCACGGACTTACTGAATATATGCTTGGGATGCGACTTCGGACTCGCATTGCGTGTCTGTCTGTACTTCAAATCATTTCCACCTGATGGAAAATGCTTTCTTATATAGGTGAAATACACCCAGGAGAAACGGGATGGACTTCAAGTAAAAGTCAATCAATCAGTCCGAAGATACTACATGTCATCTTTTAAGAGTCACAAAACGCTGTCTGTGATTTCACTTCGCCCTCACTGGGACACCGCCCATTTGGATTTCTTTTGGGTGAGAGACACACGGTCACATACCCCGTGTAGCCCAAATTATCTGTCTGAGCAAAGGGAATGGTTGAATTGAAGTTCTTAGGGGCATCACCTAGACGTCTAAGCCAGGAGTGCGAACACAGAATCCGAAGCAGACATTGACCCCTCCAGTGGTTTAAAAGATAGCAACAACTGTTCATTGGACAAGAAGGAGGATATTTGCCGAGTTGTAGTGTGAATGGTGATATGCATACGAATTATTTGGGTAACGACTTATTGCAATGAAAAAACCCCCCGGGGAGGGGGGATGGACGTTCACAGCAATCCAGTCTCAGACTGCGGCGGACTTTCTGTTCCAATTTTGGGGAGAACAAAGGAATTCCAAAACATGGTGAACTTTGCATGATTTGGGCTGAGATGTCTCATACTCCAACTTTGCCGGACGTGCTGGATGGGACGTATCAATAAATGATAAATCACAGAAAATTCTGATGCCCGGTTCTGTTACTGTACAGAGAAAAGTCGTTGACACATCTTCAAAGAGAGGGTCTGGTGTGAGTTGTTCTACAACCCTTCCAAATTCTTCGAAAGAAAGAACTTATCCACAAAAAGAAATTTCACTTGCACTTGCAACCTAAGCTTCCACTTCGTCTTGATTTTCCCACGATGTTTCTCCAGTATCACTACCGCCAGTTTTCTTTCCTATACCTCAGCTTACGCCATGGCTTCTCCTCCACCAACTCCATCAAGCTTACCACCAACATGCTCTTCCGCCTCCCGCTTCAAGCAACATGAAATTTGTTCCGTAACAGAATGGATCGAAGACTATCGTCCTGGCCAGCTTCACCCCGTCAATCTGAGTGACAGGTTCAAGAATGGGAGGTACAGAGTCCTTAGGAAACTTGGATACGGGGCGCATTCCACAGTATGGCTAGCGAGAGATGAGTACTGGGTATCTCAAGGAAGAGTTCTTAGGTCACACGCCAAAAAGTAGACACGCTGCTCAATATTTGTACATGTTTGCTAACATTTGCAGCAGAGGTGGGCGCTATGTTGTGCTCAAAATCCTGAGGGCCGACTTGACGGTCTCAGACCGTAAAACTTCGATACTTGAAGCTATAGCTCAGAGCAAACTTTCTCATCCGGGAAGACAACATGTCATGACTATGAAAGACCATTTCAAGCACATCGGACCTAATGGCGAACATGGATGTCTGGTCTTCGAGCCTATGGGACGATGCGTTACCAATGTGCTTGAAAATCTCCCAAACCCCTTGCGGCCTGAAACTGGTTTCCAGAATAGATGTCCGATTTGGATGGCCAAATCAATACTCCGACAAGGTCTTCTCGGCCTTGACTTCTTACATCAGATTGGAATAGCCCACGGTGATGTGCAGCAGGGGAATCTCCTCTTCTCGGCTAAAGACTTAAGCGCTGTCGAAGAAGAGGCCTTATCTCCAACGTTGCTACCAATGGAAGAGGAGGAACGTTGTTGGTTTCGGACGTACGAACTCGTGGAAAGAGTAGATGAAAAGATCGATCTTTGGGCTCCAAAGTATCTATTTCTCGGCCAGCCTCTGATTGAGCCTGAATTCGCAAATCTAGATCAAGATTTTGTCATCAAAGGTCTCAGACATGGGCAGTGGTTCGTTTTACTCTTTTCAAATCTGCTCGGATGAGTTCTCACTTACATTCTATAGCATTTTTTGTTGACGATCCGCCGGAAGACCTACGGATACCTATCACGCTTCGCAGCCCTGAACGTATTGTTGGAAGTGTCCCCGCAATCAGTGACGATATTTGGGCTTTCGGCTGTCTGCTTTTCAAATTAATCACCGGAGGAGCCATTCCCATGGTGCATAAGATGGGGAATAGAGAAGATACAGAGGATTGATATTTGCTGAATTTGTTCGGCATGCTCGGACCTGTCCCTTTGGATCTCCTTTCGAAGTGGCCAAGATCAGACCGCTACTTCAACGCCGAAGGAGAAAACATCAGAGATCATGTAAGTGAGCTTCCCAACGGATCCAATATCAGCGAGTTGCAGTCTCTGTCGAATTTGGAAGCGCTTTTTGACCAGGATAAGCCGGCTGAGTTGAGTGACGAGGATGCGCGACAGGCCAAGCGTATTCTTCGATGGATCTTCCAATACGATGTCAGCAAGCGTCCTTCAGCAAGTGAACTTCTTAAGGATCCTTGGTTTGCTAATACAGTGACTGGGACTGATGGGTCGTCCAGTAGTTAGAGATTTCGTTTGATCTCTGTGGGCTTCATCCTCTCCGGCATAGAACTGACAGGCCGACAACAATAAATCAAAGACAGTTGGACAATGAAAACATGACAGTTTTGTGATTTCGAGAAATTAATTTTAAGAGTACCCAGCTAAAATATCTTGTTCCTTCGTTCTTCCCCCGCATTCCAAAATAGCACCAAACTTAAAATCGACTTCCCCGCACCCGCAGATCCTCAGTTCCACAGGGGGTTTCTTTCCCGCGTATGTAGTCTAAGCCGAGGAACCACAACTACATGCTTTCTCTTCGGAAATAAAACCTCACCTGCAAGCCCATTCCTATCCCAGAGCGCCCAGGAGCTGGGATTTAAATCTCGTTTGTTGATAAAAATGCCAAGTCGAAGCTCCTCGTATGACGAACGAAGACTTGGGGTGACATATACCCCGCACTTGTACCTCCACCCACGATATCTGAGCACCTGAGCTATGATGAGGAAAGTAGACAGGCAAGCGAGGCTGGGAGGATTTATATATAAGGGTTGGAATTCCTGGGGTTTCGTTTACGATTCCTGCGAATTTTGATTGAAAGAAAAAGCCGTTTTCCTGGTGGAAAGATTATACTGCTTCAGTGAAGAGGGATCGTTCTTTGCCAATCTCTATCCAGATATAAGGACACAAATAGGCACATACCCAGTCTGAAAGAGAGAAAATGGCAACTCAAACTCAAACCGAAAGCCAAGAGCAAGCAATCAAAACCGGGAAAGACATGCAGTTCGATATCCCCAAAACTTGTAAAGCTGGAGTGGTGGTGAATGAAGGTGCGTTCGTTTGGCAAATTCAATTGCATTCTTCCAGGGAACTTTGGCTTTTCAAAGACGGAGAAAAAGGTGTCAAAGGTATCATCATAGAATCAACTTGACTGACGAGCATACTAGGTCCTGATTTCCATGTCGAAGTCCAAGATGTGCCTGTTCCTGAACCTGGTATGTTCCCCTCCTTTTCTCCTCAGTCTTCTTCATCCCTTACACCACTCTCCTTCCCTTCATCCCTTTTTACCTTCCACTCTAACCTTCCCTCAGGACCCAACGACCTCCTCATTCGTCTCCGCGCAACAGGCCTCTGCATGTCCGACATCCACTACATGCTAAACGACTGGGCCGTCCCCCCTATGTCCAGCTTTTCCGTGCAATGTCCCGGACACGAAGGCGCCGGCATCGTCGTGAAAGTTGGGGCTAATGTAACGGGATGGAAAGTTGGGGATCGCGCTGGTGTAAAGCCGATTTGGGATGTTTGTTATAACTGCGAGTTGTGTTGGGAGGGGAGGGAGAATTACTGTAGTAAGGCGGTATTGACGGGTTTGATGAGTACTGGTGGGTTTTCCTTCTTCTGTTTCTTTTCGCTTGGGTATAGGGGTCTGACGGAGGGAGAGAGGAGGGGAAAGGAAGAGGTGGAGGTAGAATGGAAGCTAATGATGATAAACAGGTACATATCAACAATATATAACCTCACCCGCACGCTACACATCCCCCATCCCCGAAGGAGTAAACGACTACGTCGCCGGCCCAATCATGTGCAGCGCATCAACCATGCATCGCGCACTCATCGATAGCAGGCTCAAAGCAAGTCAATTCGTCATTTTCCCCGGCGGAGGCGGAGGTGTAGGTATTCAAGGCGTTCAACTTGCGAAAGCGATGGGCATGAGACCTATCGTCATTGATTCCGGCGACGCGAAGAGGAAGTTGAGTTTGGAGATGGGTGCTGAGGAGTTTGTGGATTTTGTGTATGTTCTCTTTCTTCCGTTCATTCTTTCATCACTCTTCTCCCAATCCCCGAAGCGCAAAGAGACGGAAGATGTATTTGAATATGATGGAAATAGATTACCCCAGCACAAAGCTGCAGCTAATTCCGCCCCCTAGTAAAACCCCCGACACAGCCACCGAAATCAAACGCATCTGCAACGGCATCGGCGCTCACGGCGTAATCGTAACCGCCTACCAAGCCTACAAAGATGCCATCTCGCTGATCGGCGACCGCATCGGCGGCGTAATCGTATGCGTCGGGCTCCCTCCAAAAGAGCACGTCAACCTCGGCGCCGACCCTTCACACTTCGCGTTCAAGAATCTGCATATAATGGGTTCGCTGGTGGGCACGATGGGAGATACAGCTGCATCGCTGGAATATGCGAGGCGAGGACTTCTGAAGCAGATTTGTGAGGTGAGGGGGCTGTCAAGATTCGAGGAGAGCGTGCAGCAGTTGAGGAGAGGAGAGGTGCCGGGGAGGATTGTTATTGATTTCGATATGGAGTGATGGGTTGGTTTGACTGATTGATTGATCGACTGAATTTTTGTTTGTAGGAGCATTTGAGTTTTATTAATGTATACTGACTGTGGAATCCGATCTTGCGCTGACACTATTTCTAAAGGTATGTGAATGCGCTGAGAGCGGCTATTGAATAGTAAGTCCGTTATTGAAACGGTTTTCCAGTGCAGCATTGTCAGCAGGCCAAGGGTACAACGAAGTGCGAAAGTCTACACCAGCCAGCTCAGCCAACTTCAATACTCCCCCGTTCAAATGATCCCCCTTTTCGCCCGCTTTCCTCCTCTGAGCTATAGTTTCAGCAATCCGAGCAACTTTTTCCGCATCCCAGAAGCCTTCCCTCCTCTTTACACGACGAAGCAAATCAATAGCTTGTTGATATATCTCTTCAGTCGGCGCCGTCATAGCCGTAAAGTAGAGTGAAGAAACAACACCCGCATCAGCCGAAAAGTCAAACCCGTCTTTTGGATTTCTCGAATCAATTAGGGTCCTGGAAATATCGATGAGCGACTGATACCGCTGATATTCAGACGGAGGTAGTGAGTCGTCTTCTCTGCGCGAGTTTGTTCTAAGATCAACTAGAAGAGTAACTGCTTCGTGATGTAATCGGAGCACAAGACTGTTCTGAAGCTCCGTCTTTCCCCATTTTGCGTTCTCAGCCAGACACAGTCCGTTGAATGCTTTCTTCCACTTTACCATGCCCCGATTGAATGCTTGGAGCAGCTTAATCCGCAAAGCATAGTCGTCCTCGAAACAGGGAGAGAGCCGGCTGCCTTTGGGAGACACCGCGGTGAGGACGTAGAGAATGCGGATTTCGTAGTACTGGGCGGCATTTTTGGCAGCATGAAGATCAGAGAAGCGATCTCCGTTGTATACGGGCTCTTCGCCGTAATGATCGGGCATGAGAGTAGGTTTTCGAGAGTCCCAGAATGATGTAGCTTGGGCGTCTAGTCGAGATATAATCTCCAGTATGTGATCTTGCGCGTCTTTTTCCGATGGGAGAAGGCGTCGTTGGCTTTTCCAAGTATTGAGTATCTTAAGACCGCTTTCGAGGTGCTCGAGAGCTCGTTCATGGTTTCCTTGAGCATTTTCCAAACACACGAATATGATGCAGCAAGTCAGCGTTACTTGGATTTGGTTTTCGCTCGGGAGCGTGCGAATATGGCGGATCGATTTATTGTATTGCTGTAAAAACATCCGCCGGGTTTCAAAAGTGGGATTGTCCAGATGCTCATGCAATGTCGAGATCGCGATCACAGCATGGAGGACAGCGGGGAAAGCTTCACTGAGCTGAAGGACTATGGCTCGCCAGAACGCAGATTTGTCATTCACGCCCATGAGACCAAGGATTGTCCTCTGGCGAAAGCGATCAAAGTAACGATGTTCTTTGCTGCTCCGAGTGGAGCTCAGGCCAGGTAACACGGATACCCGGTTTGCAGTGAGCACCAGTGCAGCATCTTGAGGATTATGATACTCGCAAACACGACCAGTTCCTTTGCATTTGATGCATTCTGGTTTCGCCTCATCACATTTTATGTGCCGGATCCTTGAGCTTGTGATTAGCTGATATTCTAGGGTTTTGCCTTTAGACACGTGGCAGGGGTAAGAAGCTTGAATCAGAAATGCTTTGACTGGCAATTCTTATCGCCATATTGACGGACCTTGAGGTCGTTCAGCAACACGGAGAATGGCATCATCATGGCTGTGAGAAATATCGTCGACTTCAACATGTGCTGGAAAAAAAACGTGACCTACTTGCAGGTAAGACAAGCTCCTCGAGATTTCTTGAAGCAAGCTCGCGATCTTTTCTTTGTGGGTTCAACTGACTTTTCTTCGACCATTTTGCATCTTGGAGATCAAAACGAAATGCATCAAGAATGGAGCCATCTTTAATAATACTGTACGTGAAGAGTGAAACCTAGACGAGGTGCAAGGGCGCAGCCTCACGATTATTTATGCACGGGTGTTAATAGGTGAACGTCATTTTGAAGAATTCTCGAATATTAAGTCGAAACCTCCTGAGCGAATCAAACAGCTCATCTTTGAGCTTGAGCTCAAACTCTAAACATTTGTCTATTCGTCTACAGAGGCTCATGCCATTTCGATATGAAAGAGCACTGTCATGTATAAGAAGTTCATCGGATTTCAGGTACAGTACACTATACCTCGTAAAAGCAAGGATCTCACATATGTCAGACTCCTAAGGCTTCCTCACGCTCAGACCCCCTTTTCTATATTTACTGTACTCGGGAGTCGGAAGCCCATAAACGGGACTTATCATTGCTGTATTAGGGTATCAATCTAGTTTCTGCATGCATCACTACGCGCCATTTACTCCGCCTCGCCTTTCATGTACTCCCCAACAACCAAAGTCGGACTTCCAAGTGCCGAACTTGTTCCCAAACTACTTTCAATGTCTTCGCCTATTGCTCTTCCCAATGGGCTTGCCCTAACTTCATTCTGTCTTTTCCTATCTGAATGCACTCTTTCTAACGGACCTCTTCCCTGTCTTAGCTGGAATCTTTGCTGCGACCGAGAAACTGGTCTGTAAGGTGATACTGGAGAATCAGGTATTTCGCGGCTCAGGCGAACAGTATCGCGTTGTGGCGTAGAACTCCTTTCGCGGGCCCATCGCGGACTACCAGGTAGTTCCTCATAAGGTGTTCCTTCTCTCGAATATCTATCGTCTGCGCCACCCCCATATTGATATTCTTCCCCATGCCGTTTAACTGGACTTTCATCGTAAGGATCGAAACCAACTTTGCGTCTCGCCTGTAGACGAGTACGTTTTCGCTCTGTAGCATCACCACCTGCACCAGTGGTAGATGACTCTTCCAGGAAGAAGGTAAGCAGTTCATCAGGGATGGATAAGTGCGATGCTTGTTGGAATTGTTGAAGAGCAGTAAGACGAATGAGCATTTCGAGGAGGGAGAGAGAACTACGAATTGGACCGAAGGGAGATGCATTCTTCATTGGAGGCTTAGCAGAATTAAAGGAAAGAGGAATGGGGGAATTTTGCAAGTCGTTTGGTAGCGCCGGAGATATTGGAGTCGCCGGTGTTGACGAGAGTTTGAGCTTAGATAGGTCCGCTGTGAGATCGTTCGTAGCTTGCCTACCAGAAGAGCTGGGTCGACCTGACACGGAAGGGGAATCTTCTATGCGCTCTGGTTCAAATTCATCTTCCGACTCGGAATCTTCTGCCTCGTTATACACCTCAAAGGCAAGCCACTCCGGGTCAAGGTCAAGTGGGAGTCGCCATGCTGTATCTACCTCTTGTGGTAGTTCCGGCGATCTCGCTGGCGATGGAGATGACGTCGCCATGCTTTCTTTCCAAAGTTGCCTATCGATATCGTTTTCGTCGTCGTCTTCGTCTCCGTCTTCCTGTTCAGATGGCTGCGTGTTCTCGGGAGGGATATCTTCGAGATCCTCATACCAATCCTCTTGCCTTTCTTGCCCCCCCATCATTCTTCTTGGGGGAAGGGCATTCACATCTCTCTTTAACAGCAGCACTGGACTGTTTGTTTCATCCTGATTACCAATATTCAATATCTTACCGGTGTCCGCATAGAAAATCTTAGACACTTGATGTATAGGTAATGCTTCACGAATACCCGCTAGCTGCACACCTCCGTAAGGCCCCGGCTGTGGTTCACCATCCTCGTGAGAATGAACTCGATCGTCATTGAAATCTTCTATGATTTCAAGATGATATGCATATTCAGTCATCTTGCCTTCGCCAGCGATCAAAGATGAATCTTTGCCTGTGAAATAATCCCTAGTTTCCTTGGTATGCTTTGCTTGTTCTGAACCATATGTGGAGCGTAGAGGCACTCTTAAGAGTCGCACTCTTGCTTTATGTATCACCTCTTTCCAGGTTGTTTCTCTTGGGCCATCTTCTTCTTCGTGGGCCCGGTAAGCATGTCCAGCGAATAACATGTAAAGAGAAAGAGTAAATGCTGGTCCAATTTGTGCAGGTACATTGGGATTCATGGAGTATTGGGTGTCACCAGCTGTGAGAAAGGTACTTGCTTGCAGTAGCCTCGATGGTGACACAGTGGGTGGAAGAGTTGTTGATAGGCTGGCCCCAGAAGTGGTGATAGCCAAGTTGATGAGTGGTACTGCATCCTCAATCCTAGTCAGCAGATTTTTGATATCCCTAACTATCGCTCTTATTTCCGCTTCGTGTGCGGCCCTGGTTTTTGCTCGATTCTTGTTTCGACGTGAGAGTTCTTCAGCACTTGCAGCCTTCGCAAGGCGCATCCCGAGGGATTGAATATCCCATCGAAGAGCTTTTGTAAGAGTTACTGCTGATTCGAGAGTTGTATTGCCTCTTGCTGAGCTGATATCTATCAGCAGGGGAACTTTATCAGTGCTGACTGGAACTCACATGAGCTCGACCATATCTATGGCAGGCGAAATGATCTATGAATTCAGAATAAGCATACTGATCTTCACTAAAAACTAGAAGTATTTCAAGGCAATAATCCTACCTTAATCTTACTGTCAAGACGCCGCTGAAGGTCATGGAGTTCTCGATAGTCGCCATTATCATCCACAGTCTAGCAGCATGTAAGTCAGAATTTTGGGAGAAGAAAACCAGGGCCTCGCACTTTCAAGAGCCTTGACGTCTGTCTGATCGCGAAAGAAGCAGTTATTCCAATACCAGACCTGATATATTGTTAGCTAGAGTTCTTTGGCCATCAGATTAAGGATCTTACCTAATAGCATAGTTCATAGCATGTTGAGTGACCTAGGAGTTGAGAATGATTAGCAAGTCAATTCCAGTGAGGCAAACCGATTTGGTGTAACATGCCTTGCCTAAGAGAAAGTCCATGATGAAGATTTGGAGATGTTTGCAGAGGTTAGGAGAATGAGTTCACAAGACGTATCATAACCAGAGTGAAATGTCGAACTTCTTCGACTCGAGCATGGTCAATAGATCTTACACGATGCAATGTACGACGTGAACGAGATTTGAAGAGAGTTTTGTTGTTGAAGTTATGGAGATTGTGAGGTTTTACATGAAGCAGATGAAGCAAACAAAAGTCTCATGGTTTCGTACGGAAGTGTATAAACATTGAGTTGATTGGTCAAGACGTCATTAGCGGGGACTGCTCATTGTCCTGCGGCAAAACCACAGCAAAGAACGCGAAAAAATTTGAAAGGACTGACAATTCTCATATTGTTGCATATGAGTCGGATATTCCTGGTATCGTTACGTATTAAAGATTAGGTCGAGTCACTGACTTTGAAGACTGAGTCATTCGATACCCAATCCTTCAAGCTCTCCCCGCCACAATTCTCTCCCATTAAAGCCTGAAAGCCTCGAAGCCCTTGGAGAGTAAGCCCCTCGTTCCGCTTTAAGCCTTGAAAACTAAAGCCCCACCTACTGCCACTTCTCTCCCTCGACAATAATTAAATCCTTAACCTTTCAACTTTTTGGCCTCCCATTCCGCATCTTCGACCTCAGTCAATCCGAGGAACACCACAATACCTGGCTGCATCTCTTATAATCATTAAACATGTCCGACTTAAACTCGTGGGAGGACGACCCTGCTGCCCAGGAGGACAATAACCTGGCAAGACAAACTCAGCAAATGAACTTGAACAACCCACAAGCTCGAACATTTCAACCCGGCGCAAATTCATTTCAACCAGGAGCGCAATCTTTCCAGCCTGGTCAGCAATATCAACAATACGGAGGCTATGATCAGTATGGTCAGGGCTTCAACCAATATCAAAACCAAGGCTATGGCGGATATCCCCAATATGGCCAGCAAGGTTACAATCAATATCAGCAAGGAGGCTACAATGCAGGATATCAGCAGGGAGGTTACAATGCGGGATATGGTATTTACTATTCTCTTTGAATTCTCAAATACGCTGGCAGCTAGCTTCTATACTTTTCACATGTACTCGCGATTCTGGCTGGAATTTACATGACATGCCCCGCTAACCACCACACTTTCTACGTTAACAGCGCAACAATACCCCGGATATGCTCAGCAATCACAAGCAGCTACTGCACCATCACAACAACCTCGACAGACACCTGTTATTGCGAAGAGACCGGCAGATGGCTCATCTGGCGCAGCAGATCTCAATAAGCCTGTGGCCGTGAAGGATGGGGCGCCAAAAGTTCTGAGTATTGGAGGAGACGCACCAAAAGTCTTGAGCATTGGCGGCGATGCAGCGAAACCAAAGGCTACCAAGGTCCTGTCTATCGGTACTACTTCCACTCCAGCGAAAAAAGAAGAGGCAAAGAAGGAGGCCACTCCAGCATCTGCAGCTGCATCGGTGTCAGCATCAACACCTGCGGAAGCCGGAGCTAAGGTTACCGCTGCCAAAGCTATCGAAAAAGCAGAAAAGACCCCCGCTTCAGCTAGTGGGAAAACCTCACCTACTCCATCTTCAGGCCGATCCAGTCCAACTAGGACTACCGGTGCTGCAAAGGCAGCTGCCCGTGCTGCTGATATTGTCGAACAGGAACAAGCTGCAGATGTTGACGAGGAAACCCTGAAGGAAATTTACGGAAAAGAGCACGTGAACATTATCTTCATTGGGCATGTTGATGCTGGTAAATCAACGCTCGGTGGTTCTATTCTGTATGCAACGGGAATGGTCGACGAAAGAACAATGGAGAAGAACAAGAAAGAAGCCAAGGAAATGGGTCGTGAGACATGGTACTTGTCGTGGGCACTCGACTTGACAAAAGAAGAACGTTCTAAGGGAAAAACTGTCGAAGTTGGACGAGGATTCTTCGAAACCGAAAAGCGACGATATAGTATTTTAGATGCCCCTGGCCACAAGACCTATGTTCCTAGTATGATTGGTGGTGCCTCGCAAGCCGATGTAGGAATTCTGGTCATCAGTGCCCGAAAGGGAGAATACGAGACTGGATTCGAAAAGGGTGGACAGACTCGAGAGCACGCTATGTTAGCCAAGACCCAAGGTGTGAACAAACTAGTCGTGGTTATCAACAAGATGGATGACCCAACGGTGGAATGGTCAGAAGCTCGATACAAGGAGTGCACAACCAAACTAGCTCAATTCTTGAAGGGAACTGGTTACAACCTGAAGACTGATGTATTCTTCATGCCAATCGCTGCTCAACAAACCATGGGTATCAAGGACCGAATTCCAGAAGGTGTTGCTCCATGGTACAATGGCCCATCTCTCCTCGAATACCTCGACAACATGACCCAACTTGAGCGTAAAGTCAATGCTCCATTCATGATGCCCATCAACGGAAAATACAGAGACATGGGTACGATCGTCGAGGGCAAGATCGAATCCGGCGTTGTCAAAAAGGGCATGAGCTTGGTTATGATGCCCAACAAAGAAAAGGTCGAAGTAGTCGTAACATACGGCGAAACAGAAGAAGAAGTAAATGCCGCGCAGTGTGGTGATCAAGTCCGACTTCGACTCCGTGGTATCGAAGAAGAAGATATTCTTCCTGGCTTCGTGCTCTGCTCGCCCAAACGTCTCGTCCACTGCGTCACTGCTTTCGAGGCACAAATTCGTGTCTTGGAACTGAAGAGTATTCTGTCGGCTGGGTTCAATTGTGTCATGCACGTCCACTCCGCCATCGAAGAAGTCACTTTCGCTGTTCTGCTCCACAAGTTGCAGAAGGGAACAGGCAGAAAGAGTAAAGTGCCACCTACGCATGCTAAGAGGGGTGATAGCATCATTGCGCGTATGGAAGTCATCGGTGGTGCGGGATCGGTATGTGTGGAAAAATTCGAAGATTATCCTCAACTAGGACGTTTCACGCTCAGAGATCAGGTAAGATTGGCTATATGTTCATATTCCTTGGTGATACAGTACTAATGTCTATCCTAGGGACAAACTATTGCCATTGGCAAGATCACCAAGTTGATCACTTCTGAGACCCCTGTTCCAGCAGCTTAAATAAACGGCAATAGAGTTGAATCGACGGTGTCCGGAAGGGGAGGGAGGGGTAAACAAATGGGAAAAAGTTATGGTGAACTATATAGGACATGAATAAATGAATGCATGCAGTGCTTGTGTCCATGTAGCGGAACCGAACTATACGCAGATCGGACAGGCTAGGAGCTTTCATCTCTCTTTACGAAGAAGCATGATGCATGGATATGTGGGGATATTGGGTCATGTCAGGGTTTGGTAGAACAAATAGAAGTTCACTGCCAGTATTTGAAGAGGACTCGAGTTCTCTTTTCATCGTCACGCTCATCCAACAACTCTTCAACAGGCCAAGATGCCTGGCTGCAAGAGACGGTCCAATGTGCTCACCCCAACGGCGTCTTTGCGATCTCTTAGACGGCTCTCCATGACTTAGTAGGCAACACTTAATTCGCTTCGTCCATACAAAGCTTTGCACTGTTCAGGTTAGATCTACCCCATGTCATCTCTCATCTGGCACCATAGTATATTGAGTAATTCCTTGATTCACATCTTCCTATACCAAAACCCAGTTTCCTTCCTTCATCAACCTCATCATTTACCATCAATCAGCCTTATACACAGTCAGCCAGCCCGTCCGTCCGTCCATGCATCCATCCACGTCGACACAGACACATTCTATATCTACAACGAAAGATCAGCCAACCAACTAGCTAGCAATACCGCGCAGTACATCTTTTCATCCTCCCCTCCTCCCTCCCATCCGTTCCCATTTTTAAACCCTCATTCCCAACCAGTAAACCAACTATCCACCCATCCTCACCGCATGCATGCACGCACCACTTGCTCTCCCCAACCAAAACGCACCAAAAAACAAACACCCATCAAACCGCCATCGATTACCCCGCCGCCCTACGCCCTGCCACCCGTACTCCAAATAGAAAGAAAAGAAAAGAAGTCTGCACTATGTAGAGTGAATCGACAGACACAAACATGCCATGCCCATACACAACCTAGAGATCAAGAAAGGAAACCGCAAAGAAAATGGACGCCCATGCATGAAAATGCGAATGCCAATGCCGATGCCAATGCCAAGTTATGAATGACCGACCCCTCCTCTTCCGTCCGTAGACGGAAAGGCAAAAGCGAAAGCAATGACACGCCACCCCAACCCTCCGATTTCCTCACGCCGTCATGAACGGGAACAGAAAGGACATGTCGGCCGAACAGCGGGGGTATCTGGTGGTATCGAATACGAAGACGAAGTAGAAGGAAGTAGTGAAAATTCTTTGGGGGACAAGGAGGAAGAGAAAAATCCATGTGCCGGAACAGAGGCAACCACGTTATTAGGTTCTTGTTCGAATGGCACTTCGTCTCTGGTAAATTATTATGGTTTTATATTTGAGGAACGCATTTGAACTTTGAGAGGAAATTTGCAAACTTGAAAGAAGTGACAAAGATTGAGATGGAGTTTGATTTTTAATCGGATAGTTCTCGCAGAGGACGAACAAGTTGACTAAGTAGGGCATCAAGTTCTCTCCAATTATCGATCTTCTCGGCAAACCTGCGATGTTTGCGGGAAAGGACATGCTATATGAACGTTAGAATGTGTTCTCTGTGCTGAACGGTTGCTGCTAAACATACCTCATCAAAGTCCTCAAACTTGTCGGCGCAATTCTCACAATAACCAGGTTTGGGGTCACGTTTCTCGAGCTTGCGCTGTTGAACAGCTTTGGCCTTACGGGCTGCTTCAACCTTCTTCGCAGCTGCTTCCTTCTCCCCAGTCTCATAATCTTCCTCGATTACGCCGAGCTTTTTCTGAGCTTCCCTTTTGGCTGGTCGTGTTGCGGTTTCTTCTCTCACACTCGCAGTGATATCTGTCATGCGGTGAGAACTTAATCCATGTGATCCTGGCCCGCCGCTTGTTTTCTCTAAGACTTTTCTCTGAAGACCGTGCACTTCTTTACTTGTACCGGCTTTCAATCCAGGTTGAGCTGCAGTGGATGAGATCATTTGGGAGCGGATAGCTGATGTAATATTCGATGGTTGAACACCCGATGCTACAGGCTCGCCGCCAAATAATCGACCAACGCCAGCACGGCTGACAAAAGCGATCTGACCTCGAGATGACGATTCAGCATCAACATCATGGCTATCCCTAGCAGGCTCGGTAGGATTCGCTTCTTTTGTCGTAGTAGTAGCACTTCTATTAGCCCCGTCATCCATTTGAGCCAATGCTCGTTTACTGCTAATTGTTTTTGGGGGTTGCATTTTAGCTGCCTCTGTCGCCGCGGCAGCTCGTGTTCTTGGTGCGGCAGCTCGTTCCTTTTCTTTCTGTTTCTGGAGGCGGATTATTTCCTTCTCCTTTTCCGTTTCTCTCCGGCTATACTCGACTTCTTCAACGAATGGGCACTTGCCATTTGCAACACTCCGGAATTGAGGCCAGTCTCCGTCTTCTTTGTGAGCAACTTTTGCATATTCCCGTACCATGATAGGCTTCTGTTTCTCATCAATATCGTGAACGTAAATGAAGGGTCCTCGAAATATATTCAATTCCTTAGTAGCAACAGTATGATCGCGATCGGAAGGTCCATGAATTCGTTCATGCCTCAGTAGTTGAGATAAATCTGTTTCGCGAACTGCCCTGCTTATCGTGCTGCCCTGGGTGGAGTGGCTCCTCGTGTTGTGGCTATGTGTACTCTGATATCCGGTCTCAGTATCGAACATTGTTGTCAGCATTCGTTGCAACTTTTCCAGAGCCCATATTTTTATCCCCAGCTCGCGCGCCTTATACAGAACATCCAAACTGCGAACCTGCTGGCGTCTTACATCCCCATTAGCATCTGACGTCCCAAGTCGTCGAGGTATGGGTGCTTCAAAGGTAAACTTCGACCTGGGATCCCTTGAGTCGGCAGTTTCAGAAGACCTATCCAGTAACGAAGGATTGATAGTACCATTCTGTTCATTAGTAGTCGATGAGTTTGCGGTGTTCGAGCTCTGTGGGACCTCTGCGGGAATCGATCGAGTCGTGACAACATGGGTGACCTCATTAGAGAAGAATTTTACTTCGCGCTGTATACACGTTAATATTACTGTTGTGGCTACCGCATCCCATCCATCAGCGACTTACTGCACCCAAAGCCAGAACCTGCCGAGTGTATTTCAATCTGACGTCCTCCGGTATGCTTTCAAAGTAGAAAACAAATTTCGGAAAATTCTTCCTATAATGCTTCTGCCACTGCCGTATCGACTCCAAGTTCTCTTCCGGCACTCTCTCGGCCTTGGTAACATAATGCTGATAGCCCCTCTCTCTAACAGTAGCACTCTTTCCCTCATAATGAGATGGCTGGGCGGTGGTCGACTTCCGAGTTAAGACCCTCCCTTCTGCAGACAATTGAGCAGTAGTTTGACGTGGAGGCGTTCTTAAAACCTGGCTATGGCTATCCAGCATCTGTTTCTTTGCCGGAGGTGGTTGTCCATAGGACTCTTCGCGTTGTATATTGGCATATGACCTTTTCTGTTTGGTAGTGGTCGACACCACCGGACGGAAAGGAGAATTCGCGGCATTAGGATTATTCTGGAGAGGCGCTCTCCTAGTCGACATAGCTGTAGATACAGAGAGCGGTAGAGGAGATAGTGATACTGCTGCCATAAGAAGATACTAGCAATCCCCTGTGGTACCAGAGACTTTGGAAGGAGTGGAGTGGGGTCTGGCACGCGACTTTCGACACGGTTTCTAACCTCTTCCCTGAGCCCTTTTTATGAAGACATTAAGAAGTATATGGACCAAGAACTCGGGTACCTAAGGTGTAACAAAAGATGGCAATCTGTTCAATCAGAGAACGTGATTGGGATAATGCTGGAGTGGTGCGTCTGAATTGTCCAAGGTGGTTCTGTTACCCTTTTTTTGCAGTGATGAACTGGCTTGGATGTTGTGGTTTATCAACAAACGCTAAGAACGCGAGGCGGATCTTTCCACAGAGCAACCGCCTGGTCGCATTTGTCACCCTGCCACGCCTGCACAACATTTATGCTTCTATTCATTATTCTGGTGATGATTTCATTTTGATACGGGACTGATTGTACTGTACACAGGCACGACTACCAAGGCTTGAGATGGAAATTTTGGAGTTTCAATAAATCTCATAATCTCTAAATTTCCTCTGCGCACTTCACCGGCTTGCTATGATGAGGCCTAGACGGACGATATTGCAGCAATTGCACAGGATAACATCACCTCCATTGTCGAACCCTCGATTGCCCGCGCAAATTGCTGTGACAGGCTTCAAATGTCGTACACTATGTCAACCGAAGAGAACATATGCTTCCGTGTCTGCTGCAGAACTTCAGTTCGGTCAACCTGTCCATGAAACACATCCGCACTTACTAGGCCCTGGGGAAAGTACGAATTAAAGTCAATATCTTTTAACAGTCTGCTAAACATCATTCCGTGCAGTAACTCGAAACATCACGGCTCAGGAATATGCTGATCGACGCGCAAAATTGGCTGCGAGCTTGCCTCCGAATGGAATAGCAATTCTTCCATCGGCTACTCTCAAATATCGCTCAGGAGCAGTCTTTTACGAATTCCACCAAGAACCAAACTTTTTATATCTTACAGGATTTAATGAACCAGATTCTGTAGCAGTGATACAGAGAGTTGAGTCAGCGGAGCAATACATTTTTCATTTATTTGTTCGGCCGAAGGACGCGCATGCAGAATTATGGGATGGTGCTAGGTCTGGCGAGCAAGCAGCTTTGGATGTTTTCAATGCAGATGAAGTGAGGCAACCCGAGGCAATCTCTCAGGCCTTGAAGTATCAATGCTGATGCCAAAATAGACCGGGGATGTCAACAATATACACAATCTATTACGGTCACTAGTTGCTGGGGCTGGTGAAGTCTATACCGATATTACTACAAGTTCAGATCCTATATCAGCTGATATCAAGAAAATGATCAAGGACAGCAAAGTCAGAGCTCTCAGGCCCTTGGTCAATGAGTTGCGCGTCATAAAGAGTGCGGCAGAAATCAAGAATATGCGGATGGCTGGCAAGCTATCGGGAAAGGCATTCACTGAAGCCATGGGTCAACAATTCCACTTGGAGAAAGATCTTCATGCATATCTGGATTACAGGTTCAAACTTCTAGGCTGTGAAGCAAGCGCTTATGTCCCAGTGGTTGGCGCTGGCAAAAATGCTCTCAGCATTCATTACGTCTCAAACAACGATCAAATGAGAAAAGATGACATGGTCTTAGTGGACGCGGGAGGCCAATATGGAGGGTACATCACAGACATCACCAGGACTTGGCCTGTCAGTGGTAAATTCTCTGCAGCGCAGAAGGACCTTTATGAAGCAATCTTAAGAGTCCAACGAAGCAGTATCGCGTTATGTAGGGAGAGCTCAAACCTGACGCTGGATAAGCTACATACTATTACATCTAATGGTCTGAAGGAACAACTCCAGCAATTGGGATTCGATATGTCAGGAGATGCCATTGAGACCTTATTTCCTCATCATGTCGGCCACTACATTGGACTTGATGTCCATGATTGTCCGGGGTGCCCTCGGAATAAGATCCTTCGAGCAGGACATTGCATCACAATTGAGCCAGGTATCTATGTACCACAGGACGAACGATGGCCCGTTCACTTCAGGGGCACTGGAATCAGAATCGAGGACAGCGTGTGCGTACAAGACGATTCGCCGCTTGTGTTGACAGCGGAAGCTGTGAAGGAGGTTATAGATATTGAGACTTTGCGGGATGGTAGGTCTTAGCAATAGTATGTATAACACTCATGTATAATATTGGAAGCAATTCCATCCTCAAAGCGGGTTCTTTGTTTTTCCCGAGCTATGGACTCTTTTCTGATCGTTAAATCAAGCCTCGAGCTTTGAATAGGCCTGGCGTACGGACATATAACCGTAGTGATATCTCCGGTAAGGCTACCACTAGTAATCAGCCTTGTCTCATGCATTGCTACCTATTGTAGCATCTGTCGTGCAACCACCCACTATCTTGCGCAAAGTAACATCACCAAATCAACACGGAGCTTTCGCAAACCACAAACACAACATACGTCTCGCGTTGCATTATCATCTTCACACTTATCGAATCCACCCATAACCGACAATCATCCGCCCTAGCACCGATCCACCTACTCACCCACCTAAATCACAAAATGTCTACCCCCTCACCCAGCTCCTCCCCACCCAGCAAACCCACCACAACCGGAATCCCCGATCTGCCACCCTCCTCGCCTCCTCTCCCGCTGACCATGACCTCTTCGCTGCTACTCACCGCGCTCCCTCGCGACTCCAGCGACGCCCTCAGCAACGCTTTCTCCTTCCCAAATCCCAAAATCACAGTCCGTTTCCAGCCTATTGGCAGCGCGCCGCTGCTGCGTCAGCAGATTTCGAGGATCAGCGCAGAGCAAAGATTCGAGACTGTGGTTACGTATCTGCGGAGGGTTTTAAAGCTGGAGAAGACGGCAAGTGTGTTTTTGTATGTTAATAGTTGTTTTGCGCCGGCACTGGATGAGGTGGTGGGGAATTTACATAGGGTGAGTAGGGCTTCTTCCCGATTTGGGGTTGGGTCGAGAGGGGTTTTGGTCAGTGGCTAATGTTGAACAGTGCTTTAAAGATTCGAAGGATCAACTGATCGTCAGCTACTCCATGACACCTGCGTTTGGGTAAGGCTTGGGGTTATTAGATGGAGGACCGTTAGAAACAAGATATAGACACCGGGTCATCTATGAAAAATCATATTGCTACTGTGGTCTAAATCTATCCGGGTACGCCTGCAATGCATCTGCAACGATCATCCACTACGTCTTCACAGAGTCTTCCTCAACCATCTGTCGGAACTCATCCAGCTCCTCCTTTGGTATCGGATATGTGTGCTCGGGGGCTGGGTATGCTCGCGATTTCGTCTCGTCGCGGTATTCGGTGATTGCTTTTAAGCTCTCGCTCCAAACATCACCATACTTCTTCACAAACTTTGGCAGAAATCTGCCTGGTGGGAAGTTGCCAGTCATGTCAACTTGAACGAGGACCTGCCCAGAACAACCATTTCCCGCACCAATACCAATTGTAGGGATGGACAGCGACTTTGTTATAAGTGTTGCGACCTCCTGTGGAACGGCTTCGAGTACGACTGCGAAACAGCCAGCTTCTTGGACAGCTCGGGCGTCTTCCAACACTTTCATGGCGCTGGCGCAGGTTTTGCCCTGGACACGGAATCCACCTAGAGAATTTTGTCGTTGGGGGGTGAGGCCTACATGGCCGAGGACAGGGATGCCGGCGGAGGAAATCTTCTTGATGGTGGGAGCCATTTCTGAACCACCTTCTAATTTTATACCTTGCACGCGACCTTCTTTGATAAAACGGAAAGCAGATTCGAGGGCTTGTTCGGGAGATATCTCGTAGGAACCCATTGGGAGGTCACCGATCTGCAAGGTCTTGTCAGTAGGAGAAAGTTTGCCGAGAAGAGTAAAGGGGCAGTACCGTGAAAGCTGCCTTTGCAGCACGAGATACAGACCGACAATGTATCAACATTTCTTCCATGACCACTTCACTAGTATCCTCCATTCCCAGTGCCACCATAGCCAGACTGTCTCCCACTAAAACCATATCCATCCCGGCCACATCCGCAACATGTCCACTTGGGAAATCATGAGCTGTGATCATCGTGATCGGTTCTCCCTTTTTATACATTGAGCGCAACGTAGTCATCGTAACCTTCTTCCTTGAGCTCGGCGCACCCATTGGGCTATGTGAGCTTTGTCTCTTCTGGCATCGTATCTTGTCTAGAAATATCTGGCCCCCAAATGTTGCCGGTCGTAAATGTTGATGTTGATATTGGTGCTGTTGACGGACCACAGCACGAGGCACACCCCTCAAGATGGAAAGAGTTCGAGACATATCCGTAATTGATGGAGGATATTACGGAACGATAGAGTACTATGATGAGGAAGAGAAGAGAAGGAATTCAGAGCCATTGTTTGGAATCTGACTCACAAAAAGCCCTTTTATTCAGGTCGTGATCATTATTGCGCTGTGAGAATTCATACTGGAGGACCGCAGCCGATGATGATGATAAAAAACTATGGGCACTTTTTCCCGTCGGATTACCGAGGCGTCGGGATTCAGCTCTTTTTGGTGAGAGTCACATGGGGAGCGGCGCATTTGCTTGTTGATGATTTGTTTGGATCAAAGAGATCAATATATTGGACATGGTCTTTGGAGGGCTTGAGTATAATGAATTCTTTACTGGACCTGCAACTGTGGTGTAATAGACGTCACATGGTGACAGGACAAAGTCGAAGTTGTGTTGTTGCATCCCCGCCATTCAACGGTACCTGAATCTTACAGTTCAAGGTTGCCGGCTTTGCTTTTGCTTCTCGATTGCGTGAATCAAATCCAACCACGAGCTGCGGGGCCAACATTGGCACACATAAACATTACATATATCGTGGTCTGCTCATGTTGAACCAGCCAGATCACTTTTCCGGACAAAGACACTCAATTCTTCTTTTCTAAAGCTGCACTTTACCTTGCCTAACTAAGAATAATTCCATTCTCACGACTCAGTACTGCTACTCACGAGATCATTCAAGGCGGAGCTGCCGGTAAGTACCGACCGATCTCTCCGATTACAGATAAGAAACTCCTACGTACCCAATCGATAGTGCAGTGCAGCACAGCGTTTCCTGTCTTTCTTCAACTACATCTCGTCACTAAACAACCTTCAAACGAACAACAACCGCTTTTTGCTAAAACCCGTCGGAACCAGTATTTGGCTCTGCGGATAAACAAACGTCGAAGACCCTTCCGCAGCGCAAATAAAGAAGAAATTAACGCAAAATGTCCAGTCCTAGACGTCGGATCGAGACTGATGTGAGTAATGTTTCGATATGGACATACTCATACCGTGGATAGTGAGGAGACTAATATGTGGTTTGTTTTTCGGCGGTATTTAGGTCATGAAGTAAGTTATCTCCTCTGCGGATATGTGAGATATTGAAGATACACTTGCTAATGTTTGTTGTTGTAGGATGTATGCGATTCTTTGTCAACCGCCACTTCGAAGTCATACTTACCGATGTATAGGTTGATGTCGGACTATGAGGTGACTCTGGTCAATGATAATAGTAAGTACATGCCGCTATGCGCGAGGAAATAGGACTTTCTAACTTCTGGTAGTGTATGTGTTTATACTGGACAGCCCGAATAAACGACTCACATGTGGTACACAGGCAAGAATTCTACGTCCGATTTAAGGGCCCCGAAGAAAGTTCGTCGTTCCCCTTCCCCTCTATCGTCGCATACATTAACAGTATTGCAGCACCATTCGAAGGCGGACTATGGAAAGTCCACGTGGAACTTCCCGATCAATATCCCTACAAATCCCCCAGCATCGGTTTCGTAAACCGCATTTTCCACCCCAATATCGATGAGTTGTCAGTTTCCCCAGCTCTATAAGAACTTCAAGAAGGATGTAGAACTAAGACTTTGCGCAAACAAACAGATCCGGCTCCGTCTGCCTCGACGTAATCAACCAAACCTGGTCCCCTATGTTCGACATGATCAACATCTTCGAAGTCTTCCTTCCACAACTTCTCCGGTATCCCAACCCAACCGATCCCCTGAATGGCGAGGCAGCGGCTTTACTTATGCGCGAACCGAAGAGTTATGAGGTTAAGGTCAAAGGTGGGTTATTTCCGGTGGGTGCAGATGGACGGGACATAGAAACTGACAATGAGGAAATAGAATACGTAACGAAATACGCAAGTAAAGATGCAGCAGATGAAGCGGGTGCAGAGGATTCAGACGACGATACCATGTCCTCGGTTGCGAGTTTCGATGATGATGAGGATAACGATGAGCCAGCGGGGACTATGGAGGATGTTTAAGTTTATCTGAACAGTTGAGCGACTTCCCCTTTTGTCGATATCCATCGAACGATTCGTATACTCGACGGCCAAGCAAGAAAACATCGAAAGTTGGGCACCTCCGCAGCGAAGCAAACAAAGCGTTCTTGCTCATACTATGGCATTCGGCATATCGTCTTTTTTTACAGGTGTTTGAAAGGGAAATTAATCTTTTGCAGAGCAATGGATACGGAATTTGGATGGGAGGCGATGGAATTTGGAGTTCTTTTCCCCTTTTCGTCAGCGATCTCGTTCTTGTTTGTGTTTGGTGGAGAGTTCAAGGTGCTCTGGTTGTTGGTTTTTTTCCTTCCTTTGTGAATACTAGTACGGGATGGATGAGGAGAAATTGGGTTTGAATGAGGGGAAGCTGGATTGAGGGGGCAGATGGAGGAGGTGTGGCGTGGATCGGGGTGAGGGGCTTGAATGAGGGGTAAGGAGGGATGGGTGGGGTTGTGGAGAATGAACGAAGGTAGGATGGAAGAGCAGTGGGCATTGATATCATATGATCGGGTTAGTTGGTTGGTAGTTATATGTAGGGAAATATTTAAGGAATTTTATACAACGTTGTCTTTTAAGAATCTGGATTTGGTTACGTGTTTATGATGCGCATCTCGATAAAGAGAGGAAAGAAAACCTAATTCAAGTTGGAATTGAACGGTGTTTTATACTGGGTTGGGTAGGTAGAGATGGGTGGATAGGTGGGTGTGTGAGTTGACTGGAGCTGGTAGCTGCATGGGCGAGAGGAGAGGGGGAGATCGAGGGGAGATCTTTAAATTAAGGGGAGGGGCAGGGGGAGGATGGGTGGATGGCCTGCGCTGGGGTTGGGGTAGAGATGGTTAGGATAGAGAATGGCTGTTGAGTGGCTATATGGCTAGCTAGCTGTCATCGTAATCGTTTGTGTTATAAGTGATAGGTGGGAGCGCTAAGAGTGAGACGTAGGAAGTGTAGAAAAGTAGTTTGGGGGAGAGATAGAAGAGGAGGAGGAAAAGAATTTCTTCGCGCTATATTCTTCTTTTATCATCATCTGATCTGATCTGGTGACTGTTTCTTTAAGTCTTCTTGTTGTTGGTGTATGGGATTTTCTTTCTCGGCAAGGGCGTTGATGGTAGGCGAGGGGTTTAAGAGGAGGGAAGGCGAGGGGTGAAAGTGAGTTTGTATTGTGGATGGGATGAGGTGGAGTGGTGAAGAGAGGTGGGCCGGTTGATTAATTAGATTACTGATTGTGCAGAGTGGATAGGAGAGAAGTTTACTCGCTGGTTGAGTGAAGTGAGGAGATCTTGAATGGCACGGCGTTGGGGGGAATAGGCGGTTGGTTGAGTGAGGAGATAAGTAGATAGTGGTCATGATGTAGGTGAAAGGGGATGGACAGTCATGCTATTGTCGAAGAGTGGGAAAAGCGTTGAACGGAGATGGATGGTGTTGAGTGGGATATTCTGAGTACCGCAATCAAGATGTCTTCAATTATTGCAGCGGGTGTTGGAAGGAAAGTGGGAAATAGAGAGCTGGGTGGTTGTTGGCCGGAGGGCGACGAGGATGATAGGATAACGGTGTTGGTAGGTTCCGTGGGTTTCACATATATGATGAGTAGAGAGGACCTGATGCAATTGGGTATGGACTTGATCGTTGACTACATCTATCTCTATGTTGAAACTCTAGGTACGTGAAAGGAAATGACATATCTTTTCGTAGATACATTTATGCTAATGGGTTGATATGTCAAATAAATATATGTATCAGTTTATACATAAGTAAAAAGGATGGCAGCAGAGATAGTATTTGATGTAAACTAGCTTCGGAATTGACACATGCTGGACAACTACAAGTGGGAATTGACACAGAAGAAGGGAATAAAGAGATGTTTTCGGTGCTACTGTGAGCTGGGCATGTAAAGAGACCATGCGTAGCTACAGTGAAGATGAGCTGGATAACGGTGGCCGGCGCATTTAGGACTCTCCAAGACAGATGGATGCGATCGAGGTAGCATACTCAGTAAGACTCCTTAATTCTTCAAGCTAGAGACGGCAGCACTATACAGTATAATACGGTAGAACTAATGAAAGAGAAATGAGCCAATGCTACCATCGTTGTGCCCTGCCATAGTAAGAGTAACACTCGTTAACCTGATGGTAGTATTAGCCAGAACCAATGTCCACAAGAACAACAACACCCTAGCCATCCTTCACTGACCTAATCTCACCACGAGACTACGTATAGCTATATAGAGCACATACACCACACCCAAGCTCCTCCGGTTAAGTAGGGGTCGTTACGCATGCGAGATACGTATAGAAGTGGGTCTTAGATCTGGCCTAGGATCAGGATCTCTAGATGTACATTGCATCTCAGCGGGTACGCGGGAAGGATCGCAGAACAGGGCTTCTGCAAGATTCATGAGGAGCGTACTGATATGATCTGAGTCGTCGCACTACCTACTGCCGCTCGCGGAACATGATGCGATGCTTACTCGCTGGGGTAGTGTAGCCTTCTCTTTCGCTTACCTCGATCCCCAAGGTAGATTGACATGATCTTCAGGAACAGACAGCGGTGGATCCATGACACGCTGGTGTGGTGGTATAAGCTGTTGGTGCAGGGAAGAATGCGGGTTGTGCATCGTGTGTGGAAAGATCAGGTGGTGGTGTGGACGCGGAGAATATAATGCTATAACGGTGAGCGGTAGTCTCGGAGGTGGGAGAGGACAGCGGACAGTGGACATGAACACCAGCGGCTCAGCAATCTATTTCGTATGACCTCGGGAAACGCTTTTGTTGAGATGGCTGAACTGTTGGCAGCTCAGTCGTGCACCGAACGCTGGACGCCATTCAAACAGTCTCACCGAGCCCCGATAGTTCCCAATAGTAGCGCGTGCATCGACGACGATACACCGCATCGGTTGATACAAGCGTAAAGTCCAATATTGTGGACTGGAATGGTGACTGTGTGGAAGAAAGGCAGCATCGTATGCTCACCGTGGCAGGATCAACCCAACAATAGCCCACGCATCTAGGCAACAGCCAAAAACTCTGACACGGATGTATTTTGAAGGCATCCATATTCCAGCAGTGAAAACAGTAGTACCGGACATGCTGCTGGAAGAGGTTTGGGGGTTGAAGATGAAAATTTTCTTCGAAAATGGACGGCGGCGTACTGCAATTGTCCACATCCCATCTAGACCTGAAGACGCGCTTATCTTGCCAAGTTGCCACCACAGAGACGCACCCATTAGGCAATAAAGTCCCGCCCTAACGTAAGCCCGTCTAGCGAGACGTCTGCAATCTAAAAGGGGTGTAAGTTAATGGCACAACAGCTGCGAAGTGTCAAATTCTGTAGCACGAGAGAGAATAGACGCAGGCCTGGACCATCGCTGAGGCCGAGAGCACTGACTCGCGAGCCGAGCCGTCACACAAAAACCACGAACCACACAGTCCTCTATTTTGACTTTTTTGGCTACTGTAAGGTTATGGTTACTCCGTAGATGAAAAAAGCTTGATCGTAAGGAGGTACTTACTGGAATTCGCGCCGTTGCCATGTCCCGCATTGCAGATTCGCGTGTGTATGCCATGTGTAGAAAATTCTCCGGCGCCCTCCGCTCCGGCACATAAGTTAACTCAAACTGTTGAATTCATGCCATGCTGGACGCGGACGGACTGGGCTCGGATCAATATACGCAACACACGTCACATTACTCTGGACTGGAATGAAGGCTGTTTTTCGCTCTTTGTTTCAGGGTCAAGCCTTGCTTATGTGATAGTGCTGCATGCTTCGTCATGTGGAAGGATTCCTGTGATCCCTCACGACTGTACTGGTAAAGTGTAATATGCTCTTGTCATCCGCCCACTCGGGCAAAAATTAACGAAAGGGACCAGGACTGTTCCGCGCTTGTTCGCCACGATGCTGTGCCTTTTTGTGGTCCTACTCCGTACACAATTTAGATTGATGAGAGCATCGAACATGGTACTGGATCGTGACACAACCTGAAGGTCCCAGGCTGTCCAGCACCACATGTACACTCGATATGTGAGGGATGATATGTCAATACTCTGTATGGCCTGGCCACATGGGATGCTCTAAATATGGTTGTCGCATAAGTTTTCCGGGATCGGATGGGTCAGATATGTTCAGCCATGCTGACAACCTTTTCAGAAGAACGGAAGAATGGCAGGGAAGCTTTACTGCACCTTCGTCATGGGCATGGAAGATCCCTCGCTGAATCCTCCGTGTTGGAATTTGTTGGCTTTCTAGAAGACTTCTGCGTTGAGTTAGACCTGAACGCAATATCAAACACTGGCTCTGAGATGTCTCGTAGCATTTTCCTTTTGTTTTTCTAGAAGGATGGATCTGGGTTTAGATCTGGACAAGACAAGATTGGAATCCTACCATGCCCTACCTTAATTTGTGCGATCCACGAGGTTCCTTTTCCAGTTCCTGCATGCAAGGTACAGCGTTGCAAATATTGGCTATGTTTTGGGAGTTGGAATACCACAGTACGAAGTAAGAAGAATTCTAATTGGGGTATGACTGCATTCTACGCCGCGAATTGGCATCCATCCACGTGGGACCGATTCCTACCTGTGGGGCAAAACAACATGCAGAGGTGAGGCGTCGACGAGAGCGGAAGAGTGGAAGATGGGGATGCATATGGTGTGGGATGGAATGCTCGCTATTGGCGGCTTAGGACATATTCCACTTGTGCTGGCAGCTGGTCTCATGACATGGCGGTCCGGCAACCAAAAGTTGGGAAATGAGCAGGCCGAATGAAGCCGATATTGATATTGGCTTATGCTTCCAACGGTCGCCGGCCAGTTCGAAGCACGGAGATGCTGGAGGCTCGGCCTGCGTAGTTCTGGCGGTAAGGAAAAGTATTGATTCACAGCGATACCGTGCACAGGCCGAATTGGTGCTACGAAGTACTGATGCTACTGATGCTAAGGTTACTGAGCTGTACCCCGTCCCCGTACCCGTATCCTTTTGTCTCGTGTAATTTGACTGAATTTGATTGATGTCTCGCAGCTTCCATGCGCACTCTGTGCGTCTGTCTTTCTGTTTTTCATTTGTAATCTTTTCCTTTATTTTTCCTTCCAGATTGTAAGGTTAATGTGAAGCCATTGCTGTGCCGTATCATGTATGTATGGCATCGGCAACTTACCAACCGCACCAACGTCCTGGCAGGTTTGCTCTTCTGTAAAGTCTGTTGTAAAGTCTATGATGACATTTCTTCCTTCCGGCAGCTTTTCCAGAAGGTTATGTTCCCTGTTGTCTATCGCACTTTGTACGTACAAGTAGGGATATGAAACGTGGACAAGGTAAAATTGTGTCCATCCCCAGATGTCTCACACAGATGAGAATTATCGCTTGACTTGATGTAAAAGGAGAGAAATAGGTAGGAATCATCATGAAATTCGTAACCGCGTCGATCATTATCAGGCATGGGTAAATTTAAATTGAAGATAACGACAGTGAAGGATAGATCATTCCTTTACTTTCGTACAATTACTTCGTACAGCCAGGTGAGCTGAGTCGTGCACAGGAGGTGCAGAGGGGTGAGAAGTGCTGCTCTCCAGGCAGGAAACAGCAGCCCGACTGGGGATAATATGTAGTATCTGATTACTGTTGTCGAACGGATAAAAGTAATGTTCCGAATATCTTTTGCGTATCATTTATCAGAACAGGTGGTGGGTAAGAAAAAGACGGGATAGTTATTCGGGCGCGCAGGAAGGGCTTGAGCATGATGTTGGATAGGGCAAGATAGGGCAAGATAGGGCAAGATATTCAGTCCATAGGTAACCTTAGCCTCACTGATCAACATAAGATGTCGTAACTGCCTATAGGAACCATGAGGAGTCTACCAGGAAAGAGAGCAAGCTACAGTGCGGCGGCGAGTAGGGATGCGTTCTTCAAGCCACTCTTGCCACGCGCACCTCAACGTTATCGATTGACCGACAATCCGCAATCGTAGCAAATTAAATTGCAGCGTATCATTGCTTGCTTTGGCTGCGGCGTTTCAAAGCTTGATCCCAATGCAGTATCTGCATACTGAGTACATAGTACGAATAGCAGATGCAGATGTATTGCATTGAATATGTACAGTACAAGAGACACTACACCACAAGAACAGTTATGGAAGATCCAAGACACTATACTATTCGTTGCTTCTTGCCTTCCTATCCGTCTCGTCTTGCTGTCTCTCAAGTTCTGATATGTCGTATCTCCCAGTTCCCCAGGTGTTATATCATGGATCTTTCGGTGAGATTTAATTTCCTATCTCCCGCTCACAGTCCCTACAGGATGAACCTAGATACATGTATAGGGGAATTTAGCATCCGATCTAAAAATAATCGGGATTCAGCTAAAGAAATAGACGCCTTTTAGGCCTCTGGGTCTTCAGGTGTTTCTAATGCTCGGACTGAAAGGCCCGCAGAGAGTAGATGATGAATGAGACCCAAAACGAATTACATCTTATGTAAAGTACAATACAACAGTATAACAGTCCAATCGAAGACCTATTACCCTTCCTTCCCTACCCTTCAACCAGCACCGAAAAGTCGTCTTACATATACCGTACAACACCAGCGTCAATCACCACCATCAGCACCAAATCTGCGTATCACACAACCTCAGTGCTCTGTAGTAAGCACTGTTCGCTCTCACCAACCAATCATCCGTGTTCCATCTCCGACTTACATTCTTTGGTACAGTAGAATGTCACCCACACCAAACCCACCTGGACGCCCTCTCGCCTATGGAGGTGCACCTAGCTACGGTAATACCGTAAACTATGACATGTCTAGTTGGAACTTACGTTGAATCTATCCTTTCCTTCCTTCCAAGCCCTTCTCTTTTCCTTCTTTGCCATGCATTACCCTTGTGAGACTTGTGCTTGCCATGTGTGTCTTGAGTTTTACCCCTTGTCAGATTAACCCTTTCGCCGCCAAACATTTTCCACCTTTTCACAATAGCTACGTCTGACTATTCCAGATGCGTCCATTGCTCCACTGGTGGATAGTTAAGAGCGCCCCCTAGTTAATCCATCCCATTACCTACTTGTAAGTTTGTAACTCCCTAACAGCATGAGGCCGGTGTATGGTTTCGCTTGCAAAAAACGCCCTGGTGGCTCTACTGGTACAGTACAGTACGGTCTCGCTATAGTGGCTACGGCTTTGCCTTTCTTTGCCTACCTTTTCGTACTATGGCTTTACACTTTGCTCCATGTCGACTCTGTAGTGCTTTGTGAAATTACAGCTTGGAGGAGCATACCGCATATCGCATGTCTTTCAGGCATGGCCACACGGTGGCATACTCCCGTCGTAGGCACTTGCACAGTACTTAAGCATTACATGACATGGAAAGGCATGGATGTTGCAGACTTTGTAGCGTGGTAAAACCGTAAGGTTACCTAGCTTGCTAGCAGAAGATGGTATCCATGTATCTGAATCCATCCTATACGCTCCACTTCGGGACTCACGCTCATTGCTCACGCTCACATTGACGCTCACACTTACACTCACAACCGCACCAGATCTACTCTGACCTCTAAACATCATCTAAACTTCCATTCTAAACTTCTAAATCTCCAAACCCAACTAGTCTTGAGCCTCCGACTTCCGGGCAACACCTCCTCCCCTCCCCTTCCCTTCCTCCCCCTTCCTCCGCTTCCAAAACCTTCCTCGAACCTGTCGACTACGACCTCTGGGAAAAAGGCTTGTGCGCTTTGCTCACCTCAACCTTACTTACAGTACCAGTACGAAAAGAAAAAACGAGAGACAATTCCTTAAAAAACCTATTTTTGACATTACATTTCTCTTTGTTCATTCACCTATTTTGGTTTACCTCATTCATTGTCTTTGATTCTCTCTCACTCAAGTGTCACCCACAAAATTTCCCCAAAAAGATCATCTACAAACATTCATCCCATCTTTGCTTAACCAATTTCAATCTTCACCGTCTATACTCACCTACGCAAGGCCCAAAGAGCTTAAACTCTTTACCTCCTCCACTTTCTATCGCTTCCAGTATTCTACACCTCTCCCACATCAAATCAAATATTACTTCCACCCAATAATATTGAATCTCGACCCAATATCTCGATAGTTCTCTCGCATGGTCTCTGGAGCTGCGCCGAATGTCCCTGCCTACCGATATACCCACAAGACCGCAGAGACTTGTATAATTCGAGAGAGGACGTCGCAGGACAGTTGCGCCCATGGGGAATAGTTCGGGAAAACCGGTGAACTTCGACGATGAAGGTACGGATCCATACTCGATGTTCCAAAGACGTTCACACGTCTCAAATGCTGTTTGTCGGTAGCGTATGTTCACATGCTAACCTGCTCCCGCCTTCTAACAGTGAGCCTTAACCACTTTCGATTACTGCGCGTCGTGGGAAAGGGTGCCTTTGGGAAAGTGAGGATAGTAGAGAGGAAGGATACCGGACTGACGTTCGCGCTGAAGTACATTCGGAAGGATGAAGGTGGGTGATGGTATATTGGGGGCTTCACAGCCCACGGCACAACAGTAGCTGACAGGAAGATAGTCGTTCGACAGGAAAGCGTGCGGAATATAATACGAGAGCGGAGGATGCTGGAGCATCTGAATCATCCTTTCATCTGCAACTTGCGTTACAGCTTTCAAGATATTGAGTATATGTAAGTTTCAAGAGGCTGCGTGGGCGGGGTCAATTGCTAATGGGCGTCGCAGGTACTTGGTGGTGGATTTAATGAATGGCGGTGACTTACGATTTCACATCTCACGAAAGACCTTCACAGAAGAAGCTGTTCGATTTTGGATTGCGGAACTGGGAATTGCCTTGAAATATATACACAAGCAAGGAATTATACATCGGGATGTGAAGCCTGACAATGTTCTACTGGACTCCGAAGGACATATCCATTTGGCAGATTTTGTTCGTAGCCTCCATGTCCACCAGCGAGGATGGGCACAACGCTAACAGTGTGCAGAATGTCGCATCTGATTATACTCCAAATCGAAAGTTAACCAGTAAATCCGGCACTCTAGCATACCTCGCACCAGAAGTTTACAAAGGATGTGGATATGGGCCAGGGGCCGATTGGTGGTCGTTAGGTGTACTCTTTTATGAGTGTATCTACAATAAGGTGCGTTATCTAACCTTCCATCTCTGCCATTCAAACCTAATCAGAGTATGCAGCGACCCTTTGAAGGTAGTACACAAACGTCATTAGCAGCACAAATCACGAGGGCCAGTCCCAATTTCCCAATCACATCCCCACCGGTTACAATGCCATGTCTGCATGCAATCAGCTCAGCTTTGGAGGAGGATCCATCCAAACGAATGGGTTCCGCTGGCTTCCAAACCTTCACAGACAACCCCTTCTTCCGCCCTATAGATTTCGAAGCCCTGGAGAGGAAAGAGATTGAGCCGGTCTTCGTTCCATCGAGCGAGAAGACGAATTTTGATGCTACCTACGACCTTGAGGAACTGTTATTGGAGGAGGCGCCATTGGAGGCTCGAGCAAGACGACAGAAGCCAAGGGAAGCCCTGAAGGAAGATGCAACAGAGAAGGAGATCAAAGAGGATGAACTACACAAAATGATTGAGACACAATACACAACATTTGACTACACTAAGGCAGCGTATGACAGGTCAGCACCCTTCCACAACTAATCTCCCCCAATATTAAAGTTTTCCTAGGTATAATGATGGAATGGATCCGAATTCACCACCACCCGTTACGAACTTCACACCTTCGACCCCAGCTTCCCAGACATCTGACGAGTTCCCTAAGGCAACACTAACCCGGACCATCTCGAAAGGTCGCAGACGAACCCATTCCCGGTCTCAACCGTCATCACGCTCGGAATCCCCAACGAATATTCCACCTGTTCCCCGCTCGCAGCAACCGTCACAAAATACCAGTCCTGTATTAGGGCCCCCTCGCTCGGTGCCGCACGCGCACACGGCAAGTGCAAGCAAGGTACCTCAGCCATATTCACAACCGTATAACAGGCCTTACCGACCCACTGGCATCCGTAAAGAATCGCAAGGAGGTGGAATGCAAGTTGTACTAGGTGAAACAGGAAGTTGGTCCGAACTGGCCAAGCAAGATGCCACTCTGCCAGCAGATGCCAAATTGGTTGAAGCCAGCTCGAAACCTACTGGAATGCTTGGGTTCTTGACGAGGAAGAAGGGCAGGGGTCATAGCCCAAAACCACAAGAGAGGGGCATTCTCGGCAAGGAGGGCGCAAGAGTTATTATCAGCAGTGGATGAACGCCCGGTCGAACACGCTGGCATTGCGGCAGCATTAACGATTCAGGACATCACACCGAACTGCTTACGAATACCATTACCTTTTTGTTTAACCTTTCGGCGCTATCATTGTACAGATCTGCATTTCGTTGCATTTACAGGAGCTAGCGGGAGTTCATTCGCTTTACTTGACTTGGTTTGATGTCTTTGGGGAATTCTCGAAGCAGTCTCAGAATATTTTAATCCCCCCATTTTTTTAACCACCATTCCCTTTGTTATGAGAAACAGAACCGAACATGTTGGAGATTTGACGACGGTTTCCACGAACCATTTTTTCCCGCGAGATATTCTTTTTTGGGTGGAGGGTTGGAGATGGGAGGAGAGGAGAGAAATGGACGACGAACACAATAAGAGGATATGCCAGCGTCTGGAAAGTTGGCCTCGATTCTCGTTTTGGACTCTCGACTCTCTCTCCTCTTCCTCGATACGATACATACGGGAATCTTGTCTTTTTTCAATAAGGGGCCTCCGCGTTCGTCGATTGGGTATATGTGAATGCAGATGGAGATGTGCATAGAGGAAAAGAGAGAGAGTGTGTGTGTTGTTAAGATACCATTGTGGATGTATTGGATGAAGGACCATAGTCGGGCTGCGTGCGGCAAAGAGAGAGGAGCACATTCATCCATTCATGGAGCATAGTTTGGGGAAGAAAAATCAAACCGAGCCCGGCTATTGGTATGTGGCGAGGTGAGAGCGGAAGGCGGCATATGAGATATGGTTTGGATGAGCGGATGGTTTCGGCGGTCGGGGTGTATTGTGGATATGATACCAAGAATAAATATGAGATATCCCTTTTCCTATTACCGTTGCGGTTGCTGTTACTGTTTCTTGTTAATGTATGCCGAATATGTGATTGGGTGAGCGAGTGAGTGAGCAATTCGGATGTAATTGAATTGCATTTGATTTTGTTCTAGGGTGTCATCCTTACATACATACATAAACACTTTTTCCAATCTCATTGTCTTTCCTTCTATTCACACCCCTTCCAATCCCATTGCCTTACCTTTTCTTCTTTCTCCCTGGCCATTGTGAAGAGCACCATCACTACCACCTAACTAACTCAATCTTACGAATACCCAAACACGCAAGTTAGGAACAAAGTTAAGTAGGAAATCATTTTCATTCTTTTCATTTTATTCCCTCCTCTCATTCATCTCTCTCTACCTATCTCCATCCGTCCCATCTAGTTATCCCCATCATCTCTGCCTGCTTCTGCCTCTCCCTCTCCTTATCCGTCCATTTCCTTCCATGCAGATAATATTCCAACTAAATCTTTATGCAATCCACACCATGCATCCTCTTCTACCACTTACCTCAACGGACTTCCTTTCCCTGGTGTCCAGCCCCCACCACCCCCACCGAACCCCGTACTTCCCCCCGTCCCAGGAGCCAGACCCAACCCCAACGGTCTCCTAACAGGCGTTACCGGTGCCTCTGCACCCGCACCCGCACCTCCTCCTCCCACAGCAGCACTATTCCCCACCGCACCCCCACCCTCAGGCGGCGTATCACTCCTCGCGATATCCCCAGCCCCAGCTCCCGACCCCGTGGGAACCTCCTTCCCTCCCTCCCTCTCCCTCCTCAAATTCGGCGGTTTAAAGTTCCTCCCACTGCCCACCCTATAAATCTCCCTAATAATCTCCTCCAGCACGCCCGCATCCACATACTCCTCGTATTTCCTCCACAGCTTCAACGCCATCTTCGCGTCCTCGATACTATCATGCGTCTCGACCTGAATATCCTCCTTGAACAGGTACCAACTAAGGAACGCCAGCCCCAAGCGGCGCGGTTGGTTCTTCATAAAGAAATAGTGGATCGTGTCGATGACTTGCGATTTCGGGATGTGGATATTGATGACGCGGAAATCGGTCTTGAGGCCGTGGCCGAGGAAGCGACAGCCGAGGTTGAGGAGAATCCAGAGCTTTTTGTAGGCGTGTTTCAGGGAGACGAGGTTGTGCCGCGAGGTGCGCGGGTCGAGGTCGCCGGGTTTGATGCCCGAGAACGCGGTTAGGTAGTCGACGATGGGTTCTTTGATTATGATGTAGTCGTCGATGAATGGGAGGCCTTCGTCATCGCCGGAGCCGCGGAGGACGGAGACGCGGGCAAGAGCATGCGCGGTAGGGCGGATGGTTTCACGCTCGCCATCGGAGTTTACTTCGATTTCGGGCTGGCGGACGGAGACGAATTCGGCGTCGAGGGCGATTATTGTCCCTTCGGTGGGCGCTTCACGTTCAGTTAGGGTGCGGTATGTTTTCTCTAGGAAGCGATTGCTGGAGTTATGTTAAAATTGTGTCTGCTGTTGGGAATAGGGGACGTACTTGTTGTCTTGATACAAAATGGAGGTATCCAGAGTTCGCTTCCATGTGTTGTCAACACGATTATTGTAATCTTTCACTTGATAAGTGATAACAGATGGTACTTTCCAAGTAGTATTGAATGTCAAAGCCTCCTCTGTTGACATTCTCGAAACCAAGAAATCATTGAATAAATACCATTGGCTTTCGCCGGGGGCTGTCTGAGCCGAATGAGAAACTATCAACGGTTAGTAACTGGTAAGACAACAAGGGCGGAGGGGTCTTTACCATTGATTAAAGATACCAGATGCGGTTTCTCATGTTGTCCACTATCAATCTCTGCAGCAAGGCCAACTAAAGAATACACAGTAATGTTGTGAGCACCCCGTTGGATATGTAGTCGCAGGTCTTCCCCTTGGTAGCAAAATATTTGTCCTTGGCTGATGATAACTCCTATTTCTTCTGGCAAACAGCCTGGAGTAGCCCAGAACTGCTTCGCTTCGGGTGTAACCACGCATGCATTAAGCATCAGAACTGCTGGTGCGCTATGTATGGTCTTTTTTGTTTGTACTGTTTGGTATTTTCTGCATGTCATACACCACCCACGATTCGTCCCTTCACGTTCAATACTCGATTTTAATATTTCAGAGAACGACCTCTTCGGTATTGGGGCTCTACCATTGCGATTGTGAGGTTTCTATTACAGTTAGTACAGCCCTATGAGTAGTAATGAAATGCCTACAAGTGAAGGTTGCGGGTAGATGAGATCGCCATAGACAGTATTGCCTGGTCTTGTGTGCTCACTCTTGCATGCTACACATCGAATAGTGGTTGTGGCGGATGTAGAAAGTGCCTATATGGTCAGTCAAGAGGCACCCAGCTTTCAGCAGAGATACTAACATGCCCAAGAGCATTTGAATAAGGATGAATGCTTCTGTAATCTTGACTCATCTTCTCAAGCAAGAATCGATCTAGTTGCTGAAGCATGTTCGTAAGTGAAGCGCCCCGAGAATCCTCCTCCAGTAAACCCATCGGTCCGGCTGGTGACAGGTTAGATCTTCACAACCATATAAGGAGTATTTTCTTACCTTGAGGATCATGACTGAAGGTCTTGAGTAGATTAGTAGCTTGGCATGCAGTGCCTTCTGCCTTTTCGAGCATATCAAATAGAAATCCCATTTCACATAACAAACAAGAATCGTTAATACAATTCGTTGCAGTATGTTGTAATGCAAGATTCCTGACTAGAGGTGTGAACCGCATCAGCTGCAACAAAGGATTTGCGTATGAATTTGAGATATGAGTCTCGAGACCAGAGTACGGAGTGTTATTATAAAATCTGCACTGTTTGAGTTTGGATAGTCCAAGAAGGGATGTAATCACTTACCCAAAATCAAAATCGTCCACGCCATACTTGCTGTATTTGATCTCAACATTACGATACAACGGATCAACTTGCGCCTTTAGGCTAGGAAGTTCTTTGAGCCCCGTGGCTTCGGCTAGATCACTGATCTTCCGTTCGAGAGTGGTATCGGCTTCTCGAGCCTTTTCACTTAAGAATTTGGGCGCTGGTATAGCTGCGGATGCCTTCTCCGACATTCTCGTGTTCTCAACTTGGTTCCTTAAACCCTTTCTCGCATTTCGTCCATAGATAGCCCACTCGGTGGCTTTTGGCGATATAAGAAAGCTCGAGTCAACTTTTAGTGGCGGGGCGCCAACCTCGAAGATCATATGACTGGGCCAGGCAGACAGAAGCTGTTCTCTGTAATATGGCATGCCAACGGTGCTCAAGGGGCTGCTCAGATTCTCAGTTAGTCATTTCTCGACAGCTAGCAAGTTAACTTACGTATCATTCGACCATTCTGTATGTGTGGGTTTTTCGTCAGGATCCGCAAACTCCGTAGGAGTGCTAAGTTCAGCAAATCGTAGTCTCGTTGGCGAACCCCATATATGTACATTGCATTCGATATCTGATAGAGCAAGAGCTTCTCCCGATGCAGCTATCTCAAGGGATCTTAACGCAGTCAAAACATTGGCTTGTCTCACATTGCTTGTATTAACATTCATTAGATCCACTATATGCATTTGACCAGTTTGAGAAACAACGATACTCGTTGTTAGCATCCGGGGATGCATTCGTACAAATGCTGCACCAGGAGGGAAAGGAATAGGAGGTAATGCGACCATTTTCTTCAAATCGAATACATTGACCAGCGGATCAAGCATGTATGTTTGCTGCTGCCGTAGCGAAAACCCGCAAGTGACTATGAAGTCATGCTGAGCATCCATATCGTTGATAAGAGACGTGTGAGCTTGCCATGTCTTGATCAGACTGAAGTTCAGCGGATCAAGTATGTTGACCGATCCGGTTTGTGTAGCGGCGCATATATATCGACTCCTTCTCATAATCTTGTAGTGATCGGTAGTGGGTATCTGATCATTTAGAAGAGATTCCTGCATAGCTTCAGGTGCGCAATTACCTGTTTCATTATAATACCCTTGTCCACATCGATCACAAACATCCGATCTTGTAACCCAGCAACAAGTATCTCTGAAGTTCCCTTGGAAGTGTAACTCATACATCGTAAATCCTTCATATCGTCATGACTATACCCTCCAAGTGATCAGCACTGCCCCAAATATATGTCCCGGAATGAGTCGTACGTGATATGCCATATGAATAGACCCCTCCTCGACGCCATATGCACACTCTTCCCGCCCACTGAGATTACACCCTTATCATGAAAGAGGAATTGTCGCACAGGATCCGTTCCTGCCTTATAGGAGGTATAGGCTCGTAAATCGCGGCCGTAGAAACTCGAAACACGTCCATATTCATCACCAGCCCAGAACAATTCTTGCGAAGTATCAAACGCCCTTGCTGGAGCTTGCATATGATCCGACAGCGCACCCGAAGGCGGCAGCGGAAGTCGACTGACCTGAATGAAATCAGAACTGTAGCCATATCCTGCTAGGACATTCCTGGCCATCGCGGCCAATTGCTTCTCATGGAACCAAGGAGATGACGACAAGGCTACGATGCTACCCGGAGCTATGCTAAAGAAAGGCGTCGTCTTTTAGGGTGACAGGAAACTTATAATGAGACAGAAAAATGGTGACTTACTTCCTCCCAATCGCCATCCATGGATCGAGCTGAAATTCCTGTTACCAAACCATGGTTATGTATATAAAAAGTGGTAGCAAAATCCAAAAGATAGAACAAAGAAGGTTGGCGATATCGACAAAGTTGATGGGGGGTTCTTAGCATTCTGCCACAGGCACTTACCGCCATAGCGAGTCCTGGCGAGTCCTAACTGCAGGCTTGCAGCCTTCTGTCCCCACCTTTCGTAATCCTCCCAAACCCCAAACCTACAACACCAGGAGCGCGAGCGCCAAACGCTCTACCTTCGTTTCTCCAACTGAGCACGTCTCAGCCGCTGAAATTGTGCATTGTTCGTAGTAAGTTTTGTATTTCTGGTAGGTGCAAGTATTTCTTTTCCTTAATTGCTATCAATTGACTCACTATCACCTTCATTATATCCAATTGCAATTATACTGGCTAGCCAGCTCTCATTGCTTGAACGAAAGTCAGCACTACCCCTCCATTTAGAACGTCGCAAACACCGCCATGAATTTCTACGATTCTGCCTTCCTGGTGTTGATCTCGGCTTGCGGTATTCTGACATGGCGACAATACCGCATGAAGGGAGACTCTGCAGAGGACAAGAAAAATGCGGATGTAGCGACGCCTTTAGCAAAGGCAGAAGCTAGCCGCTTTACCAAGCTATTCCTGACTGTGTACTGTTTGGTAATGGCCTCAGACTGGCTTCAAGGTATTACATTACCCAATTTCGCAGTAGCTCTTGCTAATCTCTTGTAAAGGTCCATACGTATACAGCCTCTACCACGACCAATTCGGGCTCGACGAGAAAACCGTTGCGCTCCTCTTCACAACCGGCTTTCTCTCCGGCGGCATATCCGGCTACTTTGTAGGCTCTTTCGCCGATAAATATGGCCGGAAATCAGCATGTCTGGTATTCTGCCTTACATATATGCTATCATGCTTCTCTACGCTTTCCCCTGTTACTCCAGTTTTGTTCCTAGGGCGGGTATTCGGAGGATTGAGCACAAGTCTGATGTACAGCGCATTTGAGAGCTGGATGGTTACCGAATATCATAAGAGGAATGTACACCAAGCAGG
Source organism: Rutstroemia sp. NJR-2017a BBW (assembly GCA_002946425.1). Taxonomy (NCBI): domain Eukaryota; kingdom Fungi; phylum Ascomycota; class Leotiomycetes; order Helotiales; family Rutstroemiaceae; genus Rutstroemia; species Rutstroemia sp. NJR-2017a BBW. The sequence goes on from NJPT01000010.1 coordinate 666,710, forward strand.
GACCAGTTTGAGTACTATGTTTGGAATTATGACTACCTTGAATAGTGTCATGGCCATTCTTTCCGGCGTGTTTAGTGAATGGCTGGTCCAGGTCACAGACGATAGAAGGATGCCGTTTATGGCATCCGCTGCTCTTTTGTGCGTTTCGGCATATGTTATTACGGTATACTGGGTATGCTAAACCTATTTTCTATAGTCATATTTCGTATGATGGCTAATCACTGACCGCAGACCGAAAACTACGGCGACAGTGCGATCCAACAGAAAACAACTACGCCCACGCAAAATCCCTCTAGCCAACCCTCCTCGCGCAGCTCGTCGCGCACTCCAGTCTCGAGGGCTCCTGCAGCGAAACCCTCCATCCTAAACCTTGTCTTAACCAATTCGCGAATTTTTACTCTTGGACTGGCCTCCTGTTTCTTCGAAGGCTCCATGTATCTATTTGTATTCTTCTGGACTCCTGCTTTGAAGTCCACCCAGTCCCCTGCCGCGCCCTCCTTACCTCTCGGGATGATCTTCGCATCTTTCATGGCGTCAGTGATGCTCGGCTCCCTCCTCTTCACACATCTTTCTCCGCTCCTAGCTACCAAGCTTCCACCTTCCAGACTTCTTACCATTATTTTCTCTACGGCCTCGATTACCCTTCTTATTCCATTGCTTACTAAGTCTGAACCGTTGACTTTCCTAGCATTTTGTGTTTTTGAAGGAATGGTTGGTATGTATTTCCCATCGATAGGATACCTAAAAGGAAAAGTAGTCGAAGATGGAGTAAGAGCGAGAGTCTATGGCGTCTTGAGGATACCATTGAACATATTCGTGGTAGTAAGTTTGGCATTGGTGAAGGAAGGAGAGGCATACAGGAGAGGTGTGTTTCTGGCTTGCGGTGGTCTGTTGGTGGCCGTGAGTGGAATATTCCATCGGTTCGTTAGAGATTAGGAACAGAGCCGGAAACTGCAGATATAGAAGTAAAGCCTTTCATATAGGGCCTGGAGTTTGGTTTGCCATAGTAACTCAAAAGACCTGTTGCTTGTTGCTTGTTTGAAAGATTGGATAAACGGGCGAAGGCCGGTGCTGCTAAGGACGAATGCGCTGAGCTGTAGCTTAGGTGGAATGTCAATGAAGGAGCATGCATATAAGTTTTTGTTACTCAACCTAACAAGATATTCAGGAGAGCATGCATGGTCGGCTGCCATAACTGTAGTTCAAGGACCGAATACGTTGGCATAAGTCAGTCGTGAGTGCACCAGGGGCTAGACAAGGGCATTGACCAACTTCGAAGGTCAATCTTCGAACTAAGTTTAGGTTTGAGATGTCCAATTTGAATGTAGATGATTCGATCCTCAAAGTTGAAATTGTAACTGAACATGAAGTCGAAGAAATACTGGTCCATAACGTGAAATTGGTCTGTGACTCAGTGCAGTCCCTAAAAGGATCTGGAACGAGTGGAGAGACAAGAAAGCGCATGCTGTAGAGGTCCCAAGAGCTGAATCTCACAGGCGTGATCAATTCAGTAATAGATTTTGCAACATTGAGAGGTTTGTGGTCGATGGAAGGATATCGAACGACGAAAAGGAGATGATGACGACGACATATTGCGGCTTAGAGGAAAGAGCTATCGGAATAGATCAAGTCCTCCAACTGTAGAGGAGGTTTGGCACATGAGAAGTCAGCAGCCTTGTTGAAGCCTCGTTGATATGATAGATCTTCTGGTTTAACAAACCGCAACACACAATATGTCGCTAGTTCGTCGCTGTTGGGTGCCGGTTTCCTTGGGATGATTACGCACCGCAATCATAAATACTCAAGTTGGTGACACTTTCTAATTCTGAAGCATTCCGCAGATAGCGTTGTCGAATAAAACAGGCTGTAACGATTGCCTTTCCCTCAGGTAGATAACAGAAATATCGAATGTACCAAAATAGGCATATCAATGTTGGTATGCTTCCGAATAATTTTCGTCCCAGGTATACAATTAGATTCCGCCTTGTGCGAATTTGCGGCCGACGTAAACTTCACCTCGGGACGTTGGTAACTTGAGAGCGTCAAGTCGCAACAACCCCTCATTTACCATTTCCTGCTTTGTCGTGCTCATTGGTGGCAATGCTGGAATCGACGCATAATGAAACAGGCGTCGGAAACCGCAACCAGCCCAGCCGTTACTCATCGTGTTGTGATCCAGCTTACACTTGACATTGTCAACATGTGAGCCCGGCTTCTCCCGTCCCAGAAATGAGGCACTTGCTGAAAGGACGTCGACAAAGGTTGTTTGATCACGTTATTCTCAGCTTTAACTACAAAATCATATGTTATCAAGACAATGTGCAACCACAACACGTTGTTAGGGGCGCTTGCCAAGTCGAAAACACAACCTTATGCTGCATTGAAATCCATACAGAGCACTTACCCCCATGGATTTCACGATAATCTTTTGACGACGATGGCTTTGAGTCGTTATCAGGTTTCCACCACTCGGAACCCGACGACACTGACTAATTCTCTCAAAATCATGGGTCTTGACCAGAATCTAAGTTATGTCTGTAACGCAAGATGAGCTATTTCACCAGACGGCCGACTGCAGGTACTGAGCGACTTTCTATAACTGGGAACAGATAAGATGAAGCTTCCATCGGGTTTCCGATCAGAATGAGTCTGACGACTAAGCCTTGTGATGGTGGTCGTGAGTTAGGAAGTTGCTCCGCCACTTCGTGTAGACTGATATTGGTTGTTTCCATAGAGAGCATTACGAGGGAGACAGGGTTTGATATTTTGAGGAGGATTTGCGGGTGCGCACGTGAATGTCCATTCGGTTAAAAGCTTACCCGCTTACGTACAAGGGCGCGTTTTGGGGAACGGCGGGAAGAACCCCACTATTTAGCATTCTTAGGACGGCAGCTGTTTTCGTCCTCCAGATTTTGTTTTCGTCGTCTATCGCTCCAGATCTGATTGCGGTCTCTGGATACGGGTTTTTGCATTGTGATATGCTATTTACGTGAACTACAAATAAAATTGCTATTTTTGCTCTATTTATCGAGTCATATGGAGAATACCAGGTTAGCACGAGCACGAGGTACACAGTAGTACGTACTCGATCGAGCCTTCGAGGTCGAGAGCTTCCAAGGTTAGCGGCTGTAAGTTTCAGCCCAACCAAACTGGGCACAGCCGCACAAGTTACCCGAATCCAATGTGCGGGGAACTTCGGAGCATGTGAAAGGCATTTGTGGGGATTTAGTGGAAGGGGGTGGTGGAGCGAGATACGTTACCGATATCGACATTGAAGATTCCCGTCCCACCACCGGAAGATCTATCACGGAAAATCTCTCAGCGAGACGACGTGTTGATACTGTCAGAGGATAGGTCGAAAGCCATGATGAATGATAACCCACATACGCCACGGTGAGAAACTATATGCAGAGTAGAGATGTCTCAGTATTATTCCAGACCTCCGCGTTGCTAAGACCATAACTATTTTAGCACTTCCCCCAGTCTCAAAATCTGCTCGCGTGAGCATCAGCCCCTTAAGAAAGAACAGGCGGATTTGGGACAATTTACTAGAGCTAGGATCTAAGTTTTCTGGTGGTTAAGGACGGTGTATTTCAAAAGAACGTCCTGCGGTTCTAGAGGGCGAGTAGGTTTATGAGGCCGTAGTAGTTGTAACCTCACATGAGGGAGGTATTTGTATTCTGGCTGAATTGGCAGGCTCAAGTAGGACGGTGTTATTCCATGATACCTCGTGTGCATATTTCCTAGCTTTCGATCATGCATTGACCTCATACATTGTTGATCGTTTGAACCATCTTTCGATCCTGCAGTGTGCATCTTGCAGTTGTACCATTGTAAACCATCTTTTGCGCGATAATTTCACGTTCATCTTTCTGGATCCTCCGCGCCAACTTACCCCTACCCCACCACCCCTAGCCTGCTTCGTACACGGTACTTCTGAAATCATCATTTGGTTGTCTGAGTCGCTTTGGACATGCAAACGTTGAAACCTCGAGTCCATTCCGTAGTCACCCGGCGCTCCCGATTAAACAACATCCTCTTTCCGGCATTACCCATTGCGGCCAATAATATTCGCCTGATTTGCTATACGCCGTCTTCTCTACTCCACAACCATCATTATTCCAACCAAGTTCGGCATAAACAGAACTACGACACCCGAATAATGTCAACCTCTACTTTGAATAAGAAGGCGTGGGATCCCATTCAAAGGACCTCCTCGCCTTATCCTGATAAAAACAGTGTTGGTCCTCATCTCACTGCTAAGCAATCTCCTACCAACAACTATCATTCTTCATCACTCTCCACTCTCAAAATGGTTTCTACACATCATTCAGTCAACAGAACATGTTAGTATCTCTATCTGTTTACGCCCCAACCTGCGCTTTCTGTGCCCTTCACGCAGCACACGATCACAACCTTTGCATACATGCTGCGTCTATCTTCTCCTACAATGCTCCTCGAGCATTCCTCCATCTCAGCTTGTTCATAGCTTCTCCTTAGCTTCACCCTGCTAACATATGCTACCTTCTAGCACTTCACCCAAGTGGTGTTCAACCCCAAGTTGAGCATACTGAGCTCGAGGAGGAGCTTCACGAGAAGGCGCACATTGATTACGACCGAGTAGCTATTGTATGATTCTCCATTTGCCCCTACGTTTCCGTTTGCCATTGACTAATTTCTAACCTCTCACCAGGTTCCTAACCCAAGTGTTGCCGCACTCTACGAAGATGCCCTCGTCTACGAAACTGGCTCAGCCATCACATCGACCGGTGCGCTCACCGCATACTCTGGGGCTAAGACAGGCCGTTCACCGCTAGATAAAAGAATTGTCAAAGAGCCCAGCTCAGAAAACGACATTTGGTGGGGACCGGTCAACAAGCCAATGACACCTGATGTAAGAGAACCATATTCCCTATTTTTATCGTCCATGTGCTCGATTTTAGCATGTCTTTACGTTCTGGAGAACGGTCTACATCCGACCGTGAATTTGCCTCATTATGACGGAAAACATATTCTCCACACGTTTCAAATTTGTCTTCATCAATCTCAATACCTCTCTGCCTGCTGCTGGGAAGTTTTCAATTTTGCCCCGCAGTTTCACATCGTCATAACTTCTTGGTTACCCTCGGCTTTACTGTACCCTCCAAGCATAGCAAAATGCGGGGTGCATGGTTACCGACGAACCCACCCTAGTCTGTGTTGCCGCTATTAGATTTCCCATTGCTACCTTGAACACCTGTCTTGGCTTGAGGAACTAACATTTCTTCAGGTATGGAGAATTAATCGTGAACGTGCTATCGATTACCTTAACACAAGGAATCGCATCTATGTTGTCGACGGCTTTGCAGGATGGGACGAAAAATATAGAATCAAAGTCCGAGTTGTCTGCGCTCGTGCTTATCACGCGCTCTTCATGCGCAATATGCTTATTAGACCAGACCGCAAGGATCTCGAACATTTCCACCCAGATTATACCATTTACAATGCTGGATCTTTCCCTGCGAACAGATACACCGAGGGCATGACCTCAGGTACTTCAGTTGCAATTAACTTTGCCGAGAAGGAAATGGTTATCCTGGGTACCGAGTATGCTGGAGAGATGAAGAAGGGCGTATTCACAGTGCTCTTCTATGAGATGCCAGTCAAGCACAATGTCTTGACTCTGCACTCCTCCGCAAATGAAGGCAAAGACGGAGATGTAACAGTCTTCTTCGGGCTTTCAGGTACTGGCAAGACGACACTATCAGCAGATCCCAATCGTGCCTTGATCGGCGACGATGAGCACTGCTGGAGTGATCGTGGTGTCTTCAACATTGAGGGTGGTGTAAGTGTTCCCCAAAACATCCCCACTGCTTCGCTAACTGTTTCTCCCAGTGCTACGCAAAGTGCATCGGTCTTTCTGGTGAAAAGGAGCCCGATATTTTCAACGCCATTAAGTTCGGTTCCGTTCTTGAGAATGTTGTCTTTGACCCAACTACCCGTCTTGTTGATTATGACGATACAACTTTGACAGAAAACACTCGCTGGTATGTTCACACGTGCACACTTTTCTGAATGGTATTGACCCCTATGTAGTGCATACCCTATCGAATACATTCACAACGCCAAGATTCCTTGCCTTTCTACAAACCACCCAAGCAACATCATCCTTCTCACATGCGACGCCCGTGGTGTACTCCCACCCATCTCGAAACTCAATTCTGCACAAACCATGTTCCATTTCATCTCTGGTTACACCTCGAAGATGGCCGGTACAGAAGATGGTGTTACAGAGCCACAAGCTACATTCTCGTCTTGTTTCGCTCAACCTTTCTTGGCTCTTCACCCCATGCGTTACGCCAAAATGTTGGCCGATAAGATCGAGCACCACAAGGCGAACGCCTGGTTGTTGAACACTGGATGGGTTGGAGCTGGAGCTACCACTGGTGGCAAGCGTTGCCCGTAAGTTGATATTATTCTCACATGCGACCCCTCACTAACGGAACTTTAGATTGAAATATACCCGTGCTATCCTCGATGCCATCCATTCTGGAGAGCTGGCTAAAGTCGAATATGAGAACTATGACACATTCAACCTTCAAGTACCTAAGACTTGCAGTAACGTGCCATCGGAATTGCTGAATCCCAGAAATGCATGGAGTCAGGGACATGACAGTTTCAAGGCCGAGGTTACCAAACTTGGTGTACTCTTCGTTGAGAACTTCAAGAAGTACCAGTCGGAAGCTACTGAAGATGTTATCGCTGCTGGACCTGCTGTGAAGGTTTAAATGCTGTTTCTTTCTTTTGCTTTTGGATGGGTCGAAATTTGGATATATAACTATCACACGTCTGGCGTTTCATGGGCATCTAATACATGTATCAGTAGCACTAAGCATCGTGAATGATAAATGGAATAATCAAGTTCATCAAGTTCATCAAGTTCATCAATGACCTCGGTTGATTAAGGTTACAGTGCAATTTGCACTTGACGCCATTGCTCCTTGTGATCGGCTTCAGACAAGTTCTCCGACAGCCTCCTTGACGAGGCTGTAGCAGGATGATTTCAATCGGATCCTACATATAATACCCTCCTTTGCCTTTTTGACAATTCAATTTTTATCGCTCTGAATGTTCTTGTGAATTAGATGATCTCGTCTTGTCAAAAAGGGTGAATAAAGAAAATCCACGTTGCAAGCCTCCTATGAAATGCAAGAAAGTCAATTTCTGGACTAGCTCTAGACGGTAATCCATCGGCTCGTATGTACCAACACATCCAGCCCTTTCCTCAATCTGCATCTCCATCCGCAAAAAGCAAACCCGACACCTCCCACCTTACACCAATTTCCCCAGCCCTGCATCACATCCCAAACACGAATTGAACAATAAGGAAGGGCAAGGAAAATACAATGACCCCTCAAGCTCCGTCAGAAAATCCTCCTCAATCCCAATCACAATTACGGCCCAATTTATCCGCCCATCACCGCTCCACGTCTTCCGTCACTACCCAACAAACGGACTCCCCAGCTGGTACGCCTCCTGCTACACAGCATAAGACGAAAGGTGGACAGAAACATGTTGTAGGCCATAAGCATGGGCATGCTCACGGACGAGTTTCTAGCAGCAAGTCCTTACACAAATTACCTCGAGATAAGAACAATTCAAGCAGCAATCTTGTTCGCAAAAACAGTTCCCAAACAGGGCTGAAGAATTTGAAACGCAATCGATCGAGCGCAGACGTCAAGGATAAAGATACCGTGAGCAGCCGACGACCGACATCCTCAGATGGCACAGAAGGAAAAAAGCGGCCAGCCAGTGTACATTTCGAAATTGGGGACAGCACACCAGGCAAAGCTGTCGACGAAGGTGATTGGGAAGAAGCAAGCTCCAGTGCAAGCCCAGCAATAAGCAGAAGTGCCAGCATCAGCGCCAAACAATCCGCCGCCAACTCTACTACAAATTCACGTTCAGAAACACCGATCCCATCGCCCAGCCAGAAATCCATTGCAAGCAGTAACGCTGCAGGCGGAAAAGGAGCAACGAGGCAATCTACTTCCAGCGCAGACGCGAAAGTCATCACTGAGAAATTATTACAAAGAGGACCTAGTCATCACTCCACAACCACGAAAATGAGTTTGGCGACCGCCACTCCCACGCCCCTGGCAGGCCATACACCTTCTTCGAGTATTGACCGCGCCGGAGCAATGGGTGTGAAAAGTCTAGGACCCGGAACTGCCAGCGGGAATCAAGAATTAATATCACGCTTCGTCGGCGGCGCGGGCACGCCGGGAGAGAATTCACCAAAGTTTAACAATGTGAACCATGAGGCATTGGAATCTCGCACATCGGCGAATACTAATGGAAACGGGGAGCTTGGTCGAGCTCGATCGATGGGCAATTTGGCTCGCCATAATGACATCGAAGACGAAGAGGAATCGGCGCTCTTACCGCGGTCAAGGAAGAGTTCCACATCAGGCACACCGGTTCCTCCAAATGCTTACAATTCCCGCACGCAGCAAAAACTGTGGTTGCAGCGGGCGAGTTCAAATATTGAGCCAGCGCGTGAGGGGGGGCTGGGAGCTTTATCTATGCTGAATGGAGGCGGTGGTGGGATGGGAATGACGGGAAGTGGCTTGGGACTAGGCAATATGTACGATGGACGGGATCCACGGATAAAAGTGCAACTCGAGCGAACCGGGTCCGAATATCTGGTTGTGCGAAGATTCCAAGACCCGATAGGACGCGGCATAAAAAGACTGGAGAAGATGGGTGTGGTAGGAGGAAAACATATCCCTGGGAAAGGACTTAACGGAAGTGCGTTGAGCAGGAATGGCAGCTTGAAAGAAAGGAATGGCAATGCGTCACGTAGGAGCGTGCTGAAGCAGAATTATGACGATGATAGGAGTGGGAGCGGGGGAGACGGAGACGCGAAACTAAATGGTGAGGATGAGGGCATCGGCGCTTTGCTGAGGAGTCTGTGGGATAAGAATTGTGATATGAGTGGGAGTGCGGATTGAGGTAGACGAATTCCTCGAATCTGCTTAGAGGGATCATGGAGTTTGCGGGAAGGGAAATGATTGGGTTTATATGGGTATATGGATGGATGGATGGATGGATGGATGGATGGAATAGCTGGGAAGTTGGCTATTGGGTGGAGTTTTATTTTTGGCAAACATAGATCAGATCAGGTTGGATCAGCATGATAAGGCACTTAGATGATCACCGTGCCCCCTTAGCCTGGCATGGTCCGCTCTCGCCTGGTCTGATCTGATGTGAAAAGTGGTTTATAGACCGTTATTAGCTACCACTGCTACTTTTATGTAATGTTTTTTCTATATTCAAGACTCCGATGAATGGGCGAACCGGGCAGGGATAGCAAGGGCAGAGCAGTCAGATATCATTGAACCCTGGCGGGTTCGAAAGCTGGGGGAGGTTTTGACCAAAATTATGGGTGTGCGGTATATAGCTTGTAGATAGATGAGTCTGGGAAAGCATTAGACAGGAAGTCCAACGAATGAACGGCCGATCAATCACTCAATCATATGTTGAGGATGGACGTGAAGGTAGCGTAGCTTCTGACAAACATAAATTACATTTATTTTCTTCCTACTATTCCAATACCCTTTACAGCTCGGGTATGTCGAAGGCCATCATCTCAAGATCTAAACAGCATCAAGCCCTCCTCCTCCATATTTCCACCATCCTCCTCATCCCTATCACTTCCTGCACCTTCTTCCTCGCCCAAATCCATCTTCCTCCCTAACAACGTCGCGAAAAACCTATCTCTCGCGCTCTCCTCCCAGCCATTGCGATCCTCGGGCGCCATAAAGTTTTGCAATTTCTCGTGCACCGTAAACCGCATCTTCCTGCCCTTACTAGCCTTCGTATCTACATTCTTCCTCGTCTTGGCTTCTTTCACCGCAGTCCATTGCTTGATAGCGGTCGGCGCCGTGCTATTATTGGCGTTGGAGGAATCGACCATGCGCTGATCGAGCAGTTCTTTCAGCAGCAGTTGGTAGAAGTCGGCGTCGTCGAAGATAGAGGGCGCGATGGACAATTTTTGACGGGCTTGGATGGGGGCGCAGGAGCGCGGGACACGGGTGCGGGAGATGAGGTGGGAGGAGGATGTTGCCAGGGTGTCGTGGAGGAGGGAGGTGATTGATTGTTGGGGCGCGGTGGGGTTGAGTTTGCGGGAGACGGGGACGGCGGTTGTGGCGCGGACTTTGCTGGACCATTTCTCAAGGACGGTTTGTCGGTTGTTGAGGACGGTGAGTTCGGTGGCTTGCATGCGGTCCCAGATGGTGGAGGAGGGTGTGCTGCTATCGATGTCGCGTTTGCGCTTCTGCCCCGTTTTGGCGGTGCTTGTTGCTTTAGTGAGATCGTGTCGGAGACTATCGATGGTGTTCCAGAGTTTGAGAGCAGCTTCTTCGGCAGCTTGGAATGGGTTTCCTTCGGCGTCCACCTTGTCTTTGTCTTCTGCTACAGGCAACGAATTGGTCGCAACGAGTGTCTTCTGGAGTCGAATACGAACGTTAAGAAGAGAGTCGAAGGCTTTGCGTTGTTGCTTGACAGCGTTACCCTTGTCGGCATCGGCTTTGGCTGCTTGAGAGATTGTCGCTACGACAGTCTTTTGCTCTTCTCCCATAATCTTTCGCAGCTCGGCACGTCTAGCGTCTTCATCTTCATTGTCTTCGTCGTCGTCGTCAGATGCTTCGTCCTCGCTTTCTTCTTCACTGTCGCCAGCCTCCTCGCCACTTTGATCAGGGTTTTCCGACTCGCTTTCCTCGTCATCGGAACTTTTTTGAACACCGTCCATGGCTTCTGGATGTTGCGCATCAACGTCGAGAATATCCTCGTCAGTGTCGTCCGCTTCATCCTCGTTTGCCACATCATCACTGTCTTCGTCCTCATCCTCCTCTTCCTCTCCCAATTTCGCGCCTTCAACTTCACTAGAATCGGACATGAAATCCGCTGCGGTGGGTCTTTTCTTCACGCCATTGACCTCCGCTGGTTTCCTCGGTTTATTACTTCCTCGGAACACGAAATCCTTCAACTTCTCCTCATCACTCTCTCCAAGAGCTTCATCACTATCGACCTCCATATCTTCTTCAACACCAATGTCTTCTCCATCCGGACCTTCGTCGGCGCTTTCATATTGCGAATTAGGTACGTCGTCATCATCGCCATCCATCAATTGCTTGCGACTAACTCGAGATCCAGCATATTCGGGTCCGAGAGGAACTTCTTCTGCTTTGCGAAGTTTACTTGTTCTGCAATGATGAATGAGCAATTGTTGGTCTCAGTGCAAATCCGGGTATTACTTACCCAACTTCAACATAGTGCTCCGTCCCCGCCAATCCATCATCACTCTCACTACCACTTTCATCTTCGCTGTCTTGCGCGGGTCTTTCTTCCTCCGGATCGAAATCTGCAAAAATGCATACCAGATTAGCACTTGGAAGCCAGCATACTGTAACTAGCTGTCTACTCACCCTTTGGGATCGGATCCTCCAACTCGGCAAATTGTTTTGCCAGATTCTTCGCTTTCGCCATTGTTAATTTGTTGCGCTGAGAAAAGGCTGCATAAGAAATTTTGTTTCCTGAAGAACTTCAAAAATTATTTTGGAGCTCCCGCGATCCTAGCAGGACTAGCGGCCGAAAAGCCCGCGCCGAGGGCTAAAGATTATATGAAGCTTCGATGGACTGAATGAATGTCTGCGAGACAATGACATAATGAAACAACGATTGTTTTCAACACTGCGAGTTTTGCAACATGAGAATCCTCTGGTATGGTTATCGGTTCTAGCTGAAAGGTCCGTAAAGCTAATTCTGTGGCAAAGGGATTACCACGAACCGGCACTATTCCGCGCATGCAGCGGGGCTTGCCAGAACGAAGAAAGATCAAAGATGTCAAGAAAGTGATTGCTGTTTCATCTGCAAAGGGAGGGGTTGGGAAATCTACAATTGCTGGTCCGGGTTCTTGCATGAAGAGAAATTAGAATGACAATTGACAATGAGGCAGTTAATCTTGCACTGTCCTTCGCTCGTCGCGGGTTACGTAGTGGGATTTTAGACACAGATATCTTCGGTCCTTCCATACCTACATTACTGAATTTGTCTGGGGAACCTAGGCTATCGTCGAGTATGTTTGAGTTCTGATATCAGAAGAATGTGCATGTCTGATATGTTTCTATTAGATAACCAGCTCATACCTCTCTCAAACTATGGCGTAAAGTCGATGTCTATGGGGTATCTGGTGGGCGACGCTGCGCCAGTGGTGTGGCGCGGCCTGATGGTCATGAAAGCATTACAGCAATTATTACATGAGGTCGATTGGGGTGGATTGGATGTTCTTGTGCTAGATCTACCGCCAGGAACAGGTGATACACAGTTGACTATAACGCAGCAGATCGTGCTTGATGGTATGTGTTTTCCAAGTTATAGTAGGAAGAAGCTCATAAATGCTAGGTGCTGTGATTGTATCTACGCCTCAAGACATTGCGCTCAAGGACGCCGTGAAAGGCATCAACATGTTCAAGAAGATTAACATCCCAATATTAGGGATGGTGCAGAACATGTCAGTGTTCACATGCCCACATTGTCACAATAGCACACATATATTTGGGTCGCATTCAGGGGTTACACATGCTTGTGAAGAGCATGGAATCGATTTTCTAGGTGATATACCCCTACACGCGAGTATCTGTGATGATGCAGATAGGGGGAAGCCCACAGTCGTAGCCGAGCCAGATAGCGACAGAGCCAAAGCTTTTATGGAACTTACAAACGTGGTGGGAGGGAAAATAGACTTGTTTTGAAAGGAAACACTAGATCCTGTACAATCATAGTCGGAAAGCAACCTGATGCAACTATTGACCGTGAGTGTTTAAACTTAACCCTAAGGAAAGCAGGTGACAGAAAAGGGGAAGGTCAATCATTACTGGATCCAGTATCAAACACATCGTACCTGGACATAGGCGAACCAGGTCAATCATCAAACGCCTATGATGGCCAAAAGCGAACCTATTGAAAGCCATATTTAGCATGTTTCATTTAAAGAAAAGTATATCACAGAACTGCTCGGAATAGGTTCAACTGGTGAACAAGCATCCAGAAATCTAGCTCTCATGCCCAAATCCATGTTAGCCTCCATCAAATCGCTAAAATTCAATAACACAATCAAAGGAAAACTCCATTCTGAACACCGTATACTTGCAAAGAGTTGCTTCACCACCCCTTGATTACCCACATGCTCAAGCAAACCCTTCATCATCCCCATTCGTCTGGTAGATATGCCGACTTCTTGTCGGATCTTTTCGCATACTCTGACCAGAACCAGTAAAGCCGACTGCTGAATGTCAGTAAATATCATTAAGGATCTTTAAGCTGTGTTCTTACCTCGTCCGTTGACCCCTTCCGGAGTACGGAACATACTCTCCTTCTTTCCGGTTTTGCCAAACTTCCCTCTGGCAGCAAAGTCCTGCCATTTCTTTTTACCATCATCTAATTCTTTCTTCGCCTTTATCTTCTTTGGGAGCTTCGCCGGTCTAGTAGGGCCGTCACTGACCTTGCTTGGCTCGCGTTTGGACTGTTGCGCAAGCTCGGGGTTGATGTCGGCGGCTGCAGAAATGACATTCGAAGTCGAAGGAGGAGTAGGTATCGAAGCTGCGACTGGTGTACCATCAGCCTTACGCTTATTAGGATTAACAATGGGTTTGATATCCTTGGCTCGTAAAGTTTCTGTCGTGTCATAATTCTTGAACTTAACGATATAGACTGGCGATGTCGAGGAACCCGTTATAGACGTGATGCGAGCGGGGTAGAATCCTTTATCGCCGGAATACCATTTCGCCAAAACCATATCATTGACAGAGAAGCTGGTAGGAGCCTCGGGCTCTTCGAGAGGAGGGGGCGCGGCCTTCTTAAACGCTGGATGATTCTCCCTCGACCATTTCTCCTTTACTGGCGCTTCTTCGGACTTCTTTGGCTGAGCTACAGGTGCTGGAGCTGGCTTTAGTTCTGCGATCGCGGATTCGGTGAGGGAAATGACTTCTTCGAGTTCAGTTTTTAATGTCTGAAGCTCTACATTTTCGGGGTCTGCTTGAAGACCTAACTGCACTGTTTCCAGCTTTTATGATGTCAGCATGGTACGAAACTGAAGATACCATATGAATCAAGGAGGCATTACCTGCAGTTTGTACTCCTTGATGTCATTCTGAAGCCCAGCAAGATCCGACATTCTGGCAGGGGGCTTTTGTAGGTTCTCGAACCTTGAAACGGAAGTAATTAATTAGCTAGACTCGTGACAGAAGGCGTCAGGTTGCTGAGTTATCTCTATTAAACAAATTCGTAAACCTGAATGTTTTGATGCGACGTCTAAATTTGATATGGTTGTTCGAAGATCTGGATGGCGTTTGAGGCGTTGTTACCAAAATCGATAACCTTAACCAATACTAGCGTGGTATATTACACGTGACGCGGGCATGGACTTAAACTTGCCGACAGAACTTCCATACCAATCATACCTCTGATCTCTATCAGTCGTCTTTCGAGAACTTTTGCGACAGCAGAACCCCGCTGGATGCTTGAACCTCTTGCTTCTTGATCTAAAGTCGATGAACTGCAGAATCTAACAGCAAAAGCTACGAAGACACATTGCTACGACCCTACGTCATTCGCTGGGCTGGGCGTGACAGTGTTTCACGAACAGATCTCTACTTATTTCCATTAGAAGGAGCACTTATTTACTTCCAAGATGCAGGGCTTCAATATGGGTCGATATGTCCCTCCGGACCAGGAGGGTATAATGAGTGGGAATCAGCTACACGGGAAGCATGCTCTTGGGAGTCGGGCAAACAAGATATCCCAAGGTATCTTGACAGTGCGCTTCGAGATGCCTTATCCTATCTGGTGTACCAATTGTCCCAAGCCCACTATAATCGGTCAAGGAGTTCGTTTCAATGCAGAGAAGAAGAAGGTCGGCAATTACCACTCTTCGCCAATCTTTAGCTTTCGGATGAAGCATGTTGCCTGTGGCGGGTGGATCGAAATACGAACCGATCCGAAAAACACTGCATACGTGGTCACCGAAGGCGCAAGGAAAAGGGATACTGGAGAGGATAAAGTCATGGATGGCGATATCAAGATAATGACCGCTGAGGAGAGGGAAAAGATGCGTAGTAATGCGTTCGCATCCTTAGAAGGAAAGATAGAAGACAAAGAAAGATTAGAGCACAGCAAGAAACGGCTGGAAGAGCTTCAGGATCTTTCCGAACAGTGGGAAGATCCGTACGAGAGAAACAGAAAGCTTAGGAGTACATTTCGCGAGGGACGCAAGATCCGAGAGAAGGAGGCAGCAGCAGCAAGTGCACTGCAGGACAAAATGAGTCTAGGGCTAGAACTATTGCCAGAGCACGAGGACGACGTACGGAGAGCTGGATTCATCGAATTTGGTGGTGTTGATGCTCGGACACAGATCGCTAAGGCTATATCTAAACCCCTTTTCGGGGCTGAGAGTAAACCCCGTGAACCACATCCAAAGAACGCCAAGAAGCTCTCGCGCACGAAGCAAGCTGAACAGCTGGCTGCAAAAAGCCGTAACGATGCCGTAGCAGAGATAAGAGATAACACAAGAGCTGCCATGGATCCTTTCCTCATTAGCGACAACCGGACAACTGGCCCCAAATCCTCTTCGAAACCCTTCTTGGCTGGGATCAAGAGGAAACGGTCAAGCACGGAGCTTGACGTCGCCGAGACTACTGCTAAAGGTTCTGGGTTGGTAGATTATGATTCCGACGGTTAACTGGTCATGAAATGGCAGTCAAAAGTTTGAAAATGCACTTCTGGTTCTGGTTGTTAGACTGGCTCATGGTCCTGCTTGTTGCGATGATACCCTAATCACTACTCTGTAAGGACACGGCATTTCCTGAAAGTACGCCCTATTGATGGCTTGGCCGGTCCATGTGGGGCCTAATTCAAACCGCACATTCTGTGAGGAAGTCCCTTCCGTTCATACCTTCGTACAATACAGGCAAAACCTACTGTGGTGCATGCAAGAGTATACAGGCCAATGGTAAGTGCGCTTCATATGCAAGACGCCCACCTTTCACAGCTCAATTTTTCTTTTGGCATGGTGCACGAGCCAATGTCGCTTCTCAGTGAAAACAAAATAGCATCAAAACCTATCCAAGTGGGAGCCTGCTATTTTTCGGACACTTCGAGATTATGTACTCGCTGTCCACCCCTTTCAATTCCCAGCGCTGCGTAAACACTGGAAGGTTTGAACCAGTTGTCAGTCTCGAATTAGGCTGTACCTGTATGGGTAAGGCATGGCTGCAGTTGATTACTCTGTACTCTTGCTTGTCAGCGCTGCCTCTGTTCCTTCCGAGGTTCCACAGCCTTGTTTGACGCAACGGCATTATCCGTGATATCAGAGTTTTGTTGCACATCTTAATGACGCTGTGTTTTTTTGTCAAGTCTTATCGGCAGCCGTGGCGTGCTGCTTATCAAACGAGCTTGAGGTTGATATCAGCAACTTACCCCAAGCGAACCTGACGCGGCAGCTTACCTATAAGATTCACTTGTAAGAGCAATCATAGCACGGCTATCGGCCTCCATTATCGCATCTCCGTCCTGTCAGAAGATGGCCAGCTCCTACGAGGCAGGATCATGGAGTCCTTTACGGATTACTCTCATGATGGAATTTATCATCATCTGCCATGCCTCTATCACAGTCAAAGTACGCTCAGTACTATGCGTTGATCGAGTTCCTGCTACAAGACCTGGATATTCATGTGAAGAGAATCTTAATCACTCGGCGCCGACATGCCGTTCGGCTAAGATCATGCGACAAGCGGGGATTTGCGGCATTTGGGTTTAGATTTGTAACCTTTTCGTCCGCTTTGGTTAGCACACTTCTGGAAGGACGTCGGCGTATTCAAGATGGACCTCCTCATGGATTGGGATCCTAGCTGTGCTGCAAGCAGTGAGGTCTCTTTTTTCATTTGACTATGCTTCTGCCATTGTTATTAATCAGTGGTAGCTAGGGGTGGGGTCGGGTCATTCGTCTGAGCCCCGCTTCCGCCAGGCTATGCTCACCCACGGTCTCAAATACATCCTCGCAAGCTATAGACGTCTACCTAATACGCATGAAAGACGGCGTAGAGTATCTGCATAGACAGACATTGCAGCAAATCACTACTGTCTCGGCTGCCGGTCACCACGTGATCTTGCGATAAGACCTCATGAACCGACTTCGACTGACTTCCAAATATCGACTTTCTGTTGGAACCAGGCAGATATTTATTCAACTCGAGGAGCCTTTGATTTGATGGCTATCGCACTCGCATGGGGTTTCACGTAATTACAAAACTGTTGGTTTGGCATTTACCCATATCGGCATTTGCAAGTGTTTACTCCGTCCTCATCCAGGCAGACAGCGAGGCTCAGCCCTGTACCTGCATCCATCCAGCATCCATGAGTATATAATGTATCACCTGCCTAAACACATAACAAAATACCTCTCAAAACTACCCATCACACAAAAATCCATCAGACCACACATCTACCTCAAAATGTCTACCTCTACCACGCCACCCATGCCTCTCAACCCCGCCACATCATCTGCATCCAGCCACGGCCCCAGCAACGATGTCGCCTCGTTCAAAGAATTTCTTTCTTCGTCCAAACGCGTTCTTGCTCTGTGTGGTGCAGGACTTGGTGCTTCCTCTGGACTGGATACTTTCCGAGGGACGGGCGGGATGTGGCGTAACTATCGCGCAGAGTCACTCGCTACCCCGCAGGCTTTTAAGCGTGAGCCGGGCTTGGTTTGGCTGTTCTACTCGTATAGAAGACATAAAGCGCTAGCTGCGAAGCCAAATAAGGGACATTTTGCTCTGGCGGAGTTGGCGAGGAGGATGAAGAAGGATGGAGAGGATGAGGAGGGGTTTGTTTGTTTGACGCAGAATGTTGATGGTGAGTGGTGGGGAACTGCTTGATTGCCGCATTCCCTTTGGCAATCTGCTATGTTTTCAAGAGTTCTTGTTGTGGGTGGTGAGAATGATTCCGGCATAGAAGCCCTAGAGATTCAAAGGGCATCTATCTCATTCGCTCCCACTGCGAAATTGATCTAGAACATAGCTTCAAAGTAGTTCTGGCATCTTCATTTACAGGGAAAACACTGGTATGTATAGCTTTGCTAACCACAAACCAGGTCTTGCACAACGAGCAAATCATCCAGAAGGATCTCTCAAGCTCCTCCACGGTTGTCTCTACGACATCAAATGCTCAAGTCCTAGCTGCAACTACCGCGAACGCAACAATTTCGACGACCCCTACCATCCCTCTCTAGCCATCACCGACCCCGAAGACAGCCGAATAACCCCCGTCGCCAACGAAATAGTGAGTCTCTTTTATTCCCCCCATACTTCCAACCCACCTCCCCACTAACTCACCTCTCCCCTCCCAGCAAGGCATAATCGCCTCCCTCGACCCCAACCGCAACGCCAGCACCGTTCCCCGGGACCAGCTTCCCCACTGCCCTACCTGCAAAAGCAATCTCCTCCGTCCAGATATCGTCTGGTTTGGGGAAAGCCTCCCGGAAGATACGCTGCAGGAAGTAGACGCGTGGATCGAGAAGGATAAGATCGATCTTATGTTGGTGGTGGGGACCACGGCTGTGGTGTATCCGGCAGCGGCGTATGTGGATACGGCGCGGAAGGCGGGGGCGAGGATCGCGGTGGTTAATATTGATGGGGATCGGTTGGGGAGCGCGGGGGGGCTGAGGAAGGATGATTGGTTGTTTGTGGGGGATGCGGAGGAGATTTTGGCGGAGATTTTGGGGTTGGATGAAGCGAAGGATGGGGGGCATAGGAGTGCTTGAGGAGTTCATTGGGGGGCTAATGCGTCTTGGGAAGGAGTATATAACTGCCAGATACCCTGAGTATCCGGATCACGAACTATCGTGTTAAGCGCATTTGGATAAAGAGCAGGAAGAATCGGGATCTATAGAAATGTAGTTGGAAAGACCTCGAAGGCAAGTTCGAATGTTACAATTGTATACTTTCAGTCTATCTTACTCTATTAAAATAGGCGTATGTCCCCAATAAAACTTTAGGAGAAGCTAATTCCGCACTACCATGTCCACTCAAGTTGAGTTGGAGTTGTCCGCACAGCTAAATGCAGATCCTATATTTCACAGTCAGCTTTTGTCGCGTACACCAGAGCAACTAAGCATCAAGAAGATGAACTTACCAATCTGCCCATCGGCATACGCCTGAATAATACTTTCCACCACACCGTAGGTCCCTCCTACACATAAAAATGCAGCCAAAAGAATCAAACTCGCATGCCCCCAATACGCGACCTTCATGCCTATCGTCCCCTTTCTAGCCTCAGTATGGTCATAAAGCCATAGCCAAGCCGGCAACGCGATAGCCAAAGGCGCAAAACAAATACTCCCCGTCAACGCCAGCAGATAATTGAAAATAGGAATAGCCTCAGCCAAAATAAACGAGAGCAAGCCCAATCCAAACGTACACCCCAACCACGTCGTCCAGTGAATAATGGTGTTTTGCTGTAGATGCTTTGAATTGCGCAGGATGCGAACGAAGAGATATTTCGCTGCGACGTGCAGATATAGACATGCTGAGACAACTAAGCCAATGAGTCCGATTCCATAAGCTACTTTCTTGATGACGGGACCGGCGGACCCGAGAGATGGCGAGGCGACCCATTGGCCGCACCAGCGGTAGACGACGAGAGACATGGAGAGGTAGGCGGCGTTAACGAAGAGCATGCAGGTGTAGAGTGCTTTGTTGAAGTCGCGTGGTTGGCGCATCTCAGAAATGACGGGGAGGAAAGCGGATGTGCCAGCTGACGATACGAATATGGTGGCAGAGGCGACCATGCCGGCTGTGAATGTTGGATAGGCGATTACGTGGTAGCCTAGGTCATAGTCGCCTGTCTGAGGGGCAGCTGCTGGACGATCTAGGGTTGTCACTGCGACGCTGGAATTGGTTAGAGTGGGTGTTCGCAGAGTTGGGAGGAGGTACACTTACACGACGATGAAGACAGCTATGAAGACGGAAGCAAAGCCCACCCATGTCAGCCATGCAATGGAATGGAATTTTCGTACTGAAGCAGCGATGCAGACAACCATCGTGGCGAGGAAAGACCACCAAACAGTACATGCGGCATGTGTTGAGAGTGCATTGAGTCCGATTGAGACTCCGAGAATCCCAGATCCAGCGCACAGAATATACGCTATCAGAAATAGCACTCCTGCAAGCTCTTTGATAAATACGCCACCGACAACATCGGCCATATCTGCGATTGAGTGACAACCTGGATGATTGTTGCGGAAATCTCCCTGGATCTTCGCCGTGTATGTGTTTAACAATCCCCAACCTATAACTGATAGAGATCCACCGACGGCTCCAAGACTGTACATAGCCGTTGGGATACTGAGAACACCGGTTGCGAAGATAACTTAATCACACAGTCATCAGTTTTGTTCGTTATGTGGGCTGAAATATGAAAAGGAAGCATACTTTTCAAGAAGATTACAGACGCTCTCGGCCATCCTACAGTGCGAAAATCGACACCATCGTGAGTTTTCTTGAAGATCTCGCGATCCTCCAATGGATCCGCTACATCAGGATAGTCCTCGACAACCCCGCGGCCGAAGTCAGCGTTAACACCCTTCTCGTCGTCCGATTTTGGGGTTTTGATGGACGACATTCTGGATCTTTGCGAGTATAATTCGTGAAATCTATACGCAGTGTCGAAGAAGGCGAGCAGACAACATGTTCACCTATCAGTGAGGTAGCAGGTAGCTACATCAAATACTTGGGGACTACCCTTGCATCTCGAAGCTTTTCGAGATAAGACAAACTGAAATAAACAACCCTTACACAGATCGCTGCGCAGATATGTGATATGAGATAACTTATGCAGAGATAACATTTCCTCACTGGTCGATATCATGTATAAACTCAATGCCGTATCGTTCTAGAATTGGCATTCCAGAATGAGTGCTGTCGGTCGAAATACCTGTCTTGGGTATTTGAATAGGCCGATCTTATCAGCATTGGAGACGGAGATCCGACGAATTCGGGTGCAGATATGCGCATGATAGATTGACTCTCACATCGCTGTTAAGGTTTGCATTTTGAGTGACGCCATTGGACAGATGGGAGACAGTTCAAGCCGTTCAGATTGGTAGAGGTTGAACAAGGTGCGACTCTGCACAGTGCAGTATCTCCATCGATAACGATAACTCAAAAACTTTGACACAACGTTAACCGTTAACGAGAATGCCGAGAAAGGTTCCAGAGTTGTACTGTATCAAAGCCGAGAAGGCTGGGGTTGGTCAAGATGCTCTGCCGAGTGGGTGGAGCATGATGCCCATGCAGGCTGGCTCTGTTATCGTGTCCATCAGGAACTAGCCAAGCTGTCATTATGTAGCACCATGGCCTAGTTGATCTGAGAGCAATTGAATGAGTGATGAATCGCAACCCTCTTGTTGCAAAACAACCAACTTCAAAAGTTCGAGGTGGTTTAAGAAGGAAATTCAAGATGGAAGAGAACGGAGGAAAGATTGTTCCGCCAAGCAAAACAAGCGAGAGACCACAAAAGCTTTGGGAAAGATCCACCAGAGAGTGATATCACACTGTCACACACTATCGAGGAGAGAAGATCCGAAGTTCGAACCATTTTTTTAAAGCCGTTTGGAATCATTAACTTCACTTAAGGTAGTCGGTCCCAGAGATATGCGGGCCATGGGCTCCATTAGTTACGTACCACATCTTCCACATGCTCTACAGCTATCGAATTCAATAGTTTGAATCGTAATTGAACATTGAAGTCTGCTCAGATTTCAAGTCTTGCATGTTCGTTTTCACAATTTCCGTTCCAAGACATGTCAAAACGGGGAATATCGAACAAGCTTGGGATACCGAACATGGTTGGGTACTTGGGATGTGGAATCACAGCAAAAGGATGTCTAGCAAGCGCCTCTATTCATGTCACCGTCGCCGTGGCTGGTACCACACTATTCGTAAGCCGGTAGGCTTCAAGTGGAGCACTCTTCGAAGCAATTATGTCATTTCAACGATTTTCCGTCGCCCAAGCAGTCTCTTATTGCCAAGAGCGTGGCTACCAGTATGGATCGCGATTGAGTTGGTAAATATTGAATTGAAAAGTATCATTAGTGACACAAATTCTGTGGCTTTCGCGATTGAGTATCCGGTGAGTATGCCGAATGGATTCTATTCGGAGTGGATCAATTTTCATCACAAGAACTTGGGATTCATTTACTCTCATATTCCCCTTGTTATGTTTACTGATCGATGTTGTCGACGTACTTCCTCTTGTTTCTTTAAACATTGATCAATCGATCAATTGGGCCGGAAAGGATCTCAAGATGGGTCTTCCCTGGCTGGACTCCCCGTTGATGTTGCATTCCTCAGGAGAACACATATGCAACCTGACTGCTGCCCAGTGTGAATATGAGAGCGACCACTGGAGAGACGGGTAAAGGTTCGTTACTGTTATGGAATAGAATACAAGCTAATCAGTGTAGGTCTCAGGCAGATCATGTCTATGGCTATGCCACCATCTGTTTCATGTGCGCCGTGATTGGAGTCTACTCTCTGGCACACTGGGGGTCCATTTTTACGCATCGATGGAGTTTTTATAGAAGTAGAGTCTGGCTGCGGATAAGAGCAATGAATCGTTATTTATCATGCAAGCTATTTTACATAAAATTGCTCGATTGGTGTTCACCATCCCTTGGAGTCATGATTCTTGGAGCAGTAGGGCTGATCTTCTTCTTCTGTAAGCACAAAATTAACCCGGCCGTCCAAATACCCATAACACTGTCCACTGACCTTTCTAGCCCTTTCACTGGGACCAGGAACCTACTACTGGCCAGGAGGCCCCAACAGCCTCTTCGGAGATTCAGTTCCTTTGTCATTCAGATCAGCCTTCATTGCTCTCGGCATTCTTCCTTTCATACCGTAGGCGCACTTACATAAATCTTCTGAACCACATCTGCTAAGACCGTTGCAGAGCCCTTGCCTCCAAGATCAACTATATCACTCTCCTCACCGGTGTCTCTCACCAAAAACTGCAAGTTTTCCATCGCTGGACTAGCTGGGCTATGTTCGTGCTCGCACTCATGCATACATTCCCCTTAGTCGTTTCGCATATTCAGAAGGGTGATATAACTACACAATGGAAAACAAAAGTGCAGTGGTGGACGGGTGTGGCGACTCTTGTGCCACAAGCATGGCTGTCCATTATGTCAATTGGTCCTATACGGTAAGTGCAGACATAAAAATTCCTGCGAAGTGGTAGCTAACAAGTTCAGAAATCGCTTTTACGAGCTTTTTAAAGTAACACATTATTTGGCAACGATTCTGTTTGTGTTCTTCCTCTTCATACATTGCAATTTTCGACTTTCTTCTTGGTAAGTTCTGTCGGTCCCAGCATCTCCTCATTTGGCTTACTTAACAGGGATTATCTCATCGCGGCACTCTCAGTTTATCTTAGCACAGTTTTATACTCTATGATCAAAACTTTCTTTCTCACAAGACTCCACTACGCCACAGTTTCTGTGCTACCAGGGAATACCATCTCACTTCACCTTCCCACGGCGAAATTTCGATGGTCGCCGGCTCAGCATGTATTTCTCAGACTGCTACACCCAACTTTGAGGCTTCATATTCTCACAAGCCATCCCTTCACTATCTGTTCGTTGCCATCTAAGGATTCGAAACAAAGCATTATGACGTTCTGCATCCGCCCATCTGCATCGCACTCAAGCCTTACATCCCGACTTGCTCGTCTTGCATCTGCGACATCGGTTCCTGTTTTGATTGATGGACCATATGGAGACTCAGGAATCGTTTCAAAGCTAAACATGTTTGAGAAGCGAATCTTCGTAGCAGGAGGATCCGGAATTGGCTTTTTGTTACCCATTCTCCAAGGACTAAGAAGACAAGACGAGCTAAGCATAATTGTGGTGCTTAAGGATAGACTGTCGGCAGAGTGGGTTAGGGACAGCATAGAGGATGTCTTGGAGGTCGGAAGTAAAGATGTCCTAGTCCAGATCTACGTTACGGGAGGTTCTATGAGTGTCAATGACGCCACTTCGAGTGATCCCGAAAGCGAGCTAGAGAAAGATGGGATTCCGTCAGATACAGATTGGGAGTACAAAGACAAGGCTGAAGAAAAGCGAGGAGATGTCCGTATTATCGAGAGAAGGGGTAGACCGGACCTAAAGGAGATAGTCAGAGGGGAATGTGAGGATAGCATGAGAATAGGCGTCGTTGCTTGCGGGCCCAGAAGTCTGATGGGAGATGTCAAAGAGGCTTGCGCCGGAGAACAATGGGGAATATTGAGAAGAGGGGTAGACAAGGAGGTGTGGTTCCATGGGGAGGATTTCAGCTGGTGATGCCTTCGGGAATGCACAAGCACCTTGGCGACGTCGTCGGCGAGGCTTCAGTCTGCGTATCGATTGCTTCTGATAACGCTAGAAGGGGAACAAGGAGGTGCGATGCGACCAATGGTTCATGAAATAAACATCTAACACATCTTTGCAGAGGTTGACATGGAGCGTATTTTGTCTTAGCCTATAGCAAAGCGGGTTATTCAGACAAAACAATATCACAATACTTTCGACAAACAGCAGCGAGACCACGCGGCCTGAGAGTGCAGAAAAAGGCTACTCGAAAGGGGACATGTAGCACCTGAAAACCACTAAGCGGTGCGGGAAAAAGGTTCAAGCGGTGTAAATCCAGGGTTGAAATGAAAGTACTGTATGAGACTGTGCGACAGAGACCATCATCGGGGTTTATGCAGCCGAGTGAATGGATAGCCGACAACGGCTATGCTTACATGGTGTGTGGTATCTGCAGAATTGCAAGGGAAATATCGGTATTGAACTCCGTTGGCGATGTATGCAGGGTTTTGAGGTTCGGTAAGATCTTGGGTTTGGTGCTCGGGAAGGGTTCGGTCGCGCCCGGATATATCACGGGGAGAGCGCAAACGTTGTGTGGCTTGCATGGCTTGCAGATGATCAAGCCGCGATGCAAGATATACTGGCGTCTAATTGGTGGAATAAAGCTGATGTAATGATCAACAAAACGTCTTTTTGATGCAGGCTGCGAGTCGAACGCTCTTTCATCCAGTGAAAAGGATTCCATAATTATATGATTCTTGCGTCTGTGGCTGGGACCCTTTACAGTACATGCCGAAAGCGAATTGTGGTTAACAGTTTCCCCTCACTGCATTATTTCCTAGGTCCAAACGCTACTGCTGTATGTACAGTAAGAAAGCCCCAAGCAAAAGGAGCCTTATGAGATTTGGAGAGATATGACAGGTGAGCGCAGTCCTTTGGGCCGGAAGTGAGCGAACTAGCTCCTATCTCCGCAACTCCCGCAATATCCCACCCCACTTTGTTCCTTTTGTCTTCACTGACGCGCCGTCACGCCGTCTAATCCCCGACTTTCTCTCTTCTCCATCACGTCTAGCTCGGTCGAATCATCGAACTTGACCCCAACAATCCTAGAGCGCCGAATAAGGAATACAGTAATGGCATGGGTAAAAGGGGACTTGCTTGGCTCGGGAAACCCTTGTCGATGACATACCGGAGTTATCGCGCTTTTCGCTCTTTTTATTTCTTTTGTCACCTCACGACATGCCTTTTCGAATTGAACGTATATATAGACCTGGGCCTGTCGAACACTCTTCTTTACGTATAGAAATGCAACTTGAATAACTTCACCCAAGCATTGGCACCCTGTGCTACAGACAACGTGATATTCACTGCTGATCCGCCGAAACCGCGCCAACTTCTGGATTCAACAAGCATCGGCGGCCGAAAAAAAACATTTGGACATCGAACGTCCAAGCTTGCGTAGAAGACAACAACGAGCGCGACTTTCGAAATGGCAGAACTCAAGCACGAATCTGATGATGAGAAGCCTCCCAAGTCTCACACTTCTGGAGATTCAGAAGCTTCAAACGATGACAACACCGAATTTGCGCCGATCAATGCCTCTTCCACGGGCGCTCGAGTAACGAGACCTAGTAGCCGACAAGGCAGTACCCTTTCTCGGCAACGTTCCTCAAACGGCTATGGAGTTGATGATTTGGATCATACCTCGAATGATGTCGAAGGAGGAGAATCAGCGGCGGAGAAAGATCCATACGAGGTCCGATGGGAAAACGGGGATAACGATCCAATGTCTCCAAGAAGCACAGCTCATGGGAAGAAATGGTTGATCGTATTGATCGTTAGCGCAAGCTCTTTTTGCGTGTAAGCTCACCTCATCTCTATTTATCATCTGTTCCGGACAATTATTTGGGGATGTCCGTAGCAGACGCATGGTTTTCTTTGTCAGTGTTGTATACTGATTCCATATCTGATGTCTGGCGCTGTCCTGAATGGGCCGTGGGCCGAACCGTTTACCAATGCTGACCCTACTTGCATACCAACAGTACCTGCACTTCATCCATGTATACTAGCACTTACGGCCAATTGGAAAAGGAATTCGATTGCTCTAGAGAGGTCGCGACGCTTGGACTCTCGATGTTCATTCTTGGGCTCGGTCTTGGACCGATGTTGCTAGCGCCTCTATCGTAAGCTTTTCCTAACGGCATAAGATTTCATGATTAGCAACTTACACATTCCCAGAGAATTTTATGGACGTCGACCAATTTACATTGCCTCTTTCGCTTTCTTCCTAATATGGCTCATTCCATCAGCAGCGGCGCAGAATATCCAGACGATGATAGTAGGGAGGTTCTTTGATGGACTCTCTGGATCAGCCTTCTTGTCGGTGGCTGGAGGGACTGTTGGAGATCTCTTCAATCGAGAACAACTTCAAGCCCCTATGCTAATATACACAGCATCGCCCTTCGTTGGTCCGTCGTTTGGTCCCTTGGTATCTGGATTCATCAACCAATATACAACATGGCGTTGGACATTCTATGTTTTGATCATATGGTCAGCCATAAATTTAGCTGCGATCATACTCTTCGTCCCAGAAACCTACCACCCAATCTGTCTGAAAGCCAAAGCCATCAAAATGCGAAAGGAAACGGGTGACGACAGATGGTACGCACCAATGGAGAGACTCAACAAGTCCATCCCAAAGACCATTGGTTACTCCTTACTTCGACCCGGACAGCTCCTGATCTTCGAGCCCATGTGTCTCAACCTGTGCATCTTCTCAGCGATCTTGCTTGGTATCCTGTACCTCTTCTTTGGTGCATTTCCTCTAGTTTTCGTGGGAAACCATGGATTCACATTGTCACAGGTTGGATTGTCCTTCCTGGGTCTCTTCATCGGAATGCTGGCAGCTGCAGCGACCGATCCTTATTGGCATCACAATTATGTAAGGTTGATCAGGCAGCGCGAAGAGCGAACCGGAGAAGTTGGTGGATCAGAGCCCGAATATCGATTACCACCAGCGATCCTTGGTGCAGTTCTTGTTCCCATCGGCTTGTTTATGTTTGCATGGACGACGTACTCGTCCGTCCATTGGATTGTTCCTATCATTGGATCTGCGATCTTCGGAATGGGGTACGTTGATTTCTTCTTTGTATTTTCCTTTGCTTCTGAGATGTGATGATCGGATCTCGTAATGGTGTGTCAGGAGGTGGTAGGTATGCGCTGTTAGGTCCCCGAGGCGTCTACGTTCCATCGCCGAAGTGGCGCAGAGAACAAATGTGCTTCGTTCCTGCATGCAAATCATCTTGTCACCTTGGTTTCGCATATCAAAACCTTGTTTTGGATATTGTGAAGCTGCATCGTCATTACAAGCCCACCTAACACACACTGATGGACTCGAGTTTTTCACGTCTCACATGACATGCACGTTGCGGTCGTACGGAAACAAGTATCTTTGCAGTAGCTAACCGCTCGGAATCCATGTAGAACCCTTCTTGTCTTCACTGGCATCTTCACGTTCCTAGTCGATGCATACCCACTGTATGCAGCAAGTTCTTTAGCAGCAAATAGTTTCCTGAGAAGTGGCTTCGGAGGTAAGTTCCCTACACATTCCCTCCTTTATCCCCCTTGACCCATGCAATGTACATATGTACTTGTACCTGTGGAGAATTCTTTTCCATTTTGGTTTTCCTGCGCCAAAGAATCATGGTGCTGAGGCTGAACTTTTCGTAGCCATCTTTCCACTGTTCGGTATCCAGATGTACCACAAGCTCGGCGATCAATGGGCAACGAGCCTTCTAGCCTTTTTGACGCTGGTGATGACACCTTTCCCTTACATCTTCTTCAAATACGGGAAGAGAATTAGGGGCCATAGTCGCTTTGCAACCGCGTGATTGCATATTGCAAAGGTCACTTTTTATTTCTCCTTTGGTTCATGATTTGACAAGCGTGGCATAGCATGGCATGGTATGGCAAGGGCATGGGGTATGCAATGACAGGTAGTCGATATAATACGCATATTTTCCTTTGGACTCAACATGGGAGCACGCGTGCTTCTATTCGTCTAAAAGACTATGTACAAAGTTAATAATAGGGCCGGATGGGCCCTTGTTTGTCCGAACCCAAGGGAGTGGGGGAAAGAGGGGAGGGGAGGAAGTTTAGGGTCTGATAAATCACGATTTTGGCTTCATGAAAATGTTAGATGGATGGGATGGGATGGGATGGACGAACCGACGAACCGATCGAAGTGAACAACAGTTTTTCATTTCCTGCTTATTAATAACGCTCATTCAGCGCTGTCGTTGCAACGGCTAAGCAAGTTACATACGGACGACAGGCACGGGTTGGCTTTTGCTTGCTACATAGATAGATTGATTTGATTGATACCCCTAAATTGAATATATTAATAACAAGCTAAGACGTGTTTCATGAGACTCAAGTGCCAAGCTCGTCGCGGCTGCGGACGAGAGCAACTGATGGGTTGGGAAATGTGTCACGCGGTAGGCATGCATACTTACTTACATATGCAGAGGGGGAGGGATGAGACGATGCGACGTGATGGGAAATGGGGGGAGGAGGGCGCTTTCGAGAAGGGAGGGAGGGGCATGGATTGGCGGTGCGAGAAAAGGAAGCGCTAGGGTAGTTGGTGGGCTTGGTTAGGCTGGGTGGGTATGGTGGGACGGAGGAGATGGTGGGTAGAGTAGAGGAATCGGGCTTGGGGCTTTTGATGATTGACGGACGAATTAGGGTCTGCTGAGCGCCGTGGCTATTGTGGATGTATCGTTTTTGTTCTATGGAAGGGGTAGAGTGGGATATTAGGGAAGAGAAGAGAAGAGAAGGAAAGGGGGAAGTGAAGAGGCGCCGCTAGGATGGATGAGATGAGCAACCTCCGAACATCAATGGTAGGCTAGGTAGGGTATGCGTATCCATGAGTAGCTGACCTCCCACGGGACACTATAGTCTATAGGTAGATAGCCTCCTGCTAGATGGTGTATGACTTTATCGTCGAGCGCTGTGCCATGTCAGATGCAATGTACAGGATTGTGTATGGAGGAACATGTGATGGCAGTTGTGAGGTTGGGGTTTTTACAAGTCTATCATTTATGTTATGAGAGGAGGATTTTGATCAGATTTCGGGGTGGGGGAGTGGGAGTGCGAGGGGGAATGGGGAAAGACATGTATTACCGTTGGATATCAGATTGTATAATGTTTGTGCTGGGGCGGTATTCTTCAGCTGGCTGCTGCTGGTTTTGTCTTAGGTTTGTCCCGTGGGAGTGGATGCGTGTGGGGGGTTGGGGGATACGTGGTTGGTAGGGAGGGAGGGAGTGAGTGTGATGGCGAGGGTGAGGGCGAGCGTATGGGAGAGGTAAGAGGCTGTTGGGTGATTGAAGGGGAAATGAGAATAAACAGGTTGGGACAGATTCGGATGGAGAGGAAAGCGGGATGTACTCGTCCATACAGAGCTGTACTCGAGAGGGTTGGAACGAACGGTTGATTCAGTTGGTTGACTGACTGACTGATTGCTTGATTGATAGATTGAAACGGTTTGTGACATTTCATTAGTTTAGATGAACGGATGGGATAGGATAGAGCTGTTGCTATGTTTGGGGTGGCTCCAAGAGATAATGATGTGACGGGAAGGGGGCAGAGGCGAGGGGGGTCATTGTAGGCCACTCAACACTCACTCCACAACCCACTATATTCTGCAGCAAAAGCCAAGCAATATATATATGTTATGCTATGTACGAAATACAGTATGCTAATTTATTAAATGCATATGCGATGTAGGGGCACAGGTAAAAGTAAGCGAGTTCGCAGGATAGGATGATTATTTGCAGGTGGACGTGGACGAGAGCTGCATGGCCACGGACGGGGCAGGAGATATGGATCTGCTGTATTCAAATAGATACCAGGTAGGTACTTACAGATACATTATGCTATGTATAGCCAGTTTTCCCTCCTTTGCTAGATCAGTGATAGTCCAGTAGCGGAGGACTTTGTGTGACGGTATCACTTTGTAAGGATCCCAACAACACAAGAATGCAATTTTTATCTCGGCCGCCAAATGGATTGTGTGATGATCGAGAATATAAATGCAGTGTGGCTGAATCAACAATAAAACTGTGGCTTGATAACAGATTAAGACAAAGAGCTGCACTGCGCGCTGCAGGATGGATGGCGAAAAAAGCTTCTTTTCCCTTTTGGGCTCTGATGGGCGTGAGCACCCAAAAAGAATTTTCCCCGCGCGACCACTAACCTCGCTCCCTCGCTCCCTCCTCGTTCCTGCCACGCGGCGTCCAAGCTCTCTTCAACACAATTCTCTTGTGATACCGACCACTTCTTACTCAATTGAGCTGTTGAGTAGAGACTAGAGAGACCTCTTTCGCAAAGGTTGCCGGCGACTAGAGATCCAGAGGACAAGAAGGTAATTGTATTCTGAGCAATCAAACAAGCAACCAACCAAGCTGCGACGTTATTCTACGAGGACGGGTGCCGAAGTAATGGGTATGGAATAAATTGATACCTTTCTCAGCTTACTACTTGCTATCCCCACTCTCCTCCGCTTTTCAACCTCTCATTACCACCGAAAAAGTCGTTCTCCAACCGCAGCACAGAAAAACCCAGACTGAAGCACAAGCTAAGACGTGCAATTCAATTTTCGAAATCCATCAACCCCGCCGTCTGCTACCTATCACCTACCAAATCTCCATACCGAATCAATCGCGGATAACAAATCTACCCCCCTTGAAATTATCCCAAGAAAACGAAAGCGACCAAACGTGAAGGGATCCCTTGACCGCTCGAAACAAAGGACGGCGAATACCCATTTGTCCAATATATCGATTTTGAAGTGATACGCAGAAGGGGAAAGGGTATTTCAATTGCATTCAAGTGGTGGAAGGGGCATATTATTTGGGCATTAATGCGATTACAGTGGGACTAGTTCGCGGAAACTTGCAGCTTCAGAAAGTCGCACAGCGTTCGATTATTACATTTGCGCAATTCCTCCCAACACGAGCGAAAGCGAGAGAGGGAGGGCAGGCTTGGTGAAAGGGCAAAACCGTGTCGGTGTCGTCTCCGCGTGACTCTACATGTGTGGAGGTATTTGGCTTTTTTACGAAGAAGGGATACTAGGGTTTAGGATTGGTTGGCGGAAATTCGAGAGCCAGTAATTAATCATAAATCCCATTCGACAGGAACGCCGTAAAAGCGAGGGTGAGAATTTGGGCCCAAGGAATTTACGAGGAATACGGGACGGGGTGGCCGAGTTGGCGCGCGAACCTACCTACCTTTTCCTACCCTACCTGGTTTCTGGGAAGGAGAGGACGGACAGACACACACGCGCACACACGGAAAGAGGGAGCTGGACCGGCCAAATAGCGGTGCATGCGAACGCGTGCTGGTGCTCGGATAGGCACGCGGCGAAACGTGGTGTGGGATTGGGAAACGCGGGTACTTGCTTTGCGGCAAAAAGAGAATTTTAATTCGGAGCCCCGCTAGAGTTACCCTTTGTGGAATTTAGATTGCTTCGCCAGACGCAACGAAAGGTGGTAGAAGAGTGTGCGCTGGAAGTTTGTGTGTGGGAGGGAAAAGGGAAAACAAGGCCACGGCCATTGTGCAGTTGTTGCTGGACGGGCGGTTCACGGCACCATCCTGTGTCGCCTTGGTTGTGCGACGAGGCTGCTGCAGCAGGGCTCTTGATTCAAGGATTGGCGAGGGAGCTTGACTGGGGCTTGTATTGATTGAGGTGTGGTGTCGCAGAAACGAAGCTAGCTTCTGCACAAGTACCAAGTGAGGTATTTAAGACAGTATGTCGGGAGAAACTGAGATAGATGATGCTGAGGTTTCGGATGGCGCTTCGGAGAACGAGTATAGTGATCATGAGCAAGAGCTTGATGTTATAGGCAAAGAGGACGATAATAAGGACATGGCGGAACAAAAAGTAAGACCGGACGGTGAGGAGAATGGGAATTCGGTGGGAGCAGCGGCCACAGCTACGAAACCAAAGTTCGATCCTAAAGATCCACTGAGACCCAGGAGGAAGAAGGCAAGAAGAGCTTGTTTTGCTTGTCAACGAGCTCATTTGACTTGTGGTATGTTTGCTTTTTCTCATTTCTTTTCCCAGGTTCTCTACAGGCTGAGGCTGTCGCATGTCAGCAGTTCTGCTTATGTTTGTCATCGCCGTTTACCCTCCTTTTCAGCCGATTTTGCTATTATGTGCTGAGTATGGAATCAACAGGCGACGAGCGGCCATGCCAGCGTTGCATAAAACGAGGTCTAGCAGATGCTTGTCAAGATGGTGTTAGGAAGAAAGCAAAGTATCTTCACGATGCACCCCCTGAAGCCCTGAGGCCTGTTTTAGGCCCAACTTATAACCAGGTAAACAATCCTCGAGCCAATGGACCTCTTACAGGGAATTCAACGCCGACGGAAGCATCGCCAGGTATTGGAGCCTTCTTTTCTCAGCCAGAGACTTCGCCACCGTATCCTCTCTTTACGGCTAATCAACAAGGGCAAATGCCGCCCCCTTTACAACAACGGCTCTCGTATGGAAGTAATCAACAGTCTCCGATTTCACCTACTTTCCACACAACTGGTAATCGACCAACCGGCCTGCAAGGGATCTCGATGCCGCAAGTGTCGAATGATGGTCAGGCACCGTTCGGTGGAGCATTCTTCGACCCAAGCAACCCGGCGCTCTTCAACTTCGATCTGGAAGGGTTGAACTTTGGAAACCATTATGGAGCCTTGGAATTCGGCATGCTAGGCCATATGTCATCGGGAGCAGCAGAAACACCACCGCAGGATGCGACAATGTCACAGAATGTGGGTGATCTAAATTTCAATAACGGTTCCTCCTTCAACAACAATCCTACCTTCAACCCATTGTACGCTCAAGATACGTTGGGCGACTTCGCTGTGGGTATGGAACGGCAGAATGGAGGGCCGAACGTCTTTACTGGTGGTATGCATCATGGATTGCCACATGCGTATGCCATAGCTACCGGACCCGGCAGCCATCAAAGTCCTAGTACGGAAGCAAGTCCCGCAGCGAGTACAATGGGTTTCGAAAGTTCTCCGACTACTACTACGTATCCCACACCAACAGCTTCTCATCGACCTGCTAAACGTCAAGATACAAAGTCTGGCCCGTCGTCTAAGTTGGGTCCGGCGTCGGTGCTTGGGAAGCGGACTCGAGATCCTTCATCTATATACGATACTGTTCACGAGCCTTACTCGTACACCACTGGCTTCCATAGCTTGACTGCATTCATACAGAAGCGCTTTTCGCCCAACAAGACGCTCCGGATAGCGAAGTCGCTCGCTTCTATTCGACCTTCTTTCATCTCTTGTACGAAGACACTGAATAGACAAGATCTTGTATTCATGGAGAAATGTTTTCAACGGACCCTTTTCGAGTATGAAGACTTCATGCTGAATTGTTGTACGCCAACAGTTGTTTGTCGGAGGACAGGAGAGATTGCAGCTGTCAACAAAGAATTTACACTACTAACTGGTTGGAGGAAAGAAGTCCTTCTAGGCAACGAACCCAATCTGAATGTCAATACCGGGAACAGCAGCGCCTCGTCATCTTCGGGTAGCTCAACGCGCGGAAGCTATGCGACACCCAGAATACGACCAATGGGTCTCGCCGAGTCACAAGTCAAAGACAAACCGCAACCAGTCTTCCTAGCCGAACTACTCGACGATGATAGCGTGATCGAATTCTACGAAGACTTCGCGCGCTTGGCATTCGGCGATAGTAGAGGGAGTGTGATGACGAGGTGCAAATTACTGAAATACCAAACGTCCAAAGATGAAACGTCGCAGTCGCCGGAACAAAAAGATGTTAGGGAGAAGGGGAAGCGGAGAGAGAATAATGGAGCGGGGATTGGTGGGTTGGGGAACAGGATCAAGGAGATTGATGCGGAGCATGGGATTGGTAGGTTGGAGAGGGATGGGAAGATGGATTGTAGTAGTTGTTGGACGGTGAAGAGGGATGTCTTTGATATTCCGATGCTGATTGTTATGAATGTGAGTTTTCCTTTGCATGAAGAAGGGGGGAAAGCAAATCTCTATGAATGCTAACCTTCCTGTACAGTTTCTGCCTTGCATATAATGCAATGCTTGGCTGTCGACATTCATATCCGCATGCTATACACAGCCGTCTCTGGATCTACATTTCGATGTTTCGTTTGCTCTCTTGTTTCTTATACATATACACTCTATATACCCACTGGCGCTTCCGACAAAACAATACCTTACGAAGCGAACCCCACTTCCTGAACCTCACCCTCTGTTTACGACCTTTTCTCTTTGCTTCTACTTGCGTTTATTTTGCATGCATGCATGGGATAGGCGGTTTGGGGGATAGGAAAAAAATTCCACGGCGCATATTTTTTTGGATAAGATTTTGGATTCCTGGGGTTGGTCTTCGAAAAACAAGACGGGATCGGGTATTAATGGGTATATTATGCAGCAGAGAGATTGATGGTTGGATTCCCTCTCTCCATTTGGGAGATGGGAGATATGGGGTTATTTTTAAATTGTGAATACGTTTTTTCTTCGCCTTCTGGTTATATTTATTTTGGGGAGCATACTCGGGATCAGCTGCATTTGGGCTTTGGGATGGGATTGGGATTGGGTATGGGATTGGTTTGGTTTGGGTGGGAAGGGAATGGGGGGATGGGAATGGGGGGATGGGAAATGGGATATTTTATTGGGTTTGGAATTGGAGATTGAGTTTAGATGTTGTGGGTTTGGATACTGGGGGATGGGAGGATGAAATGAAGGGAGGGGAGAAAATATTCTATTGGTGAAGTGGCTGGAAGGTAGGAGATATGGAGAGAGGTGGATGGATGGATGATGGAGTGGCTCTTTGTATTTAGATGATATTTTTGGATACGATGATATGATTCTTGGATTGGATGGGGTATTCTTACCACAGATGGGGCAGGGGAGCCGGAGAACACAGACAGACAGATGTTAGTTTGGGGGGGGGGGGGGGGGGGGGGGGG